>JAESUZ010003902.1:1200000-1906925 GCA_017311185.1 Proteles cristata cristata | reverse complement strand
AAGAGTAAAAGGGGCCAGGGGATTGGGAGTGTGTGGTGGGAGGTAGGTGGGAGTTGTATCGTTGGTAAGATATTGGGTAAGGTCCTGAAAGAGGTGAATTGCATCTGGAGAAAGTGTCCCCAAGAGATGGGCCAGCCCCAGGAGTATGTTAGGTATGTTTGAGGTCAGAGCAAATGGGGGTGGGGAGGAGGAGAGGAAGTGGCCTCGAGACCATCATAAGGGCGTCGGCTTTGACTCTGAGTGACATGGGGATCTGTGTGGGATTCTGCAGAAAAGTGACATGATTTGACTTCTGCTTTTATTTTCTTATTTAAAAAAAAATTTTTTTTAAGTTTATTTATTTTGAGAGAAACAGAGACAGCATGAGCAGGGCAGAGAGAGAGGGAGAGAGAGAGAGAGAGAGAGAATCTCAAGCAAGCTCCGCACTGTCAGTGCAGAGCTCAACATAGGGCTTGAACTCATGAACCTGTGAGATCATGACGTGAGCCGAAACCGAGCTGGACACTTAACCTATGGAGCTACCCAGGTGCACCTTATTTTTTTTTAATTTAAGTATTTACTATTTTGGGGGGGTAACTTAAAGATTTTATTTTTTTAGAGTAGGCTCAGGTTCACAGCAAAATTGAGAGGCAGATACAGAGATTTCTTGTATATCTGTAGCTCCCCTACATGCACAGCCTCTCCTATTATCGATCGCTGCCGCCCCTAGGTTGGTACATTTGTGACAATTGACAAACCTCCACTGACACATCATTACCACCTGAAGACCATAAAAACCAGGGTTTACTCTCGGTGTACATTCTACGCGTTCGGACAAATGTGTAATGACATGTATCCATCATTAAAGTATCCTACACGGTATTTCCCCTGCTCTAAGAATCCTCTGTGCTCTGTGAAGTATGCTTTAAAAGATTCACTTGGCTTACGTGTTGAGAATAAATGGAAGGGTAGGAGGCAGGGACAGAGCAGGGAGGCCAGTTAGGCTCTTGCAATAACCCTGGGTCCCGGGCATCGTGGCTTCTGAAAGCACCCCAGCCCAGAGCCCAGCCCCTTCTCCAGCCTCCTCAGCAACTCTGCTCCCCGTCCAGTGCTTCTCTGCTTTGACGAGAATCACTGCTGATTCGAACCTACTATGCGCCAGGCATTGATTTAGATGCTTCTTGCTGATCATCCCTTTGAATTATCTCTTTGAATCTTCAAAGGCTCACGAGGAAGGCATTGTTTCACAGACATTTCAAAGCCCCTGCTATGGATTGAGTGGGGCCATCCCCCACGCCCCCTGCCCCCACTCCCTAAATTCCTATGAGGAAGCTCTAAACCCCAGCGTAGTGGTATTTGGAGGCTGGGCCTTTGGGAGGTAATTAGGTTTAGCTGAGGACATGGGGCTGGGGTCCCCATGACGGGATTGGTGCCCTTACAAGAAGAGACACCGGAGGGCTGGCTTCCTTTTCCCTCCCCTCCCCTTAGCGCACTAACCAGGAAACAAACGACCGACCAGGAGCACACGTAGTGAGAAGGCAGCCGTCTGCAAGGCAGACGGAGAGCCCTCCCAGGGAACTGAATTCATCAGCACCTTGATCTTGGACTTCCCAGCCTCCAGAAGTGTGAGAAGCCACTCTCTGTTGTTTAAACACCCCCATCTCTGGTATTTCATAGCAGCCAAGCTATGATCAGACAGCCCATTTTCCAGACAAAGAAACCGAGGCTCCATGGTTTAGGTGACCTCCGTCATTCAGCTGGGGGTGGAGAGCACTGAGTGGGGCTGTGGTGGGAGACCGGGGACCAGAGGTAACAGGGCTGTAGGGGTCCTGCTTGTCGTGTGTGTGTGTGTGTGTGTGTGTGTGTGTGTGTCTGGTGGGTTCCTGCCTGAGACTGGCCCCTTCTCTGTGCAGTTTCCCAGAGGCCTGGCTCTGGCTTTTCCAGGCACGCAGGGCGTTGCCTGGGGTCCCACCAGGGCCTTGTTTCCTTCCAGGCGTGCTGGGGCTTGAGCTGTCCAGGCCGGTGATCCTGGAGGTGGCATGTGGTGGCAATGGTGGTGGTGGTGTGTGTGTGTGTGGGGGGCACAAAATGGGGAGGGGAAGGCACCCAGGGTCTGATCACGATTCCCCGGCGCCTGTTGGCTGCTCATTCTCAGAGAAGGTGGTGAACAGGGCAGAGTGTTAATGACAGTAATTGCTTTAATTATTTTTTTGGTTTGGAGAGTCATAAAATGCAGCGGCTTGCTCAGTGCTAATCATGGTAATTAGCAGGGGCTGGGGCCGCGCCTGGACCGCAGTTGGTAACCAGGCAGAAGCATTAGCCTGCGGACATGGAGAGAGAAATACGTGATCAGCCCCCTCTTTCTCTTCTGCTTCCCCTTCCCTCCTTTCTGTCAGCCTCCTTGGACTTTGAGCTCCTTGTCTGTCCCTGCTTTGCTTCATTTCCTTCCTCTTCCTCTGCCCCACCCCCTTCCGAAGAGGGCCTCCTGGATGTGACCCAGTGACTGCAGGGAGGGGGCGGGGGCTGTGGCTGGTCTCAGGGACTGGCCTCAGGTTTGGGGGGGGTGCGGGTAGCAGCTGTCTGGAGAAAAGGGGAGAGTTCAGGTATAAGCAGAGGTCTGTGTCTGCTCTGGGCACACCCCTATGTCGCTCCTCCAGGTCTGAGCAGCTTTGGATCATCTGCTTTGGACAGGGCACCTGGACCCTTACAGGTGAGCCAGGAGAGAAGGCTGAGCTGCATCCCTGAATGAAGCTGGGGGAAGCCTCAGGGAAGGGAAATTGGGCCACCTCCCTGCTTCCCTTACTCAAAGCCTAGCGTCACAGGCTCGGCCACCACTTCCTGAACACCCACCATACACTGGAGGTTCAGCTGAGGAATCAGGCTCTGCCTGGGGCATCAAGATGCCTACTCTTGGAAAGTCAGGGAAGGCTTCCTGGAGGAGGTGGCTGGGCTGTGTGGGGGTGGGGTGGGGGGGTGCAGGCTCTGGCAAAGTGAGGAGAAGTTTCCCGGCCGAGGAGGGGGGACTGTGGGAGATACAGTCTGACATATCACTCTGAGGTAGAATGTGAGGGACCTCAAAGACCAAAATCATGGAATTTGAGCTTGGCCTGGCCTCTGAGACCCCGGATGCACAGGGCTTGGCAAGGGGTTGGGGTCAGGAAGCTTCTTCTGTGAGGCATAAACGACAAGACATAGGTAAAGCGCTTGGTACCCAGTGACAGCGAGTACTCAGTGGGTGGTAGGGACGCTGGTACTGGCGATGGTGACGAGGTGCCCAGGCAGGGATGGTGCCCCAGGGCCACACAGACACGTTCCTGCAGGTACCGAGAGACACGGCCAGACACAGACACACGAGCTACAGTCACACAAAGCATAGACGCAAATGCACAGTCAACCCCCACCGACACATGCACACAATCGTGCACACTCAGCAACTCTGACATAGAGCACCTCCTGGAGGACACGCTCGCGACACGGGACCCACGGATGTGCTTCCTCTTTGAGGGGCTTGCCAAGCCAGAGGCGTGGCCCGACCCTGCGATCTTGTTACTTTGCTTCCTGGGACTGTGGCTGCAGGGCTGGGGGCTGTGTCAGGGACCCCTCCTTCCCTCTCCCCTGTTCTGCCAGACCAGGTCCCTTGGTGCTGCAGCTGGACAGCCTGAGGCCAGCTGTCAGGAAGAACTGTCCAGCCGCAGAGCTGGCTCTCGGCAGTCAGGGGTGTCACTTGGCACCCAGGCCTGAGCCACAGGTGAGGTGGACACACCTAGTTTGGGGCAGGGAGCCGTGTCACCCGAGCTGAACTCTTCCCTCCTCCAGACCAGAGTCTCGGAGCATCCACACCCCGCCTGCGAGGGGCTTAGGGGTGTGAGTGCAGCGTGGAACACATCGCAGGTGCGTGCAAATAGCTGCTGTGGATGACAAGAGCCCTGCAGCAGGAGGGATGGTGGTTAGACCTCAGGGGGCACTTCTGGATGGGGGGGGTGAGGAACGACAGGGGCAAAGAGGCTCCCGGGGTTGGCGAGGATGCTGGGTGCAGGGAGAAGGGGCTTGCTTGCTGTGCCGGGCTCGGGGGCAGAGTGCATTACCCGTGTGCGCTCAGTCCCCCTGGCCCCCCATAGAGCAGGTGCTGTCACCGGTGTGGAGCATAGGGCCTCGTGCAGCTCACACAGTCGGAAGGCACCCAGGCAGCCGGGGGCCCTGCTCCGTCAAAGCCCTCCTCACGCCCGGGCTTGAGGGGCCATCGGCCTTGAGGACAGTGAGAGTGACTGTTTCTGCCTTGTGCGCTTGTAGCCGGTGTAGCCCCAGAGAGTGGCGGCTGTGGACCAGGTCTGGATAGAAGGAAGGGAAGGAGGGAGGGAGGGAGGCAGGCAGGCAGCAAGGACGGGAATGAAGGGAGGAAGAAAGGGAGGGAGGAAGGAAGGAGGGAAGGAGGGAGGGAGGGAAGAGGGAGGGAGGGAGGGAGGGAGGCAGGAGGGAGGGAGGGAGGCAGGAGGGAGGGAGGGAGGGAGGGGAGGGAGGCAGGAGGGAGGGAGGGAGGCAGGAGGGAGGCAGGAGGGAGGAGGGAGGGAGGGAGGCAGGAGGGAGGCAGGAGGGAATGCTTAGAGGCAGGGGCTGCTCCAGAGGGTCCACAGGCATCTGGGCACCCACCTCCGCACCGCAGCCTCTCCCCACCTGTTGGGGCTCCTCTGGCTCCTGCTGCCCCCTCCCCCCCCCCCCCCCCCAGCCTCCTGGTCTCCAACAGCTCAGCTGCCGCCCTGTCCAAGTCCATTTTCTCACCAGACAAACGAGCGGCTGGGTCTGCCTTCCCGTTCGCACCGACAGGCTGCTTGTCAGCTGCAGCCGCATCTGTTCTTGTCAGAAAAATTAAGAAGGAAGTGAAAGCAGGCACAGCGCTAGAAGTGCTGGCTGGAGAGAGGATGCGGGCACGACTTCTCTCGGAAAGATGCTCTTGGGGTCCCATAAGAGGTGCCCGGGACCCAGCTTTCTCTTCCCTTAAGAGAGAAGTGTGAACAGCGTGGCCTCTTGAGCTGCCTCCTGGGCTGACCCGCTGTGTGTCTGGGCAAGTTACTTAAGCCTCTCTGTGCCTCAGTTTTCCCATTTTTGAAATGGGGATAATCGTGGTGTGGTGGTTAAATGAATTCACATATGTAAAGCACTTGGAGCAGAATACGCACCCGGCACTTGGTAAGTGTTTCCTTAGTGCTGTTGTTTTCCTCGTCCTAGAGATCGCTTCTCCCAGGAGAGGGCTCTGCCTGTCAGTGTGGTGGAGCCAGAGCTGGGAAAGTGCACTGTGGACCCGGGCAGGTTGGGGAAGGCTTCATTCATTCTACAAAACTGACCCCAGTCCCCTGGCCCTTGCCCTTGGAGATCCCCCTTGTCTGGTCGGGGGAGGCTCTCATATGAACAGAGAATTATTTATGACAGGTAGGTATGTAATGTTCAGGAAGAAAAGGAGTGGGCAACTAATGGGCGTGAGGAGTGGTGGTGGAGTGAGGAGATCTGGGAAGGCTTCCTAGAGGAGGTGGCACGAGCAGGATGTGCAAGACTAAGAGTCGGCCAGGCAGCCTCAGGTGGGGAGTCCTTCCAGGGAGACTGGACAGCCAAGTTCAGGAGCCTCGGCTTTATCCTTAGGGCAGTGGGAGAATCTGGGGTATGGTAGACAGACGTTACCAGCTGGGGGGAGGTGGCTCAGGCTGGAGGAAGGATGGGGAGGCGGTAGGACCTCAGACGCCTCCTCCATTGGGGTCTCCCTCATCCGTCTCCGTAGCCCCAGCTGCCAGGACTGCCCCTGCCCCGGGTCAGCGGCATTAGTGGCTACCTTTGACTAGATGAACAAAAAAAGACCTTTATGATCACCCGGGTCGGAGACGGCTGGGGCTGGAGAGGCGGCTGGCCCTTGGAAGGGGGGCAGAACTGAGGTTTGGGGGGGCTTCGGGGTTCGTCTTCAGGACTGCACACTCCTGGCTGCGTCCACGCGTCAGCCTGAGCTCGGCCGCGGTGGGAACAGGTCTGCAGGCAGCCGGGCTCGGCCGTGTCCGTCCAGCAGGGGGCAGCCGCGGTGCGCGGAGCAGGCACTGACTGAGAGAAGGGTCTGGGGGTGGGGCGTGGGGCGCGTCACACCCAGGAGTGTGAAGGATCCCGTGTTGAGGCAGTCCTGCCGGAGAACGAGGAGGCTCGCGGGACCCCAGAGGCTAGATCGGCCCCTCCAGTGATCTTCAACCCGGGAAGCACCCGGGAGTGTTACAAACCTACCCGTGCCCAGTGCCCTCCCTGCATCAGTCGGATCGGAGTCCCTGGGGATGGGGCCCCGAGGGATTTAAAAGTCTCTTCTGGCGATCCTCGTGCGTGCACCCTGAACTCCCTGGTTGCAACTGACAGACCTCAGGGCCCCCTTGGCCCTCCTGGGGGGTAGCTCTGCATCATTTGCGTCCTGTGACCTTGACTGTCACAGCAGTGATTCTGGGGGCCCTGCACTCCTGACAGGACACCTCGAAGCGGAGAGACGGTGGTGAGCAGGGCGCACTGCAAGGGGGTACCTGCTCCTACCTGCCCAACGGGGGGGAGTTCAGAGCGGGTTGTTGGGGGGGTGTCTACGCGCATGCGCAAGCAGCTCTGCGTGTGCAGAGGCGTATTCTGGCGTGAAGGTTCCTGGAAATGCGTCTCTGTGGGCGTGCGCAGGTCCTTCTGGGATGTTCTGCCCGCACACGCCCGTGTCCTTTTACCTCTGTGCTGCACGTGCGCGTCAGTACACGTGAGTGTCACTCTGTGCTCGCCGCTACGAGCACCGGATGCTTCTGTGTCTTCACGCGGGTCTCTGTGTACATGTGTGTCTTTGCACACTCGTGTTTGCCGCTGTGTTCTTGTGTCTCTCGCGTGAGGCTGTCGCAGGGCTGGCCTGTGTGCGCTTGTGGTCTGGGGTATTTAGGAACCAAGAAGGGATCTAAAGCTCTTCTCTTGGAAGGTGGTTTTCCTCCTTCTCTCCTTCCAGTCTGATCGATATGCTGATTCCGTGCAGCCTCCCCAAAGACCGCACATGGGCGGGTTCTGTGTGGACAGAGTCAACTGTGGGCTTAGAAAAATCCACCGCGGCCTCTCCAGGCACCATGTGTTCCGTCAGCCTGCGGGTGGGCAGAGACTCTTCGCTGGCCAGAGCTTCCTCGGAGCCGATGCAGCCGGTGGGAGGCCCCGCGGACCCCCGGGGCCCGCCGGGTCCACCCCCCACCCCTGGGACACCCCCTAGGCACATCCATCCTTCCTTCAGGCCCTTCAGTGACCCCTCACTGCCTACAGGGTAAAGTCCACGCTCCCCGCCCAGCATCCCAGGCGCCGGACAACTGACCTTTACCCACATCCCTGCCTCACTGCCCTCACCGCTCCCCTCCCCATGCTCAAGGCCACCTGGCACCATTTTCTCGGACACCAGGGCAGTATGGAGTCTCCAGCTCTTCCCTCTGCTGGACTTCTTACCCTTCTGAGCCGGTGTCTCCTCCTCGCCCAGCCTGGCCATGCTCATCGCTTCCCTCCCCGGAAAGCCTTCTCTGCTTTTCCCGTGAGGAACTCATAGCCCTTCACTCGGTGCTAGCTTGAAACCACTATTGAAGCTTCCGCTGTGCATAGTGATGGTCAGCTGGGGTGTGTGTCCCCACCACACCGTGGCCTCCTTTGGGGCTATCTCAGTGGTGCTCCTGGGCCAGCCTGGTACCTCTGGTCTGGACTCCAACCTGCGAGAGATTCACCCTGAGCAGAATTCCAGCCCTCGCCCCATCCCATAGCCCTGTGCACTGACAATCAGAGATAGTGACGTCTTCTCTCTCTTCCCTCCATGGTGGCAGGTGGCTGGCCTGAGCTTCCTCGCTCCAGGGAGGAAGAGCGATGTGCAAGGCATTTCTCTGTTGGGGTTTTGTTTGCCTAAAGCTAGAGCCTCTCCGGGGGATTAAGCTGGGTGTCTGGGTGAGGGCAGGGAGAGGGTATTGAAGAAAGAGAGAGAAGGAGAGGAATTCCTGCTGACTAGAGGGAGAATCTTTATGGATCCAAGAGACTGGGATGGGAAGGAAGTCTGAGACTCCTGTCTGTTCCCTGGCAGGACCTTGGAGGAGGTAGGATACCCCGGGGACTGGGTGGTTCCCGGCTTTTGCCGAGTGTGCTGGGGGAGCTGAAGGGGTGCTAGGGGCCAGGTAGTGGTGTCCCCACAGCATCATTGTTGAACGGTGGCCACGATGAGAGGGGCCTCCGCAGGGCCTTGGCACTACACTTCTTATTCTTAGACCCCAGGGTGTGACTAGAGATAAGAACAGTGTGTCCCTTGGGGTGACTGGGTGGCTCAATTGGTTAAGCATCTGACTCTTGATTTTTGGCTCAAGTCATGATCTCACGGTTCATGATATCAAGCCCCACTTTGGGCTCTGCGCTGACAGCACATAGCCTGCCTGGGATTCTATGTCTCCCTCTCTCTCTGCCCCTCCCCTGCTTGCTCGCAGGCATGCACATGCTCTCTCTCTCAAAAATAAATAAACTTAAAAAAAGAGAATAGTGTCTGTCCTTTAATGACAGCATTAAATGAGATAATCTGAGTATTACCTAACTCTTAAAAGATTCTACGAGATCACAGGTAATAACACATTTAACCCTCACAACAGCCTTGTGTGTTGGATACTATTATAATTCTCATTTGATAGAAGAGGAAGCTTAGGTATTGAGTTGCTCAAGGTCTTTTTAAAAAACTTTTTTTTAATGTTTATTTATTTTTGAAGGAGACACAGAGCACAAGTGGAGGAGGGGCAGAGAGAGAGACACACAGAATCTGAAGTAGGCTCCAGGCTCTGTGCTGATAGCACAGAGCCTGACGCGAGGCTCGAACTCACTTGCTGTGAGATCGTGACCTGAGCCAAAGTCGACCCTTAGCCGAGTGGAGTTGCTTAAGGTCTTAAACAGACACAGGTGATCTGGCCCCTGCACCTAGACTCTTAACCGCTGCCGCCCTCCCCCCCCCACTCCCCCCCGCAGCAGGAAGCCAGGTCCTCAGGACATGGAATGTGTGCAGTAAATGTTAGCACCTCCTGCAGAAAACATCTACTTTCAGTAGCACTTGCCTAGGAAGTGTCAAAGCAGCTGGCTGCTGTCACCATGTGACCCATGCCGACCCTGACAGGACCCAGCTGGAGGTTTTCTGGACTGTGAGCAAGGCCTCGGTGGAGTATTAGTTTTCATCCTAATGTAACAGGACCACTATCAGCTGCCTCTCCCTTTTCTAGCATAGAAAACCCTGGATTGGGGCACTTGGCTGGCTCAGTCCATTAAGTGGTTAAGTGGCTGACTTCGGCTCAGGTCATGATCTTATGGTTGGTAAGTTCATGAGTCATACATCCGGCTCCCTGCTGTTGGCGCGGGGTCGCTTTCCGATCCTCTGTCCCCCTCTCTCTGCCCCTCCTCTGCTCGCTCTACCAAAAATAAACAAACATTTAAAAAAAAAAAAAGAAAGAAAGAAAACCCTGGATTTTTCCTCTTTAGCAAACGGCTCGGTGAATATCTTCACTGGCGTATGGACCCTGTGTAGCTCACTAAAGCAGTCAGGCTCGGTTTTGTTTATTTTTTATTATTTAATTTGGCTTTGCTGCTTTTTGTGTTCCTCCTTGACAGTCTCAACAAATGTTACCTGTGATATAGACACCTTAGTCTGCATATTTAAGTGTGCAAGAAATACCATGTTTTATTCCCTTAAATTTTTTTAATGTTTATTTATTTTTGAGAGACAGAGAGTGAGCAGGGGAGGGGCAGAGAGAGAGGAAGACACAGAATCCAAAGCAGGCTTCAGGCCCTGAGCTGTTGGTACAGAGCCTGATGCGGGACTCGAACTCATGAACTGTGAGATCATGACCTGAGCCGAAGTCGGATGCTTAACCGACTGAGCTTCCCAGGTGCCCCGTGTTTTATGCCCTTTTAAGCTGAGTTTGCTATCTAACATTGAGCCCCCTCTGTTTTCCTCTGGGGAGCTGGGAAATTCAGCTTCAGCCACTTTTGGGAGGAAGCGGGGTGTGCGGGAGCACCTGAGGCAGGTTCATGTGGGGGTTTGTGCACCCATGGTGTTGGGAAGCGACAGGTCAAGCAGGAGTGGGTAGGGGAGCAGTGGAGGGCGTTAAGGAGGGTGGCCCACTGAGGCGGTGGGGTCGACAGGAGGCAGTCAAAAGGAAGGCACCTGTCCGGCCCTGCTAATGTGTGGCCTGGTGTTTCTCCCTGGGGACGTGCCCCCATCAGAAGCATCCTGCTCTCCGTCCTCCCAGAGCACTCTCTTTGGGCTCTGCCGGGATGCCGCCTACAGCCTGTCGTGGGCCGTGGTGTTGATTCTATTTGACTCAATTCAGTTGGAGTCTATTCAATTCAGCGTGGCTGGACTCTGTGCCAGACGCTGAAGATGAAAGAATGAGTCCATTAGACTTGACCCTGAAAGCAGTTTAGTGCAGCAATGGACAGGTAGACGCGTGGTGAAGGTACCTGCTGCCGCGAGAGCAGGGGACGGTCGTGAGCATCGGGCAAGGGTCTCTGACCCAGGCAGGAGGCCGGTGAAGCCTTCCTACAAGGAAAGGTGTGGCAGTCACAGCCGAAACTGAGGGAAGAGGGGGAGAAGGCAGGTGGGGACAAATCTGAGCGAGGGTGCCTGTGGAGGAGACGGGAGGTGGGATCTCTGGGGCCCAGAGACACATGAAGGACGGGGGAAATGGTTAAGAGTGGAGGCCAGAGTGGTGGGCTGTGGCTGAGCCATGCAGGGCTTTGGAGGCCTGACTCTGAAGAGTTTGCACTTGACCTGTGGGTAACATACAGCAATTGAGGGGCAGTGACATGGTTGTATGTCAGCCTTAAAAGAACTTCAAGGGCGGTGCCTGGGCGGCTCAGTTGGGTGAGCGTCCGTCTGACTCTGGATTTTGGCTCAGGTCACGATCTCACAGTTTGTGTGTTCGAGCTCCGCGTTGGGATTCTCTCTCTCTCTCTTCTCCCTCTCTCTCTTTCTGTGTATGTCCCTCCCCAGCTCACACACTCTCTCAAAGTAAATAAATAGACTTAAAAATAAAAAAGAACATCAGGTCTGGGGTGCAGAGAGTGAGTTTGAAGGTGTGCTGATGTTTGCCAGCTAGCTCACTGGAGAAAAGCCCTTCTGACAATTTCTGTGGTGTAAATACCCACACCGTGACTGACTGCAGGCTGCCCATGTGATGTCACACACTGGGACGCAGAGCTGGGGTGAGACGCCTGGACTCCTGGGCTGGTCAGAGTCCAGCACGCCCCTGGTGGGAGGGGAGCCAAAGGCTTTATTTCCTCACTGCAGGAGTGAGCAAGCCTGCTTCTCTCATTTCCCTCTATCTCCCCGTATCCTCACTTTCCCTCTTCCACCCTGTACCCCGGCCCCCTGTCCCTCCTCGGAGTGCAGCCCCGCACAGAGGTGGCAGCAAGGCTCAGAAACAGTCTGGGGGAGTAAGCAGGGCAGAAGAACCCTTAGGAGCATCCCGTACGGTTTTCTTTTCTTTTCTTTTTTTTTTTTTAATGTTTTATTTATTTCTAGGAGAGAGAGAGAGAGAGACAGCATGAGCAGGGGAGGGTCAGAGAGAGAGGAGTCACAGACTGAAACAGGCTCCAGGCTCCGAGCTGGCAGTCAGCACAGAGCCCGACGCGGGGCCCGAACCCACGAACCGCGAGATCATGACCTGAGCGAAAGTCGGACGCTTAACTGACTAAGCCACCCAGGTGCCCCGCTGTACCGTTTTCTGAAGGAATCTCTAAGACCCAGCACTAGGGAGGAAGTCGGAGGCAGGAAAGGGTGCCCCATGCGATCAGACTTCAGGGCTGAGGACGGGAGGCGAGCACGCTGGGATGGGAGGCTGATGAGCTGATGATAATAATTATGACAATTATGCAAAATACACAAATAATAATTACAGAAAATCATGATTATTATTTGTGGGTGTGAGATGTCTCCAGCTTTTTGGAACTGCACAGAGGCATCAGATGCCCCCTTTGCACGTGGGCGTGTGAGTGTCACAGCCAAGCTCCCGGCCATGTGGCAGGAGCCGGGGTTTACGTCCCTCTCCAGACAGCTGTCTTCTGCCCCAGGATCTTGGTGGGATCCAGCCTTCCTCACACAGTGCCAGGCCCTCAAGGTCAGGAAAGGCAGCACCTCCCCCCCCCCTCCTTTCTGGGTCCCATCTTAGAACCTCAGCAAAACACAGTCATGGGTGGGGGGAGAACCGAGAGAGGGCGATGGCTAACCTAGGGGAGGAATTCAAAGGCTCAGGGGCCGTTTCTCTCCTGTGAACTGATTTCCTGGTTCACGGCTGATTGGATACCAGATCCAAATGGGGTCAATCGGATTCTCTAGTCTGGAAATTTAGCACTGGGACTGGGGGAAGGTGGAGTTGGGCTCCCTAACCCGGAAGCTGGGAGTGGGCAGGGTCTATCCAGGGACCAAGCAGACTCCAGAGGGAGAAAGGACTGGTTCCTGGTGCCCTTCTACATTCCACTTCTTGTCCTCACCCATGAAATTCCCTGCATCTTTGTTTTTCATTAAAAAAAAAAATGTTTTATTTATTTCTAGGAGAGAGAGAGAGAGAGAGAGCGCGAGCGTGAGCCGGGGAGGGTCAGGGAGAGGGGGAGTCACAGACTGAAACAGGCTCCAGGCTCTGAGCTGGCAGTCAGCACAGAGCCCGACGCGGGGCTCGAACCCACGAACTGCGAGATCATGACTTAAGCGAAAGTTGGACGTCCAACAGACTAAGCCACCCAGGCGCCCCTGTTTTTCATTTTTTAATTTAAATTTTAGTTAACAGGCAGGGCAATATTGGTTTCAGTGCATCCCTGGAATAAAAGCCAGCCCCAACCATGCTGGCTTGAGGGGCTTTCTGTGACTTGTAGCCAAGGCTGTAAGCAGGGCTGGCCTGCAAAGAGCTGGGAATGTTTTGGTTTTACGGATCAGCGGTTCACTCAAGCGAGCTCACCCAAGCCCCTACTGGCATCCTAAGGGCCCTCTTATGGAGGTCCAAAGAGAGGTGCTGTCACAGGGATGGGGAACCAAGGCTCGCTGGATTTAAGGTGGCGCCACGACCGCTGCAGAGGGGGAGGGACAGAGGAAGTCCATTAACCGTTAACATGACCCAGGTTCAGTCCCTTCTGCATTTTCTGTCCTCTTTTTCCTTCTGGAACAAACTCCTGAGAGACAAAATCTGATTGGCTCAGCTGATGGTCTCCGGGTAGAACTTTTTGTGTCAGGCCGTGTGATAGGCTCTCCTGTAGCCTATGGCTGCTTTTGGGGGAACTTATTTGCGGTCCAATCAGATGTCAGCTCTGACGCTTTTGGCAGGGAAGATTCAAACAGAAGTTAGGTGCGTGGTGGCAGGCTTTGTACTTAGTTCAGTAAGCGGTGGCGAGTCCTGGGAGATTCTGGAGGATGCGATTGCATCAAAGCTGGGATTTGGGAGGATAAATCTGGCCACAGGCAAGGGAATGATTGAAGGCCCAGAGGGGAGGCAGGGAGGCCACGCAATTGGCTGCTGCCTTAGCCCAGAGAGGGCTGGCGATGAGCTGGACTGGACTAGGGTGGGCAGCAGAGGCGGCTAGGGTGCCAAGTTTTTTTTTTTTTTATTTTTAATTTTTTAATATTTATTTATTTTATTTTATTTTATTTTTTATATTTTTATTTATTTCTAGGGGAGAGAGAGAGACAGTGTGAGCAGGGGAGGGTCAGAGAGAGAGGGAGTCACAGACTGAAACAGGCTCCAGGCTCTGAGCTGGCAGTCAGCACAGAGCCCGACGCGGGGCTCGAACCCACGAACCGCGAGATCATGACCCAAGCGAAAGTCGGACGCTTAACCGACTAAGCCACCCAGGCGCCCCTTTTAATATTTATTTTTGAGAGGGGGAGGGACAGAGAGAAACAGACACACACACACACAGAGCGAACCAGGCTCCAGGCTCCGAGCTGTTGGCACACAGCCTGATGCGGGGCTCGAACCCGTGAGCTGTGAGATCATGCCCTGAGCCGGTCTGATGCTTAACGGAGTAAGCCACCCGGGCGCCCCATTGGGTGCCAAGTTTAAGAAGGCGCTCACTCCGAGGATCAGCACTTGCAGGGACCTGTGAGTGAGGTGCTTAAATTTGTCTCACTCACCTCATTGGAGTCCTGGCCCTGCGGGGTGGGGGTGGGGGGGGGAGAAAGGGGCGGGATGGAGAAGGCAGCCGAGTTTATAAGACTCTGTAAGCGATGGGTTGCAGGTGGTGGGAGAGTAGGTGGATGCTGAGGCTTCTGGTATGATGGCCCAGAGCAGGAAGCGGCCAAGTCAGGAGATGGGGAAGCAGGAGGAGAGGAGGGAGGGGCAGGTTTATGGAGGAGGCCGGGAAGCTCACTCTGGGGTATGTCCAGTGTCAGGGGCTTGCAGGACCCTGAGGGTGAGACTTCCAGGAGACATGTGGGTCTGAAGCATGGAGGGGGAGTCAGAGGTGGAGAGATGACCTTGATCTAGTCAAGCACAGAGTTGATTACGAGGTACCAGGAGTGCCGGCACCGAGCACGGACTCAGAAATGTTTGGTTAGCAATGCTTGAAGTCTCAGAGTGGACCTGGGCCCCCAGGGTTGTTCCAGGGCTGCATGGGTCTCTAGTGGTGAAATTTCAGACATCTCACCAATATTCTCTGGGCCATGGATGGGGGGAGATTCTTTGGGGGCCCTTTAGATGACCCTATGCTCATATTTATGTATCTGCCTTGTTTTCAGAGATGCCTGGTTGAAGGGTTGAGGCCAAGGGTCATGGGACCTCCTCCTCCTTCTCTAACTGTCAAGGTCCTTGCTCTCTCTCTCTCTTTTTTATTTTTTTAATTTTTAATGTTTTATTTATTTCTGAGAGAGAGACAGCATGAGCAGGGGAGGGTCAGAAAGACAGGGACACACAGAATCTGAAACAGCCTCCAGGCTTTAAGCTGTCAGCACAGAGCCCGACGCGGGGCTCGAACCCATGGACCCCGAGATCGTGACCTGTGCCTAAGTCAGACGCTCAACCGACTGAGCCGCCCAGGCGCCCCAAGATCCCTGCTCTCCTAAGAAGTGGCTTCTTGATAATCACCCAGACATCATGCCTGGTTATTGGTGGGACTTAAAGCATAACTCTCCATGCCTGAATGGAGTAGGAAAGATGACCTGAGTCACAAATTCATTTGAGCTTGTTCCTCATGAAGGACAAAGTGCAGAGTTCACTCAGGTCACCCTTTTACAGGTGGAACAGCTGAGGCTTGGTGAGGGAAAATGACTAGCCGAGAGCCACCCAGCCGGGCAGGGCAGGCTGGAAAGGAATTCGGATCTACTTAAAAAAATGCAGTCAGGCTGCCTGGGTGGCTCAGTCTGGACTTCAGCTCAGGGCATGATCTCTCGGTTCGTAGGATCGAGCCCCGCGTCGGGGCTGGCAGTGCAGAGCCTCCTTGGGGATCCTGTCTCTCCCCACCTCTCCCTGCCCCTCCCCGGCTCTTTCTCTCTAAAAATAAACTTTTAGAAAAAAAAATACAATCTCCTGAACTCAGAGGTCACCATGTACTTTAGGTTTTCCTTAGATATTTGATAATAAGGTGACATCAGAGTTCTATAAATGGTAAATATGTATTAAGAACTTAAGTGCTGGATACTGTATTTTCTTTTTTCTTTTTTAAAATATTTTATTTATTTTTGAGAGAAAGATAGAGACAGCATGAGCAGGGGAGGGTCAGAGAGAGAGGGAGACACAGAATCCGAAGCAGGCTCCAGGCTCTGAACTAGCGGTCAGCACAGAGCCCGATGCGGAGCTCGAACCCATGAACTGTGAGATCATGACCTGAGCTGAAGTCGGACGCTCAACCGACTGAGACACCCAGGCACCCCTGGATACTGTATTTTCTATTTAAGCCTCCCAACAACTTGATGAGATAGGT
Source organism: Proteles cristata cristata (assembly GCA_017311185.1). Classification (NCBI taxonomy): domain Eukaryota; kingdom Metazoa; phylum Chordata; class Mammalia; order Carnivora; family Hyaenidae; genus Proteles; species Proteles cristata. Next base: position 1,891,013 of record JAESUZ010003902.1, on the reverse strand, counting down.
GCTATCATCCGTCTACTGGCAAGAGTGGAAAAGACCATGACTGTCCAGTGCTGGCCATGATGTCGGAAGAGGGCTCCTGCATACATCACCCCCGAGGAAATTGCTACAAATGTTGAGGAACAAAATCAGCAGTAGCAATTAAAATTTAAATACATTCACCTTTGATTCAGGAGTCCCTCTTTTGGGAATCCGCCCTGTGGGAGGAACAGCCTCAGAACAGAGAGATACACGTTCAGACATAAATTCCAGCACTGTTTGTGGTGATGGATTGAAACAATTGAATACCCATCGAGAGGGAAGCGGTTAACTAAAGCCTGGCTTGGCCTGGTGGCCACAGCGGGCGGGGCGGGGGGGAGCTCCATCTACATACACTGACCTGGAGGGTTGTCCGAGATGTCCTGAGTGAACAAAGCCAGTTTGGAGTAACGTGAGTCCTATTAAAACTATTTTTTAATGTTTATTTATTTTTTAGAGAGAGAGAGAGAGACAGAACACGAGCAGGGGAGGGGCAGAGAGAGAGGGAGACACAGAATCTGAAGCAGGCTCCAGGCTCTGAGCTGTCAGCACAGAGCCCGATGTGGGGCTCGAACCCATGCACTGTGAGATCATGACCTGAGCCGAAGACGGATGCTTAACCAACTGAGCCACCCAGGTGCCCCAATCCTATTTTTAAAAAATTTTTAATGTTTATTTATTTTGAGAGAGAGAGAGTGAGAGCACAAGAGTCGGGGAGAGAACAAGTCACAGAATTCGAAGCAGGCTCCAGGCTCTGAGCCGTCAGCACAGAGCCCCATTGTGGGACCTGAACTTAGGAACCATGAGATAGTGACCTGAGCTGAAGTCGGACGCCCAACCAAATGAGCCACCCAGGCACCCCCCCCATCCTATTTTTTTTAACTAAACACATATGTGTTAGCACTTTTGGATAAGTGCTGAGTGTTAAATGTCAGGGATGAATCACTGAATTCTACTCCTGAAACCGATACTATGGTATATGTAAACTAACTAGAATTTAAATAAAAACTTGAAACCAAACAAAAGAAAAAAACCCCACAAAACACGTAAGTAGAAATAAATACAAAGGGAAATAGAAGCTCACACACGTGATTTTGCGTATACGTGTGGGCCTAGAGAATTATATGAAAGAATACACACCCTCTGTTTAAAGTTTATTTATTTTGAGAGACAGAGACAGAGGGAATGTGGGGTAGGGACAGAGAGAGAGGGAGAGAGAATCTCTCTCTGTGCTAACAGCAGAGAGCTGGACAGGAGGCTTGAACCCACGAACCGCCTTGAAACCAGGAACCATGAGATGGTGACCTGAGCTGAAATCAAATCAAAAGCTTAACTGACTGAGCCACCCAGGCCACCCTCCCCCCTTTTTTTTTTAGGAGAGAAAGAGAGAGAAAGTGAGAGAGAACGTGAGCAGGGGAGGGGCAGAGAGTGAGGGAACCAGAGAATCTGAAGCAGGCCCCACGTGGTCAGTGCAGAGACTAATGTGGGGCTCGAACTCACAAACCGTGAGATCATGACCCGCCCGAAGCCTGACGCTTAATCACCTGAGCTACCCAAGTGCCCCTTGAGGTGGGTCTTTTATTTTATTTTAATTTTAATTTGTTTTAATGTTTATTTTATTATTGAGAGGGAGACAGGGAGACAGAGAGACAGCGTGAGCAGAGGAGGAACAGAGAGAGAGGGAGACACAGAATCCAAAGCAGGCTCCAGGCTCTGAGCTGTCAGCACAGAGCCTGACACGGGGCTCGAACTCATGAACCACCAGATCGTGACCTCAGCCCAAGTCAGAAGCTTGGCTGACTGAGCCCCCCAGGCTCGTGAGTCTTAAACAGTGAATGCAGGTTGCCAGACAGTGGGGTTCGGAGGGGATAGAATGTTAGGGGGAGGTGCGGATGTGGGGAGAGTGCAGGGGTCTTGTGTAACTGTTCCCCTACGGCTGCGCACCCCGAGTCTCTCTGAAGTGGGGTGCCCCGAACGGTGTACGGGCAGTCCCGGGGGCACCGCGGGCCTCACCTCCTACTCCCGTGCAGCGGATCATCTGGTTCTCGCCGTGGATTGGAACATGGGTTCAGAATCACGTGTGGCAAATGGATAGTAGTTACACAGGAGGAAGCAGGGGTGAGGCTGAGGGTGGCAGGGTACTGGGTGGGGGCGCGCTTTGTGCGTTCCTTCTCCTCTCCTTTCACTCCCTTTGTGTTCTCCCCTAACCCACTCTTCCTTCCCCCTCTCTTCTCCCATTCGTCTTGCCTTCTCTTAAATTCCCTGTGACCCTGCCCTCAGGCACCGGCAGGGAGAGGGCACAGCTGAGCAAGTGTCTCCCAGTTGGCTGGACACGCCATGATCCTCCTCAGTCCCTCTGGCATGTCCCTGATCTGGGCAATTCAGGCGAGGCCACAGCCTGTGATGACAGATCAACTTGGATTCAAAGTCCAGCTCCTCCGCTCACTAGCTGTGTGACCTCGGGCCAGTGGCTTAGCGTCTCTGAGTTGCAGCTTCTTCATCTGTACGATGTGCGTACTGATCCTTCTCTCACAGGGCTGTCGTGAAGGTGAAGCGAGGCAGTGTGTACAGCTGGAAGTTCTCTCTCCGCCTCGCTTCCGAGGGGTTTCTGGCAAAGGCTGTGAACCTCTGCTGTCTCTTTCATTTGAGGGGCTTCCTTCTTGCCTGCGCCTAGAACTCGAATCTGTGAATTATCTGCAACTCGTGTTCAGTTCTCTGCGTGTTACAGGGCCCCGTTTGCCCTCTCTTTCTCCCAAACCCAAAGACGCAAGTGAAGGGAAGCAAGTTCAGGTGGTGGAGCCCCCCCCGCCCCCCGGGGAGGAGGGCTGTGGGGCAGGTGCAGCCGTGGCCGGCATCCCGGTGGGATGGTTGGAAGAGAGGCGGCTGCAGGTGTCTGGGTGCGGACCGCAGAGGATGTGAAGCTCGCAGCACCCGCCGGAGTCCCTCCCTGGCTCCGGGTATCCGTGTGGGAGACTCTGGGAGGGGCGCATTAGCAGTGACAGGAAGAGCGCTGAGTTATTCATGGTGTTTGCCGTTGTTACCTCCACTAATGACCATAATCATGTGCATTGTAATAATGTGTGCGATGAAAGCTCTTGCAACGAATTAATAGGTCAGTTGTGATTTTGGTGATCACGGTTAAGTGAGCGACAGGACGATTCTGTATTAACAGACCTGGACTCAGCCTCGCATTGAGTCAGGTGTGTGAGGGCAGGAGAGGGCCCGGGATTAAGAGGCGGCGCTGGAAGGGGCGGCCCTGGGTGTATGTCTCCGCTCGGTTCCTTCAGAGCTGTGTGACTTGGCACTGTCACACAGCCTCTCTGAGCCTCAGCTTTCTCCTCTCTAAGCTGGAGAAGATAATAGCCCAGTCCTAGAGCTGTGAGGATTCGGTGAGACAATGCACCGGAGTGAGGCAGCACCTGCCTGCACGTCCCTGGCCTCCTCTCTCCTACTGTGCGGGGTGCTCTGTGGCTCCCAGTGATGCCACGTGTGTCCCTGCTGGATGCCCTCTGGCCCGGCTGGTCCCTTGGCTGGCATGCTCTCTTCCCAGGTATTTGAGTGGCTGGCTTGCCTCACCTTCCAGCAGATCTCTGCTCAAATGTCATGTCATCAGGGAGGCCTTTTCTGATCTCCTCAGCTAAAACAGTGCCCTCCAAGCTCTATGTCTGCTTTATTTTTATTCGCAGCTCTCAACATTTTGTATATGTAGTGGTTTATTCCATTATCATCTGTCTCTTCCTCTGGACTCTCAGTGTCCCAAGAATAGGGACCGTTTTTGTTCCCTGTGGCCTCGCCAGTGCCCAGAATAGCACCGGCACATAGGAGGCACTCGGGAAGTGTGGACCACGTAAACGAAGGCCTAATCCCTGTGACGGGCCCAGGGTGTTGTGCGCTCAGTGAATGGCCACCGGCTTCAAACTGTGTGAGCAAATGAACAGGCACCAAGGCGGTAGAGAAACTTTGTGGCGAAGCTTCTCTCTCCACGGGCCACCTCGTCATAGCCAACGTCTAAGCACCTGGTTTTCTGCCTGAGTCCCCTCACATGCCACATCCCCTGTCACTGAGGGGGACAACCACAGAGCCGGTAGTGATCTTGGACAAGGCTTCCGACCACACCGCCGAGAGCGATGCGCCCAACCGGGGGTGCTGTGCACTGGTGAGGACAAAGATTGAGGTTTCTGTGCTAAGTAGCCAGGAGCAGGCCTCTTAGGGATGCTTGGGGCAGATTCCTGGGTTCCATCTCGAATGTCTCTGAAAGCATTGTGCTCACGAGTGTGGTGTGCAGTGTGTGCTTCTGCGTGACTGTGATAAATCATGGTGAGTATGCTGGTGTGTGTGTGTGTGTGCATGCGCGTGTGTGTGAGTGAATCTGGATCCTGTGTGGGGTTACTTGCCTGGGTGTGTTAGGTGTAAAATTTTTTTATATTTATTAATTATTTTTGTGAAGGAGAGTGTGATCTGGGGAGGGGCAGAGGGAGGGAGAGAGAGAGAGAATCCCAAGTAGGCCCTGCACTGTCAGCACAGAGCCCGATGCAGGGCGTGAGCTCATGAAACCATGAGATCATGACCTGAGCCGAAAACAGGACTTGGACGCTTAACCGACAGAGCCACCCAGGTGCCCCACTGGGTGTATAATTACCGCGTGTGTACTGTAGACACTGTGTGCCGGTTGCAGGCACGTGTGGTGGGGATGCCAGAGGGTGACGGTGTGTGAGTGTGTGCGTGAGTTTGTTGTGTTCCTTTGCTGCAGGGGTGTGCGTTCATGAAGTTCGTGGGGATGTGTGTGAGTGAGGGGCTTTGAGCATGCTTTGTATGTATGTTCTGCCCCCGGGATGTGCACACGGGGGTTGGGGGGGACCCGTCATTGCAGGAGGGGGCGCTGATGAACAGATCAAGGGTGTCTGTGGCCTGGTGCCGTTTGTCTGAAGAGCATCTCCCTTGAGACTTTTGCTCTCAAAAATACCAGTTGTATCATTTTGCTTGTGTTTGCGTGACAAGATATTCTGACACGGAGCCATGGAGAGAGAGGTGGGCCCCTTGGGAAGATTTCTGCTGATTGCCGCTGTTTCAGCAGAAACACAATTATTTCATAAGGCCGGCTGGCAGTGTCGGAAACAGCCAAGCACAGAGCGGAGCGACAGGGACCACATCCTATTTGATACTAATTGGTTTGATGATGATAATTGTTGCATTGCAGACGGTGTGACTATCTCCTAATTTAATATAATCAATAAGGTAACAACAGCTCAATGCAAATGAGGTGTGGGGAACCGTGGGGCCATTTGTAAGTCGTGTTCTTGATGCATTTTCCTAATTAGCTGTAGCAGGGCCTCCGCTACCCCGGAGTGTGGGATAAGTGGTGGGTGGGTTGCCTTACTTTAGCTTTGGAAGAGACTCTGGATCCAGACCGCTGGGGTCAGTCCCGAGCACCAGCACCCCATGGCTGTGTGACCTTGGACAAGTTACTTGACCTCTGTGCCTTCCTTTCTATGACTGAAGAAAGTATCAGCCCCTACTCCTAAGTCTCTAGTGAGATCTAAATGGCTTAAAATTTTAACTCATTTTAAGATTTATTGGAGTAAAATAAATGTTTCGCAGTCTCATTAGCCGCATTCAAGTGGTCACTAGTCCCGTGTGGCCCGTGGCTTGAGTATTGGACAGAGCAGACGTCCTGTGTCATTCCCGTACCCTTTCCATCAGCACAGAGAGCTCGGTGGCCCAGTGCTCTTGCAGACCTCTGACCAATTGAGCTGAGCGGCTCCCAGGAACCCACACGGGCCCCCATCTTGGTGAGGGCGCACCGGGGTGTTCTCCCCACTCTAGCTCAGCGTATTGCACAAGCTTCTCTCCTAATGGCCAGAAGAATCCAGCTCTGTGCCACGGCCCCTGCACCTGACACCCAGGCCCGGGAGCCCCGGTGGTGGTGGCACCAGATGGCCTGGGAGTTATTAACGAGAGGCCGTGTGTGTGTGTGTCCGAGCATGTGTGTGCTGGGGTCAGGTGCTGTGATCATCATTTTGGAGCCTTCTTAGGGGAAGTGACAAATGGCATCCGACCCGGGAGTCCTCCAGTGGATGTCCTTTCATAAATCAGTGTGAAGGGCTCCTAGCCCCCTGCTGAGTTGTCCCGTGGCCCCACAACCAAGTGACCCTAGGGCTGTGGGGCTGCTGTGGCTTCGCCTCCCGCCATCCGTCCTGGCTCTCTGGACCCCATGGATGGTGTGCAGCAGCCCCGGTCCTGCCTTGTATAACCAGTGCTCTGATCGGAAAGGACGCCTGGCTGCCTTAATCAGAAGAGTGGGTGACTCTTGATCTTGGGGTTGTGAGTTCAAGCCCCACATGAGATGTAGCAATCACTTAGATAAACAATTTTTTTTTTATTTTTTAATTTTTATTCTTATTTTTTTTAATTTTTTATTTATTTCTAGGAGAGAGAGAGAGAATGTGAGCAGGGGAGGGTCAGAGAGAGAGGGAGACACAGTCTCTGAAATTGGCTCCAGGCTCTGAGCTTGCAGTCAGCACAGAGCCTGACGTGGGGCTTGAACCCACGAACCGCGAGATCATGACCTAAGCGAAAGTTGGACGCTTAACCGACTAAGCCACCCAGGCGCCCCACAAATATTTTTTTTAAAAATGAAAGGAATCACCTTTTCCTTTAGGCCTTGGTTTTCTTATCTGTAAAGTTGGAGAAAGACAGGGAACATTACCTAACCTCAAAGCCCCTTAGAAATGTAATCTTTGACATTTACAGTCAGTTCCACCTTCTAGCCCGGAGGAAAGACCGCAGGGCTGTGGGTCCAGGGCTGTGTGGACACTAGAATCACCTTGTTACACATGCAGATTTCTGGGCCCCTTCAAGGTCAGCTCCAGGGTCTCTGCGATGATGACCTTGCACTTTCTAGTAATTAATCCCTAAGCACCATAACATTTGAGAACTTCTGGCCTAACGGCACACGCTGGATCCCCAGCGCCCCTGCTTGTGGGGAGGACGTGGCTGGGGTACCGGGTATAGGGACGGGGTTGAGTGAGGAGGCTGGTTCCTGGGCCCTAGTCCAAAGCCAAGTTCCAGACAGTTTGGCAAACCGGCAGTGAGATCTGGCTCAGAACAGCAGCTCAGACCGGAGATCTGATGTGAGAGGCAGGGGGGCTTCTCTGGGTTTCTGGAAATAAGATCTGGTCCTGTTGGAAGGGGCGGCAGTCACTAGGCAAGAGGGATGCATCACAGCGGTGGTTAAAATGTCCAGTCTTTGGAGCCACACAGAACTGCGTTCAGATCCTGACTTGGCAGCACCTGAGCCACATGACCTTGGGCAGTGAGTTTAACCTTGTCTATAGAATGGCCACAGTACTGTCTGCTTCACGGCGATTAAGTAAGACAGCGTGTGTGAAACCCCTGCGCATAGAAACACTTCCGTGCGCTCCTTTCTCAACTAGCTTCCAGAATCCTCACTGACCAGGCTCAGAGTAATGTGGAGGCTGAGATGGGATTTGGGCAGGAACAACAGTAACTGCCCCCTGCACCGCTTTCAGTCGCTTCTCACACTTCCATGTCCACGTCTCACCATGGCCTTGTGGCAGCCCTGATGGGAAAACAGAGGTTTGGAGAAATTTGGCAACTTGCTCAAGGTCATGTGCTGGGAACAGGAAAGGGGAAGGGTACACATGTGTCTGGACTGTGACCCTCTGTGCTGCAGTTGGCCACCTGATGGCTGCCGGTGACAAAGTTTTTTGGAACTTCCTAAAGACGGTGCATTCGTGGGGCAACGCGGGGTGGGGTGGAGCCCCAGGGTGACTGCTGGGGAATTTCCACTTGGGCTGGGCGCCTGCGTAGCCGGCTGATGTGTGGGAGAATAGGTTTCTGTCATCAGCAAAGCTCTGCTCTGCCATCAGTTTGGGGCGCTCTGGGAGGACTGTGGGGGAGGGGTGGGCACCCTCCTGCCTCTGTTCTCGCAACCTTGTTTTCCGGGTGCTGGGCCAAGTCCCAGTGCCTCTCCCTGTGACGTATTTAGCACTCACAGCTCTGTTCTCAGGAACTGAGTGGAGAGCGAGGCTGCCAGGTTGCGAAAGGATGGGGTGAAGCGACCTCAAGTAGAGGCAGCAGCTAATGTAAGTGGCTGCATGGTACTGGGCAGGCCGCTGGCAGATGAGTCAGCCCAGGCACGAAGAGGGGCAGGCGGGAGGGAGTCACAGGCAGGCATCTGGCTCTGGAGTTGGCTGAGGTGAGACGGGACACGGCGTGGGCTGACCGCCTCCGGCAGAGGCCACCAGAAGGGTGGACAGCTCCATAGGCATTCCGGTGTTGGAGTCTCTGCAGACTTTGACCCCCAGACCCACGTCCTTCCCCACAGCTCTCTGCTTGTGAAAGGGGAGGAAAGAAAGCCTCTCACAGTGATCTTGCTTGTTTCCAGAGGGATGCCCGTGACTTTGACCTGCCTGGGGGCGCTTTCTGAATGGATTCACATCCTTCAAGGGTGCACTTTGTTGGCGGGTGATCCTTGTCATCCTCTGGGGTCCGTACAGGTTTCGTCTAGCGCCCAGGCCTGGCCAGAGGCTCAGTGTACTCTGAGTTAGGACTCTGCATCCCAGCCAGTCATGCTGCCCACCCCCTCAAGAGTCCCTGATGCCCTGTCCCCAACACTTCTCCCCACCTCCTCGTTTTCCTCTCCTTTTGCCCATGACCGCTGGAGTGAATCGGGGCTGAAGATCAGAAGTCGAGGAGCTGTTCCCACTAATGAGTTCTCGAGGGCCGCAGGCAGCCCCTCCTCTTGCCCTGCCCTGCCCTGTTCACTTATTTATGACAAATCGCCGAGGAAGAAGGACCCGGCAGCGTTTGGAGGGGAGAAGGGCAGGAGAAGATGGCTCAGAGACTTTGCATGTGGGCAAAGCGAGGTGCATTAAACTTGATAATTTTTCTCCGCATAACATTCTCTAGTCCAGATTCCTCTTGTCACAGAGATGCCTGAGGCCCCGAGGCGTGAGGTGGGTCCCCCCTCCCTCCCCCCGGCCCTCCCCCCGTGGCCAGTGAGGACCACACCAAGAGCTGGAATCCGGGTCTTCTGATCTGCAGTCCTGCCCGGTTTCCACCCTAGGACGTCTTTGGGCACATTTATTTTGAAAACCGAAATGAGGTTTCTGTTTCAACTGACAGCTTGGCATTTTTTTTGGGTCTGTCAACACGTTGATAAATTTAGAAGAAATGGATTTATTTTGGCACATCTGGGGACTAGCAAAAAGGATCAAGATTGCCACTGTGATGATGATGTCTTCACTCTGTCCCCCTTGAGACAAAATGGCAGTTGACACGACCATTTTCAAGGAGGACCTGCTGTCTGTAATTTGTAATGGATTTCAACATAATTTGGCCTGGGGTAGAAGTTACCGGGGACATGCCTACATTGAATGTGACCTGTAGGTCAGAGCCCTTATTCCCTCCATAAGGCGTGTTGCTTGCTGTGTTCAGAGGTGGTGACTGAGGCAGTCTGCATTATTACTGTTATTGTTATTTACGAGGGCGGGTAGGGAGGCATCAGGTACTTAGTTATGTTTTGGGGAGACCTGAGCCAAGAGAAGCGGAGCGGGGACGGTCCCCATAAAGCCTGGTATCCCGAGGCCGTCAGACTTCCCCTCCCATTCATCCAACCACTTCCCTCTCACCATCAAACTCGGGAGGACTGGAGATGAATGTCCCAGACCTGAAGAATCCACGGAGGGTGTTCGGAAATGATTTGGATCCAGTTTCCTTTTGTACGTAATCAGTGCCAAAGGGCAAACTTCTCCCAAGAGCCTTGAGGGGCTGCCTCTGGGGGGTCTCTGTGGCAGACTCAGTGCACACACTCCTTGCAGGAGCTGGGGAGGGGCAGCAGGGGCCTGAGCTCAGTAGCCTGAGTGCTGGAGTGTGGACCACTCTTGCTTTCAAGCCTTTGTTGTCCCCTGAATTCCTTTGCCTTATACCTCAATTCTTCATATCCATTTAGCTTATTAAAATGTTACTGCCTAGTGCTTATTTTTTTAATGTTTATTTTTGAGAGAGGTGGGGGGGAGGGGCAGGGGAGGAGGGGCAGAGAGAGGGGGGGACAGAAGAGTCAAAGCAGACTCCATGCTGACAACAGAGATCCTGATGTGGGGCTCGAACTCACGAACCATGAGGTCATGACCTGAGCTGAAGCTGAAACTGAGCCACTAGATGACTGCCCCCGGTGGTTATTATGTGTCAGGTACTATGCTTAATATTAGATATATTATCTCATTTAATCTTTATAGTAGCTCTACAAGGTAAGAGCTGTCATTACCCCTATTTTACAGATGAGGAAACTGAGGCACAGAGAGGTTTAGTATTTTGCCCAAGGTCATACACTAAGTGAATGGCAGAGCTGAGACCCAAACTTGGCACTCTACTTCAAAGTCTGTTCTCTGAGTTCCTATCCTGCATTGTCTCCCAAATGCCAAACTGATTGAGGCACTGGATTTAGTTTTTCCTTAAGATTCTTCCACTCAGATGGACCATCTTACCCTGCCTATCCATCCATCCATCCATCCATCCATCCATCCATCCATCCATCCATCCACCCACCCACCCATCCACCCATCCATCCACCCACCCATCCATCTATCCACCCACCCATCCATCCACCCACCCACCTACTCATCCACCCATCCCCCCCCCATCCACCTTTTCATTCAACAAATACTTACTGAATGAATGTATCTGCTCTGTGCCCACCATTCTGCCAGGTGACAGTGGGAGCAAAACTAGACACCATCCTTGTTCTGCCAGAGCTGGCAGACTTCGGGACCAGATAGATCTCATGTTAACACACCAATTATGGGTATTTACAAGTGGACATCAGTGCTCTGAAGGAAAGGGACTCAGCTCTGTGTGTCACAGGTCATGAGCCAGGGCTGCCAACCCAGGTCCCTGCATCCCATTTGCCAGCCCTGACCCAGAGCCTCTACCTCCAAGTGATGCAATTTCCTAAACCTAAGAGTTGTCGGGGGCTTCCACCAAATTACCAATGCAATGTCCAGAGAATCTTCTAAACTAACACGGTTTCCACAGGTAGATATCATGTCATGTGTGGCCAATTCGAGCTGTGCTCCCAGGACAAAGGAGGCCAGATTTTTTTTGTGGGGGCTTTTGCTGCCCCTCCTGCCTCAAACCTTCTCTGGTTATTTGATTATAGATGGCATTATTTCCTTCATTTTTGAGCAATGGTTGAAGCCTTTGGGGAAGCATGGATCTCCTTGAGAGACTGACAAAAATTAAGAACATTTTTTTTTGAGAAAAAATGTCTCCCTGATTTTCAAAGCTACCCAACACTCAAAAGTAGCCCCAGATTTGCATGCCAGATTTGGAAGATACTTTTTAAAGCTAAGTGGATTATACTAGCTGAGTAGACAGATGATACCCCCAGGAGTTCACTTCCTACTCAGATGTGGATGCTTCATCTTCCTCACCTCAGCAGAATTCACTTGTATCTCATTACTCTCTTTCATCTTGAACAGTGAGTGAAGCCTTTTTTGGCCATGGCTCTCTTTGAGAGATTGACAAGCACTAAAGATCTCCTTTGAGAAAAATGCACATACTTGGGATGATTTACACAGAATCTCAAGGGGCTTACTCCTCCTGTAGCTAATCTACGGGTCCCATGTAAGAACTTCTAACCTGCAAGATTCCATTTCTTAGTTTTTATGGCTTGTGCTGCCTTTTGATGTGACCTCTGAATGCTTGGATGTTCCAGCAGCTGGTCAGTGTCTGGGGGAGTCCGTGGATTTCCCAGGAGGGGCTTCTTTTAACGTTTTATTTTATTTATTTTTGAGCGAGAGAGAAAGCGTGAATGGGGAGGGGCTAGAGAAGAGGATCCGAAGCAGGCTGTGCACTGACAGCAATGAGCCTGATTTGGGGCTTGAACTCACAAAACTCAAGATCACGACCTGAGCTGAAGTTGGGCACGCGACCGATTGAGCCACCCAGGCTCTAAGGGGTTTCTAAGATGTCATTCAGGATGCCAGGGACCAGTCCCAGGGACGGAGACACCAGGTGCCTCCCTAGTTTCCACCAGCTAGAGGTTCAAAGAGTACAGGTGGTCTGCTTCATGGCTTCCGACTCTAAGTGTGCACCCTCACGCACCCCCACTGCTCTTGGTTAACTGTGCTGACGGAGTGAGGCCCCAAGACCCCTCTCAACAATTCTTGGCAGGGAATCTACATATGTAGTGCAGGGAAAACAAGTGTGAGATACATGTACGACTTCTCCCGACCCAGCACCCATGACAGATGTTGCTAATCAATCAGAGTTTTCTTTCCCATCGGGCCCAGATATGGTCTTATAATCTTTTCAAATAACAATTTAGGGAGACACCGCCAATCCATCAGAGCTGGCATGTAGGATGAAATGGATTTGCTGTCCTGGCTGCAGGGAGATAGGGGCTGGGCACTTTGGTTCTAGGCCACCTCTGGCCAGTCTAGGGTCTCAGACCCCACATCCCAGCTGGCTTCGAGTTCCAGGCCTCTGTTGGTCTTAGAGAATGCTCAGACATCATCGTCTGGCTGGCCAACCTACCCCGTGGCTGACCCAGAGTTCCTTTCTGTCTTCCCCTGTATTAATTCATTTATTTCTCAGCTAAAAGGTCTTCAGCATTTAAAAAAAAATCAGTAAGGGTGAACATTTGTATGTTTTATTAATGAATGCCATCAGCTCCATGTCCCACAGTCAAAATCTACCCTCTGATTGGTTTGTTTGGTTTGTAATAAAGATTTCTAGGTCTGTTTCATATCAACGGGATTTTTTCCTTTTTTTACTTTTTGACCCTCTTCACCCTTTTCTCCTACCTCTTACCCCTGCCTCTGGCAACCACTAATCTGTCCTCTGGATCTGTGAGCTTGGTTTTTGACTTGCTTTTCTTTTTAATTAAAAAAAATTTTTTTTTAATGTTTTATTTATTTCTAGGAGAGAGAGAGAGACAGCATGAGCAGGGGAGGGTCAGAGAGAGAGGGAGTGACAGACTCTGAAACAGGCTCCAGGCTCTGAGCTGGCAGTCAGCACAGAGCCTGATGCGGGGCTCAAACCCACGAACTGTGAGATCATGACCTAAGCAAAAATCAGACGCTTAACCGACTAAGCCACCCAGGCGCCCCATCTTTTTAATTTTTTAAAATGTTTATTTACTTTTGAGAGGGAGAGAGAGCACACATGGGGGAGAGACAGAGAGAGAGAGAGGGAGACACAGAATCTGAAGCAGGCTCCAGGCTCTGAGCTGTCAGCACAGAGCCCGATGCGGGGCTCCAACCCACAAACCGTGAGATCATGACCTGAGCCGAAGTTGAACACTGAACCGACTGAGCCACCCAGGTGCCCCTTGTTTTTGATTTTTAGATTCCACTTATGGGTGAGATAATACAGTATTTGTCCTTCTCTGACTTATTTCATTTAGCATAATGTCCCCTAGGTCTATCCATGTTGTTGCAATGACAAGATTTCTTTGTTGTGGCTGAGTGATGTTCCATTGTGTATATGTTGCATAGTATCTTCGTCCGTTCATTCATTTGTGGACTCTTAGGTTGCTTCCATATCTTGACGATTGTAAATAATGCTACAATGAACACGGGAGTGCATGTATTTTTCTAAGTTACCTGTTTTCATTTTTTCTATAAGCACCCAAAAGTGGAATTGCTGGATCATATGGTATTTGTATTTTTAATTTTTTGAGGGGCCTCCATACTGTTTTTCCCAGTGGTTTCACCAGTCCACATTCCTACCAACAGCACACAAGGATTCCCTTTTCTCTACATCCTTGCCAACATGCTATTTCTTGTTGTTTTGGTCATAGCCAAGTGTGACGTATTATCTCACGGTGGTTTTGACTTATATGTTGGGCATTTTTTCATGTGTCTGTTGACCATCCATATGTCTTCTTTGGAGGAATGTCTGTTCAGATCTTCTGCCCGTTTTAAATGGGATTTTTGTTTTGTTTTGTTTTGCTGTTGAGTTGTTCAGCATCCTTTTTTTTCCTCCCCCAGCCGCCAGCCAGAAACCTCAGGCTGGGTATCTCATTACCTGTGGTCTAGAAATGTCAAGAATGTCCACATTCTTACAACTCCTGTAATCCAAGCCCTATGCCTCTTCAAGCATTCACTGCATCATATCATCCCCCTTTTGAAATCCTTCAGTCCTTAAAAGAGGAAAACCACATAAATTTTTTTTTGGTTTATTTCTTGAGAGACAGAGACAGCATGAGTGGGGGAGGGGAGGAGAGAGGGAGACACAGAATCTGAAGCAGGCTCCAGGCTCTGAGCTGTCAGCACAGAGCCCGAACCAGGAGATCATGACCTGAGCTGAAGTCAGACGCTTAACCAATTGAGCCACCCAGAAATCCACATTATTTTTAACCATGGCGCATACAGCCATTTACAACCTGGCCCCAACTTCTTTTCCAATTTCACTCCTCACCATTCCCCAGTGCCCTAACTGGTTCTGACAAGGCATCATTTCCTGTTACTCCAGGCTTTCGCGGACATCCCCGTCCTAGTTCATGCTGTTCCTTTTGTTTGGAATGCTTCCGCACGTCCACTCCAGCCCTTTACTCTGCCGATGAGCTCCTCCTCTTCTTTCAAGACCCTCCTCAAATGCCATCTGCTCTGTGAAGCCGTCTCTGTCCCACGCTGCGTGTATGATTCCATTGCCCCCTCCCTCCTGAGCTCACGGTGCATATCTCTCTCCTGGTCCCTTTCACTCTGTCTAGTAATTGCTTGTTTACTTGTGGGATGGTGTCAGATGCACCCGTGTGCTGGCACCCAACCTAACACAGCGTGTAGCGTGGGGCCCTGTTGACATGCACTGCGTGTGACTTGCGGTGGGTGATGACCCCTAGCCTTCCCCTCATGTGCCCCAAGGCAGCATTGCTCTATCACCCCATCTTGCCAAGTGAAAGCAGCCTTCGTCTTTTAAATGATGGCTTTCCTCCTCCTTGCAGAAAGGGCACCTCATTGAAATTCACCAGGAATGGGCAGTTTCTGACATGAGTCTCTTGGCTGGTCATAGATACAGCTGCCAACACTGGCACTCCTGGAAGCAGAAGGGTTTTGATCATGAGCTGCAAGCATACCTTTTACCACTAAATTCAGACCCTTGGGGAAAAGCAGCCTTTTTCCTTTCTCTACCTGCCTCTCCCAGGCCCTTCTAGCTCCTCCCTCCCCCTTTCTTTTGGTTTGTGAGGCTGGGGAAGTGAGGGGTCTGGGCGCCCCCCAGGGATGGTGCAAACGGGGGTGTGGGAGAAGCCTGCTCACAGTGGTTTGGGAAAGAGCTGGGTGGGTGGGAGGAGGCTGGAGGCTTTCGCCTCCAGCTCAGTCAGCACAGGTGACTCCCTTCTGTACCATTTGATAAACATGGACAATGGGCTCCTTATGAACCCACGGTGATCCAGAGGCTCAAGGCAAGATGGTGGCCCTGGACTTAACAGTAAAAATAATATTACTAAGAAGAAGATAGCACCATGTAGCCCTGACTCTGTGAGAGGCACTGCTCTAAATGTTTTTCATGTATTAGCTTCTTAGTTCAACCCTTTGTGGTGAGTTTTATTATTATCATTCCTATTTTACAGATGAGAAAATGGAGGCCATGGAGAGATTACCTCCTGTTAACTATTCTCTGGGTAAATGGGGAAACTGAGGCTGGCCCAAACACCACTGGAAGGAGGTCATGAATGAGAAGAAAAGGAGCATTGGAAATCCCAAGGACATTCTGGCTACAGCTTTGAGAGAATTATTTTACTTAGAAAGAAAGAAACCTCGGGGCGCCTGGGTGGCTCAGTTGGTTAAGCATCCGACTTCGGCTCAGATCATGATCTCACAGTCCATGGGTTCAAGCCCCGCGTCAGGCTCTGTGCTGACAGCTCAGAGCCTGGAGTCTGCTTCCGATTCTGTGTCTCCCTCTGTCTCTGCCTCTCCCCTGCTGTGTCTTTCTCAAAATAAAATACATTAAAAAAAAAAAAAAAGAAAGAAACCTATTCTTTCTTATCTAAACAGTAAGATAATTATGTCTTCCTGGAAAGTTCAATGTAAGGATCAGGTGAACTTATACAAGTAAAATGCCTAGCATGTTATAGATAATCAATAAACAGTAGCTGTCTTATTAATTACCTAATTGCTCCTCCTTTGTCAGATGCTTCCCTTCCAGAGGCTTATCAGACTATTTTAATGATCTTATCATACATCCGTCTGCAGCTATACTCTGAGCCCCTCAAAGGTAACAGCCAGTCTTATCCACTCTGGGCTCTCTGGCTGACAGATGGGAGGTTCCATATGAGGAAACTGAGGCTTTGAAGGAAGCTATTTGACCAAGTGGGCACACTAGGAAGTGGAGGATCTCAGGTCCCCCTTCAAGATACTATGCAGGCTGGTATGATCAGTGACCGTAGTCAGAAAGGTGGGTGGTGGAAGACCCCGCCCAGGGCCTGTGACTGCCCGGGTGAGAAGCTGCAAGAGAGGATAATGGGGATGGGGGCCAATGAGGTCCCAGGCCCAGGGAAGAGAGTGCTACGGAAGGCGGCTGAGATAGGGCCTGGTGAGTGGTGAGATAAGGAGGTGAGTGAGAGGGTGGAGTCCAGTTTGACTCCTAGGTTGCTTTAGAATATAGGAGGGATATGAGAGACTTCGTGGATAGGATTAGATTTTGGAAATGCTCAAGGGAAGGAGTTCACAGGGCAAGTCTCTAAGGGTCTCTAGCAGGTATTTGCCTATAAGGAGTTTTGGGCAGGGTGCCGACATCTGCCACAACCTATGATCCTATGACATGGTTGTTCACTGAGCTGGCAAAGCATAGCACTAGGGTTGGATTGTAGGAATTGAATCCTAGCTCTACTGTGACTTGCTAGCTGTGTGATTTTAGGTATATTACTTAATCTCTCTGAGGCTCAGTTTCATTTTCTGTAAAAGGAGGATGATTGGAAATTACCTCCCAATATGTTGTAAGGGTCAAATGAAATAAAATTAGTCAGAGATGGAACATAGTAAGAGCTCAATAAATAATGAGCACTGTTATTAGCTGCCCCTGCTGCCAGAACGCTGCCTCCGTCCCCCGCCCCCACATCTTAGCACCTTTCTTCCTATTTCAGCCTCTCCCATCCCACCAGTACTGGATACCCAGCTGTTCATCATAGGTCCTAAACCTCTCCAGCCTTCAGAGACCCTTGTCCCTTAAGCATCCCCTTCAGCCCTTTTGGGCAACTGACCAAGGAGAAGCAGAGAATTATGGCTTGTGTTCCTCCAGTGAGATGTCCCTTGAGTTTTGATTATACCTTCAAGGCCTTGACCCATGGATGGACTAATGGTGGGAATGTTTGACAGAGTGATAGGGTCGGGGCAGTTGTTTTGGGGGCAGAGGGATGGTCAGACCAGCACCTTCAGAAGTTGTCTACTGTGTCTTCATGTACAGACATCTGTCATGAGCATAAAGCTCAGACTGAGAGGGGATCTGGAAGTTCTCATCTGGAATCAAAAACATCATGCCCCTTTGAGTGGGAGGTCTTCTGGAAAATGCTGCAGCCCTCTCACTAGGACCAGGAGGCTCTGGGATTATTCCATTTCTCACTCCCTCCTGTTCCCAGATTCTAGGAAGGCAGGGAGGTAGTAGACAACTGCCTGATGTATATAAAACACACCCAAAATGTGGAAGGGAGGGAGCACAAAGCCACGACCCAAGGATCAAGAAGCCCGTGTTTAAGTCCTACCCCTCCCTTTATCAGATACGTGATCTGAGACCAGCAGCTTCCTTACTCTGAGCCTCAGTTGCCTAAAACATGTGGATCATAGCAAACTGAACATTTAGATCAGTATGTTCACTTGGTTGCTGCAGAAATGGAAGCCCAGACTGCAAAGGGGCTTGCCCAAGGTCCTGAGGCCAGAGTGACTGCCAAGCCTAGTCATGTGGTATTGCTTAGTCAAGTGTTGCAAAAGGGTCAGGGATGGTGTTGTATTGGGATGGGGCTGTGTTAGATGGACCCGACTACTTGCTCAGGCTCTCAGACCCATGGAAGGAAGGAGGATTCCCCTCTGCAGAGCCATTAAGTGCTACACTTTCAAGGCCAGTGGAGGTTCCTGGAGGAAGCTTGTAGGGCTCAGAGGTGTTGACAGTGTGTAGGTGTCTCAGGGGTCACACACAACGGTCACACACAAGGTGCAGGCTGCCTTTGAAGGTCTCCTCAGTGACTCTCTGCCAAATTCTAGGTCCCAACCCAGCTGCAGAATGAATGAACTGCTTATCTCCCCAGCACCAAGTGCATTTGGGCCAAACTCCTTGCTCAGTTTTATGGGGCCGATACATCTGCAGAATCACCCGTCACTCTGCAGACGGAATGCATGATTTCGGAAAACTTTCTTTTCCCTTTCCCCCTCAAAACTTTTATTCCCTGGCAGAAATGGTTTATCAACGTCTTTAAAAAACCGCTCAGATCTTCTTGGCAACCCCTGATACCATAAAAGAGTGGCAGTACGAATGCAAATGAATTGGAGGGCATTAAAAAACCCTCTTGCTTCGGCAGCTGAAGTGGAGAAGGACCGGATGATGGATAGCACGAGGCTTTCCGCTGAGCGATTCTGCTCTTTTTACAGCTGCCAATGGCTGATGTATTTCATCTTTTGTTTCCTTTACTGCCGCTTAAGCAAGCACCCTCAGGCTGGGGGTCTGTCCCTGGGCACCCACTTCATCTTACCCCCTGGGGACAGCTCTGGCCAGCTGTTTTGCACTTCCTGCCCAATTCAGGGAAGGCGCAGGATGGCCCAGCTGGATGGGGGTCCCCTGGGGAGTGCCCCTCCCATATTTGCTGAGCTCAGTAGCAGAGGCTGCTGAGGAGATGGAAATCCTGTCTGTGTCCCTTTCTCTTCCACTCATTTATTGAGACCCGCCATGCGCCCAGCACAGGGAGGACACCATGAAGTGGAGCCCTGACTTCAATGATCTTTCCCTCATTCCCAAACAGTTACACACCTACACACCAGCACAACCGCACATGGAAACACAGTCACCCAGAAAAATGCAAGCGTACACACTCGGGGGTGCCCAGGAACACAACGAAGCCCTGCCAACCCGCACACCTGTGGGCATCTGCAAACATGCACACACAAACACAAACGTATTCTCCTGTACACTCACACACGAAGAAGTTAAACAATAACACAGAACTGTGTCTGATCCGAAGCCAGAATGAGGGGGCAGAAGAGAGAGGATTCAGAAGATGTCTGCTGTGGAAATAATGTTGGTGTAGGAAGTTTGTCTTCTAGACTCAGCTCAGTCTCTTCTCAGCTGTGTGACCTTGCTCAGTCTCTGAACCTCTCTGAGCCTCGGCTTCCTTCCTTATTTGAACTGAGGCCCCTCCCCATACAAGAGCACATGGTTTTGTGAAATCAGAAGTTCAGAAGTCAATGTGGGCTGAGGTCATGAGAGTAATAGGAATAATAATAATAGCTAACCTATATTGAGTACTTACTATGTGCCGCTCCCTGTATTAAGCACTCGATATACATGATCTCTTTTATTTATTTATTTGTTTGTTTGTTTAATTAATTAATTTATTAATGTTTTGTTTATTCTTAAGAAAGAGAGACAGAGCACGAGTGGGTGAGGGGCAGAGTGAGAGAGGGACACAGAATCCAAAGCAGGCTCCAGGCTCTGAGCTGTCAGCACAGAGCCCGACACGGGGCTCAAACTCACGAACTGTGAGATTATGACCTGAGCCAGAGTCGGATGCTTAACTGACTGAGCCACCCAGGCGCCCCTACGTGATCTCTTTTAATCTCCACACCAGTCCTAAAAGATGAGTACAGTTATTAGCTGTGTTTTATAGGTGCGGGAACCACACTTCAGAGGGGTGAGGTTACAAGCTCGGGGTCACACAGCAAACAGCAGTGAAGTCTGTATTGTGACCCAAACAGGTTGGCTCCAGGGTCCGCACTTCTGGCTACACTGACGAGGTGCTGAGTTGGACTCATGCTGGGTACCGGGAAGCAGGAGATGAAGGACACACGTTCCCTGCCCTGGAGAGGCCCACAGCTCAGCCAGGGAGGCAGCCTTGCGCCAGACAATGGGAGTGAAGAGTTGCTTGCTGGAGAGCTTGGGTTCCTGGTCACCCCCCTGTGCATGCCTGTGACGCTCTCCCTGTGTCTCCCGTGGGCCAGGGCAGCTCGGCCTGGCCCTGGGGGTGTGTCATTGGATGGGGGTTCTCTGGCTTGGGCGGGGACCTTGTATCCACATGATGAGTTTCCAGTCAGACTTGAAAGGCCAGAGCTCTGCTGGGAGTAGGTGTGGTGTGTGTCCTTGTGGCTCAGGTGAGGACACCCGGCGGTGTCCTCTGCCCTGCGCTGGGGCCTCTCTAGCTCATTATGACAGCTTTGAGCAAATTAGAAAGAGAGCTTTCCTCCGGAGGACTGCAGTGCCGTGCCGGGGGATGGTGTGCGGTGTGGACTTGGTCCTGCCCTCATCTCTATGTGTGGTGACCCTCGTAGGGCCAGAGGGAGGGAGGAGGCACAGGTGGGGAGATCAGAGGTCCTCACCGGGCTCCTTTGTGCAATAGGAGAAGGAAGATCACAGGACCTTCTGTTGGTCTCTTAGGAAGGGGAGCAGGTTGACCCTGGGGTGGGGTGTAGACACGGAGGCAAGGGCTAAAAGGATTTGCCAGACCATAATAAAATCATCACAACAAAAATAGCTTGTCAAGGGGGCGCCTCAGTGGGTCAAAAGGTTGAGCGTCCGGCTCTTGATTTTGGCTCAGGTCATGATCCCAGGATCATGGGATTGAGCCCCGAGTTAGGCTCTGTGCTGAGCATGGCGCCTGCTTGAGGTTTTCTCTCCTTTTCCCTTTGCCTCTCTCCTCTGCTCTGTCTGTCTCTCTCTCTCTCTCAAAAAAAAAAAAAATAAAAAAAAAAAGCTTTCCCAGACCATGCATCCAAGGGTGAGTGGCAGGGGTGAAATTTGCACACAAGCCTGACTTCAGTGGTTGCAGACCCAACTATTGTACCATGCTCCATCCCCAAATCTGCCCCAAGCACCTACTATGTGCTTGTGGGACAGGGTAAGGCTGTAGGACAGAGGAAGTCAGAGGGCGCCAAGGCAGTTCCTGACCCGGAAACGTGAGTTGATTGAGGAAACACTCAGCGACATGCATGAGCCACACGCAGAGAGGAGGACAGGTTGCTGATGGCACTTTGCAGATACATGCTCTTCCCTCGGAAAGGTGCACCTGACCTTCAGCGTTGCCTTCCTTGTGCTCTTGGCCTCTATTCAGTCCTGCTTAGGGCTGGACCCCCCACGACGGCAGGCGCCTCAGACACAGCCCGGCACTAGGAGCTATGTCGAGTCCCACCCCAGGGGCTGTGTAGAGTCCCCTTGAGAGCCCCACCGCCTGTAAATCCATATGACTCTAGCCTGTCTCCCTGGCCCATGGCATCCTTCTTTTCAAGGACGGATGGTCTAGGTCACCTCTGAGGGTACTTCCAGAATCCTTTCCTCCCCTCTTTCCATAGAAATCTCCTGCTCTCTGAAGGCTTAGGTTCTCTTTGACTGTGTTATGGGCCCTCATGAGGCCTGACCTCATGCCATGGGGACCCAAGACAGAGGACCCCCCTCTGCTCCCTGAGCCATGTGGGTAAATGATGGCTCCATCCACCCCGGTGCTGGGGCGGGGGCCCTCGGAGAAGGTCATGCTTGTGGCTTCTGCTTCGGTCTTGGATGGAACAGCCAGGCTGAGTACACTCTGGGTGCTGGGGTCTGGGGACCAGCGAGTCCTGCTTGCCCTTGTGTGTTTAGGACCAAACCTGCCCAGACACAGGGAAGCTGAAGCCAGGACACGGGAATTAACTTGGCTAAGGTCAGGTGATGAGTTAGTGGCAGAGTCAGGACCCAAATCTGGTTCCTTGTATTCTTTTTTTTTTTTTTTAAAGAAAAAAATTACAGGTGTTAGGCACTTGCATAATCCACTTAACCACGAAGGAACTATAAAGTGATACATAAAAGTTTCTCCATCCCCGTCTCCTATTCCACCTTCCAGGGACAATCAGTGTCAAAAGTTTGCTGTGCCCTTCCTTTTTTCTGTACATGTGTGTGTGCACGCATGCACTCACACACACACACACATCTACTCACCTACATACACACACACACCTACAGCATCAGTTTTTTGTTTGATTTTGCAAAAATGGGAATGTACGAGGCTTACGGTTCTGTGATGATGGTGATGATGATGATGATGATGATGATGATGATGATGATGATGATTTGTAGCTCTTTAAGTCTGGAAGGACCAGGCACTTGCCCTGGAGAGGTTACAGTCAGCGTGATGTGGCTTGAAAAAAATGGAAGTCCTTCGATCACACTTCGGTGCCCAAAGACGGCAACATTGGCTTGGGGACCCTTCAGGTGGAGGTTGGATTTACACAAGTGTGGGTGAGATTACGGAGGACGGGGAGCCAGCTGAACAAAGGCTTCCTAGAGGTGACAAGAGAGCTGAGCTGAAGGCCTTGTACCAGGAAATAGGAGGGGAGATTGGGCTGAGGAAAGGCCCTGAATGCCAAGGAGAGGAAATGGCGAGTTATACCAGGCAGTGGAGAGAGAGAGACTCTGGAAGACAAAGGTGGAAGTGCTGCTTCTGGAAGAAGGAAGACACATCTCCATTGTGTGTGCATGCTGGGTCGCTGCCCTGGGGACGGCAGGGTGCACCAGCCGGGAGGGGGCGTGTGAAGCTGTGGTCCCCAGTGGTATGATGGATAGGAAGGGTTGTGATGACCGCCTGGACAGCCTATGGGAGCGGATGGACAGATGGCCTGGAGGAAACTTCTGGATCTGTGGCCAGCTGGCAGCAGGGACCAAGGAGGACGGAAGAGAGATGGAAGGATTTGACTTTGTGGAAATGGGAGCAGGGACGAGGCCCCTGGGACACTGGAGGTCAAGTCAGGGCGGGGTCCTGGGGACGTAGGGTGGAGGCAGTAGGGGCTCTGGATTTGCAAGCCACAGGTAGAGGTGAAGTCGATTTGTTGGCGGTCCCTGGGATACTGAATTGTGTCTCCAGGGTCCTCCAAGGGGCCCTCAGCCTGCCCACTCTGTCCACCACCCCCCAACGACCCTCTGCCTCCCCCTCTTCTGCCTTCTGAGGCCTCCATCCTTGTCAGCCTCATTCTTGGGGTTCTGGGACCCCTCCCCTGGGGGACCAAGTAGATACATAGGACAGAGGCTCTCTTTTGTTATGGCAAATGGAGGTAAGGGACAAAGGGGAGCCTCAAACACTTCTGTAATGAGTTACTGGGGAAGAGGTGGAAGGGGTGAGTCAGGAGAGCTACAGAGCAGGGGCTGTGAGGGTAAGAATTTTAAGGTTTAGAGGCTGTGAGGCTCTGGGAAAAGGCAGAGAAAAGAGGAAAAGGGTTTTTAAGAGTCTGAAGGGTTTGAACTGGGTCCCCTTTACAATGCTTTGAGAGATTCAAGTGAAGATTGGAATTCTTTTTTAATTGCCTTTGGCCGCCAGACTGTAGCTTTGAATGTAGAACCAAACGTGTGTGTGTGTGTGTGTGTGTGTGTGTGTGTGTGTGTGTGGCCCGCATGGGGCAGAGGAATGCATTTGGATTGCATAAGAAATACTTTCCCCTCCCCTTCTTCACATTTTGTTCCTGAGAACGGGATGCATATAAACCTGGTGCACACATTGTTAGTAAATTAATGATGGAATTTAGGATTAATGGTGTCAGAGACAGTAGAAAACATAATAGTGTCTTGGTTGAAGGAATACAGACCGACTCAAAGGAGCTCGTTCATAAAGGGAGCTTTGCTCTAAGGATCTTGAGTGTCTCCTGGAGGGAGGTAGCTGGTCCTCAGGAAAGGACCAGAACCTCCAGAGAACCCTCCACCAGGAGCTCCCTCTGTCTTTGCTCCTCGCTGCAAATCCTCCCATTTCCGTTGTGCGATTTTTTTCATCTCTGCGGACCAGCTCCCTCTGTTTCTCTGGTCCATCTGGCGGAGATCTCAACTCTTGAAGCCTTGGGGTTACAAGGGTCAATGCCAAGTGCCTTGGAAGGAGCTGAATGTCTCTTGGCTCCAAATCCAAGTTCTTGGAGAACGACTCTGGATGGCTCTGGCAGGATGACGCCCCCCTCCCTCTGCGGCTCCTCCCCCCCACACCAACTTGTGGCTGGAGGTGCGGATGGTGTGGTCACTGGAAGCCTATGGAGCTGTGGGGAGAGGGGGGGAGGTGCCCAGCCACAGCCCCGTGGCAGGCGGCAAAAAGCAGGTTTTAGAGACAAGAGCCGGCCGGCCAGACACCCCAGAAGCTGTTCTCAGCAGATATCCCTCCTTTTGAGTGCTTAATTACTGTACCAATCCAAGAGTGACTATAAAAATCTGATGTTCTCGGGGCTTAGTCGGTTAAGCGTCCGACTTTCGCTTAGGTCATGATCTCGTGGTTCATGGGTTCGAGCCCCGCGTCGGGCTCTGTGCTGACTGCCAGCTCAGAGCCTGGAGCCTGTTTCAGTCTGTGACTCCCTCTCTCTCTGACCCTCCCCTGCTCACACTGTCTCTCTCTCTCTCTCCTAGAAATAAATAAAACATTAAAAAATTTTTTTAAAAAATCTGGTTTTCACTGCAGTTCAAGGCAGAGCGAAGTCCCCTGTGTTTTATCTGCTGCTCTGAAGAGGACCCAGGAGGAAGGTGGGGAACGAGGGCTCTTTCTCCGGCTCCAGCCCTGCCATTTCCCTAAGCTGTGGCTCGTCCCCACCCTGCTAGCCTGGGCCAGCCCTGCTCCGAGCCAGGAGGGATTCAAGCCTAGCACCTCTGGGCCACTTGGAGTCCTATGCTCTCTGTTGGTGCTTTGTTCTGGCAAAGGGACCCCCCGCTGGGGGCAAACTGACCCTGGGCACCCCCCCCACCTGCTGATATCTTCCTCCCCGCGCCCCCCCACCCCCCAATTCTGGTACCAGGCCAGCTGCTGGCCTCAGAGCATTACGGTGCTGTGGGGGTGGGGGTGGGGTTAGGGGTGGGGCGGGGAGGGGATTACTATAGGGCAAACCTGAGCACATGCTTACGACAGCCACAGTCAGGGGCCCCGCCAAGGGTAAAAGCTTCAGGTTCAATGAACTCTACCCAGAATTTTATCATCGAAAAACCAGGAAGGCAGATATTTTCATTTCAAAAAGTGTCATTGTAATGACGTTTAATAAGGTGTCACCACATGACAGGTTTTGTTCTAAGTACCTTATGCTATCCCCTTAATCCTGGAGACCACGCTAAGAAGCGGTTGTCAGTTCTATTTCAAAAATGAGGAAACTGAGGTACAGAGACTTCAAATCCCTTGCCTAAGGTCAGGCTTTAAACCCAGGCAGTCTGTCTCCAGTGCCCCTGGCTCGAACCACTCTGCATACTGCCTTTGTAATTCCTGTAAATTTGGTATCCTTTCCAAAAATCAAATTTTATTTTGAATTTTATAGTGGGGGAGTGCATTTTTAAGGGCTGCTGAAGATTTAATCCCACCTTGACCTTAACTGCTTTGACCTGATCTGTTATTACTTTTGGTTAGAGGGGGCCCATGATTCCACATCTTGCTCTAGCCGTCTAGACCTTTCTTGTCCCTCCAGGTACAAGGCTCTGGCTAAGGGGCTAAGGCTCCGACCCCTTTGCCTGAGCTCTGGGATCGACTTCTACTGTTTTCTGTGTGGGGCTGACAGCACCTGTTGCCCTGAGGCTGGCTCTGGGGCCAGTGGGTCCAACAGGTGGGGGGCGGCCGAAGCCTGGTGTCTGAACCCTTCCTCCCACCCCTCCTCTGCCAGAGAGACAGCCGGCCCTGGCATGGAGGGGCAAAGCCCTTTCACACCCTGCTTGGCCGCTTCTCACTGGCTCTGGCTCCCTCCCGACAGCCCCGGGCTGGTGGCAGATGGCTTAGCCTCGCCATCACAGATCCAACTCAACTGTGTAGGCGCCCGACACATCAGAAGCAGATCTGACTCCAGGCTTTGGCGGGTAAGGGGCAGCTCGAGCAGAGCCCTGTTGTGTTTGTTTATTAAACACCTCCGGAACCAGCTGCTCTGAGGTGCTGAGGCTGGGAAGACCTGGGTGGGTCCCAACCCAAATCCAGGTGGAGGAGGGAGGGCGGAATTTTCTGGAAAGCCTTTCCTGGACTCAATTCCTCATCTGAGCAATGGGGAGAGCCGTCCTTAAGGAAATGGGGAGGGTCAGAGCTGTACCCAGGGATAATAATAAAGGTCATGAAGATGATGACAATGGCTGAAACATATTGAGAGCTGACTCATACTGACTGTTAGTACTGAAGACTGTGCATGTGTTATCCGCTCAACAAATATTTATCGAGTGTCTACACAATGTCAGGCGCATGGTAATGCTACAACCGAACAACGCAGTGCTTCCTATAAGCCAGCACTGTTCTGAGCTCCTTATGCTTAGTGTGTTATTTAGTTTCACAACGGCCCCGAAGGTAAGTGCTATTTATTATTCCCACTTTACACATGTCAGCATGTAAGACACGGAGAGGTTGAGTAATTTATACCAGGTTACACAGCTAGTAGGTGGTGAAACGAGGATTGGAACTCCACAAGTTCAGCCCTGGAGTTTGTGCTTCTAAAAAAGTTTTTTTAAATGTTTATTTATTTTTGAGAGAGAGAGAGAGAGAGAGAGAGAGAAAGAGAGAGAATGAGCAGGGGAGGGGCAGAGAAGGAAGGAAACACAGAATTGGAAGCAGGGTCCAGGCTCTGAGCTGTCAGCACAGAGCCTGATGTGGGGCTCGAACTCATGAACCGTGAGATTGTGACCTGAGCTGAAGCTGGACGCTTAACCAACTGAGCCAACCAGGTGCCCCAAATGTGCTTCTAAACCCTGCATATTCTACCTGCAAATAAAGCTGCCCTTGAGGCTCTGACAGCTGGTGTGAGCAGAGGTGTGCATAAAACAATTATATATATTTATGTATTTTCAGGTTGTTGTCGATGCTGTGAAGGAAATAAATACACTAGTATGGAGATTCGCCTGGGGAGGGATTATTTTAGATACGGTAGTCAGAACATTCAGTTCTTAACAGATAGAACCTTATGGAGAGTGGGCTGGCTATTTTATCTTCCAGATCAGTATAGCGAGGCTTTGAGAGGTTAAATAGGGACCCAAATTCAGGGTCCTGAAACCTGCATTCTTGGTCTTTTCTCTGAGGCTCCTTTGCTGTTTTTTTGTTTTAATTTTATTTTTTTACATTTATTTATTTTTTGAGAGAGTGAGACAGGGCATGAGCGGGGAGGGTCAGAGAGAGGAGACACAGAATCTGAAGCAGGCTCCAGGCTCTGAGCAAGCATTCAGTACAGAGCCCAATGCGGGCCTCGAACCCACCAACCGTGAGATCATGACCTGAGCTGAAGTCGGACGCTTAACTGTCTGACCCACTCAGGCGCTCCTCCTTTGCTGTGTTTTGGCCAGGGAAGAGGGCTTTTGGCTGATTTGGGTTTTGGGGTGGGTGGGGTGTTTGGGCATCTCCCAAAGAATCGGACCTTGGTCTCTGTTCTGAAGCATCAAGAGGAAATTGTACCCATCTGACTTCCATATTGCCAGGCTTCCTGACCTAGCATGTGGCATGTATATCGTATGGTGTGTGTGCATGAGCCTGCCTGCACTCGCTCATGTGTGATTGTGCATCTGCCTTCCTCCCTGCAGCCTTCTTTCCTAACAGACCATGCTGACCTTTTATTAGGTCACTTTGTAATTGATTGAAATGTCCCAGGTACCTTCTTTTAACTCCAGGGTGATTATGACAATTACGATGATTATCAGGTTAAAAGAGAGAGAGAGAGAGAGAGAGAGAGAGAGAGAAGGAGAGAGAGGGCTGGGGGCCTGGGGGCTGGAAATCATGGAGTTGCGCTGTTATTAAGCGACATTGTGTGAGATTGTTCGCCTTCAAAAGGCAGCTGTGAAAAGGAGAGAGTGTCTTTAAAAAAAAAAAAGGCCCATTATGCAGGCGGTTTGGGGCACACGGTGCAGGCAGGAGGGCTATGGGGTGTAATTAGGGCAGTGACAGCCGGAATTACAGTGGTGCCACCTCTCCTAGAGAAGGGGGGTGGGTGGAGGAGGGGACAGGTAGTGGCTGGGAAGTTCTGGACCCTTGTCAAGAGCTATAGGGTCCTTTGTCGAGTCAGGGTGACCTGGGATTGGGCAGACGGAACAGGGAGAGCTGGCTGCCAGAGCTGTTTATCTCCTACAGCAGGGAAGGGGGTTCTTAGTTTTGGAAGTCTTTTATGATGGCTTGACGCCCCTTCCAGGCTTTTAGAGCATTCCCACTCCAACCGGGAGTTGGCAAAGGAAAGCCAATTGTGTGGAACAGAGGATGCAGATAAATAATTTCCCAGCCTCCTTCACTCAGATGTCCCCGGCTGCTCTGCCGGGAGGGGGAGCCGCAGCCTCCTGCTGGGCTGCCCAGGCCCCGCCCAGCCCCCGCCTGGCCCCGCCCTCCGGCCGGCCTGTGCTCTTCTGCTGGGCTAGAGGCAGTCCCCCTTTCAAATCACGGTGTTGGGTTAAACGCGGTCCTCGGGGTCCTCGGGGCAGGTGGAAACGCCAGAGGCCCCAAACCCTTCCGACCTACAACACAACAGGGGGCCAGGAGTCACCGAGGCTCCCGTCTTTTCCATTCTAACCCGGGGCTCTACCTGTGGCCTCAGCCTCTGCTTGCATACCCCCAGCCCGGGAATGTATTCCTTCTTAGAGGGGCTTTGGAGCCCAACAGTCTGGGTTTACATCACCATTTATCACTGATGTGACCTTGGGCAAGTTCTGTCACCTCTTTCTGCCAGTTTTCCCACCTGTGATGAGAGAATGATAATGGTCCTTAGGCTTCGGGGCTGTCGTGAGGATTAAATGAGATACTTGATGTGTAGGACTTAGCCCAGTGCCTGGTGCACTGTGAGGCTTCCATATATGTTCTTCCGGGACAGCCCCGCCTGGCTTTCCTGGAAGATGGTCCTGTTTTTGTTGGAGCTGAACTCTGACAGTTTCGTTACTGATCCTGGCTCTGCATCCTGGGGCCATGTAGCTGGTCATTCATTCATTCATTCATTCAGTAAACGCATATTAAGCACCCATGATGTGCCAGGCGTTGTGCTGGGTGGGAGACATGTCTGCAGAGAACTGCAGATGGAATTTCTGGCCCCCGCGCCTGTGCTTCTCCAGGGCCTGGTCACCCCCTCTGCACACTCTGGCCTGGACATGCCCAGTAGAGAGAAGCCAGACCTGGCCACAACCCCGGTATGACCTGGCCGGAGAGTGAATGTGGAAGTGTGGGGTGTTTGGGGTGGGAGGGGTCTGGGTACTAAGTCTGGTGCTTGGCTCTTCCTCTAAGAGCAGCCAGGGGAGGGGTCCTCAGCACCCCACATCCCCCAGGAACCGAGTTGACTGTAAGAGGCCAAATGTCCCCACTCCTGGTTCAAGCCTCTTGATGCTGGAAATGTTCTGGCTGTAAGCAAAGCTCTGCCCGTGGAAAAGGGGTCACTGCTACCCATCAGGGGACTTTAATGTTACTATGACTTTTTGTGACTCTAATGAGCAAAGTCAGAACCTCTGTTTCCTGGAACTCCTTGCGCTGTTGTTTAGATAAGTTTAAATGAGCTGCGATTAAGCTAATTTTGAGGTAATTAACTTGGGGAAGGATTCCTTCACTTCTTAAAATTCTAAGTGACTGTTCATTATAAGAGGGAGCACTCGCAAAGGAGCCACGCAGCTTTCAGGAGCCCCGCTTAATTAAAACATAAGGAACTCAGCCACAGAGCAAGAGTTTACTGTCATTAATGAAAAATGAATATTCTTTATCTAATTACACAGCATAATTAATTGCAGTCTCCAACCACAGAGGTGGAGGGGGCAGGGGAAGCCACCAGGAGGCAGAGTCTCCTGTCCCTATAAACCCCAGCGAGGGTTCAAGCCTGATTCTAGGACCCTCTTGAGGTCTCCTCAAAGCCCAGAGGCTAGGAAGACCCCAGCTCAGGGCACAAGATGGCTAGACAGAAAGTGAACTCCTCACAGCAGTAGGGGTCGGCACCTGCCTGGTCCTAGTGGGTTGCTAGGCAGTTTGAGCCCATGTCAGCCACCCTGGGTCCTATCATTCACTTGCAGATTTAGTGAATTTATTGAGTGCCTACTATGTGCTGGGTAATAAAAATGAATGAATAAAACCAACCTAAGCCCTCCCCTTAGGA
The DNA here is from genome assembly GCA_017311185.1 of Proteles cristata cristata. NCBI lineage: Eukaryota > Metazoa > Chordata > Mammalia > Carnivora > Hyaenidae > Proteles > Proteles cristata. The sequence goes on along the minus strand of JAESUZ010003902.1, from coordinate 1,860,798 downwards.
AGCACATGGGTTCGAATCCTTGCTCTGCTGCTTACATGTTGTGCTGATCTTGGGCAAGTTCCTTGTTCTTCTGTGCCTCAGTTTTCCCATCTGTAAAATGGGATTAATAATAGCACTTACAGGGCTGTTATGAGGATTAAGGGGATTACTGTTTTAAAGCCCTTAGAATGGCATCTGGCACATATAAGTGCTCTATAAGTGGCCTTTTTTTTTTTTTAATGTTTACTTACTTTTGAAATAGAGAGAGAGAACAAGAATGGGGAAGGGCAGAGAGAGAGAGAGGGAGACAGAGGATCCAAAGTGGGCTCTGTGCTGACAACAGAGAGCCCTACATGGGGCTCGAACCCATGAACCATGAGATCATGACCCGAGGCGAAGTCAGACGCTTAACTGACTGAGCCACCCAGGCACCCCAGTGGCCTTTAAATAAATAAAACGAGAACAAATCACAACGGGTGTCATGAGGGAAAAGAACAGAATGTAGCAACCAGAACAGCACAGGAGAACCGGGTGTTCAGACAGGAGGGTGGGAAGGGGACGTGGCTATTGGGCTGAGCCCTTCCCACTTCCCTTCCTCTCCCCTCCCACAGCAGCCCGGCTTCACTGTCACCACCAGGTCCTGATGCGTGTTCTGGTGTCTCTGACTTCCTCTCCATCTCCCTTCTGGGGACTCTCTAGGTCATCAGCACACTTATACTCTTTGCTTTGTTCTCCGAGAAGCCCAGAATATTCTGCCGTAGCAGGAGTTCTGTCAAGATACCAGCTACTACAGGTGAGACAACCACAGAGAACATATGAGAAGGTGTCTTGGAAATGGTCTCATCCCACCCATTTTTTTTTAAGTTTATTTATTTTTGAGGGAGAGAGAGAGAGAGAGACAGACAGACAGAGAATCCCAAGCAAGCTCTGAGCCATCAACACAGAGCCCAATGCGAGGCTCAACTCACAAGCTGTGAGATCATGACCTGAGCTGAAATCAAGAGCTAGTCGCTTAACCAGTGGATCCACTCAGGCACCCACCTCCCACTCATTTCACTGATGAGGAGACTGAGGCCCAGGGGAGCTGTGAGGTGGCTGATGGGTGGGGCTAGAGACCTGGCTCTTTGACTGGCAGCTGGAGGCTCTTGCTCCCACCCGAGGGTCGGTTATCATCCTGTGGCCTCAGGCTGCGGGGGTGCAGCGCCCCGGGTCCAGGCCAGTGCCAGCACCTCTTTGTCTGGGGCCCTGAGGAGACGGCATCGTCCCTCGGTTCAGCCTCTGGTCTGAGCTCGGGCTCAAGCCCCTTTGCAAGAAGCCTGTTTTCCGTTTCCCCTGCTCCCCCTCGAGGGCAGAGAGGAAGCTTCTGGGCAGGTGCGCCCAATGTAGTTCCATTCTGTGCAACCCGCCGGACGGCCAGTCCCCACGCTCGCCTCCCCTTTGGTTGATCCAGTTTCGGGAGGGACGATGGCCCTGCTTCTGCCCGTTGCCATCAGTGAGCACTGTGGCTCCCGCCACAGCCATGTCACAGCCCAGGCAAAGCCGTGGGGGCGGCCACCATGTCCGGGCAGGGTGCCTTTTAGCCCCGCACACTGGTTGCTCGTCCTTCACCCCAGCTACTCTAAGGTGACGGTGTTGGAGCTTCTCAGGGGAATGGCCATTCCCTTCTGAGGAGGCCGTCCTGGGCCTGCCAACCCAGTGCTCAGGCTTTGCCCACTTTGTCCCCTCCCCCCCACCCCTGCATGGGGGGTTGTCTATGGCAAACGACCTGTGGAAGACGGTGGAAGGAGGGGCAGGATACTTCTGGCTGAGCTAAGCTGATCACATTCTGGATATGGTTTTCATTTAATCTGTGAAGTCTTTTGACACCGTCTTTGGAGAAGAGGCAGCACTGGCCCTGGGGACGGGCCAAGTGGGAGGAGAGGAAGGGGGAGCGTCAGGCAGAGACTAATGGAACTACAGCAGACGATAGCTCTGAGGAGAGGGAGATGGGAAATGTCTGGCTGTCCCTAGGCGCCCACTGCCCAGAAAGGGTGATTTGGAATGCCCCCAAGATTTTGGAATGTTCTTTGTTTCTCCCTTTCTGGGGGGCTCCAGAACCTTCTCAGGAGGCGATTCTTTGGGACCGGGTCTCAGAAGGGCCAGAAGGGACAGGAGGAGTGAGCACGCGAGTGGCTGTTGTGCAGAAATGATGCTGAAAGGGGCCATTTCCATGATTCCTGGTGTTTTCCCTGCAAAAGCAGCCTCCCCAGGGTCCAGGCACCTTGCTGGCAAGATGCTTGCACAACCCAGCCGCTTCCCCAAAGCCACGGCCACTTTCATGCCCCAGTTACTGCAGAAAATGCATGCATTTTCTGCAAAGCCAACCTGCAGCAGAAGGCATTAGATTGGCTGGAAGGAGAAACCTGAGAGGTGGGGGTCGCTGCTTCCTGCTCTCCGGGGACCCAGGCTCTGCTGAACCGGCTGCAGGCAGAGACTGAGCTCAGGCTGCCTCTCTGGCTCTCTGTCAGCTCCAGCTTCTTAATTTGATGATTCTTGAGATAGCAGGGAAGCTCTTAGCTCACTTCTCACAAGGGCGAGTTTGAGTGAAACCAAATCGACTTCTAGCATCGTTTCAATCACCTGTCTGAAAGGCTTGATTTAACTCTCTGGTCAGGAAGATGGGATTCAATCAATGTTCATCCAAAAAAGCGCATTCTTCCTAAAAAATTACTTTGCATGTTATTGAATAAGAGCAACACTCCCCCTCCCCCGGGGAGACCCAGGTTGCGCTTGAGAAGAGATACATGGCACCCTGGAAAGTTGTGATTTATCTTGGCAATTTCATTCGCATGCATTTTGCGGCTCTCTTGGCAGATGGGACAAGTGGCATGGGACTTTTTCTGGAGGCAGAAGGAGCAGGTGCTGTTGGGGGGACTGGGGTGGGGCTGCTGGCTAGGCTTTAATAAAACAGGCCCAGTCGCTCTGGACTGGCCGCCAGACCTCCCCCACCTCCGCTCCCCTTGGGAGACCCAGCCCTGGCTGTGGAGTTGGTCAGAACAGGATCTGAATCCAGGCTTTGCTGGTTCCTGGCTGTGTGGCCCCAGAAAAGTCCCTTTGCCCGCTCTGGTCCTCAGTTTCCTTGGTTGTCAAATGGGGAGAATACCGCCACCTGGCGAGGGAGAGGGACAACACGTGGGAATTTGCTAGCTTGAGTTCCCTTTCTGGAAGATTCCAGATGTGCCTCTTCATTGTCCTACACTGCCTGCCTGGCGCAAGGCGGCACTCACTCATTTGTTAAATACATGGAATTTTTACATAAAAGAAATGCGCTTAGCTCTGAATTTTTAATTCCTTTGGTTAGAGATGTGACTTGGGAGCTTAAGTAACGCACGTTGGGACATAATGAATACTTCTGCTTGGGCCAGGGGCCAGCAGCCTACAGCCCCACAAGCTAGGTCTGCCAGCTTTTGTAAGTAATGTTTCACTGGAAGGCGGCCAGGCCCCTTCCTTTACACATTGTCTGTGGCCACTTCCCTGGGACGATAGCAGGGACGGGTCGCTGCAACAGAGACTGTGTGGCCGGCACAGCCTAGAATATTTACTATCTTGTGCTTTACAGAAGAAATGTGCTGACCCCTGGATGAGACCAGTGGTTCTTGAACTTCAGCCTGCAGCAGCCTCATTTAAAGGGCTTGGTAAAATGCAGATTGCTGGGCCCCACCCCTAGATATCCAGGTTTCGTAGGTCTGTGTCAGAGCCTAAGAATAGGCATTTCTTTTTTTCTTTCTTGCTCTCTCTCTCTCTCTCTCTTTTTTTTTTTTTTTAAAGAAAGAGAGAACACGAGTTGGGGAGAGGGGCAGAGGGAGAGAAAGAGAATCTTTAAAAAAATTTTTTTTCAATGTTTATTTTTGAGAGAGAGAAACACATAGTGTGAGCAGGAGAGGAGCAGAGAGAGAGGGAGACAGAATCTGAAGCAGGCTCCAGGCTCGGAGCTGTCAGCACAGAGCCCATGGCGGGGCTCAAACTCACAAACCGCAAGATCATGACCTGGACTGAAGTCATCGCTTAACCGACAGAGAAAATCTTAAGCAGGCTCCACATTCAGCCCAACACGAGACTCAATCCCATGACCCTGGGGTCACGACCTGAGCCCAAATCCAGAGTCGGGCGCTCAACCGACTGAGCCACCCAGGTGCCCCTAGAATGGGCCTTCCTAACAAGTTCCCAGGTGACGCCGTAGCGGCTGGCCTGGGGACCACATTTTGAGAACCACTGGCTTGGGCTGTTTCTTATGCCTGGAACACGTTCTCTCTCATCTGCTTTTCAAATTCCAAACCTCCTTCAAGGGTCAGCTCAAATGGAACCTCACTGATGCTTTCCCTCAAATGTGAGTTGAGCACCTGCTATGTGCCAGTCACTGTGCGATGCATTGAGGATGTGGCTTGGTGAAAAAAACTGTCACACTGTCCTTCCCCGTGGAGCTTACAGTCTAGTGGGGCCATGAACAAGGAACAATGAAAAAGCCAAAGATAACTACAGCCTGTGATAGGTGTGGTGAAGGGCACCATGACAGATGGTAAGTGTGGGCTCCACCTTAGTTGGCAGTTATAAAAGGTCTCTCTCTCTCTCTCTTTCTTTTAAGTTTATTCATCTATTTTGAGAGAGAAGAAGGAGTAGAGAGAGGAGTAGTAGAAAGATTCTTGAGAAAGAATCTCAAGCAGGTTCCATATCATTAGCGTGGAGCCCGATGCGGGACTCAAACCCGTGAACCATGAGGTCATGACCTGAGCTGAAGTCAGATGCTCAACATACTGAGTCACCCAGGTGCCCCTGTGAAAAGTTTGTTTAAGGAAGTGACATTTAAGGGAGATTAGAAAGACGAGAGAAAACCATCCCACAAAGAATGAGGAAAAGACTGTCTCAGGCAGAGAGAAGAACTGGCAAAGGCCCTGGGGCAGGAAAGAGCTTGCTACATTTGAGGGGATGAAAAAGGCCAGCATGGTTTGAGCGAATGGCAAGGTGCATGGTGAATCTGGGGATGAGGCTAGAGGGTAGATCATAGTCTGTGTTAACCGCTCCTTGCATCCACAGCCTAGAAGGTGACATGGAGTCCCTGTGGGCGGAGTATCCTTCTAGCTCCTAGCCCTTGGGCTTGGTCATGCCATTTACTTTGGTCAGTGATGTCTGCCTGGGCCTTGAGAGGGTTTGTATATTTTGCTTGCTCTCTTGCGCTTTGCCATCTGCATGAGAAGAACCCATCCAGGTGGTCCCTCTGCTTAAAGATGTGTGGAACGGACTTAGCCTAAATCATCCGAGCCAGCCGACCTCTAGACGTGTGATATCACATTACTGTCGTTTGAGCCCATCGTGTGTTGGGTGGCTTGCTATGCAGTAACTGTTGTAGTGGCTGGTGGTTTGTTATATAGTAGTAGCTGACCGATACCATGATGTCAAGAAGCAGAGCTCTGTTTTAAGTATAATTGGATATCTTTGGAAGTTTTAAACTACCTGTGTTTTCTGCCCATGGGTTCTGTCCCTGTGCTTTAATAAAACAAAACAAAACAAAGTGTTTAACTAGAAGGGTGATATGATCTGATTCATGATTTTAAACCATCTCTGTGGCTGCTGTGAGGAGGGTGAGGTGTATGAAGAAAGGAGGAGACTGTTCGAAGCCACCTGTATAGACCCTGAGCCCACACAGTGCTTGGCCCAGAGAAGGTAACCAGGAACTGTGGGAATTCATTCCCCCAGTTGGAATGGATCTCATCCTTTCCTATGCCCCTCAAATAGTCTCTTTGGACCCTTCTTACCTGTGACTTGGCAGTAACTGTGCTCATTATACTCCTGCTAGATTGTGGGATTCTTGAGGTCAGACACCTGGCCTGACCCTTCTCTGCGTTTCCTGGTCTCCTGGACCCTGTTTAGGCTCAAAGCAGAAGTCGGTAACAGCCCTAAAATAAATTAATATAGACACGCTTCCTGCAGCTGCTACGAGTTGGATTTTCACTTTGGTGATCTCTAATGAATCCACATATCCGAGTGACTTCTGCCAGGTCGCGGGGTGGCTCTCTTTAAAACCTCATCAGCAAACAGGGATCGCTTGAGTGGTTCCCCTTCAGTCCCAAGATGTGCGGAAGTAGGCATTGTGGAAAGAGTGCTCTGAGCTCAGAGGCGAGAAGTAACTCTCCTATCAAGGCCTGAGGACCTGGAAAGTAAACCAGTTAAGTGCCTATTTACAAGCCTTTCCTAAAAAATGTACGTGAGTGCCCCCTCCTGGTGAGGAGTCCCTGATCTGTAGAGACGTCTCATAACATACTTTACCTTCAACATCTCTGGAGGGAAAAAGCAGTCCTTACATATCCACTCCAATTTAAATAAGAACATCTATTAAAAAAATTAATTTTGGCCACCCTACTCCTCACAGTATTTACCCAAGAGGTTCAGAGTATTTAGGCAAAAGGCTTGATGACTTTTGCTAGGATTATATCCCAACGGAGCAGGCCAAGAGTGGTGATGGACTCTGGATCCCCCTGTCCCTGGAAATATTACAAGATGACCAAAGCAGTAATGTGTTAGCTGGTTTGGTTGGAAGGCAGCCACGTTCCCCAGGTAAACTCAATTTACCTGCCTGGTTCTGAAAATGAATATTAACTGAGTCAGTAGTTGAACTCAGCATATGGGAATACTGAGCACCTGGCATGCACCCCTCTGTGTGCTGGGCAGCAATAGGGACAGCAATAGGGACCGCCCTAATGCGGTCCCTGCCTCAACAGTACTAAGCCTGGTTGAGGATGAGATAAGGTCATTCTTTAGAGCAGTTATTTGATGAAAGTCAGTTTCTTTGACTAGACTGAATGGGTCTGTTTTTCTTCCTACAGTGCAGTATTTTTTAAAAATTTTTTTTCAATGTTTTATTTATTTCTGAGAGAGAGAGAGAGAGAGAGAGGCAGCGTGAGTGGGCAGTGCTCAGAGAGAGAGGGAGATACAGAATCCGAAGCAAGCTCCAGGCTCTGAGCTGTCAGCACAGAGCCCCAAGTGGGACTCAAACCCACAAACCGTGTGATCATGACCTGAGCCAAAGTCGGATGGTTAACCGACTGAGCCACCCAGGCACCCCTAAGGTGTGGTATTAACAACACTGAACACAGTGTCTGCCAGCCTATAGTAGCTGCTCACTAAAAGTGTTTTATAATTGAGATATAGCTTACATATATTGAAATGCATCGATCTTATGGGTGCATTCTAATGAATTTGACAAAGATGTACCCCTATGTAACCTATATCAACATTGACAGCAGTGCTATCAATGATATATTCTATATCAATATATAGAAATATAATGTGACTCACATAGATAATTAAGAATTTTTGACTAGGCTTATTAAAAAAACAAAAAAGAAACAGGTAAAATTAATTTTAATACATATTGGAGTGCCTGGGTGGCTCAGTCGGTTAAATGTCCAACTTCAGCTCACATCATGATCTCACAGTCCATGAGTTCAAGCTCCACGTCGGGCTCTGTGCTGACAGCTCAAAGCCTGGAGCCTGCTTCCGATTTTGTGTCTCCCTCTCTCTCTGACTCTTCCCCTGCTTGCACTTTCTCTCTCTCTCTCTCAAAAATAAATAAACATTAACAAAATTTAAAAAAATAACATATTTACTTAACACAATATATGCACAATATTGCTTTACCATGTGATCAATATAAAAATTCACTGATGAGCTATGTGACATTGTTTTGCTCATTTTATACTTACAGCACATTTCAGTTCAGCCTCGCCATATTTCAGGTGCTCAGGTCTCAGTGTGGCTAGTGCCCACTGTGTTGGACAGCACAGACCCACGTCATTATCATCACCCTAGAAAAGTCCCATGTTCAGCACTGCCCTCGTCCCCAAAGGCAACCACTGTTCCAATTTCTATCACCATAGGTTAATTTTGCCCGTTCTAGGTCTTTACATAAAGGGACTCCCAACAGTATGGGCTCTTGTGTGTTTGCTTTCTTTTACTCAACATACTATTTTCTTTAATTTTAAAAAAGTTTTATTTATTTATTTATTTATTTATTTATTTATGTATTTTAATGTGTATTCATTTGTGAGAGAGGAGAGAGATGGAGCATGAGTGGGGGAAGGGCAGAGAGAGAGAAGGAGACACAGAATCCGATGCGGGGCTTGAACTCATGCACCGTGAGATCATGACCTGAGCTGAAGTTGGACATTTAACTGACCGAACCACCCAGATGCCCCAAGATACTATTTTTGAATTTAATTTTTTATGTTTGTTTATTTTTGAGACAGAGAGAGAGAGAGAACACAATCATGAGTGGAGGAGGAGCAGAGAGAGAGGGAGAGAGAGAATTCTATGTAGGCTCTGCCCTGTCAGCATGGAGCCCGATGTGGGGCTTGAACTCACGAACTGTGAGATCAAGACCTGAGCCGAAATCAAGAGTTGGGTGCTTAACCCACTGAGCCGTGCAGGCGCCCTCAACACACACCTTCGACAGCCATGTTGTTGCTGACTTTTTTCCTTTTTGTTGCTGAGTGGTATTGCGTTGTGTGCACGTGCTGTGTTTACTTATCCGTCCTCAATACAGTCTTGGTTTGGAATGAGTGTCTGTGCAACAGGGCAAGGTGCAGAAGGAGGCCCCCCAAAAGGACAAGATGCTCTGAGGGTCTGGGGGTGGCAGAATGACAGCCATTCAGGAGGAAGGCTGGGCGATGGTGCCCTGGAAAAGTGGCCATTGGAGCAAGATTAGCAGGGAACTCGGGCTTGACGTGTGGGAGGGAGGCAGGGGGGCATTTGCAGTAGAGGAAGTGCCTTGAGCCACGGCCCAGGGGAGGGTGGTGGGGCTGGGTTTGGGGAAGGGAAGTCTAGGGGGATGAAGATGATCTGGGGCCAGATTTGGAGGGTCTGGAAAGCCCCTGTGAAGGAGTCTCACGGACGCGTGGGCACTGGCTCCTTTGGGAGCAGGTGCGCAACCAGAAGCCAGAAAGATCTTCCTGGAAGAGGAAATGCTTGGCACAGGCCTTGAAGGATGGTCTTTTTTGCTCCTTCCCGCTCGCCCCTGAGTTCCCTCCGGCACCCTTGTGATTTCGCCTGGTCTGGCTGTTCGCTCCATACGGCCCCCTTCCCCCTCCCCCTGCAAGCATCTCCCAGAACCTCCCAGCACGTAGATTTCCTGTCATTTCCCTGGACCTCATCCCCATGACATCATTTCCTTGCAGTCATCCCCTCGTGTTCGTGGTTCTCCATCGTGGCCTTGCGATAACCAGCAGCTGCATTTACACGGCACATATATCAGCTTTGGCCCGTTTCCGGGGGAGGGGTGTTCCGTGCGGGGAAGGGAGGGGACCATTCATCACACTTGTCCAGCTGCTGGAGGCTTCGCAGGACTGCGGGGTGCCTTCAGCCAGAGCTGTCACAAACATCCCAGACTCAGCCTGTCCCCATGCGGGGAGGGACATCCGAGCAGTCTCTGGCCTAGGGACATGGCCTGGGTGTTAGCCTTGCTCAAGCTGGGACGTCTCTGTAACATCACAGACTGTGAAGCTTGGGTGGAGAGAACGGCGGGTCACGCCGTCGAATCTGGCGACAATTCATCCTCCATCAGTCGCGTTGATGTACCGGGAGTCGAATCCGAAGTCTGGGTATATCTGGTCTCCCTCACTCCTTACACCCACCTGGGGGGGCCCCGGAATGTCTCTCCCTACTTCGGAGGTTCAGGGACCTGCTCAGGGTCACGCCCACCTCAGAGAAGTGACAGAACTAGGGTCTGGAACCCCAGTCTCACAACTCTGGCTCCAGAGCTCGGTCTACCAAGCAGGGCAGCCTAGTGAGTGGTTTCCTGGCCTGACACCTTGTTTCTCTCTGGCCTTCCTTCCTCTCAGGCCCCCTATTCCGGGGCCTCCCCAGAGCGTGGCTTATTTCTTTCAGCTTTGAGAAGAGGAGAAAGAAAAAGGGAGATGATGAAATAAATCTATTGCCATGTTAGAAACACTGGATTGAAGAATTGATCCCCATGGCTAAGTAATTTCCCTCTTTCGTGCAAAATATAAATAAATCTGTATGGCTTATGCTGAGCGATGAGCCTGGGCTGCCGGCTGGGTTTTGCGACATGAGATGCCCTTCAGAGTCTCCAGCTTCGTCTCCTTGACCCCATCAATGAGCTATTCTAAATAGTCCTTGTGTTCGCCCCGAAGGAGGGAGGTTGGCAGCCCCTGCTTCTTGCCTGCGACGGTTACGCAGACTTGGGGATGTCTGGCGGAGTCTTTCCACGGCTCAGCTCGACCCTATAGCAGGTGTGGCCCAGAACTGCTGATTTTCAGAACCATAAATAGACCAGCTTAATTATTATTATTATTATTCTTTCCTCTAGGCCTAAGGGAGAGCGGGGGGTGGGGGGTCCCAAGTGTGTGATTATGCAACACAGATTGCTCCTCTTCCCTAAAGGTTTCATCTAATTTCTGGAAGAGATGGCCAGTGTGATGGTCCTAAATTAGCCACAGGAGGGAAGAAGGGGGAGCTGGGGAGGGAGGGGGCTTTAGTCATCTTGCTCTCACTGTGGTTTAATTTTAGCATATTTCCCTGGGGTGGCCCTCCTTTCCAGCCTCTACTTAGTCTTAGGTGAGTCTTAGGAAAAGGAAGAAGGTGGGGGGTTGCTGACTGGTAGACACTGCCCTATCCCAGGCCGGGAAGGAGACAGAACATTGGCGTCTGTATCCAGCTGCTGTCAGGTGGGGTCCTCTGGACTTGGAATCCCAGGAAAGGATTTCGTAAGAGGATGGAGTTTTCCAGAAGGAGGATGGCTTGGACTCATTGGAGGGGTTTTCTGTCTTTGACAGGTGCAGGAGTGCAGAGAGATGGGCTCCAAGGGGTCAGGCACCGAGGATTCTAGAACAGGATGCAGTCGGCCTCATGGTGGCCCAGACGTGCTTGCACTCTGTGTCTTCTTGTGGGATTGTGTCCAAAAGCAGGAGCTTTTAGGGCACATGCTGGGGGCAGCAGGGGACAGGGAGGCCCTCTTAGCCTTGGCCTATGCTTTAAGACAGTCTGTGCAGCTTTTGGCTTTAGTCAAAGACCGACTGCCTTGCTGAAAGGGAGGCAGCTTGGCTCATCGGTTAGGCTGTGCCTCTGGCTTCTGTCTCCATCGGACCCTCCACCAGGCGTGCTTTGATTTGTTCCTTGAAGTAGCCCTATTGGCCGTCTGGTTTTCCCGGTTTCCCCCTGGTAGACCCCGTGTCTTTTCCTCCCAGCCTCTTGGGGTTCAAAGTCCTTTGGCTTCAGCCCTTCTTTGAGAGACACGGGAAGTACGGAGCCCCCTACTTCTCCGCCATATTGGCTCCTCTGGCGTCTGCCTTCACTGGGAGTGAACGTTGGGTTCAAACATGGAGGGTCCAGCCACGTGGGACCCACACACACCTTCCCGATCCTGCTAGCAGCAGCTTTGGGGACCCTGGGTCCCATGGAGTCCTGGGGGCACAGAGACTAAGGGATTAGCTTGTGTGGTGGTCCCTGCCCTTTGGCTTCTCTGAGCCTCCCAGCCCCTCACTCCTCGTCCTGGGCTTCCTGCTGCTGAAGACGAAGAAAGCCTTGACAAGCAGAGATGTTGGTATGAGAGTCGGGTTGCACGAAGGCACCTGCGGTAGGCATATGCCACTCTTGTTAGTCCTCTGCCATCGGGACCACACACCTCCCCCCCCCCAAAGGCAGTGGCTCCTGCCCTTGACTTCGGGTGAGGGCTGGGCGTTAGGAGGTGTGGCTTTTGGTAGCAGCATCTGGGAAGCACGCAGAGAGGAGCCGTGGTGATGGACAGGAGCGGAGGGCAGTGGGAGGGGTCCAGGGGTGGAGGGTGAGAGCCTGTGTTTGCTGCAGTGAAATGCCTAGGAAGGCCTCTCTAGGGACCCAGACGTGTGCCCGCCGTGTGCTGGCCCGGGAGGCGTGGCTGCACTTGCTGCAGGACGAGTGGATTGATAGGTGGTGACTTCTTTGATTTTAAGGGAAGTATGGCAGGAAAGAGATGAGCCCTGATGCCCGGTGTGCTGCAGGATGAGCCTCCCTCCCCCCCAAAAGTCAGATAGACATCATGTAATTCTGCTGCAGAAAGCCTTTTCTAGCAGCCGCTGGTTCTCTGAGATCCCCGAAGGCCAGGTCCGGAAGTGAATGCAAGGGGCATTCTCCAGTGGGCCACATTCTCATGACCAACGTTCAGGGGGTCCCCTCCTGCTCCTTTGATGCTCTTCCAATGTAGCGTCCCTCCTGGACATAGAGGATCAGTTCCTCCATGGTGTGGGTGGGTGGGGAGTAGGGTCTGGGTCTTAGCCTACTCTGGGTCTCTGGCCAATATGCAAAGACAGACTAAGGCTTCTCATTGTTTTTGGGATAAAATCCAAATTGTATATGACCCATGTGACCTTGTAGGTTTGGCTGCCACCCACTTCTCTAGCCTCGAGTCTGGCCACAACTTGCTTTCTCTCTTTAAGCTGTGCTGACTTTTCTTGAAGGCCTTTCTTGTGGTTTAACCAGCATAGAGCAGAACAGGTCTATCACCTCCTTTGGTGTGGAGGTTATACACCTATCAATGCAGCCTCGAGCACTAACTTATTTTTGGTAGCTTGTTCACGGCAGCTACCTACCCGTCCTTATAGACTTCTAATTTCCCTGGAGCTGTCCCCTGCTTCATAGGCTATAAATTCAGGACTTCTCAAGTGCAGCTGGGTTCTGGAAACCGATAGGTCTGGCCTCATGGCTGGCCCTTCTCTCAGGCCCTTTGTGGCCTCTCAAATGCAAAGCCACTATTCTGTGCTTCTTGTGGTTCACTCTAGCTTTCCTTGTGAATATAATTGAAATTTCACAGTCGTCAGTTTTTGAAATGATTTTCTGAGCATTGGAAGCTGGTGGGAGTCGCAGGATGTTTTCAGAATATTCCCCTCAAAGCTTCTTGCAGGAGCGAGTCTGCTCTCTTCCTACCTTCCCACAAGCATTTACTAAGCCCCTACTGTGTGTTGGGGCCCTGGGCGCAGTGCCTGGACGGAGAAGGCCAGAGAAGGATAGAGCAGGATCCCCGCCCCCCATCCCGTCCCCACCTTCCCGCAGTCTAGTGGGGAGGCTCTGCTCAGACTAGCTCGCTTGCTTGCATCTAAAAGCAAAGGCGGCTGTGACAAATGACAGGGGGAGTGTTAGAGAGCGGTGGGAGCACTGAGGCAGGAGGGGCCTGGGAGAGATGTGGGGTGCTCCACTGCCTTGAGTTTTTCCATCTGGAAACCATTGCTCTGAGTTTCTAGGCTACAAATGTGGAGATGTTTTGAAGGGACTGGGGAAGGTTACAGAGTCTTCCTGCCTGGAGATGAGGGATGGCTGTGATGACCTTTTTTGTGATTTTAGTCTAGTCACTGCCTTCTTATTTAGATCCTGTCCTCGCTGGCTTCTCCTTGTGAGGATGCCCGTGCCGGTGCTGGTTCCCTGCCTGGAATGGCCATGCTTTCCTGCTGCCTTCCGCATCCCTCCAAAGCGCTGCGGTCCCAGGAAGCCTTCCTCGATGATTCCAGCGTGGGGGGAATGCCCCTTCCTGGTGCTCTGGATGCCATGAAGGGCAGCTGACACTTTGGCCCTGCCTTGGGGTACCCGGAATCCTTTTGTTCTAGGCTCTCATCTCCGTGAGCATCCTGCCCGGCCAGGCGCTAGTCTTTTCCAGCACCAGTGATGTGGACTGAAGGGCATCAGAGCGTGCTGGTTAAAAGCAAGTGTGCGGGGTGCCTGGGTGGTTCAGTCGGTTAAGTATCCGACTTCAGCTCAGGTCACGATCTCACCATTTGTGAGTTCAAGTCCCACATCAGGCCCTGTGCTGATGGCTCAGAGCCCGGAGCCTGCTTTGGATTCTGTCTGTCTGTCTCTCTCGGCTCCTCCCCTGATCGCACTCTGTCTCTCTCAAAAATAAACATTAAAATAAAAAAAGTAAGTGTGCAAAAATAGTGACTGCAGAGGAGAAAGCAAGTGATCAGTGCTAACATCACCAGTAAGGTTAGGTTGATAGTTTGTACCCCTAGGATGGTGCAAGGTTCCCCAAATCCATAACCTCAGACTAGTTGTGAGGAAACACCAGACAAGTCCAAACTGGGGAACATTCTATAAAATATCCATTACTCTCTTGAAGTGCCAGGGTCATGAAAGACAAGGAAAGACCCAGAAGTGGTCACAGACTGGAGGAGACTCAGGAGACGGAATGAGTAAATGGGACACTGGGTGCTGGGCTGGGTTCTGGGACAGAGGAAGTGCATTCAGAGAAAAACTGGGGGAATCCGAGTAATGTCTGTAGTTTCATTAATACTGCTGTACCAACATTCATTTTTAATTTTTTAAGCTTATTTATTGTGAGAGATGGAGAGAGAGCAGGGGAGGGGCAGAGAGAGAAGGAGAGAGGGAGAATCCCAAGCGGGCTCCACACTGTCAGCACGGAACCCGATGTGGGGCTTGAACCCACAAACCATGAGATCATGACCTGAGTGGAAAGCCAGAGTTGGACACTTAACCGACTAAGCCACCCTGGCACCCCAATTTTAAATTTTGATCAATATACCGCAGTTAAGGGAGACGTCAGCGCCAGTAGGGTTGGGTGGAGGGCATACGGGGACTCTCTGCATCATGTTTGCAACTCTTCCATGAATCGAAAATTATTTAAAAATAAAACGCTAAAAAAAGAGGCAAAAGAGGCAAAAAGAGGAAACGGAACACATGGACTCGGATCTGCCTCCTCTTGCTTCCTGGCTGCTTGACTTGGGACATCTGACATAAGTCTATGAGCCTCAGTTTCCCCATTTGGAAAACAAGGTGAGTTACAGTGCCTACCTGAGGGACGATCGGAAGGGCTAAATGAGATAATCATGAGAGGCATAACCAGAAAGTGCCTGGTACACAGGAAGCGATCAATGGGGTGTAGCTATGATTATTGTTATTGATGAAGAAGGATGCCCAACTTCTAAAAGCTGGGAGAGGATGCTGGCCGACAGAATTCAATAAGATTTGAGTGATCCGATGTGACTTAGTTAAGTAAATATCTACAGATCTCCTCTGCCCACCAGGCATATCCTGGAGGTTGTAGGGAGAAATCAGACCCAGTCCTTGCCCTGGGTGCCAGTCAGATAAGAAGGTGGGGAGACTGACCTAGATGCAGGTCACATAGTGGGACACACAGTTAGAAGGAGCATAGTTGCTTCAAGGTCAGAGGCAGGAGCTCTGTCAGATTCTAGGATTGGCTGGGGAAAAGCTTCACGGATGTGCTAACATTTGAACTGGGTCTTGATATGTGGATAGGAAGTTTCTAGGTACACCTAGAAACCTTAGTAGCCCTACAAAGCACTTTATAGGTGCCTATAGATGTTGTACTTGACGCTTTGCCCATGATTTCAAATTCTCTCCACAGCCCTGCTGGGAGGTGGTTTTTAGTACCGATTTATAGTTGAGGCAACAGAGGCTGGGAGAGGGAGTGAAGTTTCTCAAGGTTATTAGATTCCAGCCGGTGTGTCCGACTCCAAAGCTGCCTGCCATGATGCAGTGACAGAGGCAACGCATGCTGAAGGAACCCGTGTCCAGGTGTGGCACCAGGAGAACAGGCGTGGCCCGGGTGTGGTCTGATGTCATCTGTCAGGGGCGGAGGAGGCTGAGGAGGGAGACGGGTTGGCAAGATGGGCCGGCAGACCCCAGAAGACCATGTGACTACTCCCAGGGCTTTGGACTCTCTCTTATACGGTGCGGAAGCCACAGAACGGCTTACCCAGGGTGTAAAGCGGTCAGCAATGTGTCTTTGGCAGCTCCCCCTGGCTTCAGTGTGGGGTATAATAGGAAGCAGAGTAGAGGCAGGGAGCCAGGGGAGGAAGGGATGAGAGCAGATGGAGAGGGGCAGATGACGAGAGGGTAGCATCTTGAAAGGCTTACTTCAGTGAAATGAAGGAAAGTGAGAACATGTGGCTTTACAAAAACACGGGGGTCTTAACAGACCGTGAGCTTCCCATGAGCCAACCGAGCCACAGCGTGGCTGCCGCAGGGCTAACAGACCCGGCTGCGGGAACAGAGGAGCTGGGCCCATCTCTCCGGGCAGCCCTTGAGCCCAGGGCTCTGGCTGAGGTCCTGATGCTCCACTCGAGAGGGAACAGAGACACCCCCAGGTCTGTTTAATACGGCGACGGCATCCCAGATCACATCCAGCGAGGGGCCGTCGAAGGACCTAAGGGTGTTTAAACCAGAGGAGAAACAATTCAGCAGAAAACAGAGCAAATATGTCTGTGAGCTCCAGAGGACCAGGGACGGGACATTACGGGGGCTCGGTTTTGGATGTCCTCTGTTCCTTTCTGCTCCATGCTTCTTTCTCCGAAGCCAGGATTTCGTTGCTTCTCTGGTCCCCGGGGTGCATGGAAGCGGCGGCCCGTGGTAGTTTCTATCCCCAGGCACCCGAGACTTAATCTCTTCCTTCCTCTCTCCCCACCCCCAACACCAGTTTCCCACCCTTTGAAGCGAAGGGACTCTGATTGGTCCAGGTCAGACCAGATGCCTACCCCTTGTCCAATCACCAGTGGCCATAGGGGCGGAGCCATAGTACTCGTGGCTCCAAGAGGTGGAGGGAGAAGGAGGTGGGCGGAAATGGGCTGCCCCGCAGAGAACCCAAAGGTGTGGCTCGGCTAACCTATTTGAAGCCTTCTGGGCTGTTCCCAAGTTCACTGAAGCTTGTTTACCAATCTGAAGCGATTTTGGAGGGAGGGTCTGAAAGCAGTGTGTGTCTATTCCTCAATGATTTGTTCTGCCCAGAGCTGTTGAGACGCCTCCTCTTATTCCAGACCAACCTTAGACCCCGTTTTCCAATCGTCTTATTTCCCAGGAGTGGTGGCGTTTCCGATGTCGGAACACCAAGAAGCTGTCCGGCAAGGGCCTGGGGCTCAGTGTGTGGGGAGATGCCCCAGCTGCTGGCTCTGTGGCTCCTGTGGCCCTGGGGTCTCCAGGGTGTGGGGTTGTGGAGCTAATTGACTATAAAGAGTGGGCTTGAAATTGGAATGTTCTGGGCCTTCAGGTCCCTGGCTGCAGCATCTGATGCTCATTAAAGTGCAGGTAGATGAATTGGTTCTGTGGATGCTGACTGTGCTGGCTCAGGGAGCGGTGGCAGCTGGCCTTCCCTCTAGGTGATGTGCTGACCGTGCACCGGCCTGAGTTGCTGGGTGAGGCACGGGTGTGGCCTCGGTCAGCGGGCAGAATCTCAGTCAGTCAGTCTGTCTGCCTGCCTGTCTCTCTCTCACACATACAATCCTGGGAACTGGGAAGAGGCCAAGGGCGATCCCGGTTCTTGACCCTGTCCAGCTCCTAACTAGTTGTGTGACTTTGAGCAACCCAGGCTCTCTGGGCTTCAGTTTCTGTAATGTGAGCAGTCAGGTAGGGGGATTCGAGAACCTTCTTAGGTGAGGGACCTCCACTAGATGCTGATGCCAAATGTTGGACCAGTCCTGGGCGGGAAGTCCTAAAACCTGAACCCCCTGGACTGCCCCAGCCTGTGGGTACGAACACAGCCACAGTCCAATTAGTCCTTGGTGGTAAGAGCCGCTGACTCTCCCTGCCTCTTGAGAGGTCTCCTCTTCCCCTCGGGAATCTTCCCTCATTATGTGAGGCTGCCCATGGTAGCTGGTTCTCATACCCATGCCTCTTCAACTCTCCTTCCTCAGGAAGCCCTCTGCTTGCCATTTGAAGGTGGTAACTGGCCAATGCTACTGCTGCTGAAGACCTTCAGAGAGAAGGCCACCTCCCAGGCATTCTACCTGGTATGGATGGCTCGATTCTGCCCTCCCATTGCTTCCCGTCTTCCTGACGCCGCCGCAGGAAGCCAGAGCTGAGGTGGAGAAAGTCCCTCCCCTCTTCCTCACCATGTCCCACCTGGCCACGGGGGCACCAAAGCAGCCCAGCCTCGACCCACGGTCCCACACAGTCAACCTTAGTGAAAACAGCTCCTTCATCTTTTGGGCTGAGCCCGTCTCCACTGGCTCAGCGTCAGTCCATCAGGCTGAGCAGGGCGACAGGTGCCCCTCACTCCATCCCCTACTGTCCTCATTTCATGCTTCTGTCCTAGTCTGGAAAACACCAGAAGCTCCCAAGCATATCATCCTATGGGGGGAAGGGAGGAAGTCGCCTGAAGTGCCCCACTTGCTGGAAGCTTCCAGTATCCTGCTCCAGACTCGTTACTGCCAGTTCTCCATTGGATTTCTGTTGGAGTGTTTACGTCAATCAAAATTAACCAACGTTTATCGAGTACTTACTGTGTCGCCGGCATTGGGGAAATTACTCTTTTCTTTAAAAAAAGTTTCCTGCTTTCTGGTGTTTTTTTTTTTCTCCCTCCCAGTTTTCTCAGCCTTCTGGAAGGGATGCCTTGAATTATTCAACCTGCAGTACAGATCTCTGGAGAACATCGCCTCGTGGCTACTTTAATCACTAGAAAGGTTCAGAGTCAGTTATAATCAAGCCTGAGTCAACGTGGAAATGCTCATCTCTGGCTTGAAAACAAGATCAAAAGGAAGACCCAGGAGGAGATAAAATCTGAGAGGAGAAATGGATAGTGGTTTCCAGAGGCTCCTAGGTCCTTCTCCTATTTCCAAAGGGGGTCGCAGACCAGAAGCCCCAGCTGAACAGAGTCACCCAGTCACCCCGGGGAGGTGAGGGAGGTGACACTGCATATGTGGGCAGGGCTGTT
Organism: Proteles cristata cristata; assembly: GCA_017311185.1. Lineage (NCBI taxonomy): Eukaryota > Metazoa > Chordata > Mammalia > Carnivora > Hyaenidae > Proteles > Proteles cristata. The sequence goes on along the minus strand of JAESUZ010003902.1, from coordinate 1,842,122 downwards.
TCTATTGGATGCTTATGTGGGCTTAGCATCAGGCAAGGATTGCGGGTAGAGGGAGGCTGGCTGGAGAAACCATCAAGGTGGGAAAGTGCCCTTGGGGAGGTGGGAGTGGGCCCATTAGCATTGTGTTAGGGAAAGGGGGGTTCCGTCCTCATCTGGGGAATCCTGTCTGAGTCCTGGGAAAGTGGAGCTGGAGGTCTGCAAATAGAAACAAGGAGGTGTTTTTAGGGTGCAGCGTGTACCATCTAAGTCAGGCCGCGTGGCACAGAAGGGTGGAGGGCAGTTGGGCTCAGCTCCGCATGGGGGCTTCAGAGAGCACAGAGCAGCCCTGCTGTGCTGAAGGTCCAGGCTATCTCACTGATGGCTTGATGGCGGCAGGGCCACCACCTGCAGCAGTAACGGAGCACTAAGGCACCGAGGTGGGGGTCCCGTCTCCCCAGACTGACTATGACAGTCCTCCCTGAGGCTGGGTCAGCACTGAGGGCCAGACACGGTGCCCCTCCCCACCCCCTAGGGAAGACGGTTGCGTATTGTCTACATTAAGGACTTCAGGAGGCCACATCTAGGGTCTGTGAGCCTGTTCTTTCTTGTCTTTGCTATCCTAGGAGGGAGCTAGGAGGGAGCACTACGGAGGACTTTTCCAAAATGAGAGGAGGTCCGATTCTCCGCCTGGATCTCTCCTCCACCTTCAGCAGCTGGGTGGCCCTAACAAGGACCTACCACCCTCTTAATGCCTCAGTTTCTTCGGCTATAAAATGGATAGAAGGTTGTGGTAAGGGTTAACTAAGTTACTGCATGCAAAGCACTTGGCACGGTGCCTGGCTCATAGGAAACACTCAGCTAACAGCTCTTCATGGTCAATTGTGTCTCTGTGTCCTCTTAGATGCTAGAAGTCCTGCAACAGCAGACAGGGCCACACACAGCTCGTTGCTGTCATCGTAAACTCCTTTGTACCCTCCAGGCTTAGGGGGACTAGGCGATGCTGGTTAATTTTTTTTTTCTTTTGTGGAGTAGTGAAGCCATGCAAATGGATGGGACTCGCCTTCAGCATTCCCCGGTTTCAGTAGAATCAGCAAAAAGCCGATTACATCCTATTATAAACATGCACCAAAAAAAATGAACAATACAGAAGAGTATGGGATTTCCCCACTGGACCTACCGCTATGTCTGTGTATATCACTCACACACACACACACACACACACACACACACACACACACACACACACGTCTGTTATCCTTCCCTCCCTCCCTTTCTCTGTCTCCCCGTGCTCCTCTTCTTTCAGAGGGGGAATCTTATCACACATGAGTTATTGATATTTGCTTAGTAGTCTGCTTTTTTTCTCCCTCTCATTATTGTGTCAGGCACATCTCCCTATGTCAGTGCATATGTGTCTATTAAAATCCTCCTGGCTCGTCACATACTGCAGTTCCCAAAGATTTAGGGAGTGAATGGGAACAAAAGAGATTCTAATAGCCCCAAGGGAGAATCTAAGAAAGGAGGCGCTTTTACAGAAGACTTAAAAAAATGATCTCCCTTGGGGTGCGCATGGGTGGCTCAGTTGGTTAAGCATCCAACCCACTCTTGATCTTGGCTCAGGTCATCATCTCGGAGTTCGTGGGTTTGAGCCCCATGGTGGACTCTGTGCTGACAGTGTAGAACCTGCTGGGGATTCTCTCTCTCCTCTCTCTCTCTCTGCCCCTACCCTGCTTTCTCTTTCTCTCAAAATAAATAAATAAACCTAAAAAATTAAAAAAAAAATATCTCCCTTAGTTAAAATATTAGTATATTTGGGGTGGCTGGGTGGCTCAGTCAGCTAACCATCCGACTTCAGCTCAGGTCATGATATTGCAGTTCATGAGTTCAAGACCCACGTCGGGCTCTGTGCTGACAGCTCAGAGCCTGGAGCCTGCTTCAGATTCTGTGTCTCCCTCCCTCTCTGCCCCTCCCCTGCTCAGGCTCTGTCTCTCTCTCTCAAAAATAAATAAACATGACAAAAAATTTAAGAAACAGTATATTTTAAAGAAAAAAAAAAACAGCTTGAAAGAAAACATGCTTTATAATCGCACTACCCAGTTATAGTCATTGTTAACATTTTGGCATAGTTCTTTGTGGTATTTTTCCCCAAAGTCCACAGTTGTGTGTGTTTAAATAAAATTAGAATCAGACTGTAACCTAGAAACTATGTTTCCTATTTAATATTATTTCATAGATCTTTTCTTCCATGGCTATATATCTTATGAGCCTAAATATATGGTAGCCAAGAACAGAACACCCACTTTTCCCCAAATGGAAGTTTCAATAAGAAGTTTTGAGGTCAACTTGAATATACAAATATTTAGAGAAATCATCAAATGCTGACTCATAATGCGTAATTTATAAATTTAGTTACGTATTGATATTTAAAACCTTATAACACAAAATAGCTTCTATTTAGAAAGATTACTTTTTTTCCCACTTTTACATTTGATACTGACCTCCTAGTATCTTTGACGTTTGTGCTTTAATCATCCCCAGAGCTGCTGTGTGAATTACTCAGCATAGCTGTCTAGAGATTTCTAGATCTAGAAATCTTTTCCATTTCTTGTCTAACTTGTTTGCAATTGAGATGCAACTCTTTTAAAATCTGTGTGCAACGTTGTCTCTGGAAATTGTATTCCAAGTCACAAATACCTATTTACAGAACATTAGGATAGTCTTTATTTGTCCCATAAGTGTGTACTAGTGATCTCTACAACAAAACTACTTACTGTATTGCTTTTAAAAGTGATCTGGAAAAGCTTGTTTACAATCACAGCCAACACTTGCAACTGTGAGGTCATAACCCTCAGCATAATTACTAAATCCTTGTTAAATTTTTCTGCATCCTTTTTGCCAATTCCGGCAGGTGACCTCTTTAAACATCCCAAACTAGCATTGATTGAGGTCAGGGAGGGCTAATGTGATTTCCCCAAACAGTACTTTGTTGTTTAAAATAGAGTAAGTAAGAGAGAGTGCGCTTAATGGGAGACTCTTTCTAAGAACTTGAATTTTAAGAGGCTACTTTGCTTCTAACGGATAATTGTGGGGAAAATCCTCAAGATTAATGGAAGCATGGTTTTCCATCTTTTGGCCTAATTTATTTAACCATTCCTCTATTGTTGGACAGTTCAATTATTTCCACTTTTTTTTTTTTTTTTGCTATTATAAATAACAAGCCACATTCTTGTATTTATATCTCTGAGCACATTACAGATTATTTCCTTGGGACAAATTCCTACAGGGTCAAATGGTGTAGATATTTTTAAGGCTCCTGACGCATTATGTCAAATTACTCTTCAGAAAGTTTGTATCAGTTTATAATCCCATTAGCAGTGAGTGGAGGTGGGCACTTACTAATAAATGCGCAACATTTCTGGAATTGATGGGAAAAATACTTCCCCATAAATCCACTGAGCATTTCATAGAGTCATAATTTATTGGAGCTGTAGGAGTTCTTAGAACTCACCTAGTCCAGCTCATTTCCCTGTGGACTTGCATACCTCTTTCAATGAGAAACTCCCTACCCCAAAAGAAGCCCCTGTCAGGATTGAATGGTTTCGGTGCTAGCTCTCCTTTATGTCAGCCTGCATCTGCCTTCTCCCAAATTGCACAGCTAAGCAGATATTTCTAGTGCTTTCCATTATGCACCTGGTCCGCGTTAGTCACAACTACTCCCCGGAATCAGGGGAAAGGGAAATTGAGTGTAATGAGTGCCAACTCTGACGCCAGGCACTGCGCCAGGTACAACTCCATGAAGCTGAAGCTCTCATTTCATATTTTAAAGATAGAGAGACTGAGGCTCAGAGAGCTTGAGCAACTTGTCCAAACTCACACAGCTGGTGCATTGAGGTGCTGGGATCAAACCTGGGCCGGCCTGGCTTTCTAAAGCTCCTCACTGCCTTCCTTGGGTCTTCTTTTCTGGAGCTGCTTCAGACAAGTCTGCCCTGCAGGGTGGAGGCCCCCACCACGTCTGGATACCTCCCAGAGCCTTCGGGATGGCCCTCATTTCTAACCTTCTGCCCTGTTTTCTTACCCGCAGGGCCTTGGTGGACATCTAGACCGGGGTGACCAGCCCTGTCTTTGGAGATTAATGGGTATGCGTTAGAATCTTTGTTCTGCTGCCTTTTAGCTATATGGTAAATCTTTGAGCCTCAGTTTCCTCCCCTGTAAAATGGGAAAATACCTACCCTCAAGGTCGTTGTGAAAAATCTCTGAGATATTTACGTGAAACAGTTGACACAGTGCCTGGCTTGTCCTCGCCCTTTGAGGGCTTTATGCCCCTGTCATCAGCAGGTGGGGGGGAAGCCAACAGACCATGGCCTCTGGGGGAAGATGAGGGAGGTGTCATGGTGCCAGTCATCACGTGGGCCCGAAGACGGGCCCCGTGGAGACGGAATCTGCAAGCCTCTGGACACTTGCTGGCCATCTCATTTGGTTGGACAGAGAGGCCTCTGTGAGATCTTGCCTATCTTTGGTTTGAAGGAACTGCTACTTTGGGTCTAATTCTAGCCAAGATGGGTAGAATTAGGAAGTGGAAGAGACTTTGGGAAAACCCTCCTGAACGGGATGAGGGGGGGAAGGTCAGCCTTTCTGGGCTTAGGCAGGCTCTTGTCAGGGAGCGTCGAGCCAAGTCACTCTTGAACCCAAGGCCCGAAGCACAGAGTGGGGAGATAAGTCCAGTGAGAAGGTGGCGCTCGGGAATGGGATTCTGAGCACATTGTGGGGGATAGTCTCATGGTGTCGCAAGAGACAGTGGGTGCCCACGGCAAGCAGGCCTGGGCGTGTCTGTTTCTTGCTGCTGCTCACTCGTGGGCATTGCTCAGTAGACCGCGGCTACAGCAGTCCTCACCACGCCCGGCTTCTCCGGGCCTCTCTAAATCGCTTTCCTGAGAACACAGCTGGAGTGGTGAATGGACAGTGAGATCCAGGGATAATCCTACAGCTCAGTGGCTCCTAATCTGCTCCCGCTGGCTGCTCAATGCTACTAATGCCTTCTCCTGTGCCCCTCCGAGCGGGCGCTGGTGCAGGTGTACATGGGGCCCACTCGTCTACGTAGAGGAGGCATGGGGTGATGGTCCCGGCTGCCTCGGGAAGCTTACCACTAATCTTCCTGGGGAGAACCGGCGCTGGGGTGGCTGGCTTCAGGCTGAGGCATTTTTCACACGAGGCACAAGCAGGAGGAATAATAGAGAGAAGGGCTTTCCTCTTCTCTTCCCAGGGTGACCCTTCACAGAGGGTTTGCACCTCACGTTTGGAAACAAGGAAAATGTCAATGTCCAGCCTGTCCCCCAAGCTTGTGAACTCTGCGGACGCCTATCCTTTCCCTCCATGTCCCCAATGGATTCTGTGCCCTGTGTCCACCTCTTCTCTCTTGTCCCCACCTCCTGCCCCAAGCCACCTAGTAGAAGGAGGGGGAGCAGGCGTCTGTATCAGATTACTTGGTTCCCACGTATCACTTCTGTGGTCCTGCAGATCGCGGCCTCCCTTCTCTGCTGACCCCCCGGTTTGCTCAGGGCCCTCCCAAGCCCAGGGAAGGAGGAACCAGGCTACCCAAGCTACCTGACTCGATTCTTTATTGGCGGCTCACAGGATGTTTCTTCACTTTGCCCATATTGACTCTGGAGTCTGGGGGATGGTTTCCATCTGTGGATCCAGTAGGATCTCAGGGACGCAGTCCAGATGCTCAGATTAAGGAAAGTCAATATCAATTAAGGTGCCTCTCTCCTCGGGCTCCTACTCTGTGGCTTCGCTTTTGGGGCTGGGTTGGGCTACTTCCAGCCCCAGAAGCCTTGGGTGCTGTGGACATGACCCCGAATGGCAGCATGCCACCTGCCCCGAGGCCTGAGCTATGTCCTCACTGATGACTCTGCAGCCAGGAGTCCCTTCCTTGAGCCATAATGCCACCTCCGTCCTGCCTTCCTCCCCAGTTAACTTCATCAGCGGCGAGGGTTCAGGGGGTCCCTCTGGCCTGCTGTGCCGCCTGATGGTCCATGGCAACTTCTCATCGCCGAAAGCCTCCCTTCTCTCTCGCTCCAGCCGAGGCCATTCTGCCAGTCTTCGTCCTCAACACAAGGAGGCAGAGGGTCTCTCCTGCCCTTATGATGTGCTTTCAGAAATTTAACTTCCAAATGTCTGCCACTTCCCACAGGAAAGGAATACCCGCCCGGGTGCTGGGAAACAGGTGCCATGGCTAAGGCAGCAGTGGGCTTTTCACCCCTGGGTGAGCTCTGGTTCAGGGTTCGAGAGCGTCTCTTGTTTCCATCAACTCTCAACCTCAGGGACCGACTCCCATTATATTTGGACGCCTGGTGGGAATCTCCTTTCCTAGGATTAATGCCGCCTCCTTCAAGGATATCTGTAGCTTTCATTGCTTTCTGGATACTGCTGTGGACCTAGCGCTCCTCTTTCTGGAGTCTTTTTCTAGACTCTTTCGGGAATCTTCCTACCTTGCTGGAAAGAGGAGCCCTAATTAATATCGACTGCCATTAATCTGAGCCTCTGGCCTGCATTTCTGTCTCAGTGCTGTGCAGAGGTCGCTCTGGGATACTTCCTCCTCCCCTTCACCAGGGCCAGCACGCTGACACCCTGTAAAACATTTAACTTCTTTCAGTTTTGAGCTCACATGACTCTCTAAACTGTCCTGCCTCCACTTTAACTGTCCCCACTGTCCACATAGCCTCTGACTCCAAATCTCTGAGTTTGAATTCCTCCATGTAGGATGGTGGCCAGCTCATGGGATGGCTGGCTCAACAATGGATGAGCTGTCTTTGAGTCAGGTGTCACCTTCTTGACCCGTTAGCTGTGGTCAGGTGGTGATGGGGTCATGTGATACAGAACATGGCTGGTTCTACTCAGTAGAGGCTATGGGAGGCTGATAATGATGAATACCTTAAGAAAGGAGCATGGGCTATACATGGTCTCCAAACCCTACCAAACCCATTCAGGGCACATGCTGGGAGCCCATCCCCATCTACTCACAGGGCCCAGGCCTTGACACGTCTATACTCCCAAGATAGGAGGGTAAATAGGAGGGACTCAGAAAGGGACATGAAGGAGTGGTTTGGGGGAGGGGGACCTTGGACAATGCCACCCCTGCAGACAGGGCCCCTCTGGTAGGTTCATGGCCGTGACCTTTCAGTGTCTATGCAGAGCACCTGCAGGCTCAATGCCTGATTGAGTCCTGAAAACCAGAGGCGCCTACCAGGCAGCCTAAGCAGCAACAGTCTGACTTCTGAAATGGAGTTTAAGAGGGTGGCATTGGGTTGAAGGGCCCATGACCCAGCCAGATCTCCTCCTGCTGGGATGTCTAAGAATAGAGACATCTGGCATAAGGCAGAAGGGTTCCCTTTCATTCTCCTCGCTTTCTGTCTGCCACTTGCTCACACAGACCCCAGCCCTTAGGACAGCTGAATGGGAACTCCAGGTTGGTTGGTGGAAGGGGACATGCCCACCTTTCCTTGTCCCAGACGTGGCTTCTGCTCTAGAACTCACATGGCTGTCGGCACGGTCTTTACCTTCCTGAGATATTCTCGGAGTGTGACCAGTGTGCACAGTGGAGAAAGCTTTGGTCTAAGAAAAAGGATGTAGGTCCCAGTCCCAGGTCTTCCAGCTTGCTGTGTGATCTTGGGCAAGTCTCTTCCCTTCACTGGGCCTCAACTTTCCCGTCTGCATAATGAGAGGATTGGATGAGATCATCTGTAAGACCCTGGCTAGCTCTCACATCATCCTCATCCTCATGCGTTTTACCTGCCTGATCTCGTTAGATCCTATCATTGTTTGTCTAACTTCTTCAGAGGAAGAAATGAAGGCTCAGAGAGGTTAGGTAACATACCCAGGATCACACAGCCAGGAAATGGTGGGGCCTCTCTACTCCCAGAGACTTTGTGGGCCCTTCCAGAGGACAGGAATGGTGGACGTGGCACCTCTCATTTTTGAAGGCATTGACAGCCTTTGGGGCTGCTCGCCCCGGGCCCCAGCGCTGTCCCTGCCACGTACAGTGGGATGGAGCCAGCATGTTTAAGAAGACTCGGTAGGTTCTGAATCATCTCCCCCTGTCATAAGGTAATGGGTGGTCCGCAGCCCTGGCAGCCAGACATCACTCTGTCCCTGGCCTACGTTTATGTTCTTTAAGCATCCAAACTGGGTCACGTCCTGTTTCCTTCATGGGGAGGCCCCGCGCCCCGGGAGCTGCAGTCAGATCAGTATTTTTCAGGCAGCACTTTCCTCATAATGCCTCCAACATACGAAATGGCCCTTTCGCCGCATGCAGGCGCCAGGGATTTTTTTTCTTAAATTAAGAATTTGATACATTCCTTCGGTTCCCCTCCAGGGGTTACAGAGAGCAGGGAAAGTGATGCCTTGAGCTAATGTGCAGGTGTGGTTATGCATTTTGAAGGCGGTCTTGACAATCTCCAGGAAAAAAAAAATGTCCCCAAATGACCCTCCGTTCTTGGTGAGAAATGCTGGCTTGTGTAAGTGCCGAAGGGCCTCATGTCCCCTAGATAGCCAAGGCCTGTATGTTTGAGAGTCAATGACAAAGTGCAAGGGTGTGTGTGTGTGTGTGTGTGTGTGTGTGTGTGTGTGTGTGTGTTGAGTGGCGCAGGGATACTGGGGCGCAGGGACTGATCTATTCCGAGTGAGTGCTCTACAGATGAAGGAGCACTGCACAGGGAGTCTGGGGTCTCGTTTGCAGAGTGACCTTGGAGCTCCCCTCACAGGGCTGTTGTGAGCCCTTATCCATGGCTTACATACAAAGGGCTTGGCACACTATCATCTGCAGGCTCTCCTTGCTGGGGAAACAATGCCCTGGTTTGGTGAGGGCAAATGTCCATGGAGGGTGGAGAGGGGACAGATCTTAAGGACAGAGGATGATGAGAAGTCAAAGAAATGGGTGTTTTGTCTTGGCTTGGCAAATTACTTGGCCTCTCCGAGCCTCAGTTTCTTCATCTGAAAAATGGGATAATGACAATACATATATCATAGCTTGTTGGGAAGATTAATTGGGTGCGAATCAAAGGGTATTGCATGTGGCAAAATATTATTAATTTTTTTATCATACATGAGGTTTTCTTGAAGCTGTATATGTTTATTTAAATTTATAGATACTTAAGTTAATAGACTTTATTTTTAGAGAAGTTTTAGGTTTACGGGCAAATTGATCAGAAAGCATAGAGATTTCCCATACACCCCCTCCCCAGTGTTCTATTTTTACCTCTTGCATTAGTGTCCTACATTTGTTACAGCTGATGAACCAAAGCGGATCCATTATTATTAACGAAAGTCCTTAGTTTACATCAGGGTTCAGTCTTTAGGTTGTACAGTCTGTGAGTTTATAATGTATAATACAGTATTATATACAGTAGTTTCACTGCCCTAAAAAATCTCTGTACTCTGCTTATTCACCCCTCCATCCATCCCTCCCCCTGAATGCCTGGCAACCACCATCTCCTTGGTTCTGCCCTTTTCCAGAAGGTCAAGGGGTTGGAATCATGCAGTAGGTAGACTTTTCAGATTGGCTCCTTTCACTTGGGAATATGCTTTTAAGTTTCCTCCATGTCTTTTCACGGCTTGATAGCTCATTTCTCTTTACACTGAATAATACTCCATCGCCTGGATGTGCCACGCTTTGCTTATCCATTCACCTGCTCTACCGAAGGACGCCTTGGTGGCTACAAGTATTGGCATTACTAATTTTATAACATCGGGGAGGGGGGGAGGGTGAGTGTCATGGTTTGAGGGCAGGGGCTTTAGAGTCAGACCCAAGGGCTCCAGATTCTTCTGCTGGCTAGATGATCTTAGAAAGTTATTTCATCCCTTCTGCCTTCCTCTTCCACGCATTGAGGCTCTGGAAGGCCAGACCATGGGACTGTGGACATACACTGCGGTGGCTAAAAACCAATGGAAAATTCTCACAGGTAGTGGGACAGGTGGGTAGGCTCCTGGTCGGCAGAGGGCGCTGCCATGCAGGGTAAATTCAGGGACCCCAACCCACCACTTGAACACCAGGCTCCCACAGTCGCTCTCATGGCCGTGGTCCCTGCCAGAAGCAGGAGGTAGAGAGAGTGTGGGGACTTCACTCCCTTCACAGCCCTGGCTGGCAGTGGCGGGGTTGCCCCTGCTCACATGCTATTGGACAGAGCTTGGTCACATGGCCTCACCTCTCTGCAAAGGAGGCTGGGAAATGTAGTCTGGCCCTGCATCAGGCTTCAATTTTCAGTAGAGAAAGGTGGAGAAGAGAGTTTGGTGGGCAGTGGGCAGTCTCTGCCTGGTGATAGAACCCATTTCATAGGTTTCGGATGAGGATTAAATGACAAGGTTTGTGTGAAGCCTGTAGCTTAGTGCCCGGTGCATAGTTAGTGCCTAATATGTGTTAGTTCTATGATTATTCACTAGGAACTAAAAGATCAGAGTATTTTCTGAGCCAGGGGCTTTTCCAGGTGCTCTCAAAAAATGAAGAGACATTAAAAAAAAAAAAAACCTTAAAAATCACTTAGGGCAATTCCCTAAAGTCACTCAGTGGGCCCCTTCACCTCCCCAAGAGCCCCAACCCTGTCTCAGCTTGTCGGTAGGTTGGGGTGCTTCAGGGCTCAGCTCCACCTTCATCAGGGCCACCAGAGGAGACACGACCAGGGTTGGCAATGAGGACAAAAGAGACAGGGGTACCAGTAGTCCCTACAAGTGTGGGCTGAAGTCAGCCTACAGTCTCCCACCTCCATAGGATGCAGGCCTAGCCTCTGGGTGTGCGCGTCTTGGCAGAGTATGCAAGTCCTCACGCGTTTCCCACCTGTTCTCGTGCAAGGTTTCACTCCCAAGCCCAGGATTTCACATCTGCACCTGATCCACTCTATCCTGGCACACTGGTTCCGTGCCCAGGGCACCAGCCTCTCCAGATGGTTTGAACATGGCTCTGGGGTCCTGAGTATGTGCTTTGTCTCCGGCTCCACAGTATCCCTGAAAGTGATGAATTCGCCTCCCTGTCGTGCGTGGGCTCAGAGGGCTGTGGAGCAGAGTGTTAGGAGTGCAGGCTTGGGGTCCGTGGACCCAGGTTCAAATTCTGGTTCATTTGTCCATTCTGCCTGTTCTCCCAGGACTTCAGTTTCCCATCTGGGAAATGGGGATGAGAGTATGTTTCTCAGAGAGCCAGTGTGAGGATGAGTAAGATCATGTACAGAAGCCATTGATGAATGGGAGCTAGTGTGAAGTATTTGCGACCCTAGCCAAGAGAGTAAGTTTAGAATACTAAAAAAAAATGTATTATTAATAGTGGTACGGACTGGTTAGAAAAAGCCTCTGGAGGACGGAAGTGAACGTCTCTTCCCTGGCTTGTCTTCCCTTCTCCACCCACCCCCGTATACCTCTCCAGAGGTTACACTTCTTGCAGTCATCTTTAATGGACCTCAGGCCCCTGGGTTATGGTCAAGAAGCCTTGTCACACTTTGCCTTATGAACTCCTCACCACCTGGCCCCACCTACCTTTCCTTTTTCACCTTTTGTCGATCCTGCCTCCTCCCCTCTGCTCACCCCCCTCGAGTTCCAGCCACACTGAACTGCTAGTCCAGGTGCCACGTCTTTGCCTGTGCCGTTTGCTCTGTGTGAAGTGCCTGTCCTGCTTTTCTTTTCACCAAACTTCTACTCACTCTTCAAAACCCAGGCCACACAGCCCTTTCCCTTTGTGAAACCATCTTGGATTCCCCACTTCCCTTATGCTCTGGAATGGTTTGATCTGTATCTCTGGACCCTCATATGGCCAAGGGATGCACCTTGGGTCTCAGCCTCTCCCCCTCCCTGGGGCCCAGCATGTGGCCGGTCCCAGAGCGGGTGATCAGGGAGAGTCTTTGAAGGACGAATTTTCTTTTGGCTTACATTTATGAACTATCCAAAACCCTTCTCTGGGGTCCAGCCTTGGGGTTCTAATTTCTCTCTTGTTGAAGGGACAGCTGAGCTAGGGCTGGCCCCAGCCCTGTGGTTCTCTCTGAAGGTGGATTGGTGAATTTAATGAGGTTAACGGCCAGGGAGATATAAAGGGGTTTGCTCTACACAACATGAATGGAGACCCTTTACATGGAGCCTTGGAGAAAGATAATATTGCCATTTCTCCATCCCTTGGTATGTCTCTCTGGGGAGACTCAGCTGGATGGGTTCAGGCTCCTAAGGAAGGCTCTCCGAATGAGACCAGTGCTGTGGTGTGGGTTTGGAAGCAGCACGAGCAGGCACAATGTTCTAGAACCTTCTGGAGAGATCCAGGGGTTCAGCTGCAGCTGAAGTCTCTACAGAAGTTTCTGCAGCTCCTTGGACTCAGAGATGAGGAAAGCCAGGTAGAGACGCGCCAGGTTGGCCTGGGCCCTCAGCTGTGTGCCTCTGCTCTCTCTACCTGTGTCACCTCGACCACTCTTTGGCCCTAGGACAGATAGCGTGCCTTCTGTCGTGCTCTTCCCTCCCCATGTCATTCCTGCCATTTCTGCACTACCCGACCTGACCCAGCTCATCTTTCAAGGCTCGCTTCAAACTCTATCTTTGCCATGAAGCCTTCCCTGATTCTCCCCGACCTCTCTCTAAGCTAGGGTGAATTTTCCCTCTTTCCATTCCAGGACACTTTTGGTGTTGGTTACTTCATATTTACTTACTTAATTTTTAAGTTGTAAAAGAAATGTCTCCTTGTTTTAAAAGTAAAAAATTAAGGATTTATTTTAAAAATGCAAGAATCTGGTTCTCCCACGTTTCCTACCTCTCCAAACCTGCTTCTCTCTCCAGTAACCCCTGGTAAGGGTTTGGAGTGTTTTCCTTTTTTCATGGCTTTCTTAAGGATTCATACTCGCACACACACATCCACATGCATGCACACACAGCTTCTGACATGGCTCCCAATGGCCTTCACCTCCTCTATTTCTGCCTTAGTATATTTTCTCCCCCTTGAACATGAGCTGCACCTAGTGACTTGCTTCTCATGAATAGGATACAGCAAAGTTAATAGGATTCACTTCTGTGATAGGTTACAGAACATGTTGACGTCTGCCCTCTTGGTATTTTCTCTCTGGCCCTTTTCATGCGTTTGCTCTCATAGACAAGGGCACCTGGCAGGGAACTGAGGATGGCCCCTGGTCCACCACCAGCGAGGGACTGAGGACCTCTGCCCGAAAGCCCTGGATGAACCGAGTTCTGCCATCAACCACATAAGCGAGCTTGGACACAGAACTTTCCACAGTCAAGCCTTCAGATGACCTCAGCCCTGGTGGATACCTTACCTGCAGCCTTCCAAGAGATCCAGAGCCAGATGCCCAGCCAAGATTCTTGACCCACAGAAACTTATATATTTTTTAATTATTTTTTTAAATGTTTTTTTATTTTTGAGAGACAGAGAGACAGAGTGAGAGTGGGGGAGGGGCAGAGAGAGAGAGGGAGACACAGAATCTGAAGCAGGCTCCAGGCTCCAAGCTATCAGCACAGAGCCTGACTCGGGGCTCGAACCCACAAGCTGTGAGATCATGACCTGAGCCAAAGTCGGAGGCCTAACCGACTGAGCCACCCAGGCGCCCCCTATTTTTTTTTTTAATGTTTATTTATTTTTCAGAAACTTTTACATGACACATGTGTGTTGTTTCAAGTTGCCAAGTCTTGGGGCAAGTCGTTAGGCAGTGATAGACACCTACCACAGTTTATATGCTGGTGCTTTAAATTCTGCAGGATAAATTTGCAGTAGGGACATGAAGAGTCAACAGGCACACACACATCTTAATTGTTGCATGTGGAGCCGCCATTCTTTCTAAAAGACTGTAGCCATTCCTGTCCCCACCCGCCTGTACCCTCCCATCTCCATCAGAGCTGAATATTGTCAATCTGTTACAATTTTTGCATCTCCAGTGGGTGAAAATGGCATCTCCCCTTTGTTATCAATTGCATTTTTCTCACTACTAGGGTGGCTGAGCATTTTTTCTGCATATCCATTGCCTGCTTGTATTTGATTAGACATGTATATAACCCCTACTGTGTGCTAGGTACTTTAGATTGTTAAGCTGTTAGGAGGACATGGACCTTGTCTTCAAAATGCTCACAGCTTTGTGGGAAAGAAGAAGATGTAAAAATATACGACATGGTATGGTAAGCACTGACATAAACATTTGCATCCGGTGTTCTGGAAGCTGGAAGTAAAAGAGACCGGGAGTTTTGGGGGTTGCGTGAGAAGACAGGTGGAAGAGGGGACGCTTGGATAGGGTATGGAAGGAGGGGTAGAAGTTTGTCAAAGGAAGATGAGGATGGTGTGGACAAAGATACCAAGGCATCCACTGGCTGGCGCTCGGCAAGACTGGAGCAGAGGAGCTTGAGCGGTGGAGAGGAAGAGGTGTGGGGCCAGAGTTGAGATGGAGTGGGCTGGTTGTGGCTGACCATGAGAGGCTTCAGAGGCTATGCTCAAGCACTTGGATGCCATCACAGAGGCAATAGGGAAGCCCCAGAGGATTTTTCAGCTGAAGAGTGACATGATGGGTTGACATGACTTGGGTTTATTTGTGCACCTGCCACTTCTCATTGACCAGAGGATGTACCCCTAGGGTCCACATCAGTTTCATCTCGGTGTCTTTCCCAGCACATGGCAGGCATCCCCACAGATCTGCGGACTGAATGAAGAAACAGGTTCAGACCCCTGGAAGGAATGGCCAGTGTGGGCTGGAAACATCAGTGTGGCTGTGAGTTGAGAGCCAGAGGCTGAGACGTGAGGGACATGTGGGATTCGGGAAGCAAGAAGTGAGGTTCTCGTACCAAAAAGATGATCCAGGACCATGAAAGACTCCCAGATGCCCAGGATCCACTTGGGGTCCCTGCACCTGATCCCTGCTTGGACCACCCTTGCTACTTAGCACACCCTTGGGTTTTCTCTCCATGCGGTTCCTAAGAGACGTCCTGAGGGATGGGTCCCAGCAGACAGATGACTTCCTTTCTTCTCTCCTTTGCCTTGGTGTCTTCTGCCTCCCAACTAGCTGTGATGAAGGTGGCGACCATGCTCCTCACTATGTTTTTAATAAGGCTAGATGTTCTCAAGGAGGAAGGAGGATGAGCTATGAGGAGCCTTCATATTTCTCCGGTGCAACAGCCCTCCCCTGACAAATGTAGTTATTTCTCCCGTGCATGAACCCCCATCGATTTTCCCTCCATCAGAATTCCTCAGGCGTTGCCAGCCTCCTAGTGGTAACCAATGAGGGCACATCCGGCTCACATTGTTAGCGGGGCTGCCAGTGGCCTTGGCCTGTCTCTGACTGACCTGCTGCAGGATTAGAACAGCTCTGCCAACAGTAATAAAAGCTGCCCTCCGTCGAGGCCATCGCGCACCAGGCTCTGTGCTACGCGCTTTACGTATGCAGTCTGGTTCACCCTTCTCACGAGTCCTGTGATGCCTGTATTTTAGGCCCATTTTATAGGCGAGGAAACAGAGGTGCAGGGGACTTACCTAACCCTCAGTGCAATGCTGACGCTAACTAGGGAGAGGGGCCAGGACCCGCAGCCTCTGTTGGGAATCCCGGCGCCCTGCAGATTCACATCCACCCTTTAAGCAATTCGAACCCCACACTGTGGGCTCCCACCGTGTGCCGCTCAGGAATATGTCTTCAGATGGTGCCCCGCCAGCCGCTGGTGCAGTGTCTGTGCATGTGACCCCCCGTTGTGGGTACCAGGGCACGGGGTTGGGTTCTTGCCCTGGTGTTTTGCTCAGAGTAAGGCGAGCAAAGAGGTTGGTTTGAGCCAGCAGTCTTGATGAGCTCAGCGGAAACCAGGAGGTGGGGCATTATTTAGCTTTAGGGCCACAGGAACGTGAGTCTTGGAGGAGTGGGCTGGAGGCAGGAGATTAGGGTCTGCGTCGAGTGCTGGAATCAAGCTCTGGGGAGGGGTCTTTCCTCGGCCGTGGGCTCACCCCCATATGGATTGGGGGGGAAGCTCAGAGGGTCTTCCAAGGGTATGTTACCTTTGTCTTCATCTGTTTCTGGTTTAGCTTTTCCTTCTCTTCTCCCCTTCCCTCTGCCCATGTCCTCCAATACGGAGATAACGGGATTGCTTTTCTGAACATAAAAATTTATGCTCTGGGTGAAAAAAGTCATACAGTGTAAAAGTTTGAAGACAGACATAAAAATAATCCATAATCTCCACCATCCTGAAATAGACCCCTTGACATTTCGGTGTATAGCCGTTCAGAGTTTTCCACGTTTGCTGGAATGGAGTCAGGTGACAGCAACTGGTTCTACGAGAACCTCTCATTTTAGAACAGACCGTGGTCACCTCCCGGAAGTGGCCATAGATCGGCCTTGTCATCTGACGTGCTGTAGGGTCTTTCCTGGTTGGATGGACTGTCACTTGGTTAGACCTCGCTGGTTGTACATCCTTCCTAACACACGGATGTGTGCGTCTCAGAAACTAGTTATGGCAACTTCTCATGTCCCCCTGTTACAGGTCTGTCATCTTGTTCCTCTCTGGCTGCCCCTGGACCGAGAGCCCTAGGGTTCAAGGTGGATGAAGGAAAGGAGAGAGATGCTCAGTGTCCCCATAAACCAGGGAGGGAGAGCGAGCATTCCGGGCAGCAGGCTGGCAGGATGCCCAGGTGTGGGTGAAGGGGACATTGGGAGGCATTGCCTGTACAGGCAGCACCGCTCCGGGTGACGGACAGAGCTTTCTTGGGTAACTTGACATTCTAGACGAGAACAAATCCCTGGCCCATGAGAGAATGAGATGTCAAACTTCCATTCATCCATCAAATACACATCCATATCCATTCCATATGTCAGGCGCAGTGCCAGGCACTGGAGATACAGAGACGAATAAATCATGGCCTGTACAATGTGTTGTAAAAAGATTCATGGGAGCGGAGAGAGGGGGAGGATTGTGGCCTCTCTGGGGTGTTTGGGAGGAAGGCATTTGAAACAGGTCAGGGAGGAAGGGAAGTTTGGAATTTCCAGCCTGGAAGAATAACATATACAGACCGTTGGCATGGCTGACGTGTAGGTGAGAGTGGGAAGGAGGAGGGTGATGGACGGAAATGAGTTAATTAAGACTGACTAGGGCCAGAAGAGTGTGGAAGATCAGATGTCATGCTCAGGAATTTATCCTGCAGGCCTTTGAAGGGTTTGGAGCGCGCCAAAGATCTGGTAACAAAGATCCCTCTGGCCACTGTCATGGAAGAAACAGGCTGGGGGACTGGGCATAAGGCTCTGCATAGCCTGCGGGAGAGATGGAGAGAGATCTAGAGCCCAGACACATAGCTTGGGGGCCAAGGGAGCAGGAGCTAATAAGACAGAGGGGGTGGGTTTGGTGTGGGGTAGGTGTGGGGGTGGGGAGAGGGGGAGGGGAGAGGAAGGGGTAAGGGCAGATCTCTGGCTGTCCAGGGTGGGAGGTTCATGAGCTCAGAAATCTGGGGGCGTGGAGGGTCAGGACAAGAGCAGGACACAGCCGAGGTGGGAGAGATTTTGCAGCCCCCCCTCGTGCACTGCCTGGGGCAGGAGGAGCCAGCAGCTGACCGCTCTTGGTCTGTGTTTTGCCTTTTGATTCTCACAGACCTGGAGGTTTAAGAGGGTCTTGGAGATCACCCCACCCACCTCATTTCATGGATGAGGACACTCAGACCCAGAGAGGGGAGCTACAGACCCAAGGTCACACAGGAAGTCACTGGGGCCGCACCTCAGGTGCTGTGAGTCCCAGGACAGCCTGGCCCCACCGCCAGGTGCCATGATCAGGTGCACAGCAGCCGTGGGCCGTACTGCCCACCACCCCTGGCTGGAATCTGGGCTCCACTCCTGGCCAGCGACCTTGGGCAGGCCCATCAAGTCCCCTGGAGCTTTAGTTTCCTCAGCGTGACCGTAGGACCAATGATCCTTGTCTCACAGAGCAGGTGCAAGGTCTGAGTGGGATGCAGGAGAAAGGTGCGTCTACCATACGGCTCCTCTGCCTCTTTTCTCTCTCCGAAGCTTCATTTCTGTCTCCCAACCTCCTACTCTGCACCGAGAGCTTATACATTTCCTGAATTGGCCAGGATTCAAATTAATGGTAAACGTCATACCTTTAGCAAGTTTCTTAACTTCTCTGGGACTCTGTGTTCCCATCTGTACAATGGGAAGAAGAATCCCTACCTCCCAGGATTTGGGGGGATTTAAAGGAGACAGTGTGGATGAGGCACCTTGCGCAACAGCCAGCCTGTAGCACCTGCTCCATGTCACCTCTGCCATCTCTGGATAGTGGTCACCTGAGCTCCCAGGAGGCATCGGAGGACCCGCAGCTCTCCTCATGGGGACACACCTGCATCAGAAATACTGGCCAGCTCGAGCCTGGCATCTCACAGGGCCCACCAGGGTGCCTGGAGCAGTTCTGGAAGGCCGATTTAGGAGGCGTGTTCTCTTCTTTCCATGTCTCTTTTTAACTTATTTTGCTTTGATTTTTTCATTTGCTACTAACCACGTATGAGTTACCTGCCTCTGTGATCTGTACATTAAATACAGCTAACTGTTCAGCGTGAAGATGAGGCTGTTTTCATTCATGTTTTTTTTTTTTTTTCTATTAATGAAGGCAGGGATTTTAACATGCACCGGGCTATTATGTAGTCTTTTTTTTTTTTTTTTGTTCTGTCTCCATGGGATTGGAAGAGACCAGGATGGAGAGTGACCTTGGACAATGTGGGTCAATCTTCTGGATAACTGGATTAGTGTGTTTGGATTTACTAGTCATGATCCATGACCTTGTCTGCTCAAAAGAGCAAATCTGCCTTCTCACACTGAGAATAAAAGCCAAAGCCCTTAGCTAGGTCCATTCTTGGGGCTTTTGCACTTGCTGTCTCCTCTACTGGGAACATTCTTTAGATAAGCCTCCAAACTTGCTCTTTTATTTCCTAATAAATATTGTTTATAATATTACAATATTATAAATACTATTTAAAGGTTCTAATGTGTTTGTCTTGATTAGAATTGTGTGCAGTTATAATTCTTTGATACGTGTACTATATAGTAACATTCAAATACCTGATTCCAAAATGATTTACTGATGATTCTTTTAAAACTTTTTAATGTTTAATTATTTTTGAGAGAGAGAGTGGGGATGGGAGACAGGCAGAGAGAGGAGGAGACTCAGAATCCGAAGCAGGCTCCAGGCTCTGAGCTGTCAGCACAGAGCCGGATGTGCGGCTTGAACTCAAACCATGAGATATGACCTGAGCTTAAGTCAGCTGTTTCACCGACTGAGCCCCCCCCCGCCCCCCCGCCCCGGGGCACCTTGACTTACCGATAATTCTAATATTGAACACAAAATAGTTTTCTCTCAATAACAGTAAAAACAACAACATGAAAATCACTGAATTTATCATGGGAAATCTGAATTCAAGCCATCATTTCATAATGTGGAAAGTGAGCAATCGGCTTGAAGATGATTTTCTCATTCCTGCAGCTTACTCTGTCAGTGCGTGATTCGGGACTTCTCTTCTCAAGCTACTCCTGCATATGATGCACTTGGAGTCACACTGCACCTTTCAATTGTCCTTGCTCTGGGCCCCCGTCTGTACCCTGGACCCACCCTACCTATCGTGGCTTCTTATCCTCAGCCTGGGTTTACTTGCAGAAAAACATCTTTAGCACCTTTCCAAAAATCTGAAAATCCCCTGGTGTCAGGGTGTCCCCTTCAGCCATGCTTGACCCCTCCTCGTCTTCCCCACAGGCTGCGGGGTCACTTAGGTGACCGCCACGCCAGCAATGCCCCCAGCCAGGGACACAGTTGTGCTCAGAAGCTCAGCGTGGCCAAATATTATCTGTAAATGCTGAGTACTTCCTTGTTTATCAGGGAAGTCCTCCCATACCACCTTATCTAATATTCTTCTGCTATCCCTTCACTCCGGCTTATTTTCCCTCACAGAACTAACCACCTATGCACCTGTTGTTGCACTGCGGGCTTATCGTCTCCCTTCTAGACACACAGGGACCGTGTCTGGTTTTGCGCATGGTGGGAGGCACCCCCACATTCTGCCCGATGCCTGGCCCAGGGAGAGATACTCGGTGAGTGGTTGTTGAACGGAGGCCAGCAAAGGCACCCAAAGGGCCCTGGCGATTTCTCATAAAAGCTTTTCCCACCCAAGCCCTGGGCCCCAGCAAGCCGGGGCAGTGACAAACGACTCCCACTTTGCCACCCCCTGCAGACAGACCACGGGGCAGCTCTTAAGTCTGAAACAGCAAGAGTGAGAAGCGGTAGGCTGTGTGGCTCCCACCCGCCTGCCAGTCCTCGGGCGGGGGCCCTTGGGGTCGCCACTCGACCCTCCTCACCCTCACCTGTGCACAGTCACATCGCACCTGCGCTGAGCGCCGCTCTGTTCCGGGCCCTCTTCTGAGCGCCCTGCCTGAATCAAGTCATTTAGTCCTCACGGAGACCCTGTGCGCCGGGCCCACACTCGCAGAAGAGGAAGCTGAGGCTCGGGGCATGTGAAATAACCCACCGGGGCCACACAGCTAGAGAATGGAAAAACCGGGATCGGAACCCAGAGCTCTGGCTCTAGCATCCCCGGGCGCTCTGGGACCAGGGTGGGGAGAAGCCACCTGCCTGGTCACACGGCTCCTTTTGGAGCAGCTGGGCTGTGACACAGGCCTCCTGACCCTCGGATGGGACTCCTCTCGTAAGCCCAGGCCGCAAGGCTGCACGGGACGGAGGTGGGGGTGGGGGTCAGGAGACCTGGATTCGAATCCTGCCTCTCGCTGACCATTCGCTGACTCCGGAGCCCTGGCCCAGAGGCCTGGGAGCTGGAGCCCCTGTCCCGACTGCACTGGGCACCGAGGACGAGGCCAGGGCCACCCGTGTCCCTGCGGGCCTGCCCCTTGCCCGTTGAGTCTCACCAGAAAGAACGGGGAGGAGGGCACAACCCCAGCCTTCCTGGCTTCAGCCTGGGAGACTAGGGATTCAGGGTTGACAGCGGCTTATGTGGGTGGTGTCAGAGCTGCAGCCACCTGGGTTTAAGCTCTGCAGGCTCTTTGCTTATGTGATTTGAAGCCATGGGTTGTGGGGAGGACTCTGTGAACTTGGAAATCACCCTCCAGCGCCGGGCCCATTATTACCTGTCCATAGGGTCTTTTGTCGCCAGTGGCAGGAGGTGGCTGGCAGTACCCGGGTGTGGAATGGGCACTGGGCTGGAGGCTAGAATACCTGGACAGTGTCTAGGCTTTGACGCCTGCTCGCTGGGTGACGTGGGGCAAGTTACTCAGCATCTCTGAGTCCCTGGTCCTCCTTCTTTAAACCGCCTTACTTCTGAAAGGGCTGTTGTGAGGGTTTTATGTGATGAAGTAAGTCAGAGCTGCTCAGACTTTCCCAGCAAAGCAAAACCTAAGGGCAAAAGCGAGTCAACAGGTACCCTGGGGGTTTGAGGGCATAGCTTAAAGCAGCCTGCCAAAGCCCGCAATTTATTGAAGTGGCACTGTCGCTTAAAAAATTTATGTGCACTTTGCATTCTGCTCCATAATATATCCGTGTTGTTTCTTCAAACACAAAGAGTGTTTTAAGTTGCTTCCCATTGGGTAAATTTAATGCCGGCAAGATGGGCTGTGTTTGTCACTCTAACTCCCTGGCCCGTGGACAGGAGCCCCAAGGGTGTGTGCACCCCAGTTTAAGAAGCAGTCATATAGAGAAAAGTGCTCTGAAAGAGCAAAAAATAAAGGTCTGACATAAAGGTCAGAGAGTTTTAATGTGACCGTTGGCAGTAACGGGAAGAGGAACGGCAAGCAAGATGGATGAAGGGAGAAGAGAGAGAAGGGCAGAGAAGTAATGGGGCAGGGGTGGGGAGTGGGAGGCAGGATCTTGTCCGCCCTTCCCCCTGTACGTCTTCTCACCCTTCACTGGGAGGGTCTTCCGACCCTGGTGCTGGTGGGAAAGTGCTAAACCTCTATAGTCTATAGTCCGCAGAGCATTTCTATGGGCTGGTGGGGACCCTGTCCCTGGGGGCCAGTCAGCAGGTGCAGGAGCTGGAGTCCATCCTGGGAAAGGACTCCATGCTGGGACTGTCCATTCTGTCCCGCTGGATGACTAAGGTTTCCCGTAACCATGGGAGGCTGCTGGCTTGGCTGCTCACTGTCACAGTAAGCATCTACTCATTGACTCCTTTGACGTAGGGTGACTTTCCTGCAACTGCCACCCTCCCCAGAGTGTCCTCTTCAGCGCTGGGGATCGGCCCTCCATACGTCTTTCGTGGCCGTGGGGTCTGGTGTGTGCAATCCCTCCAGCAACCACCCAAATCCTTCCTTCATGTAAATTCTCCCAGGAGAGCAGGGAGGGGGGCAATGTCCCAGAATTCCCCAGGGGGGCGTGCAGATTAGGCCCCACCGTGACCGTGGCTACAGATGCAGACCCCCTCAGCCTTCCGTCTGCTCCTTTTGGTACCTTTTTAAAATGGCAAAGCTCCCATGCGGAAATACGCACACCTCGCAATATCACAAAATGTCTGAAAGCAAATATTTCCAAAGAATTGTGGGAACACAAGCAAACACCTTCCTTTCTTCCTCTGTTATTTCTGGGCGAAAGCAGATAATGACTTACCCTTTTCACAATCAATGTTCAGTGGATTTTTGGCTACATTATTCGGAGCAAATATAAACAGGGTAAGTTAAAGGCATGGATTATTGCAAAATAAAATTGGGATACACGAAGCTTAAAACTCTTAATTTTAAACTACTCTTCACAATAGGCCAGAACTTGATCCTCTGTAATTCTTTGCAAACAGCGTTTGCATTTTATTATTGAATGTGTTTTATAGTGGCGTAGGATGAGATTTGGCTCATGTTTTTGCATAAATATAATAAAAGGAGGCTTCCCAGTGAACACAGATTTGGGAAATAGTGTTTACTTATTTCTCTCAATTCAAAAGAGTGTGAACTGGAAATTTTTTGTTTCAGTAATTTTTTTTTTTAACACAAAGGCTGTGTATTGTTTCTTTCCACAAAGAACACAAGCCAATCTGGGGACAATTATGTTTTTTTTGTATTTTTCTCTGAGGAGTGCAGGCCTGCACTGAGAACTTGCCAACCAGCAAACAAGGCTCCATGCTGCCCAGACAGGCTGTGGACTCGGCATGGCGGGAGCAGTGGTCAGGGCTCCAGGCTCAGGACAAGACAGACAGGGCCACGGGGAACCAGGAGAAGGTGAGGGCGGGCAGGTTGTGGGGGGGGCACTGAGGTGTGAGGCGGGCAGTGCCAACACTTCTCTGTGTTTATCTAGTCCTTCAAGAGACCTGCTGAGGGTTACTGGGAGGGGACGTGCTTATTTCGGGTGGACCCTGAAATCGCCAAGGGGCCACTTTGGGTCTAGAGAAAGTAGGGGACTGCAACGAAATAGTGGTCTGAAATCAGCCAGGTCTGACTCAGGTCTGAATCCTTTCTCTTTCACGCACCAGCTCTTTGACCGTGGACATGTGACTTCATCTCTTTGAGCTTTAGGTTCTTCATCCTTAGAATGGGATAACCATAGGGCTTAGTTGAAGAGATTTTTGGTAAAGATTTCCTGGAGAAATAGTGTATAGAATTGTTGAATTCCAGTAGAGTTCGATCCAGATCTGTTGAATTATTGTGCACGTGAAACTAATGTAACACTGTATGTTAACAATACCGGAATTAAAATAAGAAAAGTTAATAATAAAAAAGAGATTGACTAGAGAAAAAAAATTAGGTAAAGCACCTTGCTTGATGTTTGGCCTGTATTGCTGGCTCTCGTGGTTAGTTCACGCTGAGCGGCAACACTCACACTCAGAGAATTTTACGGTTCTGAACTTGGGCCTCAGTCTGCCAAGTTATCTCTTGATTATGGTTAAGAGCTCCCAGAGGGCTGGGGTTCACTTAGCCCACTCAGGTGCCTCAAATACCCAGTAATTGTAGCTTGAAGTTCACTTCATTTAATTTCTCTTTCAAGCCAACCATTCATGCCCTACTTTGTTCCTTTCCTTTGTCAAGGTTTTTTTCTGCCTGGGGTGGGAGGAGGTTGGGGGGGGGGTCCCAGTTCTTGAAAAATGTCGGTGCTGTTCCTGGCAGGATTTTCCTTTTAGAATTCTCTTCCTGCAATATGTACTCATCACCACCAGGTGGCAGTAGAGTCCCTGGCAGTAGGAGCCAGGACGCAGCACACAGGATTTCCATCCTTGGGAGATATTTAAAAATGGAATTTCTATTTAATAAACCAGTTCAATGAGATTAACCTACTCACCACCCCCAACGTGAAGCATGGCAAGCGCCACAGCAGCTAATGAGACAAAATACAAAGTGTTTGGTACACTCAATTATCTTTTCTTAACTAATCCCTACAAAACATATAATCCGGTGCTCACATCCTTTCAGAGAAGGCTTTCTCTTCTCCTAACACCCAGGTTTGCTCCACTTGGTCTCACCACCCGCCGTAGCTTCCTTCTGCTCTGGCTTATAGTCACCTATTCAGCCAGTACTTACCGTTCCTCTGCTCTGTGCCAGCCCCCGTGTAGGGTGTGTTCTGACCTTAACAAGCTCACGGTTTAGCGGGGACAGGCTGCCGAGAACAGAACAGGAGGTCACGATCCCAAATGCCGATAGCGTCTGGGCAGGAGTGGAGATGAAGGGAGCAGGTGTGGGTAAGAAGGACAGGACGCTGAGAGGCTTTGGCCATCTGGAGCCTTGGGACCCATCTCAAGGGCAACAACTGTCACTCAGCTCCACCTGACTGTCACCAGAGATCTATCTTCCTCTTCTTAAAGATAAATAATATATTGATTTTTTCAATCTAATTTTTTTAGTGTTTATTTTTCGAGAACGATAGAGTGCGAGTCGGGGAGGTGCAGACAGAGAGAGGGAGACACAGAATCTGAAGCAGGTTCAAGGCTCTGAGCTGTCAGCACAGAACCTGACACGGGGCTCGAACCCACGAGCTGTGAGATCAAGACCTGAGCCGAAGTCGGCCGCTTAACCAACTGAGCCACCCAGATGCTCTATTCAATCTAATTTTTTAAGTTCATTTTTTATTTATTTTGAGAGACAGATAGAGAGCAAATAAGGGAGGGACAGAGAGAGAGAAAGAGAGAGAGAGAGAGAGAGAGAGAGAAAACCCCAAGCAGGCTCTATGCTGCTAGCACAGAGCAGGACGTGGGACTTGATCTCACGAACCATGAAATCATGTCCTGGGCTGAAATCAAGAGTCGGGATGCTTAACTGACTGAGCCACCCAGGTGCCCCTATTGATTTATTTTTTTTAAACATATAAAACCACTTCCTTTCAATCTATTCCTGGGCCAGATTTGGCTCTTGGACTGTGGGTTTGAGACAGGAACAGAGAGACCGGTGGCCCGGCATGAAGGAGCAGCGAAGAGCTGTGTCCGGGGGATGGCAGGGACCCCAAGAGGGGAGCCCCAGCTCTGCTCGGAGCAGACATGCATTCATTCGTCCATCAGGCATCTACTGCCTTTCTGTTGTGTGCAGAGCTCTGTGCCGAATGCTGGGGCTTCCTAAGTGTGGGGCCCCCTTTGTAGAGCGCACGGCCTCGGAAGGGAGAAGTACCCAGTGCTGCATCCCTCCAATTATGCTGTGGTTGAAAACTGGAGGGACAGGAGGGCGGTGCAGTGAGAATCTGGGGATGGCTAGGAAAGGCTTCCCTGAGGGGGTGACGTTGGTTTGAGGTCTGAAGGATACATCGGGGTTTATCTTATCCATTTGCCAGGCTGGCCGCTTCCTCCTTCAGAGGGGAGTTAAGTGCCCACTGGGGAGGGTTCGCCCCAGACAGGGTCGTGTTCTGGAGAAGGGGCTATTTCTCAGAAAGGAGCCCCAGATGATCGGTGCGGGATTATTGACCTCCCGTGGAATGTGCTGGATGGAGCAAAAACCCACTAGTGGTCAGACGAGAGAGAGAGAGAGAGAGAGAGAGAGAAGGAGAGAGAGAGAGAGAATGGATTTGTTCTGCCCTGGCCTGGGCCATGTGCTGTGGGAGAAATGGTCACCCTGGCTGGCAGAGGAGAGGCCCTGGGCGGGGGGGGGGGAGGGGGGAGGGCAGAGGGGGAGGGAGCAAATAGCTTCTTCGAAGACCAGAGAGAGGGTGTCAGGCCTGCTTTTTGGGAAGGAGGACCGGACAGAGAATGGAGGCCCAGGCCCTGGCGCCCCGGGGGCCGGGAGGTTCCAGGCTCGGGCTTCGATGCCTCAGAGCGGTGACTGGTGCTCACAGTGGAGCTGAGTGTGGAGGGCACAGAGGGTGACGATGCTCAGGGCCCACGGGTCTGCCTAGAGGACTCAGAAGTGGGGGTGCACAGGTGCCCGGGTTTGGTGTAAGGGGGAAGGAACCCGCCAGATCTGACTTTATATCCTGTCTCCCCATGGATGAACTGTGCTATCTTGGGCAAATCGCTTCAGCTCTCTGGGCCTCAGCGTCCTCAGCATCTGTCAGATGGACCGTTTATATTGCAGGCTCTATAGTGGGGTGATGACACGGGGATGCCGGCAAGAGAGCCTCGCACTGAGCCAGGCCCGCAGCTAGTGTCCTGGACATCTGAGCTCTGTTCTTCTCTCTGAAAGTTCCTGCCTTTCGGTCTCCTCACACGCACCAACTCAGAATTTGTCCCCCCTCCCCACCCCTCAAGCCCTCAAGGTCACAAAGGACATCCTCAAGGTCAGAGGTCCCCATGGTGCTTGCACCTCCTCTCCATCCTCAGCCTTACCTGGGCTTGTCCCGACCACTCCGTTTGGACACCTCTCCTTAAACGGTAAACATTCATCAGAAGACACAGCCCTGCGTTTTCCAGTATGTCCTCTTTGGCATGAGAAGAATGGGTCGGCCTTGGTCCCCAGCCTGGGGTCTCTGGGAGAGTGGCCTGCCTCCTGGCTCTGAGATTCTCAGCTGTGTGACTCTGGGTGGGAAACACTTTGTAGATGTTACTCTGTGTGTCAAGGGCTGGTTTACGGCCAGGAGGTTTTCCCTGGCACTTTCCTATTGCTTTCCGCTCAAGTGGGGGACTTGAGGCGTCTCCACCCATCCGCTTGCTTAATGAATTCAGTCTCCGCCACTCACAGAGCTGGTGCATGTGAGGCTCCGCCCTCTGCTGGGCCCGTGTGGGGCTCCCTGGTGAGAGGGGGGAGTGGGGCTTGTCTGTGCTGGAAGCCTCCCTCCAGGAGGCTCCTCGGAGGCAGACCACAGTCAGCGTCAGATCATCTGCTTGTTGGCTGTGGGACTGGCGGCACTTGGCTGCCTGCCCTGACCCGTGAGGTCTCTGTGTTATTGTAGGTGACACGTGGGGCATTCATGTCAGGGGTTCAATGAGCCTTTGTTCTCACTGTTAACTGCTATTTACAAATGCGAGCATTCCTGATGCAGAGTAGCTACTTGTAACCGTCATGCTCACAGTCATGATCGTTATAAATTCCGCACACAGCATGCCTGGGGGGAGGTTCCAAGTCGGTCCTCAGTAAAGGTGGCTTGGCGTGTCCAGTGGGATTCTAATTGTAAGTGGTGTCCCGGGCCTAAGGGTATCAATACTAAGGACCAGGAAATGGCGGGCGCAAGGGTGGGCATGGAGGGTGGGGGGCTACTGCTCCTCTCCACCGTGCTCCCTCTGGTCTGGCTCCTCCTCCTCCTCCTGGGTCCAGGCTGGATGGGCGGCTTCAGCATCCCTCAGCGACCTCCCTGGGCTGCTCCTCCAACCCCTCGGCCGTCCTCAGACAGAAATGGCTCTTGCAGTCTTTGGCTTCAAATCTGGATCTGGATTCTCAGCCCCGATCCTGAGCACCCCCCTGAGGCCCTGGCTCTACACCCAGGACCTACGCTGGGGGAGGGCACCTCTGGCCTCTGAACCCCCCCACCCGCGACTCCCATCCCCAAACCCCAGCTCACTGCGCATCTGCAACCTCCCAGGCAGCTCCCAAGTGTGGGGACGAGACTGGCCTCAACTCTGAGGACCTAGGGGCCTGTGCTCGAGGCTCCTACCCATCGTCCCAGGAGGCCTGGGAGAGCTGGTTATGCCGTTAAACTGCACTCCGTCCCCCCAGGGACACAGGTGAATGCTCACACGCAGGGGCCATACTTGCGCACGCTCTACATCCTGGGCACAAGAATTCAGGCAGGCACACATGGAGGTCTTTTCCCAGACATACCCCCCACACCCAGTGTGGGCTTTCATGCAGGCATACACACAACCAGACTTCACACCCGGGCTCACCACCCAGCACACACACACAGACCCAGACACACACCCCTACACGGAGCCACCGTTGCACGCTACTGCACGCTTGTGGAGGCTCTGGGTGTCCCCGTACGTGCATCTGAACACACGCCTCCAGACACTTCTCTTTCCTCCTGCACTGGACATATTGCACCATCTCCTGCCCCCGCTCATGGACACACACTTGCACTCGCACACACATACAGACACACACACACAAAGGACAGGAGTCCTCCCAAGGACCCACCCCCCATGCCCTTCCCAAGCACAGACACACAAGGGCATGTGAAAACAAGTGAACCCCCCCACTCACCCCAGACCCACACAACAGGGCACAACCCCTCCCCCTAGATTTGACTCTGGACCCCGTGAGCCACTGTAAGCATGGACAGTGCTGTAACCGCACTGCCCCCCTCATTCAAGGGCCCTCAAAGAGCACGCTTATAAAAACATTCTTCCCCGTGATGGAGTGCTTCCTTTGGGCCTCTTCGGCTTGTAACAGATTAAAGGCGAACAGGCATTTGTCACGGGGAAGTGTACCCAGTTGTGCTAGAAAATGGACTTTTCGATGAGCGTGAGAGCTTGAACCTGCCACAGAGGGGAGAGGCTGCGATATTGCAGCCTGCCGGCTGCGGTGGTCGGCAGGCGTTATCGGCGGTGGCAGGCGTCGCCTCCCACTGAAAGGGTCCCATTACGGTAAGTAATGGCTTAATCATAGCCAGTTTGTAATGGAGATGACCTCTCCTGTGTCCCAGCGGCCTCCGGATGGATTGCACCTCTCCACACTGTGACTAACAGCCCGTGGTTCTGCTCTTCCGTGGAAGGGCCACCGGGCCCGGCCGGGATGTGGAAGCAGGTGGCAACCAGGAGTGGCTGCAGCCCGGGAGAGCCAGGGAAAGGGCACGAGAGGAGAACGGGCACCGGAAACCTCTGGCCCGACTGGTACCGGTGGGGAAACAGAGGCCTGCAGAGGTCACCCTCCATGGCCCCTGTCTTGACTTCATTTCATTCTGTGCCTGTCACAGAGCCTCACATTAACAGCAGGATACTCATGACACTCAGCGTCTCCATTTGATGGGTGCCAGGATCCGTTTGGCACTTTCTATGCTTTATCTTGCTCCAGCTCTGGGAGGTAGGGTGTTATCATTGTCCCCACTTTGTAGATGAAGAAATTGAGGCTCAGAAAGAAGACGTGACTAGTCTGAAGTTTTGGATCAAGTGAATGGCGGGACTGGGACTTGACCTCACGCTGTGCGCCTCCGAAGTCCGTCTCCTTGACTGTATCCAGAGATACTCCCATCTGCCTTTGGGGCTCCTTGTGTTTTTCTTCCTGGCAACCGTGTGTGCCGGATGTTTCACCTTCGACTCCCAGGCAGCCATGGTGGGGGTCTGAGGTCACTTGGCCACAGCCCGAAGTCCGGAGTCTTCTGCAAGCCCGGACTGTGTGTCCCTGGGGCTGCCTTCGGAGAGTCTTGGGGCTCGGGATCCTGAGCTCCCTTTGCTCCACGCAAGTCCTGCTCAAGGCACTGGGCCAGTTACCTGGCAGAGCCCAGGATAGAACACCTGGAGACTCAAGAATAAAGGGACTCTCCTCTCCCCGTGTTCATTCATTTCTTCATTTAGTGCCTGGGGAAGAGAATGGAGCTGAGGAGGATTTGAGGTTGAGTCTCTGTTCTGCCACCTGCCAGCGATACGACCCTGGAGCGAGGTGGGAGCTTGGAAGCTCTTGCTGTCATTGATATTTGGTTGTGAGCATCTGTGACAAGGCAGGGAGTAAAATGAAGCCAGGACAGGCACTCTGTGCATGTGGTGAACTCTGTGGGCCTCAGTTTCCCCTATCTGCACCAGATAGTTGGACAAAGCCTCCTCACCTCCCCGTGCCTCAGTCTCCTCACCTGGGTGATCCCTGAGCCTACCTCATGGAGGTGTGAGGGTTAGAAGGTATTATATGTGTGGAGAATCCCAAGATGAGCCTGCTCTCCAGCTGGGACTGGCCGAGATGAAAAATACCTTCAGTGAAGCTTCTGGGAGAGAGAGGCCAGATGGGGGCTGAGCTGGGTCCCAAGAGTGTGGTCCGTGTGTGGTCGTGGTTACAATCCACATCAGGATGGTGATGAGGATGGTAGTTGACATTTGTGGAGGTCTTACTGTGTGACAGGCACTCATGCCTTCCGTGGATTTCTACATAATTCTCCCCAAACTCAAGGCCATCAGTTATACACTTTTTTCCCCATCTTACAGATGAAGCAAGGGAGGTCAGGGGCTTTGTCGGTGTCAGATAGTTAGAAAATGAAGTTCGTGGATACAAACTCTGGCCGTGCGGCTGAGAGTCTGCGCCTTAACCCACTATACTTCGTTTCGGACATCTGACCCACTCTACTTTGTTGGAGACATTGGGGAAGCCCCAAGTCTCTTCTCTTTGGCTTCGGGATCCAACGTGAGCACCCCCTCATTGCCTTTGGGCACCGGCCTGCAAAACATTCCAGTTCGGGAATGTTTGAGACGAGGGCTCAACTCGAGAGGTGTTCAGGAAGGCTCTGGGGTTACAGACAGGTGGGACCTGACTGGGGGGCTTTGACTCTGAGTAGTGAGTCAAGGGGGCTGAAGAGAGAGAGCCAGGTTGGGAGAGTCAAGACTTGGGGCCTTCAGAAGATGCTCTTTGCTACCACAGTGCTTATGGGCAGGGCTGCCGGAGGCAAGCCTGCTGCCCCGTGGCAGGGACGACCCAGCCACGGAGGCTCTGTTGTTTACTGAACAACATCTATTCGAGGAATGCCTAGCAAGCGCCTACGATGTCCCAGGCACTGGTCCAAGCTGCCATGGAGTTTCATTTGCTTCGTAATGTTTATTAACAAATATTTCTTAAGTGCCCACTGTATACTGGCCGGGCGCTGGGATTCAGTGGTGAGCAAGGCAGACACGAGTCCTTCCTTCCTGGAGGTGAGCCAAGGAGACACAAAGAGGTCAGCTCAGCACCCTCAAGGTGTCTGTGGAGGGCATACTCTGCCAGGGACAGGTGCGTCCCTCCTGTTGTCCTCATGACAACTGCGCGAAGAGGTGGCAGAATGGTGCTCGTTCTCTGAGCTGAGGCTCAGAGAGCTTCAGCTACTTGCCCGAGGTTGCACAGCTGACAGGGGATGGAGCTGAGCCTCGAGCCCTGATCTGCAGAAAGCTTGGGCTTGGAGCAACTACCAACATCGTTCTGCTCTCCTGTCTACCTGCAGTGTCCCTCCCTGTGCGTCTGGGGCCACGCGGGGAGGTGGACGGGTGGTGAGGGCGGCCCTGCCCTCTCCCTCTGGAGGGCACTTTCTTTCCCCCCAACACTTCTCCCCCCAACAGCCTCCCTCAGCCCCCAAAGTCTGGGCCTTGCCTTCTCTGCAGTTGGGGAGAACTTATTCTCATGCTAATTGCAAAACTAATTGTTCTTATTGCAAAATCCATTATATAGTATATTTATATTGCAGATAATGAGCTGTTTGGATTAAATAGCTCACTAAAAGTCAATAAAAAGAAATTTGCTTTACTGTTCCTCCCCTCATTTTTCACCGGCACCGTTAACACAGCCGTCCTTCTCCCTGAAGGCTGGAATTCATTAAACACCCCGGAGCAGCGAGGGGGTGTCACTGTGTGCTTCGTCCCCCTTCCTTTGCAAAGGCTTTGGGAGGAGGGGGGTTGGGAGATGAGAAGCAGACCCGATTTTAATGACGCAGGGATGACTAACCAGAAAAGGTGCGTCTTAATTTCTAGCAGAGTTGAAGAGCGTGGTTGTTCCAGAACAATCCGGGGCTTGATGGGGTGGGGTGTAGGCGGTGTGGGTAAGGGAGTGAAGACAGAGGGTGAGCTGAGGCTGTCGCTGTGCCTCAAGGAGGTAGGGTACTAGCCAAAGGCCTCATGCTGGGTGGGTTCTGCAGGATGAAGCTGTCCCCGAGGCCTGGCCTGGGACAGGGACAGGGAATGGGGGGGAGGGGGAATGGGGGGGCAGTGGGGGCAGAAGACAGTCCCGGTCACACTCTGGGAGAGTGGAGATTGGGTTTGAAGCCAACGGTCTGGATTTCTAGGTTCTGCCTCCTTTTAACATCGCAACATCTCTGGTGGCTTCCAGAATTTTCTGAGTCCATTTCTCTGGCTTAGGTTCTCAACCTGAAGGTGGTTTGTTTAAAGCTGAGTGCCACCAGGAGGAGGGCTTGTCTGTGAAGTTTCGGGGTTACAAGGTCAGGCCCTTCTGCAATTCCTGTGTTTCATTTGCATGCTGGGTGGACTTCCCAGGAAGGGCTGCAGTCACGACCTGAACCCACATCCATGCTGCACCAGCAGCCAATGGCACTGCTCTGAGTGATGGGGTGGGGGCTGACAGGAGGGGCCTGCTGCTTATTTCTTTCCCTAGGAGCCAAGCCCATGTTGGGTCTGCTAAAATGGCAGGATCTGACCCTTGCGATGCCTGGCTGAGGGCTGCTCACTCCCTCAAACACAAATCATTCATTCATTCATTCATTCATTCATTCATTCATTCATTCACTCAGTAAATATGCATTGTGTGCCCATGATGGTGAAGACATTGGTGTTAGGCCTTGGTGATGCCTGAATAAAAATGTACAAAGTCTTTTTCTCTTAATGTTTACTTTTGAGAAAGAAAGAGAGAGAACACGAGTGGGAGAGGGGCAGAGAGAGAGAGGGAGACACAGAATCTGAAGCAGGCTCCAGGCTCCAAGCTGTCAGCACAGAGCCCAACGTGGGGCTCGAACTCATGAACCTCGAGATCATGACCTGAGCTGAAGTCAGATGCTTAACCGACTGAGCCACCCAGGCGCCCCAAAATGCCTGAAGTCTTTATTCTCACAGAACTTAGTGGGGGAGCGGATCCCAGTCACATAGGCACACGGATGAGTGATTAATTACAACCAAGGCAAGTGTAGGAGAAAAAAGAGTCATGCTAATAACATAGGCTTGGAGGACCCAGCTCAGATGGTGGGGCTGGAGAAGACTTTCTGAGGTGGGGAGAGGGTGCCACCCATGAGCAGAGCCCTGCAGAGTAAATGCATGAGACAAAGGGGGAAGGGGAGGGTGGGCTCAAACCCACCCCAGGAAGGGGGCAAGGGACAGTCGTGAGACAGCAAATAGGCCCCTGAGATGAGGCTAGGAGGGAGGGTGGGTTGGGGCTGGTGCGTGCAGGGCCCTACATGTCAAGAAGTTAAGGGATTTAATCTTCAGTGCAAGAGCAATGGGAATCCATTGAGGGGTTTACAGCAGCGGGTGACGTGACCTGTGCATTGAAAAGCTCATTCTGGCCTCTGGTGATGGAGGGAGGCAGCCCTGGGAGATTTGAGCACCTGGGAAGGGTGGTGGAGCCGGAGGAGAGGACGGAGAGGGAACAGGAGGAGGGAAGACAGACCTTGGGGAGGACGGAGCAGACGCAATTTGCCAGAAGGAAATCAACGCTGCGTTAGTAGGGAACAGGGATGCTGGCCGTCTTCCCACTCAGTGCGGTGCCCAGTGGGCCATCGCGTGGGGCGGATTTTCTGCTCTCCGATGGCGGTGGTGTGGGACTGGCCTCCAACACTACACAAGGCTCAGCAAGCTACTCGATGCTGGGTCAGTCTTGCACGAATGCCCAGGACTTTGGATCGGGAGAAGGCCTGGGGCTGGCCAGTCTGGAGTGGGGTCTCTGGGCCCCCCTGGACAGAGCAAACAGGCGAATGGCAAAAGCGGGGCAGCCTGAGAAGGTCCTGCCCCAGGCAGCTCGAAGCGCTGTAATCTACAGCCATCTTTACAGAGCAACTTCAAAGGCAGACGGGCAGAGAGAGGCAGCTGAGTGTCGGAGCAACTTGAGTGTGGCTGAGATCAAAGGCAACACAGCATGCTGCCATGCGCCCCTCCGGGTCTCAGCACCCACAGACATTCTGGCACAGAGGGGCTCTCCAGGGGGGAAACTGAGTCCAGTTGCAGGGGCACAAGAAGCCCCTTGCAGGGTCCCTGAGCTCTGATGCCCCGAGGCCCCCTGGCAGATGGTCAGGGACTCCCTGGAGGAAACAAGCTCTTCAAGCCTCTATGGTGCCCTCAGTGTGTGTGTGTGTGTGTGTGTGTGTGCGCGTGCGCATGTGCACACACAGGGGTTCTAGGCTCTCATCCACTCCTTTGGAAAGTTGAGAAGTCGGCCTGGCAGTGGTATGTGGCATAGAAGTGGGGAGCTGATGGACATGGTGGGGAAGGGCTGGTTCTTTCTGATGCATCTCTGGGGCCGCTTAAGAGCTAGGAGATGGCCCACCCCTCGCCTGGCTGGTTTGAGATCTGCCATGCTTGGGAGCAGGGGCATGGTCAAGTCCTCTTGTCG
The DNA here is from genome assembly GCA_017311185.1 of Proteles cristata cristata. NCBI lineage: Eukaryota > Metazoa > Chordata > Mammalia > Carnivora > Hyaenidae > Proteles > Proteles cristata. The sequence goes on along the minus strand of JAESUZ010003902.1, from coordinate 1,807,638 downwards.
CATTAAGTCTCGATGGGGTCCCTGGACCTGGGTAGAGGCCGTCACCTGTTGGCTTATAGCCCCAGTGTCCTGCTCCTGCTTTGAGAAATCTCTGTGCCCTTGGACTTGGTGCTTCCGTGTCTGGGTCTCCATGGATGGCCAGCTCCCTGGGGCAGGCCCTTAGTCCTCCCTGTCCTTTGGGACGTCATTCAGAACAAGCAGTAATAAATGTTTGCTTAGTAAACAAATGAGGGAATATGTGAATGACTGACATTTTTATTGGGCTGTGACTGGTGCAGTGAAGGGGGAGCCTTCACTGGGAGTGGCAAGGGACTGGGTGCCTCGGTCCCTAAGTTTTGGGGAGAGTTTAGTTTCCAATAGCCAGAAGTCAGGATGGGGGCTTGGAGGAAAGCCAAGGGCCGTGTTCCTGGTGGTACAAGGTAATTGCTCAGCGTTTGTGTAGGTGACCAGGATAGGAAGCGTGGGGAACCAAGGGATTGGCAGGGCTTTGGAGTGTAACCAGAGCATGGAAGAGTTTTGAACTGCTACTGAGGCAGAGGGGGGCCTGGGAAGATCCTAAAGGCTTCAGAGAGCACAGAGCACTTGCATGGTGGGTGGGTCTAGAGAATGGAGGGGTGTGTGTGTGTGTGTGCTCGTGTGTGTGCGTGTGTATGTGTGTGTGTTGTGTATCCTTGGCTCTATGGTTAGGAGGGATGCATGAGGACTCTGGTTTGGGACCACAGGAGGCATTTGGGGGTGTCTCTGGGAGGTGTTGGAGTAGAAGGTGTGGCCCTCAGAGGTGAGAGGGGCCTGGGATTCCTGGGGTGCAGGGAAGGCAGACGGGGCCTCTGAGAGGGCTGGTGTGGGGACTATGGGATGCCGAGGGGAGAGGTGTTCCTTTGACCCTTATTTTTCCAGCACTAAGCGGAGTGGCTGGCCAGGAGAGACTGGGGCAGGGTGCTCTTTCCCCTTCAACTGGGATGAAGGAGAGTCTGTTCCTTTCCAATTCCCTCCTCAACAACTCTGCATAAGACGGGAAGTAGCTTGGGGGGCACATGTGAGATCATCTGCATTCGGTCAGGCAGGGCAAGGGGGGAACCCCAGGGCTTGGCCCCGAGCTCCCATGGCCTTCCCCTCTGCCCCTTACCTATGATGTGGGGCACTGGACACAATACAGGGCATTGTGCTGGACTCACTGGGGAGTGAGGGTCTTGGGGGGGAAGAAGCTCAGGACCTGAGAGAGCTGCCCTTGGGGGAATTCCAAGAGGCAGAGTCTCACAGGACCAGGGTGAGGGGTGCTGCTGGCCCCAGACGTGAGGGACTCTGCAATGAAGATGGAGGGGCACTCGGGAATGAGGTGAGAATAATAAAGGCAACAAAAGATTTGCAGCGTGTGTGTGTGTGTGTGTGTGTGTGTGTGTGTGAGAGTAAGTGTGCACTGTCCTCTGTGGGTATCAGGGTAAGTGTGCACATGTGGTGTGTGTGGTGCAGATTGTGTGTCTGAATTCCTGTGTTTGGGGGTTTTGTGATGTGTAAACTTGCATGAAACGTCTTTCTGCGTGTGTTTGTGTTGCTGTGTGTGTGTGTTTGTGTGCGCGCGTGCGTGTGGCCCTGTTGCACGGTCCAAGGGCAGTGTGAGTTGTGCTTCCTCAGGGGAGGAGGGAGGCCCAGGAGAGAAGGAGTGTGTGTGCGTGAGCATGTTGAGCGGCAGGAATGACAAATGATTAATCTATAGAAATCTATATTCTATTCTTCCATGCGTCCACTCCGCCCTTCTCACGCTCCCATGCATCACCTCCGGAAATCCATCACCCAACTCCCAGCCAAGGACAGGCCTCGAGGAACGAGTGCTTGCCTTATTGATGGACTTGCCTGTGCGTTTTATACATTTGGATATACAGAGAAGGAGAGCTTACTCTGGCCTCATCATTCATTCTCTCATTCGTGTATTCATCCATCCAATCACCGGGCCAGCAAATAGTTCTTGTATGCCTACTATGTGCTGGGGATGGCCCTGGATTCTCAGGGCATAATGATAAAGTAGGTCAATAGAGTCCTGACCTTACAGGCCAGTGGGGGGTCCAGACTGCATGAACTTGTCCCTTAGGGGAAACTAAGAGTGGTTCAATTGGCAGGGGCTGGAGTATGAGGAAGGAAGGGGCGAGGGATAAGGGTACGTAGGTGGGGGAGACTGGGGAGAGCCTCCGTACCCTGTTAGGGAGGCTGCATTTTACCTGGAGGGCAGTGGGGAGCCAGGAAAACTTCAGGTGGGGGTAATATGATGTTGTGGTATATAAGGCAATCTCTGGTTGATGGTGGGGAGACCAGAGGCAGGGAGGCCAGCCTGTAAAGGATGCTGTAGATGTTCTGGGAGGGGATGGCTGTGGCTTGGATCCCCCCACATTGGGTAAGGGGTGGTTGTGGGCACGGAGAGGTGTGTGTGGGCTGAGTCCAGAGGTATTTGAGAGGAGCACTGGACACTGGGGTGAGAGAGAGGCAAGCATGGCCCTGCATTTCTGGGCAAGTGAATCTATCCCCCTCAGCTTCAAATTCCCCATCTCTAAAATGTGGGTGACAATTCCTGCTTTGTAGGGTGGTGTGAGGTCATTTGACTCCATCTCCATTTCTGACCACCTTCAGAGTCCCCACTGGCAATGATAAGTTTCTTCCTACTCTCCCACTGTCCTTTGCTAGGAGGTTTTGGGCCAATCGACCCCCAGGGGGGTGTTCCTTAACCCGCACCCCAGGCAACCTGTGTACTGTGCTCTGGTCTCAGAAGCCTGGGGTTTTAGCCCCTGAGGTCATCCAGGCTGGCCCCCAGTCCACAGATGTGCAAACAGGCACTCAGGGAGGAGAGGACCTGTCATCTACCCTTACTGGCGTCCCAGAGGCCACCGACACAATCCTCAGGCAGCCTGACTCTCTGAAGTCACCACGTCCCACCCTCTGCCTTCAGACCCAAAGTATCTCTGCTTGGAAGGTGACTTCCTGTTCCTAGAGGTTATCAGGGAGACCGGGAGCTCCCAGGCCCTTCTGCATGGGGGAAAGAGCACCGGCCGGGCCCCTAGGAGGCTCTGAGGGCTGTTGAGTTTTCAACTAGCCCTTGTGCAGTAGGATGAAACATCCAGAGACAACTTTCACTCTGATCGCCCCCCCACCCCCCCACCCCCGGGGCAGTCAAACAATTTCTGATCTGAGAAATCTTCTTGCTTCAATGTATTGCTTGTGCCTATTTGGATAATGTTCCATTTTGCAAAACAACAGCCTCTTTCATACGCAGGCAGAGTTGACACATATCACAGCAAAAACAGTTTTTTCTGCTCTTTCCTCCCTCTCCCTTCCAAGTGTGCCTCGCAATAATACTGCAAAGTCTGCCGTGCAAAAGCCTGTCCTCTGGGGAATGGCAGCGAGAGGTGCCGGCCCCCGGGGAAGGCAGCCATGTGGGGCCAGGGAGGCAGGAGGGTGAGCTGGCTGGCATTTCTGCCCGGGTCTCTGATGCATTGCTGCATTAGGGGAGGACACGGGACTGTGGACCAAAGGGCACCGGGCGCTTCTCAGCAAGGCCTGCAAAGTGCCAAGGTGAAGGCCCCACACACTTAGACTATTTTCAAATCAAGTGACAGCATGCACAACATGACAAGAGAGACAGCTTGGATTTCTTTAGAGTGTTCCCTAACAATTTATCATTACCTAATTTTTTTTTCCCTTGGGTTTGCTCTCTCGCACATTTTTTATCCTGATCTGACAGCTAAATGAGGAATCACATTGCCTCCGTTATCTGTTTTGTTCAAGAATTAATCCCATCGTCAAACACGGGCTGCCTATGAGCAGAGCCGGCCGTACCACCCCGGACGGCTCCAGGGGTCAGTGGGGACCCCTTCTAGCGGGCTGTCCTGGATACCTGTTCCGAAAATGTGGCCTGCAAGGAGACGCATGAGCTTTCTGAGAAGCTCTGCATGTCCCACTGCACTGGCCACCGGCTCTTGGGACAGAAAAGCTCCTCTGGGGGTGCTTCTGCCCCAATCCTTTGTCAAGTTCATGGGGACATTAGACATAAGGTCAATAATTGGGAGGTCATGCTGCTCGCCTCCCTTTGCCTCTGGCAGGTTTGAGAAAAGAGTCAGGAACCCTGACCTCTGTGGAGGCGTGAATTCAGCGACAGTTGTCCTCTTGGGACCCCCTGAGATACTTAACTCTTTTCTTCCGCAGCTGTGCTCCTCGCGGTCCATCGCCCACCTTGCAAGTGTCTGGGAACCTGGCCAAACGCCAGCTAGAATGAGAGCAAAGCGAAAGGCCTTTGGGGTGCATTTGGGCTTTCAAAAGTGGTTCAGGTGTCTTCCCTTTCTCCCCCCTCCTCACCTTATTCTTTTATTCTCCCCTTACTTCCCCTTCTCTTCTTCTCTCCCTTCCTTTCTCCTTTCTGTGCTTCTTCCCTTCCTCCCTGCCTTCCTTCTTTCCTTCTCCTGCAATTTTTATTACTCTCCTACAGTGACGAGTAAGATCCAATGGTGAAGAAGACAGACCTGGTCTCTGCAATTGCACAATCACAAATGGAGTGAGTTCTTGGAAGGAGAGGGCTGCCCTGCCTTAAGGGCAAGCTGCAGGAGCGAGGTGACAGACCGGGTGAGGCTCGGGGACAAAGAGAGAGCACCAGGTGGGGGCACACGGCTCCAAGACCCTTGGCTCTATCTGCAGGCACACCTCCACAGTGTCACTGTTTGACTGATAGCAGCCTCGCCCATAAAACCGCCGGGTGCGTGAGCCTGGGACCGTGCGTGGCCTAGCTCGTGCATGCCACCCAGCTGTGGGCACAGAGAGGGGGAGGCATTTATTGGCGATCACGTTAGGCATGGGTCCATGAAGGGGTGGAGAAGCGGAGGCGGCGGGCTGAGGCGTGGACCGTATCCACAGTCCCCAGGTTCCTCTGTAGCTAGCAATTTCCTGCCGATAACTAGCGCTTCCCAAATACAGTTTTCTTATCTCTAGATGTCACCTTAAGTGGCCCCCAACTTGTGCTGGGGAGGGAACATTACCACATAAGGGAGGAGGGTACCAGGGTACCTGTACCACTAAGGGCACAGCCCCTGCAGGCATGCGTGCTGGCCCCAATCCAAGGTCTGCTGCTTCCTATTCGTGAGGCCACTGAGCCTCAGTTTCCTCCTCTGTGAAATGCCGGTGAAACACAGATGAGAGGGGGTAGGCTCTGTCTTTTAGAAATGCTGTGAGGGTGAGACCAGACGTGTAGCGGGGCCTGACATGTCACCTGCGCCCTGGCACGCCCTGCTCCAGTGGGGACTGAGGAAGGTGTCCAGCCCTTCTCTCTCCCGCTCCAGCCCCCAGAATGTTCTTGCCCTTGTTCTTCTCTGGCCAGCACGGGGACCTACCGATCCACATGCCCTCGCCTTCCCTCCAGCTTGGCCAGGTGGGGATGTTGGTGAGGAAGCAGATGGCAGCTGGGGCTGTGTGACAGTGATTACGCAGCGGAAGGGTGATAATTTATTCTGCTCAGCCTTGACTTGGAGTTGGAAGGAGAAATCTATTACTTCTGGAAGGCAGGGCTCAGGTTGACCTCCACTCTCTGACCTCTAACAGGCGGCTGGCTCTTGTTCTCCCAGCTTCTCAGCTGGGGGAAGGTGGGGAGCAGGCCTGGGAGGGCCCCAGGAAGCTCCCCTGGGTGGGGACCTCCAGCCGGACTTGGGGGTGAGGGCTGGACTGCGAGGTGGGCCCCGGAGAGAGGAAGCTGGGAGGCGGCAGGACCCCAGCCCCACGTGGAACGGACTACGGCTTCCCGAGCAGTGCTCTCAGGGTCTCTGGCTTGGCCAGGGTGCCAAGGTCAGACCTTTCCCTCATCAATCTGCTCATCTTCCTCGTGAGTGGTGGACGCCTTCTAAGCAGTGGGGAGAAAGATGTAAAACTAATCCCCACTCTAATAAAAAACAGCCTCCCGATTAAATATGTATGAACACATATTGATTTGGGGATTACACAGAAAAGAAAATTGAGCCTATAATTGAGCTGGGGAACATGTACGGGGTGAGACTTGGGATGAACTTCTCCAAACACACCTGCCGGGGGCAGGCCCCGGGCCGGGGGCTGCCTGCGGCGGGGGCGGGGGGAGCCGTGGGTGCCCCTCAGCAGCACCTTAGATACTCCTCGTGAAGGGGCAGCTGCTGAGAAAAAGGAAGAAGCTGAGCGAAGATTCAGCCTCCAGCTTTCCTGACTCCAAGTCCAAGGCCATGTTTACTGTAGACCGGGGCGGGGCGGTCTGATTACACTTGGGCTGGCAGAGTCGAAGAATTATGCATTCCGCAGGCTGGAAGGGCTTTTGGCCTGGAGTCCAGCGCCCTGTCTGAAGTTTATCACCTACTTCCACTGACACAAGGTCACCTGACGTTTCTTTGGGTGTCTTCAGGGCCGGGGAGCTCACTATCTTTAAGGGGGAACAGAGAGCTCTGTTCCTACCGTGTCCGCTGGTAGCTTCCATATCTGCTCACTGGGTTGAATAAAGGGGGACAGGGGAGATAAGACTGGTGACTGTGGAGCACTGACCGTGTGCCAGGCCCCGTGCCGGGCGGCCTCACCTCGATTATGACCTTTAGCTCCCCAAGGACGCTGCGGCTTACATCTGATTATTCCCCTCAGGGGGCACCAGGTGGCTCAGTCAGTTGAGTGTCGACTCTTGATGTCGACTCAGGTCATGCTCTCACAGTTCCTGAAATTGAGCCCCGTGTCAGGCTCTGCGCTGACAGCACGGAGCCTGCCTGGGATTCTCTGTCTCTCTCTCTGTCTCCCTCTCTTTCTCTCTCCATATAAGCAAATAAACAGCCATTTCTCGCTCTGTCCTCTTGGAGAAGTGTGGTCTCCTGGCTCCTTGCTGTTAACTCCTCTCCGGATCCTGTAGCCCCAGCTCTGCCCCGCGTGGTCCAAGCAGGTCGCTGCCTCTCTCCCTGCGCCTGGCACAGGTCCCCGGGCGCCTCTCCCCCGGAAACTGCTGGGGCTCCTTCATCCCTGCCCAGCCCACAACCCCCAGCATCTGCTGGGAGCTGCCTCTCCCCCACGCGTCCTCTGTGTGCGTGCTTACCGTGCACGGAGCGATTTCGCTGGGTTACCGCATCCGAGGTGTGCAGTGCGCTGACGCCCCATATGACATGTGAAGCCTCAAGGTATAGACAAGTGAGGCAGTTTGGCCTGCATCACGGTGCCAGGTGTGTCTGCCCAGGTGACGCGGCAGCTGTCCCAGGGCGTGAGCAGGACCCACTGAGGCTGTGTGCTGGAGTGGAGAGAGGACACAGGCTTGGGTTCAAGCCCCCGTGCTTCCTCTGGCTGGCTGTGTGACCCTGGGCAAGTTGTGTAACCTCTCTGGGTTGTATCTTTTTTAGGCTTAGCTTGACTCCCTTTTATTTTTTTACTTATTTTTTAAATATTTATTTATTTGGGGAGAGAGAGCACAAGCAGGGAAAGGGCAGAGAGAGAGGGAGAGAGAGAATTCTAAGCAGGCTCCAAGCTGTCAGAGCAGAGCCCAATGTGGGGCTTGATCTCACAAACCATGAGATCGTGACCCTAGTCGAAATCAAAAGTTGGACGCTCAGCTGACTGAACCGCCCAGGCGCCCCTTGGGCATCCCTTTTAGGAGTTAAGTGTCCAACTTTTGATTTCGGCTCAGGTCATGATCTTACGGTTGGTGAGTGACCAACAGTGCAGAGCCTGCTTGGGATTCTCTCTCTCTCCCTCTCTCTGCCCCTCCCCTGCTTGCTCTCTCTGCCTCTGTCTCTATCTCAAAATAAATAAATAAACTTTTTAAAAAGTTAAAAAACGTGCCCCCAGGACTCAGGGTTCACCCACACAGCTGATTGTCAGAGAGGCACCGGCCAGGACGGCTGCCCCCTTGGCATGGCCCTGGGAGACAAGAGGGAGGGAGGCCCCAGGTGTGGGACGGAAGGCCTGTGGATGTGCCTCACGCATTGAGACCCACGGAGGCTGCTGAGAGACCACGGGCCTCTGCCTGCAGCTGCCTCCGCCCCGTGGATATTAAAGCAATGACTTAACTTTAATAAGCGCCTGAAGAGTTCTTTTGGAAGCTGTTGCTACCACTCTGTCCCTGATTAAAGGAATGAATCAGGGAGCTCCAGCTCCTACCTCGTGAGGCTGGAAACAGGAGCGCTGGTCTGGACTCCAGCATCTGCGGACGGAGCCCGGGCTTTGGGGCCCTGTCCTTCTCGCTAGAGATGGGGGTGGGCAGGTGGTGGAGGGACCAGGCTCCTGCCATTGGAGGTTGGGGCCCGCCTCCTGGCTCCGCTGCTGCCCAGCCGTGGGACGGGGGCCGAGGGACTCAGTCTCTCTGAGCCTCAGTTTCTTCTTCTATGAAATAAACACGAGACAACGTGGCTCAGACTCTTGGTGAGATCACAGCAAAGAGGACATAAGGGACACTTATAGGGCTGGTGCCTGGCTCACGTGCGGGTGGCATGAGAACCCGTGAGCCATTATCTGCGACGTGAGTCTTCTCTCTCTTGCACCTGTTACATGCAGGCTAGGATTCAAACCCTGGGTTTCTGAGTCCAAGTCTAGGCTACTTGCCTGTCTTGTCGCTCCACCACTCCAGCAGAGAGAGTGCACTCCCTTCCTTCTTCTGCGTCCCTGTCTTAACCTTCATGATGGTTGGAGAAGGAAGCGTGTGGGCAGGTGTTCAGGGCCGGCACACCCATTTCCCAGCTTGGCAAAGTGGGTCTGGGAAGGGCTGCTGCCTCCCCCATCCCTCCCCACCCCCCTCCTCTGTCGTTCTGCGGGAGTGTCTCCAGGAAAGCCCTGGGCGTTCTCTGGTTTCTTAGGGAGACCACATCCATGCGTGTTCAGGAAGGTCCTGTGTGTGCTGAAGGTGTGGGTTTGTCTCCCACAGGCTGGTGGTCCCTGGGGTTCTTGAGCTGGCTTGTCTGCCGCAGGCCTGCCCAGGTGGCTTAGTCCCCAGGACATGCTCTTAATGTCCTCCTTCCTCCCAGCCCCCATCCCTGGGAGGCATCTGGTCCAGACCGTCTAGAGCAGAGCCTGTCCCGTTACCTCCCTGTGAAAGGAAGCGAAGGATCCAAGTGATATTCTATTGCTCTCATTCCCGGTACTTTTCCACTGTGCTTAGCCTGAAGCCCAAACTTCTTACTGTGGTTTCCAAGGTCCTCCGTGATCAGAGGGCGGGCTAGTTTCCATTTGCCTCCTAAAATCCAGGCTTCACCCTTCTCCTGGCTGTTCCAGGTCTCAAGGTGACGACCCAAGGGGATGTTCTCTGGCTCCCAGGACACTGGCAGCAGCAGGAGAGCGGGGACAGGGAAGACGCTGGGTGTTGGCCTCATGGCGCTGTCCCCACGGGGTCCCTGCAGCTCTTTTGGCTTCTTTCAAGGCAGTCCTCTCCACCCAGCTTCTGGTAGCTGCCGTGCCCTCCCAGCCTCTCGCTCGGGGTGGTGTGGTCCTAAAGATCTCCACTGCCCTGTGACCTCCATGCACACACCTGCATAAAGAGTCCCTTTATCAAACTGGTCTCACGTGACCCAGCTTGCGTGCACCATCTTGGTTCTGAGGGCCCCCGGCTGATGCACCCCTGTCCATCTGTCTGACCATCCAGCACACTCGTCCCTTATAGCTGGGGGTCCCTTCTGACTGATGGTGGCTGTGCCGTGCCAGTCGTTAAACATTTTGAAATGCACCTCCAACTTCATCTTCCCTCCCTCGCTCCCTCGCTCGGTGCATTCTGGCCAGTGACCCCTCTTCTGTTTCTTCAACAACCCAGGCTTGAACTGCTTCCCCAGCTACCCTGCCTCCCAGCGCGTTCAACAGCATCTGCCTGTATCAGTCAGGGGCCCAGGGGAAAGGCAGGACGTGCTTAAATGGGAATGTGAAGGGGTGTGACAAGGGTCAGGGAACCCAGGGACCAGCAGTCCTGGGAAGCTGTTAGCATCCATGGGCTGGGGGGCTCTGGAGGAAAGGACACTGTCAGAGACTGGAGATCACCGGAGCGGATGTCCTAGAAGGACCAGTCCCTGACAGAACCAGGCAATGAGGCACAGGGAAGCAGAGAACACATCCCTTGACCTCTCTTCTTCCCAGGGCTCCTGTTGTCTGAGCCCAGCTAGAAGTAGGCTGGTCTGGGAGCCCGGGATGCAGGCACAGGGCTCAGTGCCTCAGAGCAGGAAGATGGGGGGTGAGTAGGGGAGGAGGAGAGAATTGAATCAAGGTCAAGGGAAGAAAAAGAAAGCCCAGCAAACCTTTGTGTTCCCTTTATTGTGTTTCTATCACCATCTGAAGTAATCTTATTTCTTTGGTCGGCTCATTGTTACTGGCTTTCTCTTCTACAAGAATGTCACCTCCGCAAGGCCAGGAACCTCTCGGCTTGGCCACTGTGGCATCGTTAACGCTGAGCCAGGTGGTGGCACAGGGCAAGTCCTCGAGGACTATGTTAAACAAAAGAATCGGGAAAGAATGAGGATCTGCACTTGGCTCGAGGTGCAGCTGCTGTTGCTCAGGGCTCTCTAGGCCAGCCCGGTCCTCCTTGGGTTTAGGCTCAGGCTTTAGGGCAACCCAGAACAGGGAGGGGATGTATGTGTATCCTGCCAGACTGGAGCTTGACATCGGCCCCACAGGCTCCATGGCCATTGTCATGATGCAGGGATTAGGCCCAGTGGGTGGGGAGGAAGCCCAAAGTTCCACTGTCCGTGTCCTAGGTGCTGAAGTGCTGGCCCAGCTTTGGAAGGAGAGTAGAGGGTAGACTCTGAGAAGTTCTGGCTTGGTGGGAGGGTCTCAGCATGGACAAGGGGACCCTTCTTTGTTTTCTTTCCAGCCACAAAGCCAGAGACTGAGAGTTAGAGAGAGGAGATAGGGTTGGTTCCTCAGATGACCTACTTCTGTTGTATCTGTGGTCCCCAATGTCCTGGGCAGGCCCTGGGAGCAGTGCTGGAAGAAGCCCTCACAGTGTTGGGTGCTGTCACTCAGTACACCTCGGTGCAGCATTATTTACTGGATTCATCCATTTGTTTGCTTAGCAACTATTCATTGAGTATCTACTATGTTCTATGCCCTAGAGATGACCACAAACAAGGCTCTGACCTGCTCTGTCTGTACATTGCCCACATTTCCAGGGCCCCCTAACAATGGTGTCACTCACACCCCCCACCTTCTGACACAGCAATGTGTTTGCTGAAACCTAACCTCACAGAGTGGTGGACCCAGCCAGGGGTACCCTTGCACATTAGCAAATCACAGTAGCTCCATGCGGAAAGCAAACTGCATTACTCAGCAAATCCCACTATGGCCGTGACTTGCGTTCCTCAGTACACGCTCCCACGGCCCTTATGCTCGTCACTCCGGGTGCCTTCCCAGAGGCAGCCCTCACACTACCGCTGGACCTTTGCGCGCGTACCTCTTGGGACCCGGACCACATGCATGCTTTACAATATGGAGCCCATCCGGTGGGAGTGACTCAGTTCACTTCTACCTGAATCTCCCAAACTTGTAGGAAAACATTGTCCCCAGTTGCTGGGGGCAGTGGAAGGGGACAGGGTGAAGGGCATACTCTGGATCAGAAGAGGCAGAAGCCATATGTTCTTGGAGCAGGAAGAGACTTTAAAGATGGTGGCAGCTCTTTGCAAACGATGAATGAAATGCAGAGCATATGCTGTGAGCGACTGTGGGCAGAACTGCTCTTGGCTTGGTTTCCCAGTCTCTCCCAGCAGAGCCTTTGGCTGCAGCTCCATGTCCCCTCCACACTGGGGGCCTTCTGAGGGTGGGCTCTGGGACCCGTGACAGACCACAGCAAGCCTACAGCCCTTGTTTCTTCTTGTGTCTTCCTAAGAGGAGGCGCTGGGTACCCAACCCGGCTGGCAGACTGCTTCTGCCTAAGCTGGTCCCCCAAAGTCCAAACAGAAGGAATAAAAGTCATAAGGAATAGGGGAGATCATCACGCCCAACTTGGACATTTCCCAGATGGGGAAGGTGAGCCCCGAGTGGGAGGGGACCTCCTTCAAGGTCACACGGGGAGTGAGCGGCACAGCTAGGGCTGGGCTCCATCTCTTCACCTCAGGTCCCCGTTCATAATGACACCGAGGGACAAAGGGCTTTGTTTCTCCTGGGTGGCCCCCACGTCTTTATTCCTAATTGCATGGTTTGGGGCAAGCCCTGTCACTTCTCTGAGCCTCTGTTTCCTCATCTGTAAAATGGAGACGCATGTACTAACCTGATAGAGTTTTGTACACATAACTTGTGTTCAGCTTGGCCCACTGAAGTCGCACAAATGGTGACTGATTTAGCTCTAGTCCTGAGCTCTCGGCAGAGCTCCAGCCTAATGTACAAGATGTTAAGGAGGGAAAGTCAGACCCTCTGTTGAGCTTGTACGTCCCATTAATGAGGGTGCCATGTTCCGAAGCACCTGGGGGGGGGACCCCAGAGTCCTCTTTGTCCTGTCCACAGACCCCAGTGTCCTACATCCCAACAGGCACCTCCCTTGTCTCTTCCACCTGTCTCCTCCTCTCTACCCCCTACCCAGCTACCTCTGGCCTATCTGTTAGTCTCTGTATTAGTCAAGATTTTTAAACTTATTTTTATTTGTAAAAATGTTTATTTATTTATTTTGAGAGAGAACGAATGCACACATGTACGTGAGTGGGGTGAGGGGCCAAAAGAGAAAGAGGGAGAGAGAGAATCCCAAGTAGTCTCCGCGCTGCCAAGGCAGAGCCTGGAGCGTGGCTCGATCTCACGAGCCGTGAGATCATGACCTGAGCCAGAACCAAGACTTGGACACCTAATCGACTGAACCATGCAGGCGCCCCAAGATTTAAAAAAAAAAATTTTAAGTCATAAAACTGCAGCTCAAATGGGCTTATGCATAAAAAAAATATTGGTTCACGGTAAGTCCCTTCTCGCGATTGATCTGACCAAAGTTCCTGGCACCTTCTTTGACTCTACTCTTTTCTCTCTTACCCCACATCCCATTGATTACCAAACCCTGTTGGCACCGTCTTCAGGATACATCTGGAGTCCAAGCTCTTGGTCCAACTTCCATTCCTGTTTCCCTAGTCCTAGACACCCCCGTCTCTTGTCCAGACCGTTGCAGTAGCCTGTTAACTGCCCTCCCTGCTCCAGCCCTCTCTCTCCCCCTGTGGTTGATCTCTGCACAGCCTGTAGCTGTCTTCTTAGAGCTAAAAGCAGACCACATCCCTCCTCTGCCCATGACCCTCGAAGAGCTCTCCGTTTCCCTTCCCTCCTTCACTAAGCCTCTCTTCCAAGTCCAGGGACATGCCAAGCACATAGCAGCCTTGGGACATCTGTAATTCCTCCTACACCACAGTACTGGTGTGGCTTTAAGTGTTGGTGTGACTCTTTGAGGCCCCACTCAAGTATCACCTTCTGAAAGAGGATTCCCGAAGATCACATCCAAACCCAGCACACCCCGCTCTGGGTTTCTTGTCTTACTTTTCACCACGTGATAGGTGTTGGTTTATTTTATGTGTTTCTCCACTAGAGTGAGTCCTATGTGAAAGCTGGTGTGCTGTCAGTGCCTGACACGGAGTATGTACTCAATAAAACAATTTTGAATGAATTCATGAATAAATGCAAGGTAACTGCTAGTTGCTGGGGAATATAAGAGTAAACAAGGGAGAAAGATCTCAGACCTTTAGAGCTTGCTATCCCATGAAAGTAATGAACATTAAATATAACAAAAAGGATCTAATTATTATTGAGAAATGTACTACGAGGGAACAGGATAGGCTGATAGGACAGGGAACTAACCAAGTGCTCCAAAGCAGAGGAAAGAGTGTGGGGAAAAGGTATATCTGGGAGGGCTTCCTTGAGGAGGTAATCATTTGGATAAGACCTGAAGGATGGGGAGTTGTCTCCGTGAACAGTGATGGGAAAAGCCAGTGGGGGCGGGAGGGGGTGGTGCCTGGATGGCTCAGTCAGTTCAGCATCCAACTTCAGCTCAGGTCATGATCTCACCGTTTGTGGGTTCGAGCCCCAGGTCTGTGCTAACAGCCCAGTGCCTGGAGCCTGCTTTGGATTCTGTGTGTGTGTCTCTCTCTGTCCCTCCCCCTATTATGCTCTGTTTCTCTCTGTCTCAATAATAAACGTAAAAAAAAATTTAAAACTAAAAGCATTCCAGTGTGAAAGGAAGAAAATGTTCAAAGTCTCTGATTGGGAGAAAATTCAGTGCTTTTATAGAGTAATAGGAAGGCAGGGTGGCCAGAGCAGAGAGGATGGGGAGGCGGTTGGAGGGGGAAGAAGCTCAGGGTGGGAATAAGGCTGTGAGCTCCTGCTTCATATGCCTCTGGCCCAAGCTCAGTCCTGGCCCATTGGCTGGCGATGCAAAGAGCACTGGACAAGGAGCCTGGCAGACCTGGAGCCTAACCCTCACTTGCTGTGCATCCTTGAACAAGTCCCATTGCTTCTCTGAGACTATCTGTCCCTCATCTGGTGCTATAGGGACAAATGATAATTCCATTGCCCACCCGCCGCCCCACCCCCCGGAACTGGGTCTGTCTCCTGCGGTGCCCGCACAGCTAGACAGACTGTCAGCAGTGAGAGCGTGAGGCTGCTTCTGGAGGCAGCCATTGCTGCTGCAAATGGAGACATTCAGAACTTAGGAAATGTCCTCCCCTGGGTACCTTCTAGGATAGGAGCCATGATCCTTGGCTGGGGCTTCCCCACCCAGAGACAGCGTCCGAAACAGGACAAAACACCCTTGTCCCCAGCCACCTCGATGTGTTCTCGTGATCCACAACTCAGGAAGCCAGGGCACTGTGTCGCACTCCGTCCCTTCCCTGCTTCCCCCAGAGACCCCGCCCAAGTGTGCAGCCTGCTTCGGACACGGTTTGTGTCTCCTGCCGAAAGCGCGGTGCTTCCAGCGAAACAAGACACTCGCCTCTTGCGAGGCTTGCTCATAAAGGATGGTGATGACAGGCTGGCGGCAATAGGTCATGTTGATATTTTCACGTTAGTTTTCTATTCTTATTACATTTTGATGGATGGAGAGAGTGGGGATTTTATCGTAATCTCATTCCTGTCTTAAACTGCTAATTCATGCCTGAGTTCCCTCTTCCATTTTGTTTCTACAAATTCAGCCAAGTACTGATAGGATGAAGATTTAATATGCAGCCGCGAGACGAGGCGCGGCACGCTGGCGGGAAAGCGTTAGCTGGGGAGCAGTGTGTTTGAGGGAACAGTCTAATCAAGTCATTTTGTTATGGAAGTGCCTTGTTAACCCCGGAGGTTGGCCTCCCTGTGTATATTAGCAATAACTACATAACACGAAGCAGTGTCTTACGTGCAGAGGGTGCTTTTCATTTTTTGTTCTGTTTTGTTTGGTCTTGAATCCTCCCGGCAGCCCTGCATGTGCGGGAGGGTGTTCTTATCCCCATTTTATAGATGGAGAAACTGAGGCTCGGAGGAGAGAAGTGACTTCAACTCAGCACCTCTCAAAGGGGAATGTAGAGATGAGACGCTAGGAGGCCTGGGGGAAAGCCTGCATTTCTTTCCTTTTTTTAAACGTATTTATTTATTTTGAGAGACACAGTGCCAGTGGGGGAGGGGCAGAGAGAGAAAGAAACAGAGAATCCCAAGCAGGCACCCTGATGCGGGCCTCGAACTCATGTACCGTGAGATCATGACCGGAGCTCAAGTTGGACACTTAACTGGCTGAGGCACCCAGGCGTCCCCAGTCCCAGGGGATGGACACTTCATCTGGTGACATTTGTGTAGTGCGTGTGCCGTTATGGACCTTTCTGCGTGTTCTGCGGCTTCTTTTCAACTGCCCTCCCCCTGACTATACACTTTGGCGGCTAAAACCTCCTACTGGCTCTTCTCCAGGATCCCAGGGTATTTACAGGGTCTCCCTCCCCTAGGGTCTCCCGGCATACCTCATTTTGTCTCACTCACCCATCCCCTCTCTGTCTTTGCCTTTCCCATTCTCCTGGACCGAGCCAGCAGGTGCCTCATATTAGCCCCACTGAGAAACCCTCAGGGGCCCCTGACTCTCCTGCTGCCCCTCTGCTCTCAGCAGGGCCTCCTGCCCAAACCCTCGCATCTGGGGCTACGTAGGCCAGGTCCTCCGGCTGCAGATGGGAAGAAACAGCCTTTCAAGTCAAGGACCGAAACAGGCACAGCCTCAGGAATCCTGGTGCCGGAAGGGCCCTCGGTGCCCACAGCCCTCTGCAGTTACGAAACGCCTCCACAGCCGTGCACACCAGATCCCCATGTCCATCCCAGGGGGCCCCTCTAGGAACCCCTGAAGAACTGGAGGCTCTGAGAATTTCCATGACCTTGTCCAAGGTCACGAGCGACTCTGGGCAGAGCCTCAACTCCAACTTCTGCCCCCTGCCGTCCAGGGCTATCTGCAGCGACCATCAAGGGAGCCTTGCAACCTGCCCGGGCAGCTCTTTCTGGCAGTGTTTATACCTCTTCCCGCATCCTGCATTGACAGTGGGAGGCACCCTGCAGAGCCCTCTACCGCCGCTCCCCTTGGGCTGCGGCACACAGTGTGCGCCCCGTCAATGTTAGCCAAGACCGCGGCAGGCTGGCACGAGGCACGTGCCGCCAGGGAGCCTGGGCCAGATTCCCCGGCTCTCCCTGCCTCTCCCTGCCTCTCCCTGCCGTCTGCTCCGCTCCTCACTCCCTTTCAATCCCTTTCTCTCTCCTGCTGCTTTCTCTCTTTCTCTCTCCTGGTCCTTCTCTCTTTTCGGAGAATAAAAATGACTGGACTTGGCATTATCTGCTGGTTTCCATGGTAATAAAATCTGTTTCCGATAATGGCCCTTCCCTGGCTGTGGTTAGTTTTGGTAATTTTAGCAACACTGTTGCACAGGCCACCTGCATTTCAATACCACGCGAGCTGGATGCGACTGCCGCTTTCAGGTTGAATAGAAATAAGGGAAAATGCTTGCTCTAAAATTTCTAGGCTGGATAAATGCTCGGAGAAGGAAAAGGAAAGTTACGTAAACGCTGCAGCCTTGAACGTGCATGTAGCTGAAGACTGGAGTGTGATCATGTTACTCTTCTGCCTCAAACCCTCTGCACACCACGACCTCGGTGCTCACAGGGTGAGTCTAGGCTCTCCAGTGGCCTTGGGGCCTTCAGGAGCCCAGCCTCGAATGGCCTATCTGTCCTGTCTGTAGTCCTCTCATTCCCTAAGGCCCTGTTTCTTTTTATTGTCAAGTTGGTTTACACGTAACACCCAGTGCTCATCCCAACAAGTGCCCCTCCATGTCCATCACCCCCTTCCCCTCTCCCCCACCTCCATCAGCCCTCAGGTTGTTCTCAGCATTCAAGAGTCTCTCATGGTTTGCCTCCCTCCCTCTCCCCAACTATTTCTCCCCTTCTCCTCCCCCATGGTCCTCCGTTAAGTTCCTCCTAATCCTCCTATACGTGCAAACATATGGTATCTGTCCTTCTCTGCCTGACTTATTTCGCTCAGCATAACACCCTCAAGGTCCATCCATGTAGCTACACATGGCCAGATTTCATTCTTTCTCATAGCCATGTAGTATTCCATGGCATAGATAAACCACATCTTCTTGATCCATTCATCTGTTGATGGACACTTAGGCTCTTTCCAGGTTTTAGCTATTGTGGAGAGTGCTGCTATGAACATTGGGGTACATGTGCTCCTATGCATCAACATTTCTGTATCCCTTGGGTAAATTCCTAGCAGTGCTACTACTGGGTCATAGGGGAGTTCTATTGTTAATTTTTTGAGGAACCTCCACACTGTTTTCCAGAAGGGCTGCACCAGCTTACATTCCCACCAACAGTGTAGGAGGCTGCCCGTTTCTCCACATCCTCGCCAGCATCTAGAGTCTCCTGATTTGTTCATTTTAGCCACTCTGACCGGTGTGAGGTGGTATCTCAGTGTGGTTTTGATTTGTATTTTTCTGATGAGGAGGGACGCTGAGCATCGTTTCATGTGTCTGTGGCCATCTGGATGTCCTAAGGCCCTGTTTCTTACCTTTGAGTCTTTGCAGATTCGGTTCCATCTGCCTACAATGTCTATCCTATGACTGCTTGGTGAGCTCCTACTCAGACATCGAGAACCCATTCATGCATGCCCATGTCCCTCTCTCAAGGTGTTTTTTTTTTTTTCATGCCTTCCTGTAAATGGTACATGTTTCTATTAGGCTAACATATCCCAATGTATTGGCATTTTTGTCTTTCTTGTCTGTGTCCTTGTGAACTCTTTGAGAACACAGATCATGCTTGGCTTCTCCTGTGTGGCTCCAGGACTTGGTACCTCACATGTACTCAGTGAATAAGAAATATATATGATAACAGCTTCTGCTCATGGTTCATTTCCTCTGTGTGCCAGGGACTTGGCTAAACACCAAATTGTGTGCAGTATCACATTGCTTCTCACCCTCAGAGGTGGGTACCATTGTTTCCCTCATTTTACAGATGAAGAAACCGAATTCAAAGGGGTCATGATGCTGGCCGAAGATGAAAAAGTCGGTTAATGGGATGGATATTAGTTCAATGAATTGTGCACACGGATGGATTCAGGGGCGAAACGTGAGTGGCCTGTGCTGAGTCCCTTCTGAATCTGCGGGAGGATTTTTCTGGAAATCTTCAGAGGGGGTAGGCAGAAGTCTGACATGGCAGGGAGGAGGGAGGCCGGGGAAGAACACAGACGTGAGGGAGCTGCGCACACATGTCACTGGTGCCGCAGACTTCCCAGCAGCGTCGGGAATACCCAAGGCAGGAGGGCCGGGGCCTCGAGCAGCCCAGCCTGAAAATGGGCTTGTGCCTCAGCCCCCGAGCTAGCTGTGACTGCTGCGGAGGCGCTGGTGAAGATCTGATGTGCTCCGGGGCCTCATGAAAGATTTAGGGCTGGGAAGCCTCTTGGGCTGCTGGGAAGGCAAGAAGAGAAAGCGCAGGAAGAGGCGGAAGACACTCAGCTCCTTTCTGCTGACAGCCCTGTGCTGCTCTGATTCCTGCGCAAGCCCAGCCAGGGCTCCCCGAGGACCCGCTCTGGCACGTCTGTACTCGGAGTTGAAAGGGTTCTCGGAAAGCACTTAGTTGGGCCTGAGCCCGTGGGGTGCTGGGTGGGGGGGCGGCTCTTGGTGTTTTTCCAGCAGGTCGCTGTCTCCCCCAGCCCCTCCCAGTCCTGCAGGATCGGGCAGGAGCTGTGACACACGGAGCTCAGGGCAAAGCAGGGCCACTTTGTCCAGGATCAATGGGGTGGGGGCTGGGAGTGGCCTGCAGCACCTTTCCACAGACCGGCGGGCTGGGGAGGCCGCTGCACCCACTGCTGGCTTCAGGAGGGCCAGGGTGAGGCCAGACCCCCACTCCAACCTTCTTAACCCAAGGAGCAGAGGGTTAACAGTGACAAAAGCAGACAGACATTCCCTCCTCATTTGCCTCCATGTGAAATTGGGTAAGGTGTCTTCTTATTGATAACAATAGCCAGGGCTGATATAACACTTACTAGATGAAAGTGAACTCCTTGCTAATACTACTCCCATTTTACAGGTTACAAAACTGAGGCCCAGAGAGGCTAATTTGCCCAAGGTCTCACACACACGTGTGGGAGTGAAGATTTCAATCAGGCAAGGAGTCACTGGTGGAAACACGGCCAGAACCTTGGAGAACATTCCCATCTTCCCTCCACTTGGTCAGTAAACACTTGTGAGGACCTTCCGTGGGGTCAGCCTGGGCCCCGCTGCAGTGATGAGAGGGGAAGGCCCGCTGGGCTCCGTACCCTTTGGGGCAGACATTGCCGGGCTGATGGGGCTGTGCACCCAGGGAGGACTGCAGCTGGGCTTGGGGATCAGAGACTAGGGTTTGACTCCCAGCTGGGCCCCTTTCTACTTGCATGTTTTTTTTTTTTAACAGAAGATGATTTTTAAAAAATGTTTATTTATTTATTTTGAAAGAGAGAGAGAGAGGAAGAGAGAGAGCCGGGGAGGGGCAGAAATCAAGAGAGAGCAAGAGAGTCCTAGGAAGGCTCTGTGCTGTCAGCGCAGAGTCCGACTCAGGGCCTGAACTCACGAACCGTGAAATCATGAGCACGCTCTTGGGCACGTGAGCAGGGTGCTGCCTCGCTTGGGTCCTGCTTCTGCCCAGTGGGGTGCACATATTTCACATGGGCTCTCTTGCAGGCTGACCTGTGTCCTCACGACCCAATCCATGGTTTACTGTGCTACAGGTGAAAAGGCCTCCCCAGAGGAGAGGGGGTGTTAGAAAATGCATATGCTAGAAGAACAAGCCCACTTTGCCTCACTGTGGGGACGTTGAGCAGGGACCTCTCGGGGGCGCGGACTCCCTGTTCTAGACATCGCTCCTTTTCTTCCGCCGAGCCTTCGTCCCGGCCAGGCATTGGGAATCACTTCTCTGCTCTTGCACAGAATGTCAATAACTATTGAATTGAGACGTGAGCTTGGAGAGAGGGCAATTGTTGAAATGGCCTCTGGCGGGCAAGGCCAGTGTGAGACTTCTCAGATTCAATTTAGATCCACTTTTAACTCTGACGTCAAGAAGGGCGGCATGAATGTATGCCTCTTCACTCCCATTTTGCAGAAAGTAAAGCTGAGGTGCTTGGAAGGCCTATCCAGCTGGTGGTAGAGCTGGAAAGTTAGACTTGCAACACGGGACACACTTCAGTTCCTGCTCAAGACTTTGCCACAGACCAGGGGCTTTCCCAGGGTGTGGAGCGGGGGGTGGAGGGGTGTTGGCTCAAACTGGCACAGCCTCATGAATCACCCCGAGGACCCAGAGGAGCCAGATGCTCCCATGTGTGACCCCTAAGTCCCCTCTCCTCTGAGCTGGGCCTTCCCTCTGTCGGTCCCTGATCCCTGCCTGGCAGACACTCTGGAATGGTCTGCCTGGCCCTCTGGCAAAGTGTCACCTCCATATCATATAGGGCAGAGCTAGAAGGGCATCCAAGAAGGAGAGGAGAAACTGAGGCCCAGAAAGAGGGAGGGGCTTTGCCCAAGGTCACTCTCTAGGAGCCCTCCGTGAGTGCGAGTCCCTTGCCGTTTCTTTGCCAAGCTGGTCCTCATGAACACAACGCTCGCTCCTCATTCCTCTTCCGTCAGGTAATAACTGTCTTGTTTAAACTGTCTCTAGGATTAGTCAAACAATCAGAGATCACAGCCAACAGCCACCCTGTTCTCTCATTACCGGGTGCCTATAATTAATATTTATAAACCGAGAGGGTGCTTGTCTTTCTTCACTGAGAAGGACTTCAGTATTTCCAGTCAATGCAAACATGCGGCCTCTTGCTACCCATCACAGAGAAGGAGCCAGACTACTTCAGCAAATGTACTTGTAATTGTAGCTGATGGGAAAAGTGAACCCCCCCAGGGGTGGAGGTGCAGGCGGTGGGGAAAGGGGAGACGGGCCGGGAGAGAGGGACAGAGACACAGAGAGTGCTGGAGTCACAGAGCCACGGAGGCAGAGAAGGAAGAAGATGGGAAACGTGAGCAAGAGAGAGAAGGACCGTATAAGCCCAGAGAGGAAAGAGATTTGGCCGTAGACCCGGCTGGGGAGGGAGTGAGACCCACACGGGAGGCAGGGACAGAAGCACAGAGACAGAGACACAGGAAGCTTCAAAGGCAGAGGAGAGAAGAAAGAGGGAGGGCCGCGTGGCTGGCAGGGAGGCAGAGGAGGCAGAGTTCTCGCGCAAACTGCCACCGAGTAGGCAGCACGTGGCACAGAACCTACCCGTAGTAGACGCTCAGCCAGCTTGTCACCGGACCCCAGCTGCTCACCTAGCTCCAGATCCTGACATAAGCTCCCCAACACAGGACCCTGACGTCTAAGAGATGCCCCACCCCCAGCACCCCCAAGAGTCCCCCACCTGCCTGGGGGTAAGCCAGGCACGGTGCTGGGGCGTAAATGAACCCCAGCCTCCAGACCCTTGCCTGTGCTCTGCCCTGCCTGTGATGGGCAGGGGGCAGGGGAAGGCGAGCACTGGGCTGGCAGTTGGGAAAATCTGGTTCCTGCCTCTGCCACTGATCACTGACTTGAGCAAGTCTACTCACTTCCTTGTGCCTCGCTTTTCCCGTATGTTAGATGCATTGTGCCTCAGTTTCCCCATAGGCTAGGTGAAGGTTGGCTCCAGGCAGTCTCTCAGGTTCCCTCCCGGCCCAAGATTCCCTGACCTCTGTCCCTCTGGTCTCATAACCAGCTCAGATGGGCCCCTCCTATTTCCCAGGCCAGCCCAGCCACCCTCCCCAGGCTCACGTGAGCCGTGGCGCCAGGTTCTTGGGTTCCTCCCGGGGCTGCCCGGGGACCTTGGTGCAGCAGCTGGAGAAGAAGCGGCAGCAGTAAAGAGGGGCTCTTAGGAGCCACTAACGTGGCCCTGGGAAAGTGGATGCGCATAGTTATTCATGAGGACTGAGGCAAGGCAGTAGTGGGGGGGGGTGCAGAGGGAGAGGGCGGGACTGGGAAGTTGGGAGCTGCCACCTGCAAAGAAAAGTCAGAGATCTTGGAGGGAGCACTTTAAACCAGCCCCGGGAAGCCCCTTTATTTTACAGGCAGGGAAAAATGCTACGTAACAAACCACTCCCAGATCTCAGGGGCTTATAACCCCAGTCATTTGTGTCCTTAGATCCATGGGTCAGCTGACCTGGGCTGAGCTTGGCTGGGGAGTGGCTCTGCCTCACAGGCCTCTCCTCCCCTGTCTCGAGACCTGTCGGCGGGCCTGGCACATCCTCGCAGGGCAGTGACAGGGAAGCAGAGACACACATCTCTTGGGACCTAAGCTTGGAGCTAGCAGATGCCCCCTTGTACCTTACTTTATGGGCTGAAGCAAGTCACGCTACCAAACTCAAATTAAGAGGTGGGGTGGAGCTCCTTGCGGGGCTCAGTCGGTTAAACATCTGACTTCGTCTCAGGTCATGATCTTGCGGTTTGTGGGTTCGAGCCCCACGTAGGGCTCTGTGCTGATAGCTGAGCTTGGAGCCTGCTTCAGATTCTGTGTCTCACTCTCTCTCTGTTCCTCCCCTGCTCACACTCTGTCTCTCTCTCTCTCAAAAATAAATAAAGATTAAAAAATTAAATAAAAAAAGAGGTGGGGAAGCACATCCCACCACAGAGAGAGGGCACTGCAAAGTTCACGGCAGAGGCCACAAGTACAGGAAGAAGCAAGGTGCTGAGGCTGGTGACGTAATCTCCCAGAGCCCCTGCTCTGTGCCGGGCACTGTGCTCAGAGCCAGGGATTCACTGTGAACAGGACGGTAGAGGTGGCTGTCCTCACAGGCTTCCATAAACACGCAAATGAATAAAGTCATGGAACGTGAGATAGCAATAAAGGAAATCACAGAGGAGGTGTGATGGGGAGAAACTGAGGCACCACCCACTCTGGTACGATGGGTTGGGACAGCCTCTCTGAGGAGGTGGTGTTTGCACAGATCCGAAGGGTGAGAATAAAGAGATGGATGAAGAGTATGTTGGACCGAGAAGACGGCAGGTGTCGGCTCCAACTTCAGCATTCTCTCCAAGCAACGCTCCTGCTTCTTGGGGGAGGGAGCCCGAGGCATCCTGAGGGTGACCCCTTTCCTCCAGCGACATGCCAGCGCCCTGATCACCTCTGTCTGGATGACTGGTTCCCACCTTCTACCTCTAGTCTCTTTGGTACAACCCCCCATTTCAAGCCCCCTTTTTAACCATGAATCTATGTCATGACTTGCTCAAAGCCCTGTAGGCTCCTGAGAGCCAGGTCGCCGTCCAAACCCCTGAGCCTCAGATTTTTGGCTCTGTACAAACCATCCCAGCCCCCGCGCCAGCTTTATCTCCCCCCCCGCCCCCCCCGTCTCCAGCCAGACAAAACTGACTCCTAACAGCTTTCTTGCGCTCTCTGGCTTCTGTGACTTCTGCCTGTGTGGCCCGCCCCTCTGACCTGTCCACCTAACTCTTGCTCTCCTTCAAGACCAAACTCCAATATCAACCCCTCTACCAGGGCTTCCCCGATGCCCTCTGGGAGTGAGCTACTCCCTCCTCTGGGATCTTGCAGTGCCCTGTTCAACACCTATTAGAGCACTTGCTACACTGTGTTGATGTTGTCTGGGGGAAGGCCAGCGGTGGCATTAGGGGCCTGGTCTCCTGCCCCCGAGTTCAGTGCTCTGTCTCCCAGGCCTGTTGCCTCTGGGATAAGGGGACCCACGATGGCTTTGGATGGCCCGTTGCTCCATCCCCAATACCGCGGTCTATGTCTGCAACTGAACTGTGAGCTTTTCAAGGGCTGGGGCCGCGTCTTCACCCCCTCTGTGTCCCTGATGCCAGGCCAGGGACTGGCTGTCCCAGAGGAGTGCTTAGCCAAGGTTTGGTGTGACTGTATAGGGCGCAGGTGTGCTTGAGGTAGCACCGTGGGCTGCCTGGAGGAAGCTCTTAACCATTTTTCCCGTGTGGGAAAAGCCACACTCTGCCCTCTAGGCTCTGGTTTAGGCGGTAGAGAGAGTCTGGGATGTGTAGTGGGGACAGAGGCTTTCCAAGCCCCCAAGCAGGCAATGGCTGAGGGAGATCTCTATTTGTCTTCAAGTGTAAGGGCAGCAGGATTTGGGGCCATGGGCGTGAGTGGAAAAGAAGCTGAGTCTCTACCAGGCTTTAGGGACAAAATTTCCAGGGAGGAGTCAAGTGCCTGGCACAGAGTGGGGCTCTGTGAGTTGTTA
This sequence comes from Proteles cristata cristata, assembly GCA_017311185.1. NCBI lineage: Eukaryota > Metazoa > Chordata > Mammalia > Carnivora > Hyaenidae > Proteles > Proteles cristata. The sequence continues at coordinate 1,783,027 of JAESUZ010003902.1, read as the reverse complement.
TGTGAACTGCATGGGTTCACACTTCGGGGCGCCTACAGCTTGGTGCTTGGCCCTGACGTTAGCGTCACCTGGGCAGCTTTAAAAACCAACCAGAGCCTGGCTCCCTCCCAGGCAGCTAAGTCAGAACCTGGGGCTAGGGCTCAAGCACACACCATTTCTCAAAAAGTCCTCTATTGAGGTAGCCTTCACGGCCCCGACAGACAAACCTTTAAAGTCTTAATGGTCTAATGTGGGAGAAGGGTTTCTTGCTTCTGTGACGTTCATCCTGCCTGGCGGTTATTATGCTCCACACAGTCACTCAGGTCCCCGTCGAGGGAGGCTCTGTCATCATCCATTCATGGCTTCCAGGATCACCTGGATCTGGACATCTAGTCGGCAGACGGCGGATTGCTTGGGAGGGTTTTTATGGGGGAGCTATAGACATGATGCACATGACTTCCACCCACATTCCATTGGCAAGAGCCCGGTCAGTGGTCCCAACTTTATGCAAGGGAAATTGGAAATCTCGTCCTTGGCAAGGAGACCAGTTCCTAGCCACCCTAGGCGGGAGTCGTAAACCTCGGTGGCCAGCTGGCCACTCTGTCAGCTTCCCGGATGATTCTAATGTGTGGCAGGGTTGAGAACCACTGGCCCAGAGCTTCACGGCGTGATGAGAATATTGTTCCAACTCCTCCCTGCCCAATCTCCAGTGCAAGGGAGCTACAGACCAACTTTCCCCGGGTGGCCATGTCTTCATTCCACCATCATGGTGTTTCTCAGAGCCAGCAAGGATGAATGGGGACCATAGAGAGTCTCAGGATGTAGCCCTCTTCCCCTGGGGGAGGTACCCATCAGGGAGTGGTGGCAGACGAGGCCAGGACAGATGGAGTCAGAGCCTGGGGGACCATCATAAGGACCTGAGAGGCTTGGACTCTATTCTGAAGCCATCCAAGCTTTAGAAGTAGGCAAGTGACAGGCTGAGAATGAGTTTTAGGGGGTTAATATGGTGACAGGGAGTGTGCAGAAGCCTGGAGGAGGCGATGTTGCTGGTCCATTGTGTTTGGATCAAACTGTCTGCACAGTCCTGCATGCTCTGGGGTCTCCTCAGTGCCCAAGAAGAAAAACAGCACCTGCATCCTGCCTCACCTTCAACGCCCCCCCATCCAGGAGGCCTCCTTCTACTCCCTGATTTGCCACCCTGAGACTATTCAGAGGAGTATATTATAGTCTCTGGAAGCAATCCTAGGAAAGAAATGTCTAATGTTTTATGCCATGGGAGTGCTATTGTAAGAACTATTTATAGCCTCCCGAGGGGAGGTCTTTGTGGGGGAAACACTCTTTTGTGTATGCAGGTCTGGTTTGTTTTGAAAGGGAAAATCAGTACTTTATAGTTAAATTCATTCACTCGTTCATCCAGCAAATATTTACGGAGCCCAAGTCCCACGCCAGGCACTGGGACGCAAGAGCAAAGGGGACAGGTGTCGAGTTCCCTGCCCCCAGGGACCATGTGGCTTTTCTCTCCTTTGCTTAGGATCCGGATTGTGTCCATTTGCAGATGAACCTGGCTGTTCCTAAATGCCCTATTACTGAGGCCCATTTAGGTCTTTTCAAATTTGAGCAATACACTGGCATCCTTTGATAGAGACCTAATCGGAACACAGCACAAAGGTACCTTTACAGCATGTGGAGTAAACAGAACAATTTTCTCTCAACAAAGTGTTTGTAAGGTATTCAGGCTTAGAAAATTGTGCCTAAAGATGGTGAAAGTCACAGGAATAGTTTCTGTGCATGCAAGGGTTTGTTCACAATACTCCATTTCAGCCAGACTTAATAGCCTTAGCGGTTTTTTTTTTTTTGAAAATAATGTTTATTGTGTTTCTGATTATAAAAGTAATATGTGCTCCTTGTAGCAGATTGAGAAATCACCAGCAGTAACATTTTGGTGTTTTTCCTTCCGATTTTTCTTTTAATAGTTACATTAGGAAAAAACTCACTATCAAAACATTACATTATAAGCATTCCCTCGTTTTATTAGCATTTATCATAAGCATCTTTTAAAATGACTACTTAGCGTTAGAATATATGACTCTATCATGATTTACTTACCTAATTCTCTGTGTGAAGCATTTATGTTGTTTCTTGATATTACAAGCAATGATGTGCTATATGACTTCATGCATGAAATTCTGTCTGCTTCTCTGATAAATTCCTGCACTATTTATCTGTTTAGAAATTAAGGCACCCAATTAAAAGTGGGCAAACAATTTAAAGAAGGGCAAGTCATTTAAAGACACGCATCAGCAGCAAGATATGCAGATAGCTGCAAGCACGCAGGAAGCTGTTCAACATTGTTACTCACCATAGAAATCTACATGAAAACCACAATGAGATTCCACTCTATACCAAGGAGATAAAAGCACAAAGACACTGTCAAGTGTTGGCGGAGAGAGGAAGCAACTGGACCTCTTATACACTGCTGGAGCAGCTGAAAATGGTATAGACATTTTGGAAAATGATTTTTATTCAACTTACAGACACACTTACACGATGACTCAGAAATTTCACTTCTAGGTGCATACCCAGGAGAAATGGGTGTGTGTCCATAAAAAGTCATATACAAGAATATGCATGGCAGCTCTATTCCTCATAGTCCCAAACTAAAAATGATCTAAATAACCATCGATAGTTACGTGGGTAAATTAATCGTCCTCCTTTCATACAGTGAAACATTATTCAGCCACAAAAAGGAGCAAACTCCTGGCCATGCAGCCACATGGATGGCTCTCACAGGTATTATGTTGAATGAAAAAAGGCCAGAAAAAGTTTTTTGGATGACCTCATTTATATGAATTTCAAGAACAGGCACAATGAGTTCATGTTTATTTATTTTTTGTTTTTTTATTCTTGATTTTAGAGAGAGAGCGAGAGCACACATGTGTGCTCGTGAGCCAGGGATGGGCTGAGGGAGAGAGGGAGAGAGAGGGAGAGAATCTTTTTTTTTTTTATAATGTTTATATTTTGAGAGAGAGAGAGAAAATGAGTGGGGAGGAGCAGAGAGATAGCACTGCTAGCACAGAGCCTGATATGGGACTCGAACCCACAAACTGTAAGATCATAACCTGAGCAAAAACAAAATCGGCCTCCTACCTGACTCAGCCACCCAGGCGCCCCAAGGGAGAGAATCTTAAGTAGGCTTCACTCTCAGTGCAGAGCCCGATTCGGGGCTTGATCCCATGACCTTGGGATCAGGGCCTGAATCGAAATCATGAGGCCGACTCTCAACCCACTGAGCCACGCAGGTGCTACAGAGTTAACGTTTATTGCAGCCAGAATGGTGATTACTTCGTGGGGGAGGTACAAACTCAAACAGCATATGATAGAAGCTTCCAGGATGCTGGAAATGTTCCTTATCTTGATCTTGGTGGAGATTGCCTGAGTGTAGAGAACAGGAAAAACAATATCAAGCTACACAATGGTAACAAATACCCTTTCGATGCTTTACTGCTGTGTGGGCTATCCTTCAGTAAAAAAGAGAAAGGAATTGGAATGAAAGTTTGATGATATTGCTGCCAGGAATTCAGAAATTCTGGAATCCAGCCTTCTCCATCATGGCTCACCTGCCTTTGAGGATGAGGAACGACAGGAAGGACAGCAGAACTGGGATCAAGAGCCACTTTGTTTGTGACCATGTGAGCACCCAAAGTCCCAAATTCTGAACTCCAGCACAGGGCTGAGTGGGGGTGTCTATTAGTGAGGGTTCTCTAGAGAAATAGAAGCAGTAGAGAATGTATGTATGTAAGAAGAGATTTATTATAGGGAATTGGCACACATAGTTATGGAGGCTGAGAAGTTGCACACTTTGCTGTCTGCAGGCTGGAGACCCAGGGGAGCTGGTAGTGTGGTTCAGTCCCAGTCCAAAGGCTGGGCAACCAGAAGCACCGAACGCAGAAGATCAACATCCCAGGTCAAGCAGCCAGGCGGGAAAGGCCCAGTTCTTCCTTCCTCCACCTTTTGTTCTATTCAGTCCCTCACTGGATTGGGTGGTGCCCACCCCCACTGGGGAGGACAAACCATTGAACCAAGTCCATTGATGTGAATGCTAATTCCATCCAGAAGCAGCCCCCCCCAATAATGTTTGGCCAAATCTCTGAGCCCCCCATGATCAATCAAGTTGACACACAAAATTGGCCACCGCAGGTGCATGGCTTCTCCTCAGGGCTTCAGTGGGGCCAAGGCATCCCCTTCTCCTTGGGTCTAAGTGTTGGGTCAATAGCCTCAGGTGTGCTCACTAACTCTATCTCACCGGATAGATAGATAGAAAGAAGCCCACCAAGAGCACTCCGCAGGGACTCTGGCTTCAGCGTCCCTGACGGACGAGGACTGATGGATGCCTCATGCTCTGACCTATCAGATGCAACTTCCCCTTCTTTCTTGGGCAGAAGGGGTCATAAAGGGATTGGGCACAAAGAGGTGTCTGGCACAGGGAGAGAGGCTGAAGCATGTCTTCCCACCGCTGATTCCAAGAAGATAAAAGGAATGAACATTTTTGAAGGTTTTGGTCAAATTGTCCTCCGGAAAGCTTGTATCAATTTCCACTGTTACCAATAACACATGGGAACACGCATTTCACCACATCTTTGCCAAGACTGAGTATTGTTATTTTGTCAGACAGGCGATGAAGCCTCGAGGTGCTTGCCTTAGGCATCATCTCTAGAAACCTAAATTGCTCTGACTCTGATACCGGCTGGGTGAAAAGGAACTAGTCACTCTTGCCACAGTGGGTTAGTTCTGGGATGCGATGCGGGGGAAGAGCCCAAACCAGCCCAGAACATGGACCCAAAGACACTACGGTGGGGGCTCTTGTTGGGTGGAGAGGCCATTAAGCCCTCTCTCTGGGTCCCATTCAGGCACGCGCAGGCACCCAGAGGCAGGTGGCTGGAACACAGTTGCACCCAGAGCAGGCAAAAGTATTTCTTTCTATTTCAATGGCGCTCTGTGCCCATAGCAGCCAAAAAGATTGTTCCCTTGTGACCTGTTCCACCTAGGGGTCTTGATGATGAGCCCCGAACACCAAAGAAATCCACCCGGGGTCCCATTTTTCCCTCTGTACAGACCCAGGCAACGTGAGCTTCCTCCCCACGAAAGGTTTTCTAATTTCACCCATGAAATGGGGCTGTGGCTGTTGAAATTGGCATTTCTCTAACTACTCGCGAGTTGGATCTTCCTTCCCAGGTTTGCTGGCTCCCCACTTCTGTGGATTCAGTTTATGTCCTGCACCAGTCTTTCCCCAGAGGGTTTCCTGGTGCCTTTGACCGGCCTCAGGAGCGTCCCTTCCTTCCTCTGGGTGGGGTGCCGGCTCAGTCGGCACGGGCCTCTTGGGCCCTGAACCGTTACGAGTGTGTTGGATGTATTTTTGTTTGGTGGTGGCACTCGGCATTTTTGTCTACAAGTACTTTCCCGGGAAGCTGTGTCAGCCCCGCAATTAGCTCCCTCAATCAGGAAAGCAGCTCATCGTGAGATTAGACACATCTCAATGGCTGATTGCCGGGAATTTGGGAGAGAGCTGGCGGGTGATAATCTCCCGTTTTCTCTCTTTCTCTGTGTCTTTTTTCCTTTTTCCATTTTAAATAACTGCTTGATTGTAAAGAGGGATGATTCACTACTTGAGATTTCTTCTGTAACTTAGTGAGGAGGTTAAGAGAAAAGAACTACCTCCTCCCCGCTCTCCCCCACCCCCACTCCCGAGTCCCATATCCCTTCTGTTCCACTTGCTCCCACGGGAAGGCAGGAAGAGGGAAGGAAGCATAGAGCCCTGCCTGGTCCTCCCCACACTTCCCGGGGAAAACCAGAGAGCCTCCTTCACCCCAACCCTCACTCTGGGAACCCACTTCCCAATTGCAAATCTCCTCCTACCTCCCCACCCCACCCCCTGCCACTTGCCCCATCCTGCTCTAGTAACTTCTGTCTCACTGTCAAACATACCTTCTCTATCTAACTCCAAACCCTCTTTCTGAATTTCATTTTGTTCGGTCGTCAAGAGCAATTTATTCCCTATTCTCCCTGATGCCTTCTTCTGCAGGTATTGGTCAGCCTTCCCCTCCCTCCTCTCGTTCCCTTCCTCCTTTCCTCCCTTCCTTCCTGTCCCTCTCTCTCATTCCCTTCCTCCAACAAATATTTACTGAGAACCCAGCATGTGCCATGCACTGTTCTAGGCATTGAACAGACCAGACGTAGTCCTTGACTTCATGGAGCTTACGTTCAACATGGGGAACAAGACAATAAAATAAATATGCACATCTATTTATATTACGACAGCAGGAAGTGGTCAATGGAAAAAGGTAAGATAAGAAGATAATAGCAACAAAGGAAGCTGTTTTGTGGTGGGCAGCGATGACCTCTCTGAGGAGGTAACTCTGAGCAGAGAGCTGAATGAGGTGAGGGAGAGGGTCGCATGGATATCCCCAGCTGCGAGAGCAGCAAGTGCAAAGGTCCTGAGGCAGGAACGTCCTGGTGCATTACGGCAGGAGCACCAAAATTGAAGGACAGAGATTTGGCAGTGAGGCCAGAGGTGAACTAGGACCAGACCACGCAGCATCGTCTTCTATTCTGTCTTTTATTCTATGTAGAATGAGAAGCCACTGACAGTCTTTGAGCAGAGGAGTGACATGATCTGACTTGGGTTTTGAAAGCCACATCTGGCCGCTCTTTGCTGATTAGACGGTAGAGGGGCAAGAGTGGAAGCAGGGAAATAACCCCAATATCCCTTTTTTCTCTCAGCAAAATAACCCCCTCCCTCCAGCTGACAACAGGGAACGAATTCAGCTTGAAGTGTCACAGGCAGCTTAGCGACTGTTCAGTGAGGCAGAGCCTAGAAGCCACCAAGGTGTAATTTGTCTTTTACAAAGAGAAGAGTTAAAAGGACAGATTATAAAACTCAGCCCAGTGGTGTTTTTTTTTTTTTTTTTTTTTTTACAAGCATCTACTGATTTTTTTCTCTTTCAGATGTTTTGTTGATCAAATTATATTCTTGACATTTTGGGGACCTTCTATGTTTTCCCAAATGCCGCTTAATGATGCCAGAGTGCAATTAAGACTAATTTGTTGGCAGAAATAATGGGAAGTTGTTAGGTTCTACGGCGGAACAAACCTAGGCGCTCTTATTATTATTATCCTTATTATTGAGGCCATTATTATTGCTCGAAGCATGTGTCAGGCTGAAAAAAGCAGGAGGGAAGATGAAACACATCTGGGAAGGGAAAAGAAAGTGCCTCTGAAGAAGTCAGACTTCCTCAGACATGGAGTCACAGAGTTCGGATCTCACCAGCACCACCTGTTCACTGTGTGACCTTGGACGAGCGACTTGACCCCATCCAGCCTGAGTCTTCTCATCTGTGAGTTGGGTGTATTAATATTACCTAGATCATTGGATTGTTGGAGAGGAACTGAGATGAAATATTTAAATTCTTGTCAGAGAGATGGAGAATTGTGTCATTCAGGGTTGTTTGGTTGTGACAAACTCAAAATAACAGGGGCTTACACAAGTAGATATTTATTTCTTTCACCTGCAAGTCTGATACAGGCAATGCAAGGTTGTTGCCAAGTTGACTCCATCAAGCCCTCAGGGACCCAGGCTCCTTCTAGCTCCCGTGTTGAAAATAGTGGCCAAAGTTCCACCTATCACACATACTGTGCAGGAAGCAGGGTGAAGAAGGGAGACAAAGTGGGGGTCAAAGGACACATGCCAGCTGCCTTTAAGGACAGCTCCCAGAGGGACCACATGACCCTTCTACTTAGGTTGTGTTAGCAAGAACTCAGTCACATGGCCATATCAAGCTGCAAGGGATGCTGGGAGATGTAGTCTTTATGCTGGGAAGACTTTAGTCCAGCCAAGAACTGGGGGATTCTAATATAATGGGGAAAAGAGAGATCAGAGATTCGGAGATAAGTGGAGGTCTCTCCCACAGGTGGGAGGAAGGAGAAGGAGAGCTAGGGAGAGACACCCACAAATATCAGATTTTGTTTCTCCTTCTCCCTCTCTTCTCCATAGCCAGGCAACCTGCAAGCCCTGTTGGCTCTACATGTTAAACTTCTCTTGGATCCACTCTTTGCCCTCAGTCTCCACAGAAAGGGCCCTCATTCAGGCTTCCCCAACATTCTCTAGGACCATTACAAAGGCTCTTCCCTGCTCTTCATCCCATCTTGTGGTCCCGCCTCTTCACTAATGAGCTGCCTGGGACTGAGATCTAATGGGGTCCCCACCGCTTACAGGATAGAATCCAATCCCCTGAGCTCAGCCTTCAAGGCCCTTCAGGATGATTCTCTGTTTCTCAGTATTTCTGCCTATACAACTTTCCTGGCAGCTGAGCAGCATATTTTGCTGTTGGCTGAATAAGCCACCTCTGTCTTTGAACTTGCTTTTTTCCCCTCTACCCCTCCCCCCCTTTCCTGCTCAGAAAGCTCCTATTCATGCTTTAGAACCCACATCAAATGTCCTCTCTCTACAGAGTTGTTAGGACTCTGCCACTGATGGGACTCTTTGCCCTCAAATCCATCCCTCGCTCTTCCCCTTCCCTCATCTACTGTTGGGGGGTGGGCATTGGCTAACTCCTCCAGGCTGTGTTTTCCAGACTGCTGGTGAGATGTCTTTTGGCTGGGTTTAGAGAATAAGAGGCACTGGCAGGAGCCTGGAGGAGAGCAGGGAGAAGGTGGGGCATTTCTCACCTTTTCTCTTCCTGGGATAGCACTCTGGCAGCAACTGCCATCTCCTGCCAGACAGTGCCCCCCCTCTGTGGTTCCAGATTCTGCTGGGCAGCCTTCCTGGGTGTCTGGCTCCCTTCAGGGTAACTCTGTTTCTGAGGTCTCGAAAAACCATCTCTTCTCACGGTCCTTCCATGTGGGTCTTCCACCCACGGTCCTAGGGGTGCTGGTGTCTTCCTGCTGTCTGTCATTTTGGGATAATGCTAGTTTGATGCCTCAACTGTTCTATCACCTGTGTAACCAGTCTCCTGCATTAAGTTCCCACTGTGTGAAATGCCTAGAATAGTTTCTGTTTTCCTTTAAAAAATTTTAAGGGTTATTTATTTTTGAGAAAGAGACAGAGCAGGAGTGGGGGAAGGGCCAGAGAGAGAGAGAGAGAGACCCAGAATCTGAAGCAGGTTCTAGGCTCTGAGCTGTCAGCATAGAACCCAACACGGGGCTCGAACCCACGAACCGCGAGATCATGACCTGAGCCAAAGTCGGATATTTACCCAAATGAGCCACCCAGGCCCCCCCCCCCCATTTAAAAAATTATTAATTTATTATTTGAGAGGGAGAAAGTGCACATACACATGAGTGGGGAAGGGGCAGAGAGAAGGGGAGAAAGAGAATCCCAAGCGGGCTCCATGCTGTTGATGGCATAGAGCCCGACACGGGGCTGGATCTCATGAACCGTGAGATCATGACCTGAGCTGAAATCAAAAGTGGGACACTTAACCGACTGAGCCACCCAGGCACCCCCGTTTCTGTTTTCTTAACCAGACAATAAATGAGCCAACTGTCTGGCATAGCACCGGGCCTAGAGTGTATGTTTAATTAATAGTTATCGAATGAATAGATGAATGGAGCTTCCCTACCACATCAAACCATGTGCTTCTCCAGCTCCTATGTCATTGCTTTATTACAGCATGCTTGAACTTGTTTGTCGACGCATCTGTCTCCCCCCGTAAGACGTAGCTAGTAGCTGGGGATGCACAAATACACAGGCCTCCTGACTCCGGAGAATGTTTCTGCTACTTTCTGCATCTGAGAGCAGGGAAGGAAAGGAGAGGGGAATGGGATGGAGAGAGGTGGAGAGTTCTCTACAGGTCTCTCTGTCTCTCTTATTTTAAACACAGGGCTTTGCTTCTGGGTTCAGGCAAGGATTTATGAGTGTGTTTAGGCAGTAACACCAGGGGACCTTTGGCAAGATATGTTCCCTGTCACGTTCTGACAGCCTACGGAGGGAGACGGCTGAAAACATCAGAAAGGAGATTTTTCCCAGAGCCGGGAGAGGCTGCAGCCCAACCTTGCCACCCTTTAAATGCCACTCAGAAAGGCCTGGGGGAGAAGTGGGGAGGCTCCTGTCTTTTGAGTGGCATGTCAAAGACAGAGCACTCCGATGCGTTTTCTCAAATTTTAGTCTGGGTTTCCCCGAAGACAGAGCAAGGCAGTGAGGTTTAAGCTACGGTTGGAAGGATTTGGATCAGACATTAGGAGGAGCTGTCGTCTGATCCTTCATGATGATGTGAAAGTCGACTCAGGTGCAGAGCTAATTATTATCTCCTACAAGTCTCCCCGTTCTCCCCACGCTGGCCAAGCTGGCCTTCATTTTGTCCCTTGAACGTGCCTCAGGGTCTTTATACTCATTATCTTCTCCGCCATGTCTGTCTTTCCCCTTCATTCCTGGATCCTTCTCATTCAGATCTCAGTTCACATGTCCCCTGCTCAGGGAAGCATCTCCTGCCTGCTCCGTAGAAGGTGGCTGCACACAATCAGTCATTCCCAAACCATTGCCTGGTTTTATTTCTTTATTGCATCGGTTCCTCTTTGTAATTATCATATTTCTTTATCTCCATGCCTGTTCACTTTCCATCGAAACCTACTAGATCACAGGCTTCACCAAGGCAGGAATCTGTTCTAGTGTTTTCCCCACTCATACCTGACACATAGGTGCTCACTCATGATTCTTTGAATGAGTAAATTAGGTCTGGTGCTTCAAAACCCTAGTGGCTCAGAAGTGACCCTGGGTATGCACAGCTGAGGTCAGTCTGGGAGATCTTGCTGGGAAGGGGGAGAACGGGCATAGAAGTGCACTCTGGGTCCTGGGCTGGTGCAAGGACATGATGTCTGCAGTGTGCATAGAACAGGGCCTGACACGTTATTGAGCTTCTCAGTCAATGTTAGCAGCTGTTCGGTTCAGATGTGCTCCCTGTGGAGCTGAGTGCTGGGGGGTAGTGTCTGGGCTGCAGGTATCTGCGTAGCAGGCCTGGGCTCGACATGGCCATAGAGGCTGCTGGACCCGAGGCCAGTGAATGGCTTGCTCGCTGGGGCTGGGAAAGACCACCTGCACTACCAGGGAGCCTCTGAGGACCTCGTGGACAGACAGATAGTATCATTGCTGGGAGCGTGGATCTTGGAGCCAGACACCGGGGTTTGAATCCCAGCTCTACTGTTGACTAGCATGGCAGTTTACTTAACAGCCCTGTGCCTCCATTTTCCTATCTGTAGAGCTGGGACAGATAGGAAAGACCCCATAAGACCCGCTCGGCTCTGCCAGGATCGCATAAAGCACCTTGGTCCATGTCTGGAATGAAGTAAATGTCACAGGCGTTGGTGGCTACACCACCAAACAACAATATTGCTATTAGTTTTCTGGGTCTTATGGGCTGAATGGTGCCTCTCTGCGCTCCCCCTCCCAACCCCGAACCATTTGTTGAAGTGCTACCCCAGTACTTTAGAAGGGCACTATATTTAAACATAAGACCTTTAAAGAGGTGACTAAGTAAAGTAAGGTATTAGGGTGGGTCCTCATCCAGCCTGATTGGTGTCCTTACGTGACTACACATTTGGACACGCCAGGAATGTGCACACAGAGAAAAGGCCACAACCGGACACAGAGGGGAAAGGACCACGTGCAAGCCAAGGAGAGAGGCCTCAGGAGAAACCCAACCTGCCCACACCTTGATCTTGCACTTGCGGCCTCTGGAACGGTGAGAAAATAAATACATCTTTGTTGGTGAAGCCACCCACTTGGTGGGCCTTGTTACGTAGCCTGAGCAAACCAGTGCACTGGGTCAGGAAATTCCAAGGCCCAGAGATCCAGGTGGGTCCTCACCCTCTGGGAGGTTCACCCCCAGCCCCTCGCTACCAGCTCAGCCTCATTCCTTGTTGTTTTACTTACTTTTTATTTCTGAGAAAGACAGAGAGACAGACGTGAACAGGGGGAGGGTCAGAGAGACACAGATACGGAGACATAGAATCCTAAGCTGGTTCCAGGCTGAGCCTGACGCGGGGCTCGAACCCATGAACCCGTGAGATCATGATCCGAGACAAAGTCAGACGCTTAACCGACTGAGCCACCCAGGAGCCCCGGTCCTTGGAGTTTTAGATTCCCTCTTCTTCATTCAGAGCCAATCCCAGAGAAGCAGGTAGGAATGGACCCACCTGATTGGAGCCAGAAGCGCCTGGAGGCGGGGCCAAGCGGTTGACTGACCTGAAGGGCGGCCCACCGTGGCCCGCTGGGGCTGAAGGGACAGGCCCGGAGCTTGCCAGAGGGCGAGGCGGCCAGAGGCTCCGAGAGCAGCTGGTCAGCCGGGGGCTTTGGCGGGGTCGGCAGCGCGGCTCAGCTGGTGAAGTGATGCTCTCCTCTGATTGAGCTAATTATGCTGATTGAATTTCCTCCTTCTCTCTTCAGTGCCTCCTTCTGCCTCCTCCCCTCCCCTGTCTCTCCCCTCCCCTCTCTCCCTTTAGAGAGAAAGGGAAAGGTTTCCTTAATGTGACTGGTAATTGTTATGCACACAGTGTCAGATGTTAATGCGGGCTGTGATTGACAGCTAATCAGCCCATCAGCTGTACAAAAAGAGTGAATAACTCGGTAATTTGATTTCCCCTGATTCCCCTGCGTGGGATGGCAGGAAAGTCTAAATTAGCAATCAGAGAGCCCTGGCAGATCGTGGAGGGCAGGGCGGCGGTGAGGGTCTAGGGGCTGCGGGTGCAGCTGCAGCCTGTGGGTCCCGGCACCCAGGCTGAGAGCCTCTCCCGGCTTCGCCCAGGCGCTGGAAGAGCTTGTGAGCCGCAAGGACTAAGGGGAGAGGCTGGGGCGGTGGGTCAAGTCCTCGTCCCCAGGGCTGCCTCTTCCCTGGTGGCAGCTGGGCCGAAGCCGCAGGCTGGCCTCCCCGAGAGGGAAGGGGTCTGGGCTGGCGGTGCTCTTATCGCGTTGTCTAGGAGACCACCCTGGTGGTTGGGATGTGGCAGCCAGGCGCCTCCCCCCACCCACCCTTTTAGAGCTGGTTGCCAGGGTTTCCACAGTATGACCCAAATTCTTCCAATTCAGGGAAATAGTTGTCCCCTCACTCAGCTTCTGGCAGACTCCACTCAGGTAAAATGGAGCACAGCAGAGGCACATGCGGCTTATCGGGTCTCCTGGCCCTCCTGGGCAAGCAATAGTAGCGAGGCACAGCCAGCATCCACTGGGGGCCCCGCCAAGTGTTTGGTCCGCGTCCATCGGAAGGAGGAAGGAAGACTGGGCACCTGGTTCCAAGTCTCACAGGGAAAAAACGGTGGAGCTGGGATTCGAACCTAAGGCAGCGCCGGCTTCTCGGCTGTGGTGCCAGAGGCAGCGTGAGCTGTGGGGTGCACTCTGGCCTCAGGTGGCCTCTGACTCATTAGGCCTCCCCACTCCCTGTGAGGTCCTCACCCCAGAGACCTCCCCCCTCCCCCACTGCCCCTGCCCCAGAGAAATGTCTGTGAGGATCTATAGCCATATGTGAATGTTTGTCCTTTTGCAGATGGGGAAACTGAGGCCCAAGGAAGACAGGGATGGACCCGAGGGCACACAAAGGGCTATTGACCCAGCTAGGGCTGAAACCTAGCTCTCCTGGCCCCACCTAACAGGGTCCAGCCCAGACTACCCTCCAAACCCCCGTCTTATTTCCTTATTTCTCTTTCTACTCCTAACCCCAGCCATCCTCTCCCTAGATCCCTCCTCAGCTGTGAGAGCCAGCAGGGAGCTGAGGGGAACCTTCCAGTCAGCAGGGCCTGGAGCTGCTCAGGGATGGCCCTAGGTGGCAACGGCATGTTGCGGGGAGAGAGCCAGCCCTGAGCGGCCCCACTGGCTGCAGGAGAGGCAGCTGCTGGGGGCTGGGGATGGATTTGGCCCCTTGATGTTCTGAACACAGTGGCCTGGGCGGGGGGGCCAGAAGGGCTGACTGTGCCCATCAAACACTGCCTGGCCCACCGCCAGCTTGAAGCCCTCATTCCTCTATTGCCCTCCCTGCATTCCTCTTGGGGATACAGATATGGGGGGGTGCGGGGCCATTCCCTGACAGTGGTTTCCCGGGGCCACTCGGTCCCATTCTTGGGCAACGGGCACCCATGCCAGTCCACGCTTTGTGCATGTGCACATTTAGCAAACCTGTGTGCATGTATAGCCACACAGAGGTGTCATTTGTCCTTGCCTTGGGTGCTCTTTGGGGATCAAGACCCCTCCATGGGCCCCAGAGGAGTTCTGGAAGCTGGGCCTTCTTGGACCAGCCACTTGGATGCTGACAGAGGGATGAGGAGTCTGAAAAGAGTCAGTTTACAGGGAAGCAACAGCCAGATGGGGCAGAAGTTGGTGTGAAAGCCATGGATCGTGGCCTTGACCTTTATAAGATCAAGGGTGGGGAACCTGCCTTGGGAGGGGTTGTGCTCAGACCTGAGTCAGAAACAGGTGGAGTCCGGTAGGGGTGGGCTTTGGAAGAGCCACAATCTGGGGACAGTTGTGAAGCCTATTTTGTTCCAGTCTATGTGTTGGCTAATGGGTTATTACCCTCAGTGTGCAGATGATGAAATGGGCTCGGATGGGCACAAAGAGAGACTGCTCGAGGTCACACACCTATGGAGAAGAAAGCAGAGATTCTGCTTCGTGTGGAAGTTCACCCTTGCTTCCCTGTAAGACCCAGTGGAGGATGGAGGAGGTGGGGAGGGGAGCGGGAGGAGGGGGAGGAGGAGGAAGTGCGAGCGCAATCCGTCAGGAGCCAGAGCCCCCAGGAGGCACAGGAGGGCAGAGTAGAGTTGAACTTCTGAGCTACTGACCTCAAATATTTAATTGTCTTTCAGCCAACAAGTGCTTACTGGGAAAGTGCTGTGTATAAGCTGCAAGCAGCTTGCAGCCTTCTCTTGTGGCGCTTACTGTCTGGTGCTTGTATGTGCATGTGTGCGGCTTACTGCCCAGTGCTTGCGTGTGCCAGTGTGTGTGTGCACACGCATGTACATGTGTGCACCTGTATGCATGTGTGCGTGCTGGGGGAAGGCGGGCGATGCTAGTCACAACAGCAGCTGGAACAATCATAGCTCATGTCACTTGAACTCTTAGTAACTCCTCTGATCCTTACCCAGAGCCCTGTGGTGCGGCTCTGTTCTCCCCTCCCTACAGATGACGAAAGAGAGGCACTGCAAAATTAAGCAAATTGCCCTACGTAAGTCACACAGCTAAGATGTAATAGACCTAACTTCTGAATCTGGGCTGTTCAGCTTCAAGGTTAACACTTTTACTCTTACGATCATATCTGCTGGCAAGTTGTCATGTGTGCTGGGGAAACCAAGTGGATGCGGCGTTGAAGGGGCTGAGTATCTGAAGGGCCTTAGCGTACACAGAGCGCTGGAGAACTTGCAAAGCCCTTGCTGTTCATCATGTCATTTCATCCCCCGAGTGGCCCAGAAGGCTGGACTAGGACCCCATTTACCAGATGGGGCCAGTGCAGCTCAGAAAGGTCAGGTCACCTGCCTAGGTCGTGTTCCCTTTGAGTTCAGAGCTGACTCCCTGAGCTCCCACTTCCATCCTTGAAGGGCCCCGTGGGCTGGCTTGTGGGCTGTTGAGCCTACTCAGTCCTCTGTTCGCCTTCTACTCTCCAGGGTCCCATGGGCAGCAGACCCTACCAGCTGCCAGCCCCCATGTCTCCTAATGACATTTCTGTAGTCTGGCTGCTCTGGGCTGTAAGCTGTCCCCTGGGCTGCCTGCCGCACCTCAAGGGGAAGGCTGACAGGCCCTCAGCTATGAGGCATTTAGCTTCTGCCCTTGAACTTGCCCTTTCTCTTCTTTCCCTCAATGCCACCTGCTGCCCCCACACTCTAAGCAAGGAGGTGGTGGGGTCCAAGACTCCTGCCCTTATGTCTCTGTGGGGCTAAGACTCTGGATCTCAGACCCATGGGCTCCATCGCGGGACCCCTGCTCAGCAACTCTTTACAACCTTGGCGTTCCCACAAGGGCTAACCCCTCAGCAGCACTGGGCATTTCCAGGGCTCTCTCACCCACTCCTGCCCCTCCTGTCCCCTGACCCTCATGCTCTACCTTGGTGGCATCAGGGAAGACCCTGCTGACCCATGGACACAGTGTCATGTTGTGTCACTGGAAGTTGGTATCATGTACCCATTTTTCAGATGAGGGAACTGACACTTGGAGAGCGTGAGTGCCTTGCCGGAGGTAAGAGGTAGAGCTGATCTCCTGAGATCTAGAGTCCATATCCTAGAGAGAAGAAGGTATGCCATCCCCGTGCCTCCTTGCTCACCTCCCCTCTCCCAGAGGTTGGCTGAAAGCCCAGCGCGGGACATCGATTTGGGTGGAGGGACTTCCTGGTAAAGCTCATCTGCGAGGCACCAGTGAGCTCTTGTCTCAAGTCCAAGCCCGGATGGCTAGTGTGGGGTGAGGCGAGGGAGAGAGAGGGTAGGTATTTAGGATAAACTGAGTCAGAGGCCAGACACATGAGGACCGGGCTGGGTCAGGACGACGAGCTAGAGGCCAAGAGCAGAGACACTAAGCAGTGGGGCCTGGAGACTGGGCAGCTTTGCCAGCGAGCCCTCTCCAGTGGCAGATGGGGTGGCTGGGGATGGAAGGGACATCCACGGTGGCTCCTGCCCATGTCCCACCTTCTGCCACTTTTCACTTGGGAATGGAAGGCAGGGAACAGAGATGCCCTATGAATTGCCAGAGGCAGCGAGCCAGGAATGGGGACCCAGGTGTCCTGGCTCCCTACCCAGGGGCACCCGATAGCCCAAGAGGACCCTGCTTCCCCAGGGCCCCCCTAGCCCGGGGCTGCACGGACTGTTGTGTGCAGCCAACTGCACGGTGGGGTGCCTGTCAGGAGGGCTGGACCTCTGCTGGTGGAAATGCCCCTACGTGCAGACACACTCGCAGACACAGAGCTGCCCCCAACCCCCTTACACACAACTCACAGACGCATGAGCACAGCTGTCACAACTCACAGATGTGCACAATCACACAGGCACACACATTCATGTCCACCAGCCCTCAGAATAGTCACCAAGTACTCACATACGTTCTTTTTTGTTGTTGTTTTAATTTTTTAGTGTTTATTATTTATTTTTTAGTGAGAGACAGAGCGTGAGCAGGGGAGGGGCAGAGAGAGAGGGAGACACCAAATCCAAAGCTGGCTCCAGGCTCTCAGCTGTCAGCACAGAGCCTGATGCAGGGCTTGAACTCACAAACCGCCAGATCACAACCTGAGCCAAGTCGGGACACTTAACTGACTGAGCCACCCAGTTGCCCCCAGACAGTCTTCTCCACACACACAGTGTGCACTCTCTCTCTCTCTCTCTCTCTCACACACACACACACACAACCAAGTGAGCAGGAAGCCAGGCACCTGCAGCTCTGTTCCTGTTTTGTCCTTGCACTGTGACCTTGTTCAAGGGTTATTTTATTTATTTATTTTAAATTTCTTTAATGTCTATCTATTTATTTTTTTGAGAGAGAGAGACAGACCAAACGTGAGCAGGGGAGGGGCAGAGAGAGAGGAAGACACAGAATCCGAAGCATGTCCAGCCTCCGAGCTGTCAGCAAAGAGCCTGACGTGGAGCTGGAACGCATGAACTGTAAGGTCATGACCTGAGCCGAAGTCGGATGCTTAGCCGGCTGAGTCACCCAGGCGCCCAAGGTCACCCATTATTTTAAAGCCTTCCAGGTGGCTCTCTCATCTCAGCCCCTCCCCCTGCGCCCGCCTGGAACTGAACACCACGTCTTGCACAGACCCTGTCTCGGCACTCGAGGCTCCTTCTTACACTGCTCGCCTGATTACCAGCCTGCTGCCTCCGCTAGACGGGAGAACCCTCCAGAGCGGCTTCCAAGGCTGCCAACAGGTGGGTGCTCTGCAGGTGCCCTCCACACGGGGAACCGAGTCATTTGGTTTCCCACAGGCCTTGACGACTCCTCCTCCCAGCCCTTGAGCTCCCTGCTCCCCATGAGGATCTTGTTAAAATGTAGATTCTGATTTTGCAGGGCTGGGGCCTGGGTGATATGGGGGCAGGGACACACTCTGAGCTGCTCACTCATTCCTCCAGGCTAACCCTTCACGACCCCACCCGGTATGCTCTGTGTCACCTCCCCCAAATGGCCACAAGCCTTGGCATGGTCACTGCTGAGGACAAGAATGTCACTACCCAGATGCAGCCCCTCTGGAAAACAGTGTGGAGGTTCCTAAGGAAACTAACAATAGAACTCCCCTAGGACCCAGCAATAGCACTGCTAGGAATTTACCCAAGGGATACAGAAACGCTGATGCATAGGAGCACATGTACCCCAATGTTCATAGCAGCACTCTCCACAATAGCTAAAACCTGGAAAGAGCCTAAGTGTCCATCAACAGATGAATGGATCAAGAAGATGTGGTTTATCTATACCATGGAATACTACATGGCAATGAGAAACAATGAAATCTGGCCATGTGTAGCAACATGGATGGACCTTGAGGGTGTTATGCTGGCGAAATAAGTCAGGCAGAGAAGGACAAATATCATATGTTTGCACGTATAGGAGGATTAGGAGGAACTTAACAGGGGACCAATGGGGAGAAGAAGGGGGGAAATGGTGGGGAAAGGGAGAGAGGCAAACCATGAGAGACTCTTGAATGCTGACAAAAACTGAGGACTGATGGATGTGGGGGGGAGGGGGGTAATGGGCATGGAGGAGGGCACTTGTGGGGATGAGCACTGGGTGTTATATGGAAACCAATTTGACAATAAACTATTTGTAAAATAAATAAATAAATAAATAAATAAATAAATCATGATTAAAAAAAAGAATGTTACTACTCAGAGAGCCACATTCCTTTACCTTCCTTCCACACCTCTCCTTCCCCCACCAGCTTGAGTTCTATCTCCAGGCAGCCTTCAGGGATGACAAACGAAGGCCAAGGCCTTCTCGGTTTACTCTTCTCCGAGGCCTGGGGCTTTTTCCTTTGTACATTCTAAACTTGGTAAGGTCCCCCTAATGTGTGATGAGAACTGCATGCAGCACTTCAGGGAGGCCTGGCCAGAGCAGGTGCAGGGACGCAATCACCTCCCTTAATCTATAATTCATACTCCTATTGACACAGCCTAAATTTAACTAAATTAACTAGAAATTTAGTTAACTAAATTTCTTCAACAGGTGCCTCATTGTGCTGGCCAGTATTTTCCTTGTGGTCACTGAAGGACACCAGAGCTTTGGCCTCACACAAGTTCCCATCATACAACTGTCCTGGTGAGGGACAATTCTGTTACACAACGGTTCTGAGGAATGTGGTTTGTAGTCAGTAAGTGGGGCCTCCTCCTTCCTCCCTCCTGACCACACACCAACTCAGAGATCTGTGCAGCTGCCTTGCTGGCTGGCCCACTGGTGTGTTCTCTCCAGCAGGCTTGACGTTTCCCCTGTATTTTCATCCTGCCTGTTTGCCTCCACCCCATCATGGTTCTGGAACCACAAACTCACTGCTTACTTCTTTGCCTCTCTTGTGTTTCTGGAATCAGCTATAGTAAGAGAAAGTCTAAATTAAGGAGGTCAATACATTTGATACAAATGTTAACCCATCTTTTCCCAAGGAGACACTTTAGTCCCCAGGTCTTGAAGACCTACTATGTGCCATGCAGTGGTCAAGGTGCTTCTTGCATGGGTCATTTGCCTGACTCCAAAGCCCTACAGAGAAAAGGCAAGAAGAGGTAGTATGAATCAGAACTTTTCATCCATTCATCCATCCATCATCCATCCATCCATCCACCCACCCACCCATCCATCCATCCACCCACCCACCCATCCATCCATCTATCCATCCATCCGTCAATCCATCCATCCATCCATTCATCCATCCATCCATCCATCCATCCATCCATCCATCCATCCATCCATCCAATAGATATGTATTGAGCACCTACCTTGGCCACGTACTGCTGTGAGTGCTGGGAAACCAGGAGAGAATACGGTAGAAGAAGCTTCTGTATTCAGGAACTGATGACATTCAATTGGGGTGACAGATAAGATAACTAAATAAAGATAGAAGGCAAGAAGCCAAGAAAGGAGATGGGGGACGGAAGCCACTTTCCTCAGAGACAGTGTGGCATGATGGGTAGAACCCAGACTCTGGGGCTAGATTGCTCTAACTCTCACTGCGTGGCTCTTGATGAGCTCCATGCCTCAGTTTCCTCACCCTTAGGCTGTTATAAAGTACCTGGGCAGTGCCTGGCACCCAGTGAGTGCTTCTTTGAAGAGGTGCTATTTAAGGTTGAATAGGTGCCAGGCATATACAGATCAGGAGAAAGTGGAACAGAGAGTGGAAAGGCCCCAAGGCTGGAAAAAGTTTGGCTCATTTTGGGGAATTGAAAGAAGGTCCCAGTGGTTGGAAAGAGTGAGTGAAGGGAGAGGAGATCAGATTCAAGAGGGGCCAGTCAAGTAGCCTGGCTGAGAGGTCACTGTCACTGGTTGGATTATAAACTGAGGCCCGTGGACCATCACTGAAGGGTTCTGAATAAAGATACAGTTCTGTTTTGCTTTTTCAGACTTGAGGGTGCTGTGGTGTGG
Source organism: Proteles cristata cristata (assembly GCA_017311185.1). NCBI lineage: Eukaryota > Metazoa > Chordata > Mammalia > Carnivora > Hyaenidae > Proteles > Proteles cristata. The sequence goes on along the minus strand of JAESUZ010003902.1, from coordinate 1,762,482 downwards.
GGCAAGTTTGCAGAGAGCCAGGAGGAGGAGGCAGCCGAGGGCCTGAGTGCCAGCCCCAGGCAGGGCTCTGAACCAAGCCCATTAACCCAGCTGGGGACTTGTTCCAATAAGGATGGCAGGAGAAGTGCCTCCCCACTGTTCCTGAATCTTCCTAATCCACCGGGGCCTTGAAGGGAGAGCAAAGAGGCCCGGAAGGGAGTTTTTGAGGGGTGTTATTTTGCATCCTAATTGCATGCTAAGCAGGCCCGTGGGCAGGGCCAGCTGCACAGCATTAGCTGCCACCAAACTCCAGTGACTCAGGCCACAGAGCCTTAAAATATTTATCTCTGCTGCATTTGGAATTCTGTGCCTGCAAGGGAGCCCCCACTGGGAAGCAGGAAGTGGAAGCAGGTACCTGTTGGCAGCAGCGATCTGGAAACAACGCAGGGCTGCGTGAGTCCTGCCTCCTGAGCGAGCGAGCGAGCAAGCAGGGTGCAATGGAGGCCTGTGGGGTGTTGGAGGCAGGCGCCTCACTCGCTCGCTCAGCTGGCTTGCCGTCCCTGGCACCTCCCTGGAGATCATGGCCCCCCTCCATGACAAATTGATTTTCCACTGTATCATCTGGATCCCTGGTTTGCAGCCCACCTCACATCCCTTTTTGGATCCGTTTGAGGGGAAAAAAAATCTAACGTCAAGTCCTGGGTGCATGAGTGTGGTAGTGGACGTGGTCCGGGGGTGTGTGTCCAGCTGCATTAACAAGAAGCTCTCTGACTACCCCCAGGGGCGCATGTCGGGGGGTGCGGTTAGCAGGGTGGTTTAGGGGGTGGTGGAGTTCGCTGCCACCACTTCCCAGGACTGTAGCCTTGGCCAAAGCACCATACCTCAGTGCCCTTCATCTGAAAAATGGGGCTAAGAGCCCTACCTCCCAAGGCTGTCCTGAGTTTTAGCTGAGGTTACTCGTGCAAAGCACTTGGCCTAGTGCCTGGCTTGGTGGGTCCTGAGGGCTCCATAAATGGTGGAGATTATTATTGGTGCCTTCTGGAGGGTATGAGCAGGGCCCAAGGATGAGCCCTCTATGACCCGTGGGGAAGCTGACCATGGACTCTTGGACACGTGCTTCCGGGGGAAGGGCTCAGGCTGGAAGGTGGGGGGGGGAGGGCAGACAGCATCACTCTCTCCTCATAGGCGTGACTGCTGGGGGGATGGGGCGGTGGGGAAGCTTAAATGTTTGATGACTCAGTCTCAGCTCTTTTATTTCGGAGAGTCTGCTGAGGCGGGGAGCGGGGCTGGATTACCATGAAGTGCTCCTAATTTGCACAGAGAGATAAGGAGCTCATCATAACAGAGAGGGGGACTGTTATTGCCAAGCAGCTGCTGCAAGCTGGTCCTAGGTGAGCCAGGATCTCTGGGCTGGGGGTGGGGGTGCTTGGGCTCACTCTGCTTCCGAGGCCCCTGCACCAGGTGATCTCAGGCCTGGCCACCGTGGCCGGAGATCACTTCTAGACAGAGGTGCTTGGGAGGAAGACACAGAGAAGCCTGAGCTCGTATTTTTGAAAATTAGACAAGTTATTGAGTTTTATGAATGCCTGTCCTGCCCGAGGGGTGCGTAGCTGTAAACTTGGCGATGGGCTGCCATGATCTATCCCCTCCCCCAGTCATCACCCCCCAACGTCTGAGGCCCAGAAGACGATCCAGCTGCTTTTATTTGCTAGGTCTGCTCAGCCTGCAGTCTGGGCTCTTGCTGCTGAAGGGACAGAAGGCAGATCTTGGGAAGAACTTCCTAAGGAAGCATCAAGAGGGGCCTGTGCGATCTGAGTCTCAGGTGGCCTTTAGGGAGAGGCTCTGTGCAATGTCTCCTTTCCAGGTCTGAGCCCCAGCAGACCCTAGCTTTGGGAGACTGACTGGACCTGACAGGGAGGGACACGTTACTGAACTTTCTCGGGCTTGGAAGGTGCTCAAGTGGGCAGCAGAGGGGTCTAGGGGGCATCATTCTGGCATGACAAGCTCCACACCTGAGCAAGGTGAGGTTTTCATAGACCCATATGGTCTTGAGGGCTTTTTGTAGTAGCTTCAAGAGGCAGGAGTCATTGGCCCCTTTCTGCATAGAAGGAAACTGAGGCACAGAGGGGGCCATCTCGGGAGTGCTGAGTGCTGTCCCACAGGCTGACTGTGGCCATAGCTGCCGAAGAGGGGGACCTTCAGGGCAGTCAGGGCCGACTTCCCTCGGCTGCAGGAACGACGGCTCTGCAGGGGAGAGGGTCTGAGAACTGAGAGATTGTGCATGGGTGGTGGGCTCATGGAGGCCACCTCCCTGCCCGTCAGTCCCGCTGCCCTGTGGGTGCTGCAGCGAGAGCAGCAGAGCAGCTGCAGGTTGGAAAGAGCACTGGATGGAAATCTGGCCTCCATCCATTCCATAAACATTTATTAATCACCGCGGTATTACCCCCATTCAATCCCACAACAGCTCAGTGAGGTGGACCCTCTTTGTGTATTTCATTGACTCTGAGATACTGTCTTAGAGGTGGGAATCGCATTCTGATCAGTGGGGTTATAATGGAGAGCGTTTTTCTTTCTTCGTGATCTATGCGCCTACGGCATGTTTTACACCAAAGAACAGTTCTATGCAGTACAGAGCTCTCCCGATTTTACAAATAAGGCAATCATAATGATAACAGTGTTAATAGGTAACCCCTGTTAAGCGCTGAACATGTACCAGGTGCTAGATTAAGAGCCTCGTTGTTTTTGTTATTATTTCCATTTTGCAGATGAGAAAACTGAGGCTGAAGAGGTTGCTCAGGGTCACACAGAGCTGGAAGGGTATAGCAGGGATCGGAGCCGCATCTGGCTGCCGCCAGCTCCCTGGGTTCTGGATCACTTGGGGGTATCCCAGTGTGCCCATCTGCTCTGGGCGAGGTTTGTTTCTGGGGAAGAGCCATGCGCAGGGCAGATGTGGCCCTGGCTTGCTCGGCCCTTCCGCAACCTGGCGTGCGTGAGGCAGCCTTGGGGGCTCAGACAGCTTTGGGGGTCCTTGAGCAACTGCCGGTGAGGATGGGGTCAGGAAAGGGGGCGGGGTCAGGAGGGGCCGTGGCCAGTATTTCTACTTTAAGTGTCTTTGCTGCCAGCATTTTTGCCTCATAGCTAATTGCTTGGAAGGCAACTTTGCCCTAAAAGGATGAAAAAAAATAACTGGTTGACAGTTTGATTTGACAGTCTGGTTTCATCGACTGGTTGAGAGTGTGTTTTCACTTCTCCACTGACACAGTCCCCCCGTGTTTGTATGGTATCGATCCTAGCCCTCATGATCGTCGGGACTGATTGTCTGCAGGTGCAGAGTTTGAACTCACATCTCCCAGCGAGCTTTGGAACGTCTATCAAGGGACATGTGACAATATGCCAAGAACAAACAATAGCGTAGAAGGCTTTCGTGTCACAGTACGAACCTCGTTTGCAAACACGCATCCTAGTTTTTGGAAACGGATGTTCCTCTTATGAAGGAATTTTAGTGAAAATCGAAGGCGTCTGATGCTGCACAAAAAGATGAACCCATGGGCCAAGAAGCTTGTGCCGTATTATGACTCAAAGGCTCCGAAGACAAGCACGAAGGTACAAGCCACTAAATAAACCATTCGCACTGCACTGCCGTGGATTTGTACATATTTTAAATGTATTCAAACACCACACGAGTCTTTAATTTTGTTTTTCATGTTTCATGTTTCATCATGTCCTTTTTAAGGAACATCCCTCTTGGTTTTTGTGGTTTTATCTATGACGGCAAAACTGCCTCATGGCCAATTAGTTATGCATGAAAATATGGCAAAAATGTGTACGGTGAAGATGCTTATGGCCAAACTACCTAGAGCCGGAAGGTGGGTGGACTGGGTGCAAAGGAACGCTCAGGAATGGTGGTTGGGGGTCGTGACCGTTGGCTTTCCCACCTCCTTGCCGTCACCTCCCTCCCTCCTCTCGTTCTTTGCCACTGCCTCTTGCACACCCATCACCTTCTCCAGGCAGGGCACAAGATTGGTGTGTACATCCAAGGTGGCAGCAGAAGTCATGGGATCAATGTACCTCAGCTGGCTCTCACCAAGAAGAGACAAAAGCCTCAAAGCCCAATAAAGCCAAATCTCTGAGCAGGAGAGCCATGGGCAGGTACATCGAGGGGCTGATGGTAGAGCATCAGGACGTGTGATGGGAAGGCCACTTAGCTTCTGGAGTGTCAGGCCCCAGAGAGGAGGCAGGAGTGTGTGCTGGACAAGAATGCAGACTTCAAGGTCTGATTAACTTCGGTTCTCATCCGGGCTCCTCTTCATACTCCCTGTGTGGCCCAGGCAGGCTTAACGATTTCTCTGAGCCTTGGTTTCCTCTTCTATACAATAGGAATAATAATTTTATTAGTTGTCTACTGCTGCATAACAAATAATGCCCCTCCTCCCAAATTTAGTAGCTGAAAACCATATACACTTAGTGTCTTGCAGAGTTTGTGGGTCAGGAATCAAAGCGTGACTTAGCTGAGTCCTCTGCTCGGGGTCTGTTACAGTCAGTGGGCTATAGTTTCATGTCAATGTCATGAGCTGTAGTTTCATCTGAAGGCTGTGCTGGGGAAGGCTCTACTTCCTTACTTACATACAGGATGTTGGCAGAGCTCAGTTCCTCCAGGGCTGTCAAATGAGGGTCTCAGTGCCCCACTGGTGGTTGGCTGGAGGCTGCCCTCAGTTTCTTGCCACATTAGCCTTTCCAGTTGCTTCATCATGAAGAGAGTGAGAGAGAGAGAGAGGGCAAATGGAGTCACAGCCATTTATAACCTAGTCTCAGAAGCACAAGGCCATGACCTTTGCTCTATTCCATTATTAATCATGAGAAGCAAGTCACCAAGTTCAGCCCTCGCTCAAGGTGAAGGGATTATTACACAAGGTGTTTTTATGTCACTACCAGGAGATGGGGATCATTGGGAGTCATTGTGGAAAAGTCATGAAGAGTAAATAAGAGTCTGCACATAAGTAATTAGCGTACTACCTGGTGCATAGTAGCTGCTCAATAAATTGACTTGTTATTTTGTTGTTGTTATTCTTAAAGCCATCCTGGGCTGAGGCTGAGATGGGACAGACCCCAACGACCTACCCCATCTCCACGGGGTCAAATCCTGTGTATCCCTAGGCTCACTCCATGCTCCAGGAAGATTTCCCCCAATCAGCTGTGAGCTGCACTTCCTTGAATGTCCCCTCCTTGTTTGTAGGGAAGGAAGCACCCATCCCTGGCTCGGCTGATGGTCATGAACACCCCACTAGCATCATCTGTCTCATAGATTTTGGTGGTGGTGGGGCTATAGCGTTTGAGGTTTACAGATTTCTGAGATATAGCAGTGGAAGGGTTATAATATTTTTTATCTAGGAGTTAAAAATTGTGACGTTTACATTATTGCAAAGTAAATAGAGTCGTGACTTCGGTTTCACAATTTCTGTAGCTCCTTTATGTACTTATGGCAGTGCTAGCGCATTACTGACAGTTACAAGATTTTCTCTCCCTCTGGAAAATTGGAGGAGGGGGTCATGTGACACCTTCCCACTCTGAATGCTCTGCTCATTACAGGTGCGGAAACCACCATGCAGGTGACTGGTCCAAGATCACAACACGATGGAACCAGGATTTGAAGCCAGTTCTCTGGTTCTAAGCCCATGCATGGTCTTTATATTATATTCATTCATCCATTTATTCAGGAAGCGTTGTTTAGTCTCAGCGATGTGCCAGCCTCTGTGCTGGGAACTAGGAATAGAGTGATGAGTACGTTTTTGTTCCAGGTCTCAAATGCTCTTCATGTTCCCCTTCTCCACTACCTCCACTGGCTTATAGCTTTTCCAAACAGAGCCCCCGCTTTCTCAACCTCTCTCCTTCTCTGTGTCTACCGCATGATTTTGAATTTGAAGTGGGACTGTATTTAAGGAGAGGTTCTATCAGCCATGGGCTTGAAGGAAATGTAGCAAGAAATGGCTTTAAGATCCCAGGAGAGAAGGATCTGACCGGTTACAGATTCGGATGGAAGGTGGCCAGAGGTCCCGGAGGAAAATGAAGAATGAGGTCTATAGATTAAAGCAGCTGACTGACTTTCAACAGCAGGCCCTTCTCTAGGCCTTGAGAGCCCCAGACCTCTCCCCTCTCCCCTCCACGGCCCTTGAGGAGTTAAACCCAAGCCACTGCCTTCCTGCCCAGTGAGCCAGGTGATGGGATTGCAGTTAATGGCAATTTGAACAAGTTTGGTCAACTAGAAATACATAAGGAGATTGAAACATGAAAATGCCCTCAAAATTTATACAATTGATATATTGTAGTTCAGTCAGCTGTTAACTCTATTGTATGAAAGATGGCAGAAATAATTTGTAACCAGCCTCACATTTGTTTACTGAACCTTGGCAAAGGAAGACATGGAGGAGTCAGCCGTGTCACCAGGAATTCCCCCACCCCCAACGCCCCATCAGGCACCACCAAAGCGGTCCCTCAGCCAGGCATGACTTGTGCTCAGTGTCACCTTCGTGTGCTGGACACCTTGCTAGGCACTGGTCATGTGATGGTGAACAGAGAGCAGAGTCCCACCTTCCCGAGCTTGCTTACTAGCGGGAGACTTTAACAAAGGAATATATGAGTAACTAAAGTGAGGTAGTGAAAGGTGCTCTGGAGAAAAGACGGGTGATGGGATAGAAAGGGAAGGGAGTGGGTGAACGGGGAGCCTAGGAGAGCTTCTGAGCACTGGGGCCCTAAATAATTCTTGAGATGTTAGAGGTGCAAGCCTCACCTGGCTCTCTGCTCTACAGCTTCCTGTCCTAGGCACGAGCTGTGTATCTTTGGGAAAGTGACTTAACCTCTCTGAGCTTTGGATGCCTCGTCTGTAAAACGGGAATAATACGTATCTGTCACAGGATTATTTGAGACAAACTGTATAAAGCAAAGTGTTCTATGTATGTGACTTGTTAAGATTGCAATTCCAGTGCAAGGTCATTCCTACATTCATTTATTCTTTCCTTCACCAAATATTTATCATGTGCCTTCCGTGCACATTAAGGGGCACCCCACTCCCGATTTGCTATTCTGGCCCAAGCATAGAAAGACTTTGGCCTGGCGGAGCCTGGGCTGGAATATTTAAACAAGATTTTACCAAAGCCTCAAGAATGACAACAGGGAAATAAGCATGGCACGATTTGTAGGTTGTGTGTAAGTGAGCACGTTTGTATGTCTGTGTCTATGTGTGCGTGTGCATACTTGTGTGGGATTGGGGGGTGTTAGAGGACTGCGATTCATCTCAGGGAACAAGGTGACTTTACCCCAGTTGGGGTCTGTAATATTTCTAAGCTTCTTGCGTCCCATCCCCCACGACAGACGGATGGCACGGAGGTTGTCATTCCCATGTGACAGGTGAAATTGAGGCTTCATCAGATGCACCGAGCTCTGGCTCCAGCCTCTGCCCTATACACCCCCCGCCAGCATCCCGTACCGCCCCTGCCTCAACTCCTTGGGGCTCCCAGACGGACCAGGTTCTGTCTGCCCCCTTCTGGGGCGAGGGAGGGCCTGGCCTGGCAGGGGTTGGTGTGGCTCTCCCCGCCTGCGGTTTCTGGCTTCAGTCCCAGGTGTAGACAGCCCACTACCTGGCAGTATGGTCCTCAGCTTAGAGCCACAGGAAGAGCTTTGTAGTCAGAACCTGGGTCTGACCAGGTCGACCAGATGGAGTTTTTAAGCTCTCCAAGCCTCCGTTTTCACACCTGTATGTGAAATATGTTCATAACTTCTCACAACTAGTAGGGCGGGGGTTGGAGTAGAGGGTGACAGACGTGAAGGCCCTGCACAGGGCCTGGCCTCTGGCAGGTGGTCAGGGGATACACGTTCCCTTCTCCCCAAATGCTGCCCTGACTCCCAGCCAGGGAGGCTTCTGGTTCAGACCGATTCTTCCCGCACGGCGTCCGAGTCCCCAGCCTTGGCTCAGGAGAGTGGGGGCCCCGGCCATTCTGCCCAGTTCCTGCCAGGCTCCTCCGTCCTGGGTGGGGGCCGGCCCATGCTGCCTTCTGCTCCCCTAGCTGCTGGCTGCAGCCCTGGATGTACTCAGTCAAGGCTGCCTTTAGCCCATAGGGCTCTGACCCTTCCATACGACACCTGTCGACCCACAGCTAACTCCCATGGGACTCCCAGGTTGGCTTTTCCATGTTCTTCTTCACAAAGGTTCACTAGACCAATGTGTGGTTGGTTGCAAATTACTTCTACCTCCACGTGGCGCTCTCTGGTTGTTCCCCCTGTCGCGGGCTGTGCCTCATTGCTAACGCCCTCTGTAGAGGAGCTCGACCTTGCCCCCCACCCCCACCCCCAGGCCCACTGCGTTCCAGTCCTCAGCTGGCTCGGCACCACGGGATTCCAACACATCAGGACAAAAACGTCCATCCATTCACATGCGCTCTGCTCTCTGCAGCTGTGCATGATAAATGCCATCCCTCCTCCCTGTGACATCCTTTACAGCAGCGGTTCTCAAACTTGGCTGTACCTTAGAATCAGCGGGGGAGGGGCGCCCCGGCGGCTCAGTCGCTGAAGCGTCTAACTTTGGCTCAGGTCGTGATCTCATGGTTTGTGGGTTCGAGCCCCACGTCGGACTCTGTGCCACTAGCTCAGAGACTGGAGCCTGCTTGGATTCTGTGACTCCCGCTCTCTCTGTCCCTCTGCTGCTTGCACTCTGTCTCTTTCTCTCAAAAATAAATAAACATTAAAAAAACTAAAAATAATGATCAGCTGAAGAGATTTTTAAAAATACCAATTCCTGGATCCTCCTCAGACCAACTGAATCAGAATTTCTGGGGAGGAGATCTGGGCATTGGTATTTTCTAAAGGATCCCCCCTATGATTCGAAGAAGCAGCCAGTGCTGAGAACCACTGCCTCCCCCCATCCTAATCTCTCAGGAGCTTCCTGCAGCTTTCAGAGGATCTCATTTTCAGACCTCTCATTATTGTAGCCTCTGTCCACTTCACATCACTAGTCAATGTCACATGGGACACATGACTCCATATGCTGAACTGGACTGTATAGGGCAAGACCAAAACCTCCTTTACTCATGATGTTATATCTCTATTAATATGACCCCAAATCAAATACAGCATTTTTTTTTCTTGTCTACATCCCGCTTTATGGCTTATTTAAGCTCACCCAACCTCTTTCCATTAACAGCCCTTCTATGTTTCTACTCTGTTTCTACTGATGTAGGAATTCCTGCCCAAGTAGGATGAAAAATTAGTTCCATGAATACATGCAATCAATTCCAAGGAAACCTTCCAGGACTTGGTACGAGTTTCTGCAGGGTTCAGAGTGATTATTGGCTCTCCTTCTGTTCCAACAGGTCCATCCTGAGGTTAGCTTCATCCATCGCTTCTGATTTGGGATGCACATAACAGGTATCTAACTCCCATACATTCAATACCTGCTCTTAAACTTAAATAACAGATTCCATTAAAAGAGCATTAGCATGGCAGTCCCGTAATTAATCTTCTCCGGAGAACTAATAGTTCAGAAGGCACGCAGTGGAGCAAGGGCATCATACATCACTAAGCTCATTTATCCTAATTGATTTATCTAAGAATTGTTGGGGCAACCAACCTTGTGCCCGGTGACCCATGCTGGGGGCCCCATGGGTGCCTGGAGTTGGGGGAAAGGAACAGTGTGCGTGCAAACAGGGCTGACAGGGGCTGGCTCCGTCCTGATCACAAGGCAGCAAACAACATAATGGGCCAGCCTCAGAGGCAGGCCGGCCCGGGAAGCTTTTAGAGTCTCTCAGCAGCCCTTGTAGTGCACCCAGATTACACATGGAGCTATTTCACATCATTAAACCCCCCAATTTTGTCCCTGAGTGCTGCACGCTCTCTGCATCAGGCTGGACTTCAAAGTGGCTGCTTTGCCAAAGCAGGTGTAGCCACTGCGGCAGGCCGACCCGAGGGCACAGGGACACGTTTGCTGGCTGTTTGTTTGTTGGCTTGCTGGCCTGTCAGCCCTGGGGCTGGGGACAATGTGCTGGGGACCTGCATCTTCTCAGCCTGCCTGTTTTGGTTCCTGCTGCCATTGGTGCAGAGGGCTAGGGAGTGGGCATCACTGGGCTCCCAGACCCACCAGGGGTCCATAATTCCTCAGGCTGGCCAACAGTCAGTGGGCATCGGGAATGATCCCTTAGTACAGAACAAGCCTTGACTGTGTATGACCTTGCATCTATTTTCCCTAAGAAGCAGGAGACGGGGTGCCAACAAAGCAGAGCGGAGCGTAAGGAGACAGACCCCCTGTGCCAGGTGACACCGTCTCTGGCCTCCTGAAGCTCTTCAGCTAGGAGCTGTGTCAGTGCTGACTCTTCCCCACATTCACCCGCTTTCCTCTCATAACCTGTTATCTGAAGCCCTTCCTGATGTCCAGCCCATAGCGTGGGTTTGATTCCCCTTCTGAATCCACTCCCCAGCTAGCATCTGCCTCCTGCTTCCCTTGCATCGAGGCTCCAGCCCATCCCGATCTCCATTCCTGCAAGCTCCCTCCTTCCTCTAAAGGCACAAGCTGGGTGAGCCCCAGACTGCAGTCCCTATTCCCAGCCTCTGTATTATTGCCTTCGTTTACGTGCCACCTTTTGCATCGGTTTCCTGGTTGTGTCTCCCAGGTCCTAGCTGGAATCAGAGTCCCGTCCTGTATACCGGCCCATCTGCCTGGAGCATGAATGCGCCCAATCCCCATCCAGCTTTTGCCAGCTTTGTCCTCTCCTCGGGACTGGATCTTGTTCTCTGTATCCCTGGCCAAGCTATCCTCTGACCTGTGTGCCATTTTTTGTACCCTTCCCACTCGATGTGACAGATCCTTGCATATTTGATCTAGGTCGTCCCTCCTGGAACCTGGAAATTACGGATCCTGTTTTTGCCCCTGGTCCACCTTTCCCTGCTCTGTAGTCCTAACTTGCATGAAGGCTACAGGACAAGGCACATCTGCAGACTCAGTGGCTCATGCCTGTGTGACCTTGGGCAATTCCCCTTCTTTAAGCTTCAGTTTCTTTATCTGTGAGATGAGAAGGTTGGAAATAATGGTTTCCAGGGATTCTTTTACCTTTGTAATAAAATGGGAAACGAGATTCTGAAGACAAGGAGGGATTAATATGGTGGTCAAATCAAGCTAGGTCTACTCTCCCCTCTGCCTGGGGCTTCCACATCGTGCAGAACTTGGCAGTGGATTTACAGAAGATTCTTAGCACAAGGGCCCTGGGCTCTCACCTTTGGAAAATGGTGCAATTTAATGGTAATGCAATTACAGATGTGCTGAGATTGAAACAGCCCATCTTATCTCAAACTCATCTTCCCCACCAAGTATCAGGGCAGGTGCTGATCCCTAATGGCTGCTGAAATGAATTCACCAGGCAGCTGGGGGCTCCTAGAGAGATCTGTGTGCAGAAAAAGACAGGATGGGAGGGGGAAGAGAGATAGAGAGAGGGAGGAAAGGAGCAGGGAGTGAGTGAGAGAAACAGAGAAGGAGATAGATAACACACGAAGAAATGGGGAGAGACAGAAGGAGAGGTGGAGGGGGGTGTGGTGGCAAGGAAAGAGAGACACGGGCCAAGAGAGAGAAAGAGACAAAGCAGGGAGAGGAGGGGGATCTTGGAACAGGGAGGGAGGGAAATAGAGAGGAAGGAGAAAATAGAGAAGAAAAAAGAAGGAAAAAGAGAAAGTGTAATGGAAAGAGACAAAAAGATGGAAAGACTTGGAGAGACCATGAAGAGACAGAAGAGGGAGGGTAGAAAGGGGAAATGAGATGGAATAGCCTGGGGTTTCTGAGGGGTGGGGGTGGGGGGCAGAGACGGAGAAGGGAAGAGAGGGAGAATGGAGGGAGGCAAGGAGAGATTGAGAGTGTCAAGGAGGAAGGAGGGGTAGGGAAAGGAGGGGAAGAAGGAAAGGGACACAGACCGGAAGGGGAAGGAGCCAGGTGGGGCTGGGGATGGTAATGAGACAGAAAGAGAAATCAGGGAGAGGAAGCTTGATTAAAGAGAATGAAGATGGGTCTGTATTTCTAAGACATTAAGATTCTCAGGCCCACCAGAGGCTCTGTGTCATCCTAAGGAAGAATCCAAACAAAAAAAGAAAAAGAAAGAAAATCATGAAATGACTAGGAGGAATGAGCTCCTCAGGACGAAGGCAGCCACCAGAGAGAGTAAGCACAAGAAAAGGCACTTGAGGATTGGGTCCAGAATTAGAGAGAGGATTGGGAGCTCCGGAAAGAAGGAAAATGTAATGATCCAAGACCCTAGAATAGGCACAGCTCCCCAGATGATCAGCGGTCCCTGCAGCCGGTATTCATTTCCACTCACTGGCGATTCTGGGACAGCTTGGGTTCAGCACCACGGACAGCTCCGAGCCTCCCTCGGGGGTTCAAGCTCCGCAGACCAGGCAGCGGCCGGAGGCAGCCCCCCTCCCACTCTGGCCCCTGGCTTCTCCTGAAAATGGCTCTTTGGGGGCAGTTGGAATGCAGGCCGGGAGCTGCTGAATAGATCAATTATTTTTCAGAACATGGTTTTGATCTCGATGTTACTTCACTGGATCACTGAGTGGAAAGGGCTCGCAGAGAAAATGGCATTTTTTATAACCCTGGCAAAATGCTCCCGCGCTGATGAGATGAGCCACCCAGCGAGAGCGCGCGCGCACATATGATACATAACTAACCAGAAGCATAATCTTCTAAATTGAAAGCCATAATGTTTGCTGTTGGAGCTAAATATTAGCAGGGCGTTGTCTTCCAATGACCCTCGGGAGGCAGCTGGCTTAGCGGGAGGCTGTCGTCATATTCAAGCAACTTGATTAAATTCCTTTCTGCCGTCAGAATTAAGAAATGAATAGTTTTATGAGAGTCATGCCACAAAGGACAGGGAAATGAAATGCTCAGGAAAGAGGGTGGGGCCGGGGGTCCTCCAGTACCTGCCTCCTACTTCTGGAGGGAGCAGCTTCACCCTTCCTGGGGCGGGCTAACGACTGTGGGCTGACAGCTGGGTGATATCCAGCCACTCTCTCCTCCTCCCTGGCATCCCTGCTGACCCAGCCCCCCAGCTTCCTTTCCTCCTGTTCATCTGAGAGCGGAATGGATACATGAGACCTTCCTCAGGGGGCTTTTCAATTATTCATATCGGAGGCAGGAAAACGTAGAGGCTTAAATCATGGCCTCTGGGGCTAGCATCCCTGGGTTCAAATCCCAGCTCTGCCACTCACTGGCTGTGTGATCTCAGACAAGTCATGTAACCTCTCTGAATTGAGATTATTTAGCTACAAAATGGATTTATTGTACTACCTACCCTCCAGAGCTGTTGTAAGGATTTAATGAGTACTAAGATGCTCAGATTAAGGCTTAGTATGTAGTAAGTACTATATAAGCATTTCTTATTGTTATAATTTGATTTAGATTGAACTGTTTAAAATTGTTGTTTTGCAGATAAAATATGCAATATTGACAACTAAATATGAAGTTTGTACAACAAGATGTTTCTCTCCCATGGCCATTCTTTTTTTGCCTCGTGGCCCTGACACAGCTGCAGCAACATTGCAAAGGTTCTGTTACTTAAAGATATCCTATCAAGGTGCTATTTTTGTCCTCAGAAAAAGTGCTTCTTTATTAGAAAAATACCAGTTAACCTCAGGCTCAGAAAGTTTAATTTGTGTTTCCTTGGAAGGAGGAATGCAAAGGGAATCACTGTTTATTGGCCACCTTACTAAGCATTCTGCACTGCAGTGGGTGCCTTGCATATACGTTTGTGGGGCACCTGGGTGGCTCAGTGGGTTGAGTGTCCGACTTTGCTTCCGGTCATGATCTCATGACTTGTGGGTTCAAGCTCCGTGTCGGGCTCTGCCCTGGCAGTGCGGAGTCTGCTTGGGATTCTCTCTCTTGCCTTCTCTCTCTGCCTCTCCCCGATTCCTGCTTTCCCTCGCTCTCAAAATAAATAAATAAACAAAAAAAGAAAGTTTGTTTAATTGTCTCAATAATTCTGTGACCTGGGCATTGGGACCCATTCTATAGATACAGAAACTGAAGTTCAAGGAAGTTGAATGCTTGTGGAAAACCACATGGCCTGGGAAGCAGAACAAGCATTCAAATGCAGTGCATCATTCTGGAGAAAGAGAGTAAGGTGGAATGCATATTTGATGAAACTTATCTAACCTTATCCATCCTTTTCTCTGGATTTCCCCTCCTATCTTCCTCCCAGAAGACCTTTTGTGTCTGTGTCTCCAACATGAGCCTCTTTCTTTTCCCTTTTGTAAAGTGATAAAAATATAAGATCACATGAACAACCCCACGCCTGTCTGGGAAGCCCACTCTACCCTCTAATAATGGTTTTAGGAAGAGTCATGTTTACTTATTTACTTATTTTTTTAAAAAAATATTTTATTTGTTTAAAGTAATCTCTACACCCAATGTGGGGCTCAAACTCACGACCCCGAGATCAAGAGTCACGTACTCCTCCAGCTGAGCCAACCAGGCACCCTGGGAAGAGCCAAGTTTGGGTGGCCCCAAACTTCTGGGAGATCTGCTCCTGTAAATAAAATCCTTTCCATAATAAACAGTCCAGAGAAAAGTGGGGGGGGGGTGGGGAGACATGGGAATGAACAGAACCTGAATGCGTGGGCTGGTGAGAGGGGGCTTGGAAAACAGCCACTGGAAACATCATTTGTATCAGAAAAAGAAATAGTCATGGCAGAATGGGAGGTATTGCATGAAATCCCAGTTTTTTTCCTTACTTGGAGAGTCCATTTTTTAACCCCAGAGAGAAGCAGGCGGAGAGCATTCTGTTCTGACCATGAATAGATCAGGTGAGCCTGACCCGGGGAACTATCTCTAGTGGTTCTTAGGAGGGTGAAGGAGAAGGGACAAGTGCTCTAGACAAACTTGGGTGGAGGTGGAGCCAATGGGAAGAACTGACTTCCAATTTAGGAGGGACTGAGCCCCACGGGTAGCTCCCAGTGGGAGCTCTGCCTCTGAGGAGTACCCTAGAAAGTACCGTAGGGGCCGTTGGGGACTTAGATGCGGGAGGAGGAAGAGACAAGCAGTAGCATTCATGTGCTCACATCTATATTCAAAGCTCAGCAAAACCCTGTAAGATTGGTATTGTCATCTCAGTTTCACAGGCAACCATTCATAAATAACAATAGCAGCAGTAAGGTAGTCCTGATGGCAGCGGAAACCGCCATTGTAACACTTACTACGCACCCCAGATACTTCTGTAAGTGCTTGTAGATGTGAGCAGCCATGACGGTAGGCTTGTGTCCCCTTCCCCTCCCCTGCTGGAGAGCTGTCACTGGGAAGTTCTGCCCAGCCAGGAACCATTTCTATTTCTAACCTTTCTTACACCTAGATGGGGTCCTAGCTGGGTCTTATCAATGGAATGGGAGGGGAGATCATGTGTGGTCTTTCTGGGCCAAGGTGGAGAAGCCTCAGCTGTGTCTTCTCCAACTTCCCTCTCCTGCCCATTGACTGGATACTGAGGGCTCCGTGCCTCTAAGAGAGGGCAAGGCCACTACACAGAAGTAGCCTGGGTCCCCAAATCACCACCTGAAGGCAAGCCACCAACTGAACTGAAACAATCTTATTTAGTTATTATGTAAATGAGAAAGAATACACTTCTATTAGGATAAGCTGCTGAAATATCAGGGCATATTCGTTACAGTAGTTACCATTACTGTAACAAATATATGTGTATTATCTCATTCAATCTTCGCAGCAACTTACAGAGGGCAGGTATCAAGAACCCATCTTAAAGGCAAAGAAACCTGAACTCAGAGGTTACGTGACTTGTTTGAGGTTACACAGTTACTAAGTGATTCAGCCTGGGTTTGAACCTAGCTCCCCCTGACTCCAGCTGTTCCTTCACCATGACCTTGAAGTGAGGGGCAGGCACAGAAAAGATCATGGGCCTTCAGGAGGAGGAGATGGTAAGGAAGCCTGCCCTTGCCTAGAATTAGAACCAGTCCTGAGTGGGGATTTCAGAACAACTTCAGGACTCTTGAGTCAGAAAGAGAAACCTACAGTGATCACATGCTGGTGATCTGAGGGTCCCGCACTAGGTAAAGGGGCCTCCATGAGGTCAAAGTGAGGACTTGCGTCCAAGAGCATGAGTATGATCTTTCTCCTCCAGGATCCTCTCTCTAAGACACAGAAAACAAGACAAGAACAACAATCCTAATAATTATAATAGTAGAGGCAGTGGTAGAAGTAGTTGGTACTGATACTTCTATGTATGTTCCAAGTGCTTTACATACATACATTTAGTCCCGAAAGCCTGGAAAGCAGGCTTACAAGGTAGGTGCTAAAACTATACCCATTTACAGAGGGGGGAACTGAAACACAGCTTGTCATACAGCTATTAAGAGAAAGGGCTAGAACAAGAACCTGGACCTTTACTCCAATGGGGTCAGCCGTGTTGGAGATAGGAATCCAGGCCTGGCCTCAGGCAGAGCCACCCCAGAAGACCAAAAACATGCAGAGTGCCGCGTGCCCGGGCCTGGAGAAAGCTGACCTTGGTGGCTGTGTAGATCTGCCTATGAGCCTTCCAAACTCTGGCTTAGTTGTCTCGAGCGTCTGTCTCTGGAAATCTGCCTGAATTCGTGTGTGGTTTCTACAGGGGCAAGATCCATCATTACTTTTCTTCCCCAACAGGAAAATAGGTGGGCCTTATTAATTCTTCACCTGGGAATTATCCACTTTGTGGCAAAACATCAGCTTCCAAGATGACTTAGCCCAGCTCCTCACCCACCTCTGGAGTGGCCTCAGTCATCACCAGTGTGCTCGGGGAATGCAAAATCACATTAATATCAGCTAGAGACAAGCTTAATTAGGAAGGTAAATCTGCTGAAAAAAATCATATTATGCAAATGTGATTAGCAATGACTTTTGGGTTCTTTGTTATCTGAGAGTTTCTCTTCCTTGGCACCAATGTGGAGAGCTGGCTGCTGTATTCACGGGGACGACTCTTAGCAGGTGCTCAGGAAATGGGAGCTTGTGAACATGGAAATGGGGAGATGGGCCTCCAGCCTTGGGCGATCAGAAGGGGGTTCCTCTCTCAACCCCCCTTGGGGAGTCTGTGCATCCCCAGTCAGAGCCAATTCCCATGGAGAGGCCCCAGGGAGCAGACCCTGACTGGCGGTAAGGCACCCCAGGAGGGGAGGGAGCTCTTTGTCTCAGGCTAGAGCTGAACTTATAATAGAAAGAGCCGTAAGTGTGGTCCCAGGATGGCTGCTTCTGACAGTGGGACCACCATGGTTTGTGGTGAGACCTCGGCTCTGCCTGCGTGTACCACCAGGAGGTGGTCAGAGCCTGGAGTGGCTTCATGCCAGCGGGGCAGGTTTGGGTGTTTTCTGGACATGGCTGCAGATGCCACACACTCTGGCTTTTGGAGTTTCTTTTATAAAGGTGATGATGTTAAAAAAAAAAAAAGGGGAGGCACCTGCTTAGTGAGTACTTATTAACTTCCAGGTACTGTGCTCAGCCCATTTTCTTTTTCTAACAATTATATGAAGTGGGCACCATTATTATTCTCTATTTAGATTAAGAAACAGTGTGAGATGATGCAAGGTGGTCATCATGTAACAATATATGTAAGTCACATCCTATGCTGTATGTTTCACACAGTACTATCTGAATTACATCGCAGTAACACAGTACTATCTGTGAGTTACATCACAGTAACACAGGGGGGAAATCGCTGGGAGAACAGGGAAGAGGAAGCTGAAGCATAGAATGGGTAAGCGGTTTTCACCGGGTCACCTCTGTCAGTAACAGAGGCAGGATCTGAACTCAGGCTTAGCTTGATGCTGAGGTCTACACTGCTGGCCCCTAGGCCACTCTTCCCTGTGGAGTGTCAAGCCAGTGAGTCAGGGGTAAGTAATCTTACTGAGCTCCCATTCCCATCTTGCCCAAACACCTTCCTAACCCCAGTGAGACCTCCGGAAGTTTCTGGAAACTGGCAGTCCCTGCTCTACCCTGGGAGGGTGGCCCTGATTCTACTCCTGGGACTCCTATACACAGATGATAGCCCGCTCCGTGAGGCTGTCGGGACTCAGGTCTGGAGTAGATTAGGGGTCCTTTTGGATCCCCTTACAACTCGCCCTCCAGCACAACCCCTCTCCACCTTTCTGGGAGCCCACGTTCTCTTTATGTTCCCCCACTTCTCTCCTGCTGCTGAGACTCCTTTCTCACTTCTGAGGGGACCTCGAAGCCTCAGGGAAGTTCCCTGATGAAGGAGTCCTGCCCCGTTTGCTGCCTCTGTCAGGGTGTGGAGAAGCCAGTGCCACCTCTCAGGGCCAGGCTGTTGTCCTGGGGTGCCGCAACCTGCCCCCCAGCCCAGTCCGCCCAGAGCCCCCAGTCTGTGCAGGCTTCCTCAGTCCTCTCTGGCCATCAAGCCATGCACCACAGGCCCTTCTCAGACCTTCGTTTCCAACAGCCACAGGGTCACCCTACTCCGCGGGGTGACATCAGTCTGCTCAGACCTGACATGTCCACAGTCGGCCCCCTCTTGCCCACAGACCTGGTCTCTGTCAGTGCTCCAAATCCAGGGATGGCACCCACCTCCCCTCTCTGTCCCTCACTCCAGTGTCGAATGGAGACCAAACCTCTCAGATGCATGCTCTTTCCTCCCCTCTCCGTCCGCACTGCCGTGGGCCAGCTCACCACCTTCCTGGGCTCTTGCAAAGTGCCCACCCCCCCAGGTCGGCACATCTGGAGCCAGTGTTATAGCGGTTCAGTCTGGCACTGTGGCCACAGTTCTCTTCTAATGCAAACCACCGATGGCTCTCCATTGCCTATGAGTGACAGCAAAGTCCTTGGACAGCACCCAAGGCCGTCCACAGCCGGGCCCCTGCCTCTCCAGCCCATGTCCCCACTGCTCCTCACAGCACACTCCAGACCAATTCGCTTTTCCTTATAATTCGCCCTTGTTTCTGCGATGCCTTCCCCCCGCCCCCCCATCCCGGGACAATGCGAGACTGTGTCCTGTGCTGCCCTGTGAACTCTGTTGGCTCCTGGGCCAATGCAGATCCTTTTCCCCACATTCCTCCAGCATTCTGTCTGCTGCCCTTTTACACCTCGGATTACCCTGAGGTTATTGCTTTATACACCTACCTCCCAATGGCCAACAGCCCCCGGGGAGTGCGGGCGCTCAGGTTTATCTATTACCAAATCCCCAGCCCAGTAGATGGCCCGGCACATAGTAGGTGCTCAATGAGTGTTGGTTGAATCGAATTTCCTCAGAACTCCTGGAATTGATTCAATTTGGAAACGACATTGTATCCATAGAATTGATTCTTGCCTCCCCCAGGGGTGCGTGATGACACAATTCACCTCATCGGCTGCTTTTTTTTTTCTTTTTTTCTTTTTGGCAGACAACAAAACTCCCCATTTCTAGACAGAACTGAGCGTGTAGACTGTGTGGGAGGGGCAGGAGGCCTTGAAGTGGAGCGGGCCTTGCTCTCCTCAGAGAAAGGTGTGCGCTGTCAGGTCACCCCATCATGTCACGGAAATGAAAAAGTGGGGGCTGCTATATTACTTTCCACAATTGAGCCAGAGGCTAAAAGTAGCCTTCCTTCCTCCTGGCTGACAAATAGGGGGAATAAATTACCCAGGCACTAAAAGTTGCATTAGGCAAATAAACATTTCGACAAGAATTATATGTGACATTGAAGAGAAAGCAAATAAAACCTAAGTTATGGAGACCTGACAAAGCTCTAGGAAAATTAAGTAACTAAAAATCGTTAGAAGCTCTTAAACCTTTCCTGCTTTGCTCTCCCCACTGCAGGGGCTCAGAGTAATACCACGTGTCCCCTGCCGTGTGTTTCCAGAGAAGGTCCCAGGTTCCTGGGACCTCAGGTCTGGAGGGACCTCAGAGAGTCTCTGGACCAGTGTTTTTAAACCACAGGCTCTGCGGGGAGGGGCAGCCAGAAGGCAGCCCCCGCCCCCTCCATCTAGGGAAGTTTCTCTTCAATTGGAATTATATTAATGAGGGGTTCCAGAGCTCTCTTCTGTGCGAACAGAAAACCACCGTATGTATGAACAAACATGCACCTGCTAGGGAAATTTCTCTTAGAACACTTCAGCAAATGATTGTTCAGCCTCTTTTGAACACCTCCAATGACAGGGAAGCCATTCCAAGATTTTCAGTCAGATGCAGGTTCCTCCACCTTCCTTCCCACGAGGGAAGTCCCATCCTAGGACTCTGGTGCCAGGGGCATGAGCTCAAATCCAGACTGCCACTTCCTCACTGCCGAACACCAGGCAGCTTCTAAGTTCTCCGTGCCTCAGTTTCCCTACCTGTAAAAAGGAGGTAACATGCAGGGGCGCCTGGGGGAGGGGCTCAGTCAGTGAAGCATCGGAGCCTCACGTTGGGCTCTGTGCTGCCGGTGCGGAGCCTGCTTGGAATTCTCTCTCTCTCTCAAAATAAATTAAAAAAAAAAAAAAAAAAACTTTAAAAAAGGAGATAAGGCGTATTTGTTTCCTATGGTTGCTGTAACAAATTACCACCAACTCCGAGGCTTAAAACAACATACAATTTGGGAGGTCAGAAGTTCAAAATGCATCTTATGGAGTTAAACAAAGGGGTCTCAGGCCATGTGCCTTCTGGAGGCTCCAGGGAAAACCCTTGCCTTTCCAGAGGCCACCTTTATTCCTTGGCTCATGGCCCTTTCCTCCATCTTCACGGCACACCACTCCAGTACAATCGTCTGTCTCCACACCCCCTTCTCTGACCCAGGCCCTTCTGCCTCCCTCTTACGAGTTCCAGCCAGATAAACCAGGAGAGAGTCACACCTACAACATCTCCTTTGCCATACGCGGGGTTCCAGTAGTTAGAACGTGGGCACCACAGGAGGCTGGTGTCCTGCCCACCACACGACCATAGCACCGGCATCAGAGGCTTGTGGTAAAGGTTCAGGGAGGAAGTGCCCCACACGAATGCTTTGCACGGAGCCCAGCCCGGCACACAGATGGAGGTGATCAAGCCGAAGTCAAATATCCAGCCCATATGTGACTCATCTCCTCCCCCTCGCCCTCCTGCAGTGCAAGGGCAGACCATACCAGACCTTGGACATTTGAAGACGCGGGTCTCGGAGGGCCTGCCCAGGAGTTTGGACTGAGAGCCGTGGCTGTAGGAAGCCTGGGGGGTGTGGAAGCAGGGGAGGGCCGTGGCAGATACGCTGTTCAGGAGGAACTTGCTGACCACAGCGGGGCTTGCGGGAGACAAAGCAGGTGCCAGCGGAATGGGATGGAAGTTGCACCTTCGCCTGGGTGTCACGAGCAGGACCGCCCCCCGGGCTGGGGAGCAGTGGCCAGATTTAAGGACCGTTTCAAAGGTGGAAGTGGGAGGGCCTGATTGGTGGGGGGCACGCAGTAGGCAGGGAAGAATCCAGAGTGACTCCCGGCTTTTGGCTTTGGCTGCTGGGGACAGGATGGCACCGCTGATGGAAGATGGGAAGCGGATTCGAGGGGGCGGGGCTGGTGAGCTCAGCTCGGAGCTGCTGTGTCCGGGGCAGGGTGTTGGAGAGGGAGGCGGAGAGCCGAGCCTGCAGTGGGGGAGAGAACGGAGCCAGAGATGGCTTCTGAGAGCCCGAGGTGGTAGCGAGAGCCCCGCAGAGTGGAAAGCGGGGGTGGATGGTAGATGCGGGAAGCTGCAGGCAGCTCATGGTACTAAATAAGAGCACTCAGCGACAGAGGAGCCATGGCCGTGCCGGGGGAGGCCCCAGAGCAGAGGGCCCCCCACCATCCATCCCGTGCAGCTCCACCTGCCAGACCGCTCTGACCTGCCGCAGCACACCTGGGTCCATCCCTCCCTCCTGTTTGCGGGGAACTTGGCCAGTTTCAGCAGCACCGTCTCCCTGCCTTGTTTCATCTGTATAACCAACCTGGGTAATTGGGGGAACAAGGAGGGAAGGTCCAGGGGGCCCAGGCTGTGTTGGGAGCCTGGAGACTTACAGGGATGGGGAACAGAGCCTCAGATCTGAGACCTTTTCTCTGTTTTCTCAGTCTCAGGCATTTCAGCAAAGCCCCCCTTGCTAGGAGCTGACGGTGAAAACTGTCCTCGGAACCTCATGGTAGGATCTCAAGGCAAGGTCCTAGGCAGGGCTGGGTCTCCAGACTTCCGGAATTGCATAACCCTTTATAGTGATCGGCTCCGAATATGTGCCCGGCTCTGCTCTAAGTGCTTAACATAGAGTAGCTCACCGAATCCTCATAACAGCCGCATAAAGCAGGCACTACTGGGGTCCCCATTTCACATGAGAGTCCGGGGTACTGGTCGCCGGGCCACCTCTGCTCTTCCTTATGATGTCAGGGATAGAGAGTTAGGACCAGCCCAGACTAGCTTTTCCCTCTCTTTGTTGGAGCCATCTTGGACGTTCATTCTCATGAGGCAATGAGGTGGGGGTATCACAGGAGGGTGGGCCAGAGCTGGGCTGAGATGGTCTTCCCTTCAGCAGGGATCAGGGCTCGGACATCTTCTGACTCTGAGAGGTCTCCCCTCCCCACCTCCCTGCCCTGTAACCTCTCTGAGCTTTAATTTCCTTACGCAACAAACAAGACCAAGAGCTCCTTCCCAGGGGCGCCTGGATGGAACAATCAGTTAAGTGTCTGACTCTTGATTTCGGCTCAGGTCATGATCTCACGGTTCCCAAGTTCAAGCCCCGCATCTGGTTCTGTGCTGACAGCACGGAGCCTGCTTGGGATTCTCTGTTTCCTTCTCTCTTTGCCCCTCCCCTGCTTGCATGCTCTCTCTCTCCTCTCTCTCTCTGTAAAAACAAAACAGCTCCTTCCTCCTAGGTCGGTGGTGGTAGTGCTTTTCCTCCAAATTTCCCTTTGGCTTTATCACCATCGTCCCAGGAGCAGGCACCATTCGCTGCAGGCCGGGACCCGCTGCAGGTGCTTCATTGCCCCTTTCTCCGTCCAGCAGCCCTGAAAAGCAGGTATTAGGATCCCTCTGACGGAGGAGGACCCTGGGGCCCAGAAAGGCAAAGTAATTTTCCTGAGGCCACCCAGCCTGTAAGTCACAGTCAGGCCTGAATGCGGGCCAGGGCCGCTCTGCCACACTGTATCCGGGTATCTGGCCTGGCACACAATGGGCACTTCATGCACATGGGTTTTCCCCTTTTCTTCTGCTCAATATTCCTTTGGCAAAGGTGTTTGCCTTCCTCCCTGCCAAGAACCAAAGGCTTTCCACTGGGAGTTCAAGATCCTAGTAGGCCTGAAGATGGGGGCAAGGGGCGCCCGTTCGGCTCCCCATCCCCTCTCCTGCAGCCCCCCTGAACACCCCCATCCAGGGACCTGCCTTCCCCCCCCCCAGCACCCTTGCCAGCTCCCAGTGAATTTGGAGCCCCTCTGTGGCAGGGAATCTAAATTTAGACCCCGTGCTCTGTTAACTCCGTGAATAATGCCAATTAGCATAACAATTCTTCCTGCAATTAAGTTGGGGAGGGGGTGAGGAGGTGGTGCTTGGCCCAAGAGGAAATTACACGGGGAGGCCTCGCTTATTGCTAGTTTTGGGAGGCCTCACTCTAGGTGTCTACTTGGCGTGGCTCTCTTCTTGGATGGCTGGATCCAGAAAATGCCTATTTGGGGCGGAGGGAAGGAGTGTCTGTCTCTAACCCTATTGTGATGTGTTATTGGTGCATGTATTAAAGTGCAGCTCGGAGCCCTGCATGGCAATGAATTAGGTTTTGTAAGCAAGCTGTCACCTGCTCTGAAAGGTGTGAAAAAATTAGGAACTGCATTGTCCTGGAAATCACAAAATAGCACTTCCTCCTCGAAGTAAACACAGAAGTTTGGGTATGAAGTTGAAGTGAAGCGAGATTTGGAATTTAAATGTATTCGTTTAGCGAGATTTGCCAATTCTCTTGCTTGACCCAGCAAGGCCGAGTTGCCTACCTGTGGGTCGGGACAACCCTCCAGGCCGGAAGCCACCACCTGCAGACTCCACCTGCTGCTTCTGTCCTTCCCTTGGGGACATTAGGAAGGCTGACACCTCCGCTGGCGGGGACGCGTGGGACAGATGAAGAAGAGGTTCTTGTGTGCTCTGATGCTCCTTTCCCTCGTTTTCTTAAATACTTTCATGGTGTTGTTGTTTTTTAAGACTCTACTTCCATTCTCATCTCCTTCTTCTGAGCATTCTGTTGAGTAGTATAGGACAGAGAAGCAATCTCTCCTCCATTGCTCTGGTCACTATACCTCTTTTGATACAACCTAACTGAGCTCACACTTTTGTAAGCAGCCATAGAACTCTCTTGGCTCATGTGGAGTTTGGTCATGGCTAAAACTGCATTGAAAGAATACATTCATTCATTCATTCATTCATTCCCTATTTGTGTTAGGCATTTTGCTACTCTCTGGGGAGGTGAGTGAGAGATGAATTAGACCTAGCTGCAGCCTTGGTGGAAGGCACGACTCTCTGGGGAGACAGAGACTGGGAAGGGGATCCAAGGAGAGGTAAGGAGGCCTGTGTGAAGGGGACCTCTGGGGCCAGGAGGGGTGGGTAGGACTCTGACAGCTTGTGTACCCAAGAATTTGTGCCAATTCAAGTCCCTTCACCTTTTGTGCCTGAGATGCTGGTACTTGAAAGGAGGGGCAGGATGTGAGATTGATCTTAATTAAAGGGCTGTCTCAGTGCTGAGTCTGGGGTGTGCCATTCAAATAAATGAGCTCCCTGTCTTATCTGGGGTCATTCACAGGGTTGACTCTGATGCTTTAATACGTCCTGCATGTGCCCCTCAGGAACATTATAAAGAGGAGAGGGCCAGTCTGAGAATCTCTGAGAGCTTCTTTCAGTGGCTCCATTGCACACATCTTTCCTCTGCCCCCCAGCAGCCCCCCATGGCCTCCTGTCTGTTCCCTCACCAGGGGTTGCCGAAGCCCCCCTCTTACTGGCTGCTGCCCTGACCACTCTCTCCTACTAGGTGCTTACCTGACTGTCCCTTAGTGCCTTGAGACTCCTTAGTGCCAGGCGTCCAGTGCTTTCTCCTTTCTAGGCTCTCTGCCAAGTGCCTGGGGACACAAAGCCCCTGGAGGAAGATATTGTTCCATTTGTTTACTGAGCCTTTATGACCCAGCCTTCCACGACTGGGGAGTGGGAGAGCTGGGAGCTGGTGCACCCTCCCCCCACCCCCCTCCTGCTCCCCTTCCCCTCAGGGCAGGGTCCCGGGTCCTGATTTCTGCGAGCTGAGCTGGGGCTCACATCCTAACAAGTGGCTGATAGGTGGTCCACCCCAGGTTCTCCCTTAGGGGAGCTGCTGCGAGGCTGGGCTCAGGGACTGCTGTTTGGTCGCCCTGTGGTCTGACCTGTGTCTTGCCCCCGGGCTAACGTGCGGACAAATAGATGCAGAAGCTAAAGTCCAGCCCATCCCAGAGCCGGGGCGCAGGCAGGCAGATGGGGCCATCAGTGAGAGGCAGGACCACATCCTCCTTGTGAAGATGAGGCTCACTGCGGCCCACGGGGAAGATGAGATGACACTCGCTATGCACGCGCACACACACCGGTACGAGCTGGCACCTTCCGCACCGCCGTGCCGAGCGAGCTGCTGGCTCTCGGTGATGATGGATGCCTCTCCGTCGATCGCTCCACTCTGCCTCCCTCCTTATTCTGCACGCAGGGCTCGCTGAGTAAATGGCTCCACCCGGCCGCCTGGCAGGGGTGGTAGATGGAGGGACTGGGGGAGGGGCAGGAGGCGTGGAGCCATTTGTCTGGGGCACCGGGAGGGGAGCTGGCCACTTACGGCTGTGATGGATGGTGATGCTGCTCTCTGCCATCTGTTGGGACTGGCAGGCTGCTTAGCGCAGTACTGCACACCTGGCCGGGGCGTCCCTGCGGAGCGGGGCCCGCCTTCGCTGGGGCCTGGGCACCGGGCTTCCGATGCCCTGGGGCGGGAAGCTGGCAGGCAGGGGCTGGGCAGTGCTCCCTGGGCCCCGGTGAGGGAGAGATGACACATAGCCTGAGAAGCGGGCCCCGTGGGCCAGGCCTGTCCCCGCACTCACCTGCTTTCTTTGCTACTAGTCCGAGCCTCTGCGAAGAGGAGGGGGCCTGGGGCTCGGCGCTCCTGGCCGGGCAGAGCCCATCGGAACTCAGCTGTCTACTCTCCTTGGTAAGGACTGTGTGCAAAGCCTGGCATTTAGCATATGTGTGCCGAATGGAAACGAAGCAGGTTGGACCGTGCTTCACGTCCAGCCCCTGTGAATGTGGGGCCTATGGATGTTTTTGAGGTCACCGGGCTCCTTGGGTGGAAGACAGGAGGGAGGTGCCTTGGCCACGCCTTCTCTGTGCTGTGCCCACCCTCCAGGATTCCAGAATGTTAGCGTCCTGAGGATCCCCGGAGGGTGGCTGCTCAAAATCATCTGATCTTTGCGTTGACAGTATATGGTGAGCATAGTTCCAAAATCATCGAGCCTACAGGTGGGAGGCTGACGCCCAGAGCAGGGGCGGCCAGCTTCGTGGCCTGCAGCACCCTGTCTTTCCCCTAACCGTCCCTCTCTCTCTAGCTGGCCTCGCCCTGGGGCCCAGAACCAGACTATGGGGGTCTGGCTCTGTCTTAGTGCTTGGCCTTCAGTCCTTACCCCTCCTCAGACCTCTGCTGCTCCCCTCAAACCTTCATCCACTGGGCTTACCCCATTCTCTCCTGTGTGTCACACTGTGTGGATTCTAGTCTCTTCCCGGGGGCCACCTCACCATTCCCGTCAGAGTCCAAAACCCATGTCCTCCTCCAAGACAGAATGGCAGTGTGGGGGAGTTAGTGCAGTGCCTGGCCCAGGTCTCCTCCGGGAGTGGGGGGAGAGGGGGAGAGCCACATGGGAGCCTGGGGAGTTGGCTGGTCAGGGATGAGCTGACCTTCAACCTCAGCTCTGGGTTGAGTTTAGGTTGAGCCAAAGAAAAACAAAAAGCGGGCCATTCCCCCCCCGCCCCCCGAATCTGCAGGGGCAAACCCATAGTTGGTCCAGGCATGTGAGCAGATCCTTTTTAGAGTAGAGTTAG
Source organism: Proteles cristata cristata (assembly GCA_017311185.1). NCBI lineage: Eukaryota > Metazoa > Chordata > Mammalia > Carnivora > Hyaenidae > Proteles > Proteles cristata. Next base: position 1,735,498 of record JAESUZ010003902.1, on the reverse strand, counting down.
GGGCGCCTGAGTGGCTTAGTCGGTTAAGCGTCTGACTTCGGCTCAGGTCACGATCTCAGTTTGTGGGTTCGAGCCCTGTGAAAGGCTCTGTGCTGACAGCTCAGAACCTGGAGCCTGTGTTAGATTCTTTGTCTCCCTTTCTCTCTGACCCTCTCCCATGCACATTCTGTCTCTCTCTCCTTCAAAAATAAATAAACATTCAAAAAGTTTTAATAGAAAAATTAAAGTGGAGTTAGGGAGGCTTCGGATGGAAGAGACCATGTGAGTGAAGGTCTGGTAGCAACAAAGTCAGCTGGAACCCTAACAAATTTTGTTTGGTTGAAATAGAAATTGCAAAGAGGCATCACCCTTTGTCCCCGCCTTCAGGGACCTGCTTCATTGTGAAGAGGGGGTAAATAACACAAGGGGGAGAACAAAATTTGCATACTTCAGAGGGAATTAAGGAGAGGATGATATAGCTGCAATCTGGCAGGACTTCTTGGAGGCGGTGGCATTTTAACTTCCAGATTATTCTGGATCCTTCTTTCCTGTAGGATGTTGGGACATGAGACAAAAAAAAAACACGCTCAGGAACCTGGAATAACAACTAGAGGGTCTTACCCACCTTCCCCCTGGGGCTCTGGCCAAAGAAGGGAAAGCCTCCTGGCCCAGGGGGTGCCTGCGGGTGGGAGACACCCTTGTGCAGACCACAGTCTCAGGACAACCTTGGGAGAGGCACTGTTTGCCCTGCAGCCAAAGACAGCGAGGCTCAGAGAGGTGAAGTGATTTGCCCAAGGTCACAGAGCCAGGAGGCTGCGGAGTGGGGACCAAACAGCTGGGTCTCTGACTCCAAAGCCAGCGTGTGTGCTTTTCCGGCACCATTAACATCCTGCGGGGCACTGGGCTTCTGGCAGACACGTGAAGCTGGGCAAGAGGTTGGTTCAGCCGGTGGCACTGGCCACTGGAGGTGAGTGCTGAAATGCCAAGCCTGCTTCTAGACATGACAGCTGCTTTTGTTTGCAGGGCAGCTGTGGGCTGCGGTGTTCCGAGAGCCTGGAAGGCTGGCTCCCTGCAAAAAAAGAGCATAATTTGGCTCCTCTTAATTGATTTGCAAATGTACTGAAGAATTGTGGTAATTCCTTTACATTTTACTCTCATTCAAATTTTCGAGGTAAACATAATGAGAAAGGAAAGTCAGCACCATATAATGGAGGAGGAAAAAGGTCTAGCATTTTATTTTATTTTTACCCTGGGTCTAAGGAAAGCAAATTCGCTATGAATACCTCATTATTTGAATTTCAAATCTTTCTCTCCAGTCGGGCACAAAAGGAAGCTTAAAAAAAAATATATTAACACACACTCACACATACATACCCTGAACCGTCTCTCCTCTTGAGTATGTGACTCAGAATGTCCTAGTTTAGGTTATAATAGCGCAATTGCGAGAATCAATCAGTACCAGATAGATATGTTTGCTCAGAAGTGCTCAGAAAGGAGAGCAGTCAAAAGAACATTAATATCTTAAAACATTGAAATTATCTTTAGCAAAGAACATTAGTTACAAGCATTAATATTTGGGAATTCTCTTTTGCTCGTGAAGTGTCTGCATTCACATGAGCTCGGGGGTCAGGGTGTAGAGGAAATTGAGGTGGTGATTCCAATGACGGCACAGCAGCTGGAAAGATCTCCAGAACTGGATTCCTTCCTTCAGTCATCACTTATTCACATGCAGTAATTAAGCGGTAGAGAGTATAGAGTAAAACCATGGGCTTTGCCATTGAAGCAGGTGGAAAGCCTTGCTTGGCCACTTGATTCATCATGACACTCTAGTGAGTTATTTAACTGCCCAGGACCTCAGTTTCTACCCCTGTAAAATGGGATTCATGATAGCGTTAAGCCAGGAGTGACCTTTTAACACGCTCCGCACAGGACCAGTATGAAGCAAGTCCTCAATAAACGGTGGTGATTTCATTGCCCTGCCCACTGAGTGTTCTATGTATCAGGCTGCGAAGTGGGGACCTCCATGGTACCTGTCCTCCTGGCGCCTATTGTCTAGAGAGAGGGAAGGGGATAATTACTATCGTGTTACTCCAAAGACTGGGTTTAGATGCTGGCTGAACCAAGCTCTTAGCTGTGTGACCTGAGAAAGTCTCTTAACCCCTCTGGTCCTCATCTGTGAACTGGTGAGGAGGATTTACCTGCTACTTAAGGAGGTGTGAAAACCAAGGAGAAAGAGCACAAGGGATTTTGGAAACAAGAGTTCTGCGGAAGCAGGGTGAGGCACCAGCTGGGGAAGGTTGTGTCCGGTGTGTTTAACCCTTCTGAGCCCAGGACCCAGGTGGAATAAAGAATGAACACCAAAGAGGGGTGCCTGGGTGGCTTAGTCGGTTAAGCGTCCGACTTTCGCTTAGGTCATGATTTCGCAGTTGTGGGTTCGAGCCCCGCGTCGGGCTCTGTGCTGACTGCCAGCTCAGAGCCTGGAGCCTCTTTCGGTCTGTGACTCCCTCTCTCTCTGACCCTCCCCTGCTCATGCTGTCTCTCTCTCTCCTAGAAATAAATAAAACATAAAAAAAAATTAATAATAAAAAAAAAAGAATGAACACCAAAGAGTTCTCTTGTTTCTGGGTCTGGCTTTCCAGGACCCTCTGGGTATAACTGACCTTATGTGGCCTATCATGCTAGGGGTTTGTACATGACCCTGAGGACAATGAGGGCTGCTGGAGGCTTTTAAGCAGGAAAATGATGGCCTCAGACTGGGTTTAGGAAGACCATTCAGGCTGTGGATGGAGGGTGGGCTGGAGGAGTGAGCCTGGAGCCAGAGGGCTCGGAGAAAGGTGACAGGGACTCCCACCTTGACCAGCTGTGGTCAGGCTCTTCTGAGCTCTCCTCTTGACTGGCCTTGACCTTGATTTGCTGTCTTTCATCTCTGAGCCTAGTTGTCCCCAAGGACCCTCCCCCACTTCCATACCTTCCATACCGGAACCAAATTCCTCTTAGTCTCGCCCTCCCCTTTGGCTATAAATCCCCCATTGCTCCCGCCGTATCTGGAGTTGAGCTCAGCCTCTACTGGAATAACACGTCTTGCCTTTTTAGCGAGTGTGGGGAACAGCTTTCCTTTGACATGGGGACGGTGGCAAACCAAGCACAGGACTGTGAGGACCGTGAGGACTGGGGGACCGGGCACACTTTGGAGGTAGAACAGTAAGACTGGTTGTGGGGCAAAGACAGGAAGGGGTCGGGGACCCACTGCAGGCTTCCCGGAGGAGGAGGGACGGAGGTGCGGAATCTTGGAGGGAGGGCGGCTTGCGGCGTGGGAATGCCACGTTTGGTTTTGGGTCCTCAGATCTGGCCCCGTTTGCCTTTGGTGCAGCCCCTTTGGGGTTTTCCTTCCAGATGCTTCCTTTGTGCTTCTCCACCCCACTCCCGAGGCGACCACTGGGTCCCATCTGGGCCTGCTGCCTCTTAACAGTTTCTCCTTCCCCAAACCCATTCCCTCTAGAAACTGCTCTCCTGGTGTCCGGTGCCTAATTTAAGCGGCAAATCTGGGCTAACGCGCTCTCGCCCTCCCACCCCCCTCCTGCTCAGCGGAAGTATTTGTATTTTAACAAGGACGGTTAGGGGCCAATTCTCTTACCCTGAAGACAGTGGAATGAGGTTTCAGAGGACCCAGACTCTGGATGGAGGAAGGATTCCGAAAGCCCTGTGCTTGCGCTTTGCAATCAGGCAAAGTTGAGTTGAGATCCAGGCTCAAAGGAATTCTTTCTCTTGGGTTGGTGGCTTTAGTGAGCTCACCTATCAAACCTGGGCAAGTCCGTCACTCTTCTGGGCCTCAGTTTTCTCACTTGGAAGGGGGATGGTGCAGGCACACAGACCTTCCCCATCCCAGGAAGTGCCCCCTCATTCCCACCTTCATGGGTGGCCACTGGCTCACTCTACCCCTCTCTTGCCCTTGACCTCTGTGCGTGCCCGGTGTTTGGTCTGAATCCCCAGTGCTACAGCATTCCAGCTGGAAAGTGTGTTGTTTCTAAAGATGGGTGGGGAGGCCCTCCCTTGTTGCACAAGCCGGGAGCAGCGGAAGCCAGGGCTCGCAGAAGGCGGCCCTATAATTAATCCCCTAGCCCTCGCCACCATTGTCTCTTCCCTATTGAGATCGGCCAATTAGCAGTTCTGCACTCCTCCGCGTGGCAGCCACTTATTAGCGAAGACAAAGGCAGCATTGATTTCAATTTGTCCTGCATTTGGCTGTCTCTGAAGTTAAAGATTGCATTTGGGTATCAGTGCTGGGGAGGAAACGCAGGGGCCATGTAGTAAGATTGCCTAAAATTAGTTGAAATAATTTTAGCTCCGTTGTGAACGGCTCAACTAAATATAAACAGAAGAGAGAAGAAAAATCTTTGTAATGTTAATTACCATAAGCGTGAAGTACCCAAAAATGAGGCGTATGGTTTGTTTGGTGACACTCTGATAATTAAATCATTTTCTCCCATCGAGGCTCCTTGCAGGTCTATGCGGATCCTGACTCTTCCTGAGTCGGTTCCTCTGGTCCTGAGCGATGCTCAGAATTTCGTTTCCCTTGTTTCTGAGTCCACAGTTTCCCTCCCGTTCAGGTGAGCTGTGCTATATTACTGCTCACTTGACTCCTCGCTCAACTGATTACTAGATTTTGGGCGAACCAGAGACCCTAGAGGATGATGAGCTAGGTTGAGATCTGAGCTGAAGTGGAGAAGAAGACTATTCACTGTCCATCCATCCAGCCCTCTGTTGGTCCGTCCGTCCATTCATGTTCATTCACCTTTTCATTGATTCATTCAGCCAGCAACTCCTTTTGTGCGAGGCATTGAGGATACAGAGAGATAAACAGTGCTTGTCCCCAAGGCTTCTAGCTGGGGAGGAGGAGGAGGACACATTCTTAAAGAGCTACTCATAACACACGATCAAAAGCCACATGACGGCGGTATAAGTAAAGTATTGTGAGAGCACCACAGTGAGACACATTCATTTTGCCCAAGTTGTCAAGGAAGACTTCTCAGAAGAGGTATCATTAGAATTGAGTAGGAGTTTGCTGAGCGGGGAAATGGGAGAAGGGACAGACCCACCTGAGGGGACTGAGCAGGAACAAAGGCACGGGGTGGGATGACTTGGGTGAGGGGGAGAAGGCTGGTTTGGGAGAAGGGGGTTGGTGAGGCAGGTGGTTGTAGAAGTGCCAGAAACATCCATGACAGCAAAGCATTTATTTAGCACTTACTATGTACCTAACATTGTGTTATCCTAACAATATGTTATCCACATCATCTCACTTAGTCTTCACCTCCAGCCCACCCCGAGGTGACCGTCCCCTCCTTGTATATGCCGTCCTGGGGCTCAGAATCTACAAAGCCAGTAAGAGGCCTCAAAACTGCGTTCTTAGTCACGACACTGTCCTGCCAGGCTGTGGGGCAGACGGAGAAGAGCTTACATGCCAGGCTAAGGAGCTAGGGTTAGTCTGCAATTGTTGAGGATATATGTCCAGAAGATGCTGACCTTGAGCTACCTGCCTGGTCTAGTTAAAGAGAAGGGTGTTGATCCATTGTGGGGGTAGGTGGGTTGGTTTTGCTGCCTGCTTAGTCCTTCTCTGGGCTCTGAGGTGTCTTTTGTGCCGAATACTTGCTCCTGGCATCCATGGCCCCACCGATAGAACTGATACAGTCAGGAAGAAGGTGATTATGTGCTTAAGTGCATGCCACTCACTGTGAAGTCCTTTGTGTGATCTCTTCTTGCAAAATGGGCCTTATTGTCCCATTAATACTGAGAAGGCTCAATACTTAGAGACATCATGTGACTTGCCTAGTATGTCATGGCCCGGGGCTCTTACCTGGCTCTAAAGCAGACGTGACTCACCCTTCCAACACTGTCTTTCCTCCTTATTCCATCATAAAACTCACCCATCTCATATCCTTGGAAAGATGACATGGCTTGGAAGAAAGAGGTGTTAGAGGATTCTAACATCCAATTTCTTGATGTCCCAGTGGAATGTAGGGTCTGGAGCCCAAAGGTGCATGATCCGAGGGTGGCCTGGCTAGGACCAATCAAGTGAGGGGTCAATGACTGCTTCTCAGGGCCACCACGCCTCTTCCGGCTACTGCCCCATTTGCTTTGCCCTCATGAGTGTCAAAACTTCTTGAAAGGGTTTCTTTAATTGCACACTCCAACTCTCCACCTCCCATGCTCTGCTTCACCCTCTCCAATCAGGCTCTGGCCCCAGCACTCCATGGTAATCACTTTCTTTAGGCTCATTAATGACCTCATGGCCGTCTCTCCCCCATGTCGCCCCTCCTCTCTGGGGGCCTCTGCTGCTGTGTACCCTCTCTGCTCCTGCTTCACTCTCGCCTGCCTTTCTTCTTGATGCTCAGACCCCTCCTTTTGGGCTGGATCTTTTTCTCCTCCAGAACTCTGTTCCTTGCTTCGTTCCTTCACTTACTAGTTCTTCTAGTGAAGAGCTAGCTCCAGATGCTGGTTCTTCTCTTCTTCTGCCCTCCTCTCACAGTGGGTTTCTTTTTATGTTTTTAAATTTTTATTTGAAAGAGAGAGAGAGAGTAGGTAAGAGGGGCAGAGGGAGAGAATTTGTTGAAATGTTTTATTATTTTTGAGAGAGAGAAAGAAAGAGAGAGAGAGCATGAGCAGGGGAGGGGCAGAGAGAGGGAGACACAATCCGAAGCAGGCTCCAGGCTCTGAGCTGTCAGCACACAGCCCGATGTGGGGGTCAAACCCGCAAACTGCAAGACCTGAGCCGAAGTCAGACACTCAACCAACTGAGCCACCCAGGCGCCCCAAGAGAGAATCTTAAGCAGCTCCACACTCAGTGCAGAACCCCACTTGGGGCTTGATTCCATGACTCTGGGATCATGGCCTGAGCTTAAATCAGGAGCTAGTCAGTGAACCGACTGAGCCACCCAGGTGCCCCTTTTTCTTTTTTTAAACCACAATTCACAGTAGGCAATTCATTTTTGGTTCTGTCCCATTAGCCACTCCTGTATACCACTGAAACAAGTGTTACAAAGCCGTATATTAATCCTTACCAAGTGTAGTGCATGCTGGTATTCTTATTCTGTTCTGTTCTACTTTATTATTTTATTTGAAAAATACTGAACTTGGGGCGCCTGGGTGGCTTAGTCGGTTAAGCGTCCGACTTTCGCTTAGGTCATGATCTCGCGGTTCGTGGGTTCGAGCCCCGCGTCGGGCTCTGTGCTGACTGCCAGCTCAGAGCCTGGAGCCTGTTTCAGTCTGTGACTCCCTCTCTCTCTGACCCTCCCCTGCTCACGCTGTCTCCTCTCTCTCTCCTAGAAATAAATAAAACATTAAAAAAAAAAAAAGAAAAATACTGAACTTGACCGAGTAAACCAATTTTGCAACCCACCACTAAGGTTTAGCCCATCATTTGAAAAACGCAGTTCCAACCTATCAAAGGAGTTGCTCCCTGAGGGCCTTTGCACTTGCTGTTCTCACCATAAAATGCTTTCTCCAGAGAGTCATATAGCTGCCTCCTTCTTTCTTTTTAAAATTTATTTATTTATTTTGGAAACAGAGAAAGCACAAGTGGGGAGGGGCAGAGAGAGGAGAGAGAACCCCAATCAGTCTCCTCACTGTCATCATGGAGCCCCATGCAGGGCTCGAACTCACGAACCATGAGATCATGACCTGAGCCGAGTGGGACACTCAACCAAGCCACCCAGGTGCCCCATATACACCCTATCTACCCCTGCCCTGGAGGAGAGAACATGTCTAGGCACTGCTATAGCCTCAGGGCCTAGAATCAGCTTGCAAAGCAGTGGGCATTCAACAAGTGCTTGTTTTCTGAGTGACAGCTCAGCCAACCACACTGACTCGGTCAGCAGTTGTGCCAAATCACCGACTCATACGTAAGGGACGTCAGGGGTCTTTTGCAATGACCTGCAAAAATACTCACAACACAGAATGATAGAAAATGAGTTGAGAGACCAAGTTCAAAGGTAACACGAGGTAAGAGAACAATAGAGCTGGTGTGGGTCAGGCTGGTTTTGGCTACAAAATATTAAATGATGAGCCCATTTGTTTTACATCTCAGGAAGTCCAGCAAGGGTGACCCAGGGAACCACATTCCCTCTGTCTTTGTCCAGGTATCATTTGTGTGTGTGTGTGTGTGTGTGTGCGTGCAAGCACGGTTTGTCCTTAGGCTAGGAGCACTCCTAGGGATCGTATCCAGACATCATGACGCCCTAAAGAAGATGGAAGCCCCTCTTCTTAGGAAAGTAGAAACTTTTTTTCAGAATCCCCCTGCCACCAAACAGACTTTCACTCACTACTTCTTATTGGCTAGAATTAGGTCTGTTATCACTCCTAAACCAATCATGAACAAAAGGGAATGGACTTTTCATGGCTGGCTTTGGCTGATCACAGGGGCTGGGACAACTACTTGGGCACTGACTATAATGCTCATGATATTTTGAGTGAGGGAGGTGACATACATACCATAAAATACCCAGAAATACATATCATGTGGTCTTGTACAGCTGTTAGAGGTGGGCTGTGAATTTAGCTCTGAGTTTCCCAGCAGCCAAGGCAAAAAAGGGAAGCCAGAGTGTTTAAAATTTTACAGCTCCCTTAAGTTCTAAATAAACCGGGTTGCTTAGGAGGCCTCCAACTGTTTATGACACTGAAATCCAAAAGTTTCTGCTCTGGTCTTCATGAGTAACATGTTGTGGTGAACCATTATCAGGCCACATATTTCACTGCTCCGTACAGTGGCAGACTTCATATAGCTATTTCTTATAATCCTCAATGCAAGCTAAAGGAAAAATTTTAAAGCCCTAGCACCAAAGTACAATTTACAAAGTGATTCAGGGTGGAACGCCTGGGTGGCTAGTCAGTTGGGTGTGCGATTTCAGCTCAGGTCATGATCTCATGGTTCGTCAGTTCGAGCCTACATTGGGCTCTGTGCTGACAGCTCAAACCTGGAGCCTGCTTCAGATTCAGTCTCTGACTCCTCTCTCTCCCCCTCCCTCTGCTCTCATGCTGTTTCTCTCTCTCTCTCTCTCTCTCTCTCTCTCTTTGTCCCTCCCTGCTCACCCTCTGTCTTTCTATCTCTCAAAATATAAATAAATATTAAATTTTTTTAAAAGTGATTCAGGGAGAGAGAGAGAGAGTAAGATGCAGGCTAGAGCAGCTCGCACAGGTTACCTAGCCGGCTTGCTGATGGACCACATTGGATTTTAACAGTGGGTAGAATATAGGCCAGCTATAAGAACGGATGGATAATTTGTCTTTCAGGCAGCCCACCCCAAGCATCATTTCTCGCAGCGAAGTTCTTGACAAAGAAGGGGCAGCAGAGAGTTCAAGGTTGCATTCTCTGGCAGGACCTACGTGCAGATTTTCTCAGATACTCCTATGTTTTGACAGCTGGCAGGGAAGATGGGACGTTTTTGCATAAAAATGGAGGAGCCTGACCAGAACAACGTGCCCGACTGGATGTCATAGATGCGAGTGTGGTCACATCCCACCTCCCCCGTGCTTGTGAAATTGATATTTTAAACCCATATTCAGGGCTTTGAACTGGGGTGGCCATGTCCCAGCATTCCATTTTCAGTTGGTGTCCTTTTTACTCTTTAACGTGACCCATTTTGCAGGTAAATTATACGGCCTTTCGACACCCATCCCCACGGCAGTATATGTGGTTAGCCGTCCAACCCAGAGGAGCCCTGAATCTTGAGTCTGTTACAAAATATGGTTGCACCTTCTCCGCCAGTCTGATCATATATGGTGTCATCTCTGTCTCATCTCTCTCCAGGCGAGAGGATGCATGAGGAGGTACAGAGCAACCGGATGCTGGTGTACGTGCGTGTGAGTATGACCCTATGTGTGCGTTTGTGTGTTTGTGCATGTACGGCTGTATAGAGATTGTGAAAGTGAGGGTGTGTGAGATGTGAGTTCATAGGTACATCAGCGAAGGGGAGGGCAAGTGTGTGGGAATTTTCTTCCGTGTGTGGAAGTATCTCAGCATCTGTGTGTCCTGATTGAGTGTGTGCGTGTGTGTGCGTGTGATGGCATGGCACCCACATTTGGATATCTGTGCAACTCGCTCTTTAGATGATCCTTATGCCAAGGTCAGATGTAAGTTTCTCCCTTTTGCTGGGGCAGCAAACTCACTCCAAACGTGACTCCTGACAGCCCCTGCCTCTTGGACCCCACGTCCCCTCCCACAGAGTCTGGGCTGGCCTGTGACCCGAGTCACAGAGACAATGTGGACTGGTGGCGCTGTGTGCTGCATCCTGGCCTCAGCCTCAGGAAGACTTCACGGCTCTTCTTTTGTGCCTTTCGGGTCAGGCCGCCACCGTGCTGGAGATCACGTGGAGAAGACCTGGGACTCCCCGAGAAAGGACCCCCGCCCCCAGCCACTCCCGGCAAGCGCAGGACGTGTGACCGGGCCACCCAGCAAGTCCAGCCCAGCCAGGTCCCTGATGACTGTGCCCCCACTGACATCACGTGAGCAGAACCGCCCCGCTGAGCCTAGTCAAGTCTCCAAATCAGCCCTCTGTGAAATGGGTGCCATCACGACTGCCCGGTTTTGGGGGGGGTTTGTGACCCACAGGAGAGAATCATGATACTTGGGGAGCGGGTCCTCTCCTATCACTAGCTCCACACAGGAAGGGGCTGCTGACCTGGGGAGGGGTGGATGGTGAGGGCTGGGGGCAGCCAAGAGGGTGAAAGCCTCTGCTCCCTCCTTTCTCCCCTTCTGTCCTGCTTTCTCTGGCCCGGGCGCCTGCCCCCCTGCGAGTGGATGGCAGTGCTGGGTGTCCTCCTTGGAGCAGGGTGATGGGCCTGTTGGAATTCCACCCGCACGCCGCCGGGCAGACAGGCATCTGCTTAAGTGGGTAATTTCATCAAGGGGAGAGGCCGTCTGCACTGTGCCGGAATCCTGATGGGGAGGCCACGCAGAGAACACAGTTAACCTCGGGAGCCACGGCAGCCGGCCCCTGCTGGTGCCCAAGCGCGGTCCCCCACCCAGAGATTCCAACCCATTTGAGAACCATTATCAGAAAAGAGCAAGAAAGCCAGAGAGAAAGGAAGATTCGGGATCTACGGACACAAAGCCCTAAGTTAGCTTCCTGGAAAAACTCACCTTAAGAAAAGACAGGAAGATGTACAATCAGTTCAAGGCAATGAGCCGCCTGGGAGGGGAGATCTGAGCCGGGTGGGAGGGGGTTTCCTTGGAGGGGTCCCCAGCACAGCCTCCGGGCTCGGCCTGAGTTCTGGGGCAGGGAGCCTGCGGTCAGAGAAACCCTCTATTTCTCTGCTGTCTTAGGTGGTGAGTGACAGAAGCCCACGGAAGCCGGCTGAGGCAGAAAAGGAACTGTGTTGGGTGACACGGGGTGTCTCCTGGAAGCCAAGGACAGGAGTGCAGTCGGCCCCGGGGGGCTGAGAAGCAACAGCTCTCCCAGTTTTCATTTCTGTTTCCTTCTGGTCTCTCTGCACATGGCCTCCCTCTGCTTCCTCACGCCCAGCGAAGCTGACCTTGCAGAAGCCAACCTCGGTCCAAATTCCCGGGAGAGAGGAGCGCTCTGACTGGTTATGCGGCCTCAGGTGCCTCCCCCCACTGACCCCATCAGCTGGGACTGGGGGGCACAGTCTGGCACGATCCCAGATGTCTGTGTGCCTGGGAAAGCACCTCCAGCTCGAGTCCCCCACTGTCCCCACAGCCGCTGGGACACACTGAGCAGGTTGCGGGCCACATGGGCCGCCAGTTCGCTCTGCAGTGGACAGACTGGCATCGTCGTGCACAGGCAAGGCACCTGGGGGCCAAACCGAAGAAGACTGTCGCCCCGAGAGCTGAAGGAGCAAGTACCAGCTTAAACGTTGTACCTCTTCATTCGCCCGCCTGGAGTCCCAGCCTCCTCAGTGAGGGGAGTCTGCACCCCCGCTGCATGCAGCACAGGTACCCCTGGACACTGGCATCCTCAGAGCAGATGGCGGATGCCCACAGAGTAACACATTGTCCTGGGGGGCAGGGCGTAGGGGGCACCTCTGTCGTCTGTGGGCCCGGCAGTACGGGGGCATCATTGCCACGGGTCATAGAGTAGCAGAGGCCACATAGTGGCCTGAGTGTCCATGACACATGGAGGTCCTGGAGGCTTGTGGGAGGTGGGAGGTGGGGTGGAGGGGGGCCCCCCTCCTGTGGGTGGAGGGCAGAGCCAGAAACATACCAGCTTGTCGCTGTTACCATGAACTTGTTCTTACATCTGGAGCTGGGGTGGCTCGCAAAACAGGTCGGATCACCGTGATGCCCAGTGTCACTTTCCTGGGCCCAGTATCATCTGCTCATGACAACGGTTCTGGGCACAGACAGACATTGTCGTCTTGCGGGCATATATAAGGAAAGCAAGGATCTGAGGGGCCATACTACCTACTGGCCAGTTCATGCCACCAACATTTGAGACTGGAGGGGTCTGCAGTGAGCCCTGTGGCCACCTGCCCTGTGCACTCTGGGAAACTGAGGACCGGGAAGTGTGCTCACCATCACAAGGGAGTCAAGCCATGGAATAAACCCCACTGAATCTTTTTCTTTAACTTCAACCATTACCTACCTCACATAGCCCAACCGAAGCTTGACTCGGACGCCGTGCATTTCTAAACCGAGGAGAAATCCCTCCAACCTGGGGTGTTGAGAGTTACACCCACAGCCCTGTGACCTATTTCTGCGGGCACACCAGTCTTCTCTGCCTGATCCCCCTCCTTTGCCCACCTTCCCACCTGCCCAAGATGTCTCCTGATTTTAGCTGATGTGATCCAGGACTTGTCGCAGATCCTACTCAGCTAGAAGATTCTAGGCCTGTTCTTGGTTGCTCCCAGGGGCTCCCCTCACCTTGAGGGCGAGCGGAAGGACGAAGTCCAGCCAGGCAGGAGCACCCCCTCCCGGCCTGACAGTCTTTGCCCAAGTCCTCGTTTCCCTGCCAGGCAGCCACTGAGTCTTTGAAGCTTGAGCCTGTGTTACTGCTCTTTTAAAAAAAATGATGAATTTTAAAGCAATAAAATCTGTACATTAAACACTCCGTCCTGGTGGCAGCAGTAATGGCCCCGACAACCCGCCAGCTCACTTTTGAGTCGGCTTTGCAGGGGGGTGGGGGTGGGAGCTCCGTTACCTCCCAGTTGCACCGAACTTCACCTCTAAAACACATTTGCAAGGGATATGCCGCGTTTGAAGGAGATGCAAAGCAATACTCTTCTAAATAACCCTCGGGTCAAAGAGGAAATCACAATGGAAATAGGAATATATTTTGAATTCAGCAGAAATGAAAACAGGAACAAATCAAAACTTGTGGGAATTCAGTTGAAAGAGTACTCTTACCCCGGAGCAAGAATTCAGGGACCCTGTGAACTTGTTTGGGGGAAAAATTATATATTTATTTTAAATAACATGGAGCCGAAATTTAGCATCTCCTTCAGTCGGGAGTATAGGCAGAGGACCACAATGGTATCGTGGCATCACCGATAGATATCACAGAAAATGAATCCCATCCATCAATTTGGGGATTTAGTGGATTCATTTTCTCTGCCCAGGCTTGCCTAGATACAGGAGGCACAAATGGCAAGAGTTCATGCTTTTTCTCGCGTTCTGAACTATCTGTCAGCATAAGCACTGAAGAAAGATGCCTTGAATTTTGCCAAAGAGATGGCACAGGCAAGGCTTTTAGGTTGTCATACACGGAAACTTCCAGAGGTGGACCTGGCCAAGAGGACGATCAGGTAGATTCTCAGAACAACCTTAAAAGGTCTCAGCTCCACTATCAGCCTCATTTACTTTTTAAAAAACCCTTTTAGGGGCACCTGGGTGGCTTAGTCGGTTAACTTCAGCTCAGGTCATGATCTCACGGTTCGTGGGTTCGAGCCCCGCGTCGGGCTCTGTGCTGACAGCCAGCTCAGAGTCTGGGGCCTGCTTCTGATTCTGTGTCTCCCTCTCTCTCTCACCCTCCCCTGCTCATGCTGTCTCTCTCTCTCTTTCTCTCTCTCTCTCTCTCAGAAATAAATAAAACAAAAAAAATAAAATAAAAAAACTTTTTAGTTTGAATAGATACGGATTCACGGGAAGTTACAAAGATGGTAGAGAAGATCTTGTGGACCCTTAACCCACAGGTTACATCTTAAGGAAATGTATCAAAATATATCAAAGTCAGGATATTGACATTGATAGGAAAGTGTGTATTTAGTTCAATGCAATTTTTGTCACAGATGTAGCTTTGCGTAACCACCACCACAATCAAGCTACAGAACTGTTCTATCACTGCAAAGATCTGTGACCATCTCTACCCTCTGACAACCACCGATCTATTGTCCGTCTTGATAGTTTTGTCATTTCAAGAATATTATATAAATGGAATCCATAGGAGACTTTTGAGATTGGCTTTCTGCCCTTAGATGATGTCCTTGAGACCCATTCAAGCTGTTGCGTGTCATCAGTCATTTATTCCTTGTCAGTGCTGCATAGTAGTAGTAGTTTATGGTATGGACGTCCCACAGTCTGTGTAACCGTTCAATGACTGTAGGACATTTTGGTTGTTTCCAGTTTGGGGCTGTGAACAATTGTGTACACAGTTTTGTGTGGACGCATTTCATTTCTTTGGGATTCGTGTCCATGAGTACAAATGCTGGATTGTATGAGAATATGTTAAGTTTTTAAGGAAATCTCCAAATTATTTTCCAGATTGCTGCACGATCTTAACATTCCCACCAGCAATGTCTGAGAAATTTGCCTCTTCGCCAGCATTTGATATTGTCACCTTTTAAAGTTTTCAGTGTTGTAATAGGTATGTAGTAGCATTTTGTTGTGATTTTAACCAGCGTTTCCCATGATGTGGAAGTTCATGTACTTATTTACTACCTTAGGTTCTCTTTGATGAAATGTCTCCTTGTGCCTTTTGCCCAGTTTCTAACTGGATTGTTTTCTATACTGCTAAGGTTTAAAAAAAGTATAGTAAAATACACATAACATAAAATGTATCATTTTAACCATTTCTTTTTTAAAAATGTTTATTTATTTATTTTGAGAAAGAGAGAGAGCAGGGGAGGGGGCAGAGAGAGAAGAAGCGAGAGAGAATTCCAAGTGGGCTCCACACTGCCAGCGCAGAGCCTGATGAGGGGCTCGATCCTATGAATTGTGTGAACATGACCTGAGTTGAAATCAAGAGTTGGACTCAGTGGACTGAGCCACCCAGGTGCCTCTCATTTTTAGTCTTTATAAGTGTACGGTTCCTAGTGTGAAGTATATTTACATTATTGTAGAACCAAGCTCCACAACTTTTTCATCTTGCAAGACTGAAACTCTGTACCCATTAAACAGCCCCACCTCTGCCTCCCCTCCGTCCCTGTCAGCCACCATCCTACTTTCAGTCTCTATTGATTAGACTCCCCTCGATAGCTCACACAGAATGGAATGGAATCAGATAGCATTTGTCCTTTTGTGACTGGCTTATTTTATTTAGCATAATGTCCTCAAGGTTCATCCATGTTGAATTCCTTCATTTCTTTTTTTTTTTTTTTAAATATTTGTATTTATTTCTAGGAGAGAGAAAGAGAGACAGCGTGAGCAGGGAAGGGTCAGAGAGAGAGGGAGACATAGACTCTGGAACAGGCTCCAGGCTCTGAGCTGGAAGTCAGCACAGAGCCCGACGCGGGGCTCGAACCCACGAATCGTGAGATCATGACCTAAGCGAAAGTTGGATGCTTAACCAACTAAGCCACCCAGGCGCCCCATTGAATTCCTTCATTTCTTATGGCTGAATAATATTCCATTGTATGTATACACATTTTTCTTACCCATTGATTCATTAGTGATCACTTGGATTCCTTTGACCTCTTGGCTATTATAAATAATGCTGTTATGAGCAGGGATGTACAAAAATCTCTGAGACACTGATTTTCTTTTGGATATATACCCATAAATGGAATTACTAGATCATATGACAATTCTACTTTTCATGATTTTTAAAATCTTTAACATTTGTATTGACTTTTTGAGAGACAGAGAGAGATAGGATGTGAGCATAGAAGGGGCAGAGAGAGAGGGTGATACAGAATCTGAAACAGGCTCCAGACTCACTATCAGCACAGAGTCTGATGCAGGGTTTGAACCCACAAACTGCTTTTCACAGTGGCTGCACCATTTTATATCCCCACCAACAGTGCACAAGGGTTCCAATTTTTCCACATCATTTCCAACACTTGTTATTTTCTGTTTATTTATTATATATTTTTTGCTGCTTTTTTTTAAGTAGTAGCCATTCTAATGGGTGTAAGGTAATATACTGTTGAATTTGAGAGTTCTTTATTCTAGATATTAGCTCTTTATCAGATACGTGGTTTGCAAATATTTTCTCCCCATCTGTAGCTTATTGTTTTTATCCTTTTAGCATGATTCTTTTCAGAGCGAGTTTTATAATCTCAATGAAGTCGAATTTATTCATTTTTTTCTTTTATGGATTGTCCTTTTGATGTTCTAAGAACTCTTCACCAAGCCCTAGGTTCAGAATATTTTCTCCTAAAAGTTTTTATAGCTTCATGTCTTAGATTAAAGTCTGTGATTCATGTGAGTTATTTTTTTTATATAAGGTGTTCATTGTTGGTCAAGGTTAATTTCTATTCCTGTGGATATTCAATTGTTCCAACATCATTTGTTAAAGACTATTGTATTCATTTCTTTAGCCTGTTATATGGCAAATTACATTGATTGATTTTCAAATATTGAATGAATCTTGCATTCCTAGAATAAACTCCATTTGACTGTAGTACATAATTCCTTCTATATATTTCTTCACACATTTTGCTGCTCTTTTGTCCAGTGCCTGCACATTTAGGATTATTATGTTTTTTCTTGGTGGATTGATTCTTTTATCATTATATAATGTCTGTCTCTATATGGTAATTTTCTTTGTTGTGAGTGTACTTTATCTGATATTAATGTAGCCACTCCTGCTTTCTTTTGATTAATTTTTGCCTGATGTATCTTTTTCCATTCTTTCACTTTCAATCTGCCATATTGTGATTTTTGAAGTGAATTTCTTGTTGCCATCATACAGATGAGTCATTTAAAAAAAAAATTATTCTGCCAAATCTCCATCTTTTATTTATCATATTTAGATAGTTTACATTTAATGTAATTGTCACTGTGTTAGGGATTAAGTCTACTTTTTTGTTTGTTTTCTCTTGTTTTGTTTTGTTTTTAATTTCCTTGCCTTATTTTTCTTGCCTTTCTGTGGATTACATGAACATATTAAAGAATTCATTTTGATTTATCTGTGATATTTTGAGTGAATCTCTTAGTATAGACAGTTTTAAGCATTTCCTGTAAGCATTATGTTATATATACATAACTTTATCACAATCTGCTAGTGTCACTGTTTGCCAGTTTGAGTGATGTATAAGAAACCTTATTTCCTTTTGTATCCCTTTACTTCCCCCATTTATCATGTAATTGTCTTAAATACGGCCTCTACATATACTGAGAACTGTGTCAGTGTCATCATTTTTGCTTCATTATCGAACATAATTTCAAACAAACATTTCAAGAATATAATTTCAAACAAAACTCAAGAGAAGGAAAGTCTGTTTTATTTGCCCATAGTTTTACTCTTCTCATTGTTCTTTCTTCTTTCCTGATGTTCTAAGTTCCCTAATTTTATCATCCCCTGTCAGTATTCCCTTACTGTTCTATCTTCAAGTTAAATTCCTTTAGCTTTTATTTTAAGGTACATCTGTTGGCTAAAAATTCTCCAGTTTTCTTTCACCTAATAATATCTCGATTTTTCTTCATTTCTGAAGGATAGTTTTGTTCAATATAAGTTTTTAGTTTGACAGCTCTTTCCAGCACTTGAAAAATGTGCCACTTCCTTCTGGCATCCATGGTTTCTGATGAGAAATTACTGTCATTCACATTGTTTTTCACTCTATAGGTAGAGTATAGTTTGTCTCTGCTTTCAAGATTTTTTTTTTGTCTTTATAGAAGTTTGTCTATAATGTATCTTGGTGTGGATTTCTTTGGGTTTATCCTATTTGGGGTTGCAGCCTCTTAAATTCATTGTGTTTTTTGCCAAATTTCAGAAATTTTCAGCCATTAATTCTTTGAATATTTTTTCAACCCAGTTTCTTTTTCCTCTCCTTCTCAGTGTCTGATAACATGAATGTTAGGCCTTACATTAAAGTTCCATAGTCCTCTGAGTTTCTGTTCATTTGTTTTTCAATTTTCTCTGTTGTTCAGATGTGTTTATTTCTATTCTGCAAGTTCACTGCCTTTCTTCTGTCCTCTTCATTTCACTACTGAGCCAATCCATTCAATTTAAAATTTTTAGTTATTACATTTTTCACCGCTAAAATTTCCATTTAGGTCTTCTTTATATGTTCTATTTCTTTGTTGAGATTCACACACACACACACACACACATATATATAACTTATATACATAATATAATATATATATATAACTTGTTTCAAATGTGTTTGCAATTTTTTGGTAAATCATTTTTGTGATAGCCGCTATAAAGTCCTTGTCAGATAATCTTAACATCTGTGTCATCTCAGTGTCAGCATGTGTTGATTGTCTTTCTCATTCAAGTTGAGATTTCCTGGTTCTTGGTATGATGAGTGACTTGATTGAAACTGGGACATTTGGAGTATATTATGATGAGACTCTGTATATTATTTCACTCAGCTATTTTAGCAGGACTCATCAGACATAGCTCTGGGGTGGAAAGGAGGAATGGTGTATTGCTACTGTCAGGTGGGGATGGAAGTCCAGTTTTCCCATTCACCATGGTGGGGGGAGGCCTACTTGTTATCACAGGCTGGGGGTGCAGGCTCCCCACTAGGCCTCGTCTGATGTGACTCTGGCTGGAAGAGGCAGAAGTGCCTTGTTTCTGCTCTCCACATGGCCTCTATTAACATGGTGAGGTTGGTGGTGCTGCTGCTGGTGGTGGTGGTAGAGAGGCCTCATTAACTCTGGGAGGCGGTGAAATCCCCCACTCCTCACTAGGCCTCCTCTAATACCACCTCAGCAAGAAAGGGGGTGGGATTGTTTAAAAATGTCTATTTATTTATTTTGAGAGGGAGTGGGGTGGGGGGTAGAGAGTGAGGGAGAGAGAGAATCCCAAGTAGGCTTTGTGCTGTCAGTGCAAAGCCCAACCTGTGGCTCGATCTCATGAACCATGAGAACATGACCCAAGCAGAAATCAAGAGTCGTAGGCCCAACCAACAGAGCCACCCAGGCACCCTGGGGGCGGGGGACTTTCACACAACTGTGTGTGGGTGGACGGCCAGGCTGCCCAGGTGATCTCTTCTGACACAGCATAGAGAAGCCTCATTAGTACTCAGTGGGTGTGAAGGTCCCAGTTCTCCATTTGGTCTTTTTTGACACCACTTGGAGGGGGATGGGAGATGGTTGCGCACCTTATTTTAGCCTGATGAGGATGAAAGTCTGGACTCCCCCATTTAGCATTTCCTGGTAGGGGTGGGGCTGTAGCCAAAGATTTTCTTAGATGTTCAGCTGGGGCAGTGCACTTATTCTCTAGAAGTTTTCTAATTGCTAAGATGCCCTTTTCTTGGTCCTTTGTCTCGAGAAAGCAGACTTCACCCCAGTTTTCTCTTTTGTCTGCACCCACTGACATTTCCAGGTTGCTGGCTCCTCCAGCACTCAATAGGATATATAAGGCCAAAAAAAAAAAAAAAAAAAAGATCCAAGGAGCTCACTTGAATCATTGCTTGGTTTCTGAAATACATAGCTAGTCTGTCTTCTTTTCTCTACCTTTCAGAGCCTTATGTTTGTTTTGAATATAATGTTCATGGTTTTAGCTATACCTAGCAGGAAGAATAAGGGAAAGTACATCTACAATATCTTTCTATAAGCAGAAGTCCAGTCTCACTTACTAAGAAAATTACCTAAGAAAGAAAAAAAAAAGCCAGACAAAGCTTTTTTGCAAATGTTGGGCAATTTGATTATTTTGTTCTGAGGCTATGTCAGCAAATTCAAGAGCCAGTCTGCTTGAAGTTCGAGGTGTCTCCATAATTAAGACCAGGACTTGGCACAATTATTAATAGTGTACCTCCACAGTTTGGCCTTAAAGATTTTGATGGAGTGTGTTCAACCTTGAACAAAGAAACTTTGCTAAATAAGCTGCTTTCGCGAGTCACTTTATCATGAAGATGAACAACAAATTCATTCTGCTCATCAACATTTTCACACTGGGTGTTGATGTCTCAGAAACACTGGCCAGCTGCGCTCCTTGTAAACCTGGTGTACAGTAGAGCAAACCCTTCAAGGCACTTTCTGCAAGATGAGTATTCAATCCAACCCTTATTACAAAAATGAACCCATTTTACCGGCCCACTGAGAACACCGAGGCAATCAAGAGGCAGATCTTTGGAGGTGAAGCATGAAGACAACTGAGGCAATGCTTCTGGCTTGTTTGGAGGGTGCCTGAGCCTGTCCCTGCTGCTCCCGCAGTAGTGCCTGTCAGAATTGTGCCTCCATCTGTTCACTTTCTACAGTCACTGCCATGGCTTGCTCAGGAACTCATACTGTCTTGTTGAGATTTTCTTAAACAGTTATTTTGCCATCAAGAAATTTGCATTTAATGTCTTAAAGGCAGCATCATTATAAACATTGTGAACAAAGACCAATAAAATGCCCAAAACATCAACATCTGTTCAGTCACATGACTGTAAGGTAAAGAACACACGTAATCCTGTCTCCCAACTGGTGGTTCAAACATGTCGTTTTTGAATACATTAAAATGTGTTATTTTATGCTTCAGCCTATAAGGACATTTTTTTTTTCTAGATTGGCTGCCACTTTTGACCCCAAATCTCAGCTGTACTACAAACTACTGTTTGGTCCCTCATCTTCTCTCCATCTCCCCCAGTATGTGTGCTCTTTCATTCCAAGGTGATTTAAAAAATTTTTTGATAAACTATTCATAACACAGAATTTACCATCTTAGCCATTCTTCAGTGTACAACGATGGGAAATTTGCTTTTATTTCTTTTTTATTATTCTTTTAAATGTTTTATTTATTTTTGAGAGAGAGAGGAACAGCGCGAGCAGGAGACGGACAGAAAGAGAGGGAGACACAGAATCCGAAGACAGGCTCGAGGCTCTGAGTTGTCAGCATAGAGCCCAACGCGGGGCTCGAACCCACGAAATGCGAGATCATGCCCTGAGCCGAAGCTGGACGCTTAACCGACAGCCACCCAGGCGCCCCTGGTTTTATTTCTTGAGTTAGGTTTTTATCCATGAAGTCTTTGCCTGACTTTGTTTGCTTTGTCAGGATACTTAATTTTTTGCCACCATCTTGGTCTTCTCTTCTGTCTTCTTCTTTTCTTTTCTTTCTTTTTTTTTTTTAATGCTTTTTTATTTCTAGGAGAGAGAGAGAGAGACAGCGCGAGCAGGGGAGGGTCAGAGAGAGAGAGTCACAGACTGAAACAGGCTCCAGGCTCCAAGCTGGCAGTCAGCACAGAGCCCGACGCGGGGCTCGAACCCACGAACCGCGAGATCGTGACCTAAGCGAAAGTCGGACGCTTAACCGACTAAGCCACCCAGGCGCCCCTGTCTTCTTCTTTTCTGCCTCTGCTCTCTGTTCCACTTCTCTCTCCTGCCCCTTTTTTGTAGCATGTTTGGTGGCCGTGCCATGTTCCGCTGGGCTCTTACTTAATGTAGAAAACAGACCTTCTGGGGCACCTGGGTGGCTTAGTCGGTTAAGCGTCCGACTTTCGCTTAGGTCAGGATCTCGCGGTTCGTGGGTTCGGGCCCCGCGTCGGGCTCTGTGCTGACTGCCAGCTCAGAGCCTGGAGCCTATTTCAGAGTCTGTGACTCCCTCTCTCTCTGACCCTCCCCTGTTCACGCTGTCTCTCTCTCTCCTAGAAATAAATAAAAATATTAAAAAAAAAAAAAAAAGAAAACAGACCTTCTGTTTTCGCTAACTCAGTGAGGATGAATCCTGCTCTTGGTGCCTTTCTGGGGCAGAGCTGGCAAAGGGGATTGCACACTGATGACCCAGCTCCTGGGGTATCACCATTTCACGTTCACTTTGCTGGCCCAGCTACACACTTAGTAGAGGTGCACAGTTAGCTCAGGCAATAGTGGCTATGTCCCCCAGACTCCTTAGCTCTGGATAGGATAGTGAGACAATGGGAAGGAGACATTCTTAGTGTGGTTCCCTGACTCTAATAAACATTTTCAGAGAGCAACAAGAAAGTATTTCATCTATAAAACAGGAAGAGGGGCACCTGGGTGGCTCAGTTGGTTAAGCACCCAACTCTTGATTTCAGCTCAGGTCATGATCTCGCCGTATGTGGGATCGAGCCCCATGTTGAGCTCTGTGCTGACAGTGTGGAGCTTGCTTGGGATTCTCTCTCCCCTCCCCTGACCCTATCCTCTCTTTCTCAAAATAAATAAACATTTAAAAACACAGTAAGAGGGGCGCCTGGGTGGCTTAGTCGGTTAAACGTCCGACTTTCGCTTAGGTCATGATCTCCCGGTTTGTGGGTTTGAGCCCCGTGTCGGGCTCTGTGCTGATTGCCAGCTCAGAGCCTGGAGCCTGTTTCAGTCTGTGACTCCCTCTCTCTCTGACCCTCCCCTGCTCACACCGTCTCTCTCTCTCCTAGAAATAAATAAAACTTTAAAAAAAATTAAAAAAAATAAAAACACAATAAGATACTATAAAGATGTCATGGAAGTAAAAACGATAGTTCACATTTAAAAAATCAGCAGAAGACAAAGTCATGGAAATATGACATAAAGCAGGACAGAAAAGATAAAGGGCTGAACAGTAAGAGAATGCTGGGGAGAGACATGGAGAATACGCCCTAGAAATTCCACACCTGCTTAAGAAGGCCCCAGAAAGAAAGAGGAGAGGAGAATGAAAGACACAGAAGAAAGAATCTAAGGGGAAAAAATTCCAAAATAAAAGATGTCAGGCTCCCAACTGAAAAGGCTCACATCATAAAGGGGACACATAAGAATGAGAGAGAAAGGACTCAGGTCATGACACATCACAGCAAGGTTTTAGAACCTGGCATGAGGAGATCCCTTAAAAGCTTCCCCAAAGCAAAATAGTGCAGAACAAGTCCCACACAAAGGATCAGAATCATAATGGCATCAGACTTCTCTGTAGCACCAGAAAACAACAAGACAGTAGCGCCAAAAATCTTACGGAACATAATTTTCAACTGGGAACTTTGCACGCCGTCAGGCTGTTAGTCCACTGTGAGGACAGAATTAAGACATCTTCACCTCCTCCCAGCCTGTCCCCCACCCCCAGGGCAATTTGCTTGCTTGAAACTGTCGCAGAAAGCGCTGTGAAAGTGTTCCAGCAAATCCTGTGCCATCCAGAAGAGGGGGAGTAATGGGATTCAGACACTCGGGGAAGAGAAGGTGCGAGGTGACAGCTGAGAGGGGCCCCCAGGCAGGAAGGAAGACGCGGTTGGAGATGAGTATGTAGGAAGAATTAAGGATATGCATATGGAGAATTGTGCAAGTAAAAATAATAATGAGCTTTAAAAAAAACCACCACAAAACCCTGACCATGAAAAGAGGTCTAATCATATACTGCTCAGCTCTGCAGTGAAACTAGAAATAATTTGCTACACAGCATAATGAAGTAAATCCTTGTGTTGGTGAGGAATCTTCCCTTGGCAAGTCACTCAAAGTGGATTAAACCATAAAGGGATTTAGGGTAGTTAGCTTACATGATTGGCAACTTTGAAGGCAGGTTAAGCTCCAGATGGGCTTGATCCAGGAACTCTCTAAAATCTTTAATATTCACCCTTCCTCTGCCATTTGGAGTATCTATTCAAAGTAAGATGGCCTTTCCTCTGGTTCCAAGGTGGATTCCAGCGCCTTCTAGGGGCTTTGTGCTTCCTCCTCTATGTCATTCAGGAAGAAAGCACTTCTCTAGGGGCTTCTACAAAAGTGCAAGGAAATTCTGTCCCAGTTTCCTCTGGGAAACCTCATTGGTTGATGTTGAGTTACATATCTTTTTTTGACCAATCACCATAGCTTGGGGGGTAGGGTTCAGCCAATCGGAGCCAGAGAGGGAGTCTTCCTCCAGAAAGGGTGGTGACTGTGTAGCAGAGCCGTGGATTCCCAGATGGAAATCAAAGCACAGTTAAAAGAGGAAAGAGAATCGATGTTACGTGGCCACCAAACAGCGAATGTGTTTCTTACAGCACGAACGATTTAACTACAAATAGTCAAAGAGCTGTATGGGGCAATGCAGATTGGGGAAATGAAAGAGTCAAACCCACATCCATCATAATTCAAAATCAATAGAGAATGTCTGGAATGTATGGATCAATACATAGCAGTTTAAATAATATTATTTAGAAATATGGAGGTAGCTAGTAGGAAAAAAAAGCAGCTGTGAGAGTTATAAAGAGTTATAAATCGTTACCTCCCGGGAGCCAGACAAGAGGATGGAGTGAGATAGGGCACGGCATTATGATTTTTCATGTGAAGTTCTTTGTATGATTTGATTTTAAAGCTGTAACTTTGTTTAAAAAAATACAGCTGTAACTTTGCATGTTGCTTTGATTTAAAAAAAAAAAAAAAAAGCAAAAAACAACTCCAAGCTTTCATGAACAAACATGAAATCACACAACACAGAAAAAAGCAAAAGAGCGCTGGCTTTGGCCGTGACAAAGATGTCTAAGAGTGCAGTTTCAAAACGTCTACACACACAGACCCCTCTCCCGAGTCACTTTTCAGTTAAAGCCGGCCACCACCGTGCGCGGTATCCTGTGGCTTGCGGACCCTCCGGCACGCGGCTGCCTCTCCCTGGGGAAAGGGGGAAATGTGCCCAAGTTGGAGAAGTGTCGATGAAGACACATCAGGGCCGAGTGTTTGCAATGTTTTAAAAAAGAAAAACTCAAACTTAACTCCAGAGGAGCACCGAGGCCGAGGCCCCCTGTGCGCAGAACACAATACAATAGCACAAAGAGGAGTCTTAACAGAGGTGGGCTTTGGGGTGCTATCAAGAGTTCGGCCCTGCCTCCCTTCTTTCAGGTGGCCCGATGGGTATTGCATTGTCACGGGTGGTGTGACTGCTCATGTTGTTTTTCCTTTTAGCACGCTTTTTCTTTAGTTGGTACCAGCAGCCGCATCCAAAGCGGTTCCCTCCTCCAGGGATCCCTGGGTAGCATCTTGGAAAGAGCCATTTCTGGAGCATAAATATAGGATGTCTCCCTTGGGGAGGTTTTAGGGGTGAAAGGATTGACCACAAAGGGGGAGACTGGTTGAGGTACAGGCCCTTCCCAGCTGATGTTTGGAGATAACCTCCAAAGTAGAAAGGCAGGCCCCCAAAATTGATGATTAGAAGCATCAGGAAAAGGTGCTGTTTTAAAAGCTAGTGACTTCCTGGTTCACTAAGGGGAGATTTGTGTATAATTTTGAGGGCAATTTATGTCCTAATTTCAGACAAATCCTTTGACGGGACTTTTTGGTTCCACAACTGTAAGGTAACACATTCTTTTCTGAAATGGAGTTTGGGGATAGGGAGGGAGGAAACTACTTTTCACAATGGTGTTAATACTCTTTTTTTTTTTTTAATGTTTTATTTATTTTTGAGAGAGAGAGAGAGCATGAGCAGGGGAAGGGCAGAGAGAGGGAGACATAGAATCCCAAGCAGGCTCCAGGCTCCCAGCTGTCAGCACAGAGCCCAAGGCGGGGCTCAAACTCACAGATGCTGAGATGATGACCTGAGCTAAAGTCTGATGCTTAACCAACTGACCCACCCAGGTACCCTGACACTCCGTTTTCACAGGGGGTTGAATTACAGATCTACAGATCGAGGCAAGCCCAGACTAAGGTCTTTTTTTAGCTCCTCTTGCTGTATCTCAGAGAAGACAGGATGGGGGCAAGGATCTGAATTAACATAAGGACATAGAGACAAAGCAGTTCTGCGGTAGAGAGGGAGTTAGTGGTCCCAGTAAGAGAGCATCACGCTGGAGCCCTCCAAGGGAGCTAACCCTCCGCACTGTAATTCCCTTTTGCTTCTCACAAGGCTTCGGTAAAATTGTGTGAAATGTTACAATCTGGTCTTAACAGCGATCTGGGGGGATTTAGCATGGGATTTTTAGAAGAACAGAAAATTATTACAAGTAATTCTCATTGACTCCTGGGAAAACCTTGGAGTCCTTTTTTAAGGGGAAAAAACAGGAGCAGAAAACTGCAGAGAATTCTAGATTAGCAGCCCTTCCTTGTTTCTAAAAAACTTTCATTTCACTTGGGATATAAGATTCTTTGCACGAACTATACGTTTAATGCCTGTATTGGAATTTCGTGTTTTGCGTGGAGGGCATACCCCTCCCACAGCATACCAGGTAAGACTGTAATTGATTAAAATTTAAATCACACCCAATCACCAAACTTCTACAAAAATTTTGATTCAAATTATCATCATGAAACAAGCAAATACCCTGAACTAAGGATGGCACCCAATTCAAATTGTATTAATGGGACTCCCCAATTTGTATCCCCAGTTTCACTGATTGAATCCACCAGTTTTCCCATCATTTTGCTGATGAACAGAATGCTGGCCCCAAAGTGGGCTGAGTTCTCAGGGAAGTGGCCCCAGCCACATGGAGGCCTCACAAATGGGGAGCTCCTCTCTGGTGGCTGGATGGGAGGGGTTCCTCCGGGGGCTGGGACCCCCTCACAAATGACATTTCTTCTTCCTCTCCCTTGCCTCCAACTGAGATCACCGGCGATTACAGGTTCTCAAGCAGCTGTCCTTTGGAGGCTGACCTCCTCTTTTCTCTCTGGCTCTCCAGTCCACAAAGTCCTGGCTCTTTGCTGTGGCCGAAACATTTACAAGTACCTCGTCCAGGCATTCAGTGGGAGGTAAGAGAGTGCAACAGTTGAGCACTACCTTTGGCATCAGAGAGCCTGACTCAACTGCCTACCCTCTGTATGACCTTGTGTGAATGATTTCTACTTGGATCTGAGGTAGGGAGGTAATAGACTCCTAGCTCATGGGGTTGCTGTGCTGGTGTCTGTGAAGACTTGGCACAGTGCCTGGCACATGGTAGGCATCCAGCAAGTGCCAGTTACTAATATCCTTTCCTGCTGGAAAGGAAGGAAGGGGGAAATAATTTAGTTGAGTCTAAAATATAAAGTCAGGGGTGCCTGGGTGGCTCAGTTGCTTAAGCGTCTGACTCTTGATTTTGGCTCAGGTCATGATCTGCTTGGGATCCTCTCTCTCTACCCCTCCCCCGCTCTTGTGTGCGTGCACGCTCTCTCTTTCCCTCAAAATAAATAAGCATTAAAAAGTTGAAATATAAAATCAATACTTTCATATAAAATTCAATTAATAATAGCTATTGTTAGCCCAACACCTTGATAGTTCTCATTTTTGGCTTGTCCTAGAGCAGAAACAGATTAAATAAACAAGACTGAATTGTTTAAGAACATATTAACTCCTAGTTAATCAATATGTAACTAAGGTATTCTTTGAAGCAAGCCTGAAAGGCAAAGTAGACATTTGTCTGGCTGGTAGCCTGTCGTCCTCCCTGAACTTCCCACCTGTGCTGTGTCTCCCCTGCCTAAGGCAGACATCATTAATCAATCCTAGCATCTCATCTTGCCGAACCTGGATTCTGCCTTACGATAGATTTCTTTCACTTTTCATTTCTCCGTACTGGAGTATTTGAAAGCAAATCTCCGATACTGTGTCATTATAGCCCCGCAGTATATGTGTTTCTAAAAAATCTAGTTGTTTTCTTACACAGCAACGAGGCATTATCACACTTAACAATTAGCAAAACATCCTTTGTATCGCCTAATCCCCAGTTCCTAATCCAATTTCCCCCGACTGTCTCAAAATATTTAGGATTGTGTTTCACACAGCTGTGTACCGGTGGCCAGACTTACAGGCAGAAGTGACGTTTTCAGCGCATGACTCAGAAGCATCTGCAGGCTACTCTTTGAAGAAAGGGAAGGAAGGGCCTCTCTTACCTCAGGCTAGCTTTTTCCTGCGGTGTGGGAACATCTGTTGTCTACCTTCTTTTCTGAGGATTGCTAGTTCCCTGAATCCTTTGTTCTTACAGGAAGCTCGGGAACCTTCTTTGTAAATGGGACCCTAGGACTCCAGGGACCTCGGGTTTTCCAGGGGTGACCCAGCTGATCAGTCCTTGCACTACCATGACTGGCTGGGGGATGCAAGTAGGTGGGTAATGGAGACCCTCAGTCCTCAGGAAGTTCCTGATTCTACCCTGGAAGGGTGACCATGGGGGTTAGACCTCCCCCTGCCCAGGCAGTCACGTCATCAGTCCCCTCTGCATCCCTGGGAGCAGACACCCGGTGTGCTTTGGAATCAACTGCCAGAGTGCCAGCAGGGACCGGCATGGATTTTCCATTTTCTGTGCATGTCTGTGAGGAGATGGGAGACTCAATTTCAGGATGCTTGGGCTCACACAAAGGCAGTGATGATGTCTATTGTCTGGGAAATGGCCCATTGTGAAGATGGGGTGGGGGAGCAGCAAATTAGGGAGAGAGTCTCGATCAATGATGACTGTCAAGTCCTTCCTTGGGGAGCTGAGACTGTGCTCCCGCAGACAAAGGTCTGATTTAGTGCAGGGCACACTGAAGTCAGAGAGAATGTCCCCGTGGGGGAGAGGGGAACGCTGCAGAAGATTGCAGCTCAGGGGCGCCTGGGTGGCTTAGTCGGTTAAGCGTCCGACTTTCTCTTGGTTCATGATCTCGCGGTTTGTGGGTTCGAGCCCCGCGTCGGGCTCTGTGCTGACTGCCAGTTCGGAGCCTGGAGCCTGTTTCAGTCTGTGACTCCCTCTCTCTCTGACCCTCCCCTGCTCATGCTCTCTCTCTCTCTCTCTCTCCTAAAAATAAATAAAACATTAAAAAAAAAAAAAGAAGATTGCAACTCAGATCCACAGTCCCCAGGGCCTTGCTTAGGTCAGGGGCTCAGGGAGCAGGGCGGGAAGAGGAGCTATTAAGGGGTTGCTGGGGTTACTGGGAAACTTTGGGATGGAAAAAGAGAATGGAGGATTTGTATGTTGACTTCATGTTCTTTATGACACTACCTAAGCCCTTCCAGGGAGAGTGGGACATTGGTCTTTTCTGTGTCTCTCTCTCCTTTTTGTTTCTTTCTCTCCCTCCCTCTCCTCTTCCTTCTCTTCCTCTCTTTCTCCAACCCCCCTCCCTTTCTTTTATTTACTCATTCATTCATTTATTCACTCATCTATACAATAACCAATTATCAAGGGCCTTCCTGCATGTCAGTTGCTGTGCCCAGGACTTAGGTTAAGAAGGTCAAAGAGGCAGACATGGTCCCTGCTCACATGGGAGTTACAGGCCAGGGAGAGACAGACACAAACCAAGTGACATAGAGGTAATGGCAATGAAAGTTGGAAGAAGTGTTGTGTGGAAACCAAGTGCTGAGACAGACCATTGCGCTGGCTCTTTCTTGCTACCTCTCTTGTTTCATCCACTAGTCTGCCATGGATGTGACCCGACAGCTGACCCATTCCCTGTCCTTGTCCTTGGCCCTCTTTCCTCACACCCATGACCACTTGTCTTCCTCCTATGACTTCTCAGTCTGCATCCAGCCAGATACCAGCAAGGGGGATCTGAGAGCTCTGGTCCAACCTCCTGAGGCTCTGTGTTGAGACTCCTTGGCTGCTGGTTAGGCCTTGACCTTAAGCCTCAGACCTATTTCTGTGCCAAAAGCCTGTCTTCTTATTATTTACACAAATATGTATGCTATTTTTAAAAATTGAGATATAATTTCACATAGTGAAGCACGCAGATATTTAGTTCTATTGGTTTTTGCTGATATTAGAGGCTGGTTTTGAAGCTGATATTAGATGTATACACATTTGGGATTGTTTTGTCTTCACATTTGACTCTCATCATATGAAATGTCCCTCCTTATGTCTAGTAGAATTCCTTGTCTTGAATTCATTTCATTTGCTATTAGTATACCCACCTTGGCTTTCTTTTAATTACTGTCTCCATGGTGTATCTTTTTTCCATCTTTTTTACTTTTAATCTTTCTGTGTTTTTATACTTAAAGTGTGTATCTTATAAAAGGATGCAGTTGGGTCTTGCTTTTTTTATTGTCAATTTCTGCCTTTCAATTGGAGTGTTTAGTTCATTTACATTTAATGTAATTATTGATTTGGTTGGATTAAAAACTATTATTCTGCTATTCGGTATTTGTTTTCCCCTTTCGTTATTTTTGAAAATTTTCTTCCCTCTTTTCCTTCTTCTTTACATTTTTGAGAGCCTTTTGTATTCTATTTTTTCTCATCTACTATTGTTTTTAAATCTACATCGCTTTCAAAATGGCTGTTGTAGGAAATGCCATGCCAATTTACATTTTTAAATTGTCAATCTACCTTAAATTTATATCATTCCACTGCACACAGAAAATTGTTACAACAGTAGATTTCCATTTCCTCTGTCTTTTGTTCTATTTTTGACATCTATTTTATTTTTACATATGTTAACTCTCATATTGCATTATCATTAATTTTTTTTGCTTTAAATAGTCATTTTTCTTTAAAAAAATTAAGAATTGAAAAAGTCTTTTGGGGCACCTGGATGGCTCAGTTGGTTAAGCATCTGACTCTTGATCTTAGCTCAGGTCTTGATCTCAGGGCTGTGAAATCAAGCCCCACATTGGGCTCCATGCTGGGCCTGAAGCTTACTCATAAAAAAAATTTAAAAAAAGAAAAAGAAAAGTCTTTCACATTGACTCATATATATTACCATTTCTGGTGTTCTTTATTCTTTGATGGGGATCTTAGCTCCCATTTGGTACCATTCCTGTTCAAGGGGAGAGGAGCAGGGGGTCAATAGGGGAAGGGGGTCTGGAGAAGGTGGTTGAAGTATTGCTAGCTATATTTTGTTTACAGCTTCCCAGTGGGGCCCCAAAGAAAGAGGCAGCTGTGTGTTATTGAGCTTGTTGAAGAGGCAGGGAGAGAGGGGGATTGCTAGAGAGTGCAATTAGCCAACCGTTTGAGACTGATGAAGTGGATAATGAGAGGTGCTAGGACGATTTTTGTGCTAAAAAAAGATGGAGGAAAGACTTGCACATTAACCTGCTCAGGCCTAATCTTTCTGGAACCAACTGCTTGCCAAAAAGCCAAGGGCCAGGGGACTTCAAGGCTAGGTCATCACCTCCTTCCCAGACAGCCTCCTTTGGGATACTTACCATCCTCATCCTCATCATTAACCCCTTGAGAACATATGAACTAGGTCTTGTGCTGAACAACTCTTATGCTTCATCTTATTTAATATCCGATTCAACTCTATGAAGTTGGCTTTATTATGACCCATTTTACAGATGAGCAAACTGGGGTGCAGGGGAATAAAGGCATTTTCCACTGTCCTAAGTAGTGAAAATGACTTTCTCCCTGTGGTCTGCTACCCATACCTAATACATACGGTCTTGGTCCTGGTCTCGTCAAGGTATACTTGGCTCAAGAGTATCTTAAGAAAAAAAAAAAGAAGAATGGGGCGCCTGGGTGGCTTAGTCGGTTAAGCGTCCGACTTTCGCTTAGGTCATGATCTCGCGGTTCGTGGGTTCGAGCCCCGCGTCGGGCTCTGTGCTGACTGCCAGCTCACAGCCTGGAGCCTGTTTCAGTCTGTGACTCCCTCTCTCTCTGACCCTCCCCTGCTCACGCTGTCTCTCTCTCTCTCCTAGAAATAAATAAAAATATTAAAAAAAAAAAAAAAAAAAGAAAGACACATCTCCCATCACCTTCTGTGTGTAAGATAGTATGCCAGACTCTGACCAAGCAGGTTATGTTTCTTCTATTTTGTTTTTTCAATTATTTCTAACAACACCCAATGAAAAAGGTACTGTCTCACCAAAATTTTACAGAGGAGAAGACTGAGTATTGGAGAAACCAAATATTTTGTCCAAAGAACCAAATCTAGCAAATTGTGGAATGATATTTGAATTCATTAAATTCTCGCCAACAATTATATATTGAATGCCTACTATGTGCTAGGCTTTATTCTAGGTATTAGAGACACAGCAATGAATAGAACAGATGCAAACCTTGCCCTCATGGACTCACATTCCAGTGGGGGTGGGGAGCATTGGTAGACAATAAATGAATCAGATGGAGGTAAATTACACAGTGGAAAATAAGGCAGGGGAGGTGGGAAAGGAGGGCATGGTACGGAGGACATAACTTTCCATAAAATGTCAGGAAGGTCTCCTGAAAATATGACTTTTGAGCAAAACCCTGAAGAAGTTGAGAGATTCAGATCCTAGATATATACGGAAGAGTATTTCAAGCTAAAGGAACAGCAAGTGCAGAATTCCAGAGGCACAGAGTTGCCAAGTTGCCCAATTCCATGTACAGCATTCACAGAACAAAGCAACAATGTGAAGGGTATCTTCTGTGGTTGTGCAGGGAGGGGGCCCAGAATGAGCTAGAGGGTGTGTGTGGCTGGAGCAGAGTGTTGGAAGGGGAAAGCAGTGGTCATGAGTCAGAGGGTAAACTGCAGCCAAGTGTGGGGAGCTATCTTGCTCATTATATGGACACAGAGTCTTCTCTGATGTGAATAGAGAAAGCTGATCACCAGAAGGGCATTGAGCCACTTTGATAGCCTCCAGTTTGCCCTTGAGTTTTGCCTTCCCCTTGGGTTCTGCCACCCTGATGAACCCCTTGGGTTCTTGCCCTCTGGCTGAAGTGATCTCACTTTAAATACCAAAATGTCCCACCAGCTCACCTTAGCCCAGGTAAGACAGTCTAACACTGTGAAAAGAACTTCCCAAAACATGAAATGCCACTCACCCACTGTGTGACCTGGCCAAGCACCTGCCTTGGGCTGCTCCCCTCCACCTGTTGAGTAGGAGCCAGAGGAACACCCACATTACAGTATGGTTGTGAGGCTTGAATGAGGCAATCCCCTCCCTGGAGCAGTGGGTGGAAGGTCCTTCTCTTACCCAAACACTAAGACCTAGCCTTGTGATACATAACCACTCCCTCCTCTTCTCTCCAGTCCCCACTGCTGAGAGGTTGGCCTCCTTTTTCTCCACTCATCAAAATCGTATACACCAAATTTGAGGTCCTGTAAGAATTACATCCCCCACCCCCCCACCTCTCACTGATTAACATCTCCATAATTCTTGGGCATCATGTTCACTGAAGAGCAAGGACGAAGGTTTTGGCTCCAGACAGGCTTCCCACTTTCCTACACCTCTGGGTGACTTTAGAAAAGTCATTGAACCACTGGAAGCCTCAATTTCCTCATCTGTAGAATGGAATCTTGTCATGGGAGCATTTTAATTATGAAATGAGATAATGCAAGGGAAGCACTTAGCACGGATGGCTCAACTCAATGTTATCAGGAGCACTTCAGTAGGATCCCACACCTTGGCCCTCAAATCAACCACTGAGAGCTTATCCAGACCAGAGGTCTGCAAACTTTTTCTGTAAAGGGCCAGATAGTAAGTATTTTAGGCTTTGCAGGCCACTGGGTCTCTGTTATAGCTGCTCAATTCTACTGTTGTAGCTTGAAATCAGGCATAAATGAAATGTAAATGAATGGGTGTGGCTGTGTTCCAGTACAACTCCATTCACTAAACAGGGGATGGACTGGATTTGGCTCGGGGCCATAGTTTGCCAGTTCTTGATTTAACCCAATCCCCTCACTTAATAAAAGGAGGAGAAAGAAGCCCAGAACCAAAGAGCCATCCATCTTGGGATGGTTGAGCTACCCAAGCCCAGAAGGAGAGCAGGCAGGCAGGAAGCCTGACTTGGGATTCTGTCCTGACTTGCTCTCTTATTGTTCCGTGTGAGCTAGCTTCCTCTCCCCAATTGGTTTGCCAGTCGCACACATGCTGGTTACTCATTAAATATTCATTTGATTGGTTTAATATAACAATACATCTTTGACACCATCTTGGAAATGTCTCAGTCCGTCCTTTGGAGACCGCTGTGGAAACAGAAGCGAAGAAGGAATCCTGGCTGCCCCCACATCCCCGGGCGAGTCAAGAGTTCCCGCTTCCCAGCCCCGGAGGGCATTGTCAGCATGACAAGGACAATCTTACAGCACCAGCCAGCGTGGCAAAGCACTGCAGCCGTGAAATTCTTCCTTTGGTTTCTCCAAGAAAACAACCCTCTAAAAAGAATCCCGTCTATTAATGTGATTATTAATCTGAAAAAAA
Source organism: Proteles cristata cristata (assembly GCA_017311185.1). Taxonomy (NCBI): domain Eukaryota; kingdom Metazoa; phylum Chordata; class Mammalia; order Carnivora; family Hyaenidae; genus Proteles; species Proteles cristata. The sequence goes on along the minus strand of JAESUZ010003902.1, from coordinate 1,701,329 downwards.
AAAAAACAAAAAAACACTTCTCAATAAAATGAATCTATGACAAGACAGATGTAATAAACCTGGTCAGGATTTATGATGTGCCCAGGCAGCGTTTTGCAAAAGATAATGTTCTCCTGTAATGTTGATTTGCCGGATGAGAACCATGTAATTTATTCTGTCAATGTACATAAGAAATGTTATCTGTGTGGGGAATGACTGATGGCCTCATGAAAGCTGGCAGGGAAACAAATAAAACAATTTGGGCCTTAAAAATATAATCACCTAATGATCACGTCCCAACATTTGCAATGGGAAGAAGGGGACTGGGGAGCTGTGTCTGCCATGAATTTGCTGTCCTGATTTGGGGCCATTTACCCTTGGGCTTGGCACCAGAGGGCAGCAGGGAGCCCTGAGAATCTCTCTTGACCAGATTCCTCTCTCTGGGCCCTTGCTCAGCTCATTCCCTCTTCCTGGCTGTTCTTCCGCTTATCCTTCAAGGTCTGGCTCAGCGGGTCTCTCCTCCGTGGCGATCTTCTGTGCCCGTAGCCCTCTAGACATAACTCCTGGTGACAACAGGGACTTATCCTCCTTAGGGCTCTTGCACGCGTCTTCTGGGCCTCTTGTATGCCGCTCAGCACTTGTTCCCTTGGAAGTGAGTGATTGATGTCATCTCCACTTTGAGATTGGTTCATCTCATCTTGGTTCAGCATCCTCTCTAGGAAGGATTGTATCATGAGTGTTCATGAGTGTTTGCAGAGCGAATTGATGCTCGGAGGTAGAGCTAATGTTTGTCGAACACTTTGGATGTGTCGGGTCCCGTGCTAGGGGCTTTGCAACAAGGATGGTAAATGGAACCGCCCTGGAAGGTAGATACCATTGTTATTTCCTTTCTTCCATAATGGGAATTGGGGCTCAGCAGCCACCTGACTTGTCACAGGTCATATATCTACCAAGAAGAGGAGCCAGTTTTCAAATCCAGACTGCAGAGTCAACTGTGATTGGGTGTTGAGCCAACTCCTCACCCTGTTTGCCTTCTCCGGGGTGACTGCCCTCTCCTTGAGACCCTTTCTTCTCACAGTTTCTATAGTCTATGCTCTCCTGATTTTCTTTACACTTTTCTGACCACTCCTCATTTTTCTTTCCAGAAACTTCTTACTGAAATCCTCCATCAGGCTTTGTGTTCAGCCTTTCTTCCTCATTCAGCAGTGTCTTATTCACCCCTTAGCTTTCAAGGCAGAGTCCTGTCTCTCAGTTGTCTAACCATGTCCCAATGCCTCCCCTACTGCACACACATCTCCCGGTGCACTTTCCCAAGGCATTTCAACCCCAATATGTCTAAAACTGATTTCATCACCACTGGCCCTATCCCTGGCTGCTCCCCAAATCTGCTCCATCTTCAATGTTCCTAATCTGAGATTGGCAGCACTTCTATCCACCTAAAACAAAGCATGGAACTTTGAAGAGAAGCCAGAGTACAGGACTGAGGACCAGGCAGGGCCTCTCACCAGAGCAAGGCCAGCTAGGAAGTGGCTGTGCAGCAAAAGGCAGTCTTGAGGAGGATGTGATGGGCAAGGTGCCAGACGTGGGGCAGGAAAGCCTATATCTTAAAGGCACCCAAGCAAAAGGCCTGTAGAAGAACCTGGATTTGGGACATATCATGGGGCCAAGACAGGCAGGCTTACGGCTATCTACCATGGTTGGGCCATTGGACCTTGAATTTGGGGAATATGACTGTATCATTCAGGGTCTGGTGAGAAACAGAATTCATCCAACATGATCTGAATGAAGACGTCCTAATGGGTGCACTACCTACAGAGGTAAGGGCAGAATTGAAGGAATCCACAAGGTGCTACTCAGAAAAGTACAGTAGCAGAGAGCTGGCCCTAGCTCTAGCGTTGAAGAGACAAAGGGAGGAAATAATGTTCCTAGGGCCCAGTGGAAGCTGAGCCAGGCGGATGGCTGGTAAGAGCTGTTAGTCACAGAGAGAAGTAGCTGTTTCCAGAACCATGGGGCCAAAGCAGGAAGTAGTGGAAAATAAATGACCTCTCTCCCTTCCCACCTTGCCAGTGACTCCCACTGGCTGACCCCAGTAGCAAGGTCAGATTCCTGGGACATGGGACAGATTAGAGAAGGAAACAGAATTGATCTGAGGGTAAGGAGGGACCAACCAACACAGTGATTCACTTTGAATCTCTCCAGCTGGTATGCTGAGGGTGTATCTGGAACTGCAATGCAGAACTGACTCATATACTGGCTGGTCTACAGGCTGGGCTACGAGGGGATCTAACTTTGAGATTTGGGGAGGCAGAGGCAACAGAGGAAAATGGGGAGCCCCTCATGAAGATGGAAGAGTCTCTAATTGACCTTATCTTGCTTGAACTTCAAGCAAAGATGGAATGTGGAGTCTGGGCTCCAATGAGGCTAAGAACATGACCCCAGGACTTAGTTTTCCTAAGGGATGTTAGATCAAAGCACCAGTTATCAAATGGTGTTTCAGGGAGCTCCGGGGCTTAGCAGAGATGCTTCAGAGTTTGGTGGGTATATGGAGAAGGAAGCAAAGAGTTAGGTGGGAAGGATTCTTGCCAAATGCTAATCCAGCCAGCTGGTTAATGCAGAAAACCCTCCTTGCATTTGACTTCGGGAGAGGAGCACAGATGAGCTGAGCTTGGAACACTTCAGCCTGGACCTGGCTAATGCCAGAGAAAGAGGTATGGTAACAATCATAGCTTTTGGCAAGCTTAGACTGTGGTCCAAGATCCAAGAGGTGAGATATTGGGAGACAGTTAGGGTGGGTCCCAGGCATGTCCTGGGAGATGTTATGGACCAGGCTGGGAAGCTGGCGGGGAAAGAGGAAATCCCAAAATCATGCCGTGGGGAGAAAATATGGAAACAGGTCCAACCAAAACCTCAAGATCTTTGAGGATCTCATCTGAGCCCTAAGTTTGTTTGCCAGATTGGCTGTTTCTTCAGACAGAAATGGAAATGCTTCCAAGGAGAGAGGAGAGGAGTAAGTTCTAACCAAGTTCTTTAATGCACAGAAATGCCGAGCTTCAGTGAAAACCAGCTCTTAGCCCCCTCAGAGCTTCCCAGACCCTCTCAAAACTCTCCCTCGTTCTGAATAAGGCCGCATTTGGATTCTCCCCAATGGCTGGCATCTCCTGCTCTCTGCTTGTTTGTGCTGGACTCTTGGACAGTCCAGCTCAGCAACTATGGTTTCTGTCATCCTGTTCCTTGCCTTTACTTCTTGGGTCCTTTTTCTTCTTTATTCTGTAGACGTCACCATGTCAGTCTCTCCCAAGGCTGACACCTTCCCTGGGGTTCTGCCCTGAGCAACACTTGCCTCGTTTAAGAGATCTCACCCCTAAGACGCCTGGGTGGCTCCCATTGGTTCAGCGTCGGACACTTGACTTCAGCTCAGATCACGGTTTGTGAGAGTGGGCTCTGCGATCACAGCGGGGAGCTAGATTGGGATTCTCTCACTCCCTCTCTCTGCCCCTCCCCCACTAGTGCTCTTTCTCTCTCAAATATAAATACATAAACTTTAAAAACAACTACATAAAAAAAAAAGATCTTACCCCTGACTCCCGGTCTTAGGCACCCCCTCCCCTGCTCATAGACTCCCCACCAACCCTGCCAGGACCCATGGAGTTTTTAGCACAGCTTTCAGTCACAACCCCAAAAGGATCTGCTCTTTGCTGCAATGTGTATGGGAAAAAAAATTGAAGAAAAGTTAACCAACACCTTTGCACGTACAAGGTAGTTTAATTTGTTTGAATGTAGCTTCCAATCATAGTAGTGGCTAACAGTCATCGAGCAATTTACAACATGCCAGATACAGTGCTAGGCTCTTCACACACATTTCTTCTGGGCGTGTGTTCTCATTATCCTCAGCCCTACAAATGAAGAGACGGAGGCTCGGAGAGGAAGTGCCTTGCCCAAGGTCACACAGCTGAGACCTGAGAGAGCTGGGTCTTCCTCTTGGAGCCTGTGTGCTGAACAACTATTCTGCCTTGTTCTGGGTTTGTGGAGGGAGGTGAAAAGTCCCTCCGCCACCTCTGAAAGGGCCCTTCTCCAGCCACAAATTGAGCAAATGGTACAAAAAGTGACTCAGAAAGGCTGATCAATAAGGCATCATCTCTAAGAAACCGAGCAATTAACTGAGGAAATGGAATAGCTTTCTTGTCTGTAAAATAATGGGCTCATATTAATTTAAAACTATTTTCACCTCATTGTCCATGGTACGAAATCCAAGTTTGATTTCTTCTGCTTGGCTCACTCCTCCTTGTCTCTGCTCTCACTGGCCTTTTCTCATCCTTCAGGTCTTGGCTTGACCTCCTTAGAGAAGCTTTCTGTGACCTTCCAAACATAAAGCACGTCTTCCCCATGGTTCTGCGCTGGTCCTCGGTTCCTTTCCTTCATAACAGTTATTTGCGTATGTGTGTGAGATTGTTCTGTCCTCCCCGCTAGACTTTAAGCTCAGTGAGGCTGCAGACCATCTCTCATGCAGCCACCCCTCTGGACCCCACCCCCAGCACCATGTCTGACAGGTAGCAGGCACTTAACAGGCATCCGTCAGAAAAATAGATGAATACGTGTGATGTATGCTTATTTACCAGAGTTCAGAAATCCATTTTTATGTTCTCTGATCTTATTTAATAACATATCACTTAAGAACAATTTGACATCCATTGCAATATGCAAACTGGAAGATCATCTAAATGTGCTTATTACTTCCCAGCTATCAGAGATGGCTCTGTGTGCTTGGAAGGGAGAGAAGCAGAATGAAGGAAAGAGCATCGCACTGCGAGTTGGAGATCCGAGTATGAGCCCTGGCTTTGCTGCTTACTAGCTGTGTGACCTTGGCTGTGACCTTTTCCCTCTCTGGTCCTGAGTTTCCTCAGCTGTAAAATGAGCTTGGACCAGCGACTCTCTAAGGGCTTCTTTCAGCTATAAAAGTTTAAACTCTGAGAATTGCATCAGCCGAACCTGTATGTGGCTGAAATGATTGGTTTTGGGCCATCAAAGTGTGTTTTGGGCTGGGCTAGAAATGGGATGGCATTTTGTTAGGACCCAGTCCGAGCCCAAAGCCAGGATGGCTTCTTGTGTCTACTTCAGTGTGGTGGGGGACGCTCAGTCCTCTGGCCGTGGCATTGCAAGCATGGTGGAGGGCAGAGCTACCCCCCTTCCTCCCCATTGGGCTTGTCCTTTGTCTGCCCCATCCCATCCAAGAGGCCTGCAAACAGAAGCCTGGTAAGGAAGAGGCTGGAAAAGAGGAACAACAATTTCCCCCTTTGAGCCCCCACTGTCTCCTTGTGCTGACACAGAAAAGCATCCAATTGCTGCTTGGTGACTGCACTGGGAATGAGAGTCAAGAAAGATGTACTGCGAGTTTCCAGGCGTCGTGGCCCGAGGAGCCCTGAGGAGCCCTGAGGAGCCCAGAGGAGCCCAGAGAAGCCTGAGGTCACAGGGTCTGCCTGGGCCAGAGCTGCAATGCCTATTAATCGGTATTTAAGTAGCGTGGAGGGGCCGCCGCCGCTGAGCTCAGCCCGGGCCCAAGGAGCCGGGAGCTGGGTTAATAACACCTTATTTAGGAGAAAATTCCACTCCACTGGAGCATGTTTCAGAGGAGTTTGATTTGAATGAGGATTGATGTCAATCCTGCAAGGCAAAGGCGCCTGAAGCAGCCGCCACCGCCACCACTATAAAACGAGCCATTTGTGGTGACCGCAGGGACGCATGCGGAACATTGCAGGGCCCCATGTTCCTCCGCCGCCACACGACTCCACAGGCACCGGGGCCGTCCATCTGGGACAGTCTTTAGAAGACTAGCCAGTGGGGACCCTGGTGCGTTGTACATTCCCGGGCATGTTTTCAGCTTTGGCTCCAACAGACTAGAGTTCAAACTGAGGCTGCAAGTTTGTAGTCGTGTGATCTCAGGCAAGGTGCATAACCTCTCATGGTCTTGGTCGACTCACGTCTGCCATGGAGATACTGATGCCTACCTTGCCGAGATGATGTGAGGATTAAAAGAATCGTGGTGCAGGAAGTTACAGAATTAACACTCTTGCTGCCATGGAGTCGGCCATAAAATCATCTGAGGTTCCATCTCACTCCTGTTGCAGGCCACGGTGAGGACAGGACAGGTGGCTGAAAGAGTGTGGATTCAGGAGAAAGTTTAGAGGGGCTCTTCCATCCATCTCAGGTATGTAGGGGTGGGTTTCACTGTGACTTGCCTCCGAAGCTTTTGCTCCAACCTGTGGTCTATGAGATAGATCCCTTGGATTTAGTGCTAGTGAAGGATCAGACCCTGTCTGCCCTCTACTCCCAAAGATGGGGTTGTGGGGCCTGGTGACAGCAGTCCAGGGGTGTCCTCAGAGGTCCAGATTAAAGACAGGCTGGTTGGATGGCTGGTCTCCATAGATCTGTCTTTATCACCTGTAAAGGTAATAAATAAAATCTCTTCCCCTCCTCCCCCCCATTCTTGCTGTGATTCTCAACTTGCGTTTTACAGCCCTGCATATGCAATGTGCTATTGGAGAAAGCAGTCTAGGGGGGAACCAGGAAGCCTGTGTCATAACTTTTTCTGAGTCCTTGAGCCCCCCTCCCTTTGTTTCCCTCAGGGATCTCCTCAAAGACCCAAAGTTACAGTCTCTGTAACGTTTCCAGATCTTGAATTCTCGCAGGGGAGAGGTTCTGTGTCGTTGTCTCCACAGCCCTGCTGGGACCCGCAGTCCCCTTTTCAAGGCAGAAGTCAAGAGCCAAGGCTACATGATTTGTAGCTGCAGAAGGACGGGGCCCTGAGAGTGGATGCGTGGCTCCATTGTGTTTCCACTGAAGGGTTTTTGCAAGTGCCTCTGAACAGCACCCAAAGCAGTTTTCGTGTTTATTTTTAAATCTCTGTGGGCTCGCTGTTCTTCGTGGCACTGGTTTTGATTCCTCTCCTTCTCCGGCTCTTTCATATGGGAGCTGGATGACAAGGTCTGGGCACGGTTGTGTTTGCCCAAGTGCAGACAAGATCAATCTTGGCAGATCCACCGAGCCTCAGCTCCCAAAGAGAAATGGAACATAATAAACAGGTACCACAGGGGATAAATAGGGAGGATTAAATCTGAACAAAAGCAGGAACATCTGGGACATACAAAAGCTTGTTCAGAGAATTTCTTGGGAGAAAACGAAATGAAGAAGAAAGCAGTCCACTTCACTCTTACCTGGCTCCTCTACTGGGCTCCAGCAACACAATGCATTCAGGGGTGGTATCTTAAGAGGGGCAGATGAGGCTAGAACAGAGAAGAATTTGTGGTCCTGAAGGATCCCAGGTGGCAAAACTTTGGTTGGCCCCTACATTAGAGGCCAAGGGACACTGGGGCCCCCAGTGTTGGGCCGGCTGAGAGGTGGGGCAGAGACATCACAGAATGGCAGACCTTCTTAGGATGGCTGACCTTCCCACCACTTCTTAGGATGGCTGACCTTCTTAAGATGGCTGACCTTCCCGCCACTACATCAGTGGCCGTTACTACATCAGCGGGAAACAGAAATTTAAACCTTTCAACCCTGGACTTTCCAGTCAAGAGACTGCCCCTGTTATCTGAACCCCCACTAACAGGCTATAAAACCCCACCACCACCCAACCAGGCCGCGACTTCCCCGACTTCCCTCTCTTTGGAGTTGCAGAACCTCACCTGGGGACGCAGACAATAAAACTGTCCCTGTAAATTCTCTTGCCTTGGCCGAGGGTGCAGGCAATAAAACTCCTTCTGCGGAACCTTTTGCCTTGGAGTCTTTTTTCACTCAAAAACCTGACACCCAGCCCCTCATGCCAGCCCTTATTTCCCCTTCCCATGATTTACTTCCCTCTGTATTGGGGATCTGCTGAATCTTCTCCCTCACAAAGCCTCTATGGGCTACCCAGAGACAAGCAAGCAGCCTCTACTCTTCCTTGCATTGTGTTTGAGCTGATTCCCTTCAGGTCTGCTTATCTGATAGTGCATGAGACCTATTCAGCTCCTGGATCACCGGGTAGACCAGAAGAAAGAAAAAATGTCTTACGTGAGTCAGTTGGACGGATGCAGTTTTCCACAGTCACGCTGCTTCTACTGCTCTGGTTCTGACAACCATCACTTCTCCCCAGTAAGGTTCTCTTAACTGTCCTCTCGCTGCCTTTTCCGTTGCTCCAATCTATTCTCAATGCAGAGGCAGATGGAGCCTAACAACATGATCTGATCACGTTAGGCTCCCGTTAAACTCTTTGTGAAAGGGAAGAACTTCTGTAACGGAAGAGCAAGAGCCTTCAGGACTCTGCTCTTCCATAAAAGCAAGGAGAACATTGGGAAAATTGTCAAAACCAATATTTTCAGAATGCTGGAAATTAATAGAGGCTTGCAACAATCCAACGAGTGTTTATTCAGGAAAAATGGCTCCCTTCAGCAAGAACAATGACCTTTGTGGAATTTTAACTTGTCCTGCTCCCTTGGCTCTTTCCCCAGCTCTGTGGTAGCCTTGAGAACCAGCAGCATGATGATCACAGTAGCTGTGAAAACCAGCAGCCTGGCAGTCACTGGGCTGGGAAGTATGAGTTTAGAGCTTTTTGAAAGCTCTATCCTCAGAGAATAGTCATTACTTGACTCGCGTAGCAGCTCCCATGAAAGGACTTGTCTTTATTTGCTTTGACTCAGAGCAAGACACTTTATCTGGATAGCATTTGTCAAAAACAATCATAGGCAATTGTTTAACATCACTTGCCTGAGGTGGTAATACCTGTTGGGCAAACAAGAGGCTGGCCAAAACACTTAAATCTGGTGAATGAGATGTTCCCATAGGGATCTTTGAAAAGCTCTGACATATTCCTGGGGATTTAGAAGGCTATGCACAGATCTCTGTGCATCCCCAGGAAAGGCTTGAGAAGACTCCAATCTCTCACCTCTGGCTAATCTCGGAACTCTGCATAAGCAGAAATTGAAGGGTTCAGGCAGAGTTGTAAATTACTAGAGACTTGAGGTGTGCATCAACACACACACAGAGCCCCTCAGAAAAAGATGAAAGACTTATTCATTGAAAGCACAAATCTCTTCGATCATTAGATAATCACTAAGCTAGTTGTACAGAGATTTCAGAGGCTGCACATGACAAATAATACAGACTTTACAGAATTATATCAGAAACATCACTAAATAAACGGCAACAAAAGCAAATAAAACAGTGACAAATCCTGTGGTTTGGAGTGCGTCTGATTTGTAGAATTGCCACAATATGTTATTTAAAATGTTTAGTTTTTAACAAAAAATAATGAGGCATGAAAAGAAATAGGAAAGTATGATTCCTTTCCTATACAGGAAAAAAGCAATCAATAGGAATTCTCCCTGAGGAAGCCCAGAAGTTGGACTTACTAGACAAAGATTTTAATCATCTATTATAAAGTGTTCAAAGAACTAAAGGAAAAGACTTCCAAAGAATTAAATGAAAGTATGAGAACAATATGTCACCACATAGAGAATATTAATAAAGAGACAGAGATTATTAAAAAAAAAGAAAAGAAAAAGAAAGAAAGAAAGAAAGAAAGAAAGAAAGAAAGAAAGAAAGAAAGAAAGAAAGAAAAAAGAAAGAAAGGAAGGAAAAAGAACCTAATAGAAATGCTGGAGTTGAAAAGTACAATGACTAAAATAAAAAAATTTACTAGATAGTCTCAATAGCATATTTGAATTGGCAGAATAAAAGATGAGAGTACTTGAAGATAAGTCAATTGAGATTGTTTAGTCTGAGGAAAGAAAAAGAACTAAAAAAATGAAAGAATGTCAGAGACCCATGGGACACCATTAAGATTTCCAACATGTGCATAGTGGGAGTCCCAGAAGGAGAAGAGAGAAAGAGGCAGAAAGAATGTTTGAATAAACTTCTAAAACATCTTAAGTTAGATGAAAAATATTAACCTACACATCCAAGAACCTCAACAAATTTCAAGTAGAATAAATTCAAAGAGATCCATATCTAGACACATCATGGTCAAATGGTCAAACGTCAAAGACAAAGCAAGAATCCTGAAAGCAGTAAGAGAAAAGAGAAAGAGATTCTTAATAACATAAAAAAACTGGCACCTCATCAGAAACTAGAGAGGCCAAAAGGCAGTGGGATGATATACTCAAGAAATGAAAGAAAAAGTTTAACTAAGACATTCCAGCAAAACCATGCTGCAAAAATGAAAGAGATATTAACACATTTCCAGATAAACAAAAACTGAGAATTTGCTGGTAGAGAATTTGCCCTACAAGGTATATTAATGGAAGTCTTCCAGTATGAAACGAAAGCATATGAAACAGTAACTTGAATCCACACAAATAAATAAACTGTACAAGTAAAGATAACTACATAGGTTAATATAAAAACAATATAAATGCATTTTTGTTGATAGTGGTTTTATCTCCTGTCTGATTTAAAACACAACCACTTAAATCAATAATTATAAAACTGTGTTGAAGAGCTTATAGTATGTAAAGATCTAATTTGTATGACAGTAAAAAGAAGGAGAGGGGAACAGAGATATATTGGAACAATGTTTTTGCATATTATTGAAATTAAGTTGGCATCAATTCAAACAGAATTGTTTTAAGTTCAGATGTTAATTGTAAATCCCTAAGAAAGTAACTTAAAAAATGATAAAAGAAGCAGTAAGGAATTAAAATTGTACACCTTCTAGTGTAACTTCTAACATAAACAGAAGCACAGAGGGTTAGAAAACATAAAACATGTAAAAAACAAATAGCAAATTCCAGCTACAAATCCTACCTTATCAGCAATTACGTTAAATGCAAATGGACTAAACATTCCAATAGAAGGCTGAGATGGCAAAATGAATTAAAAAACATGATCCAAGTATATGTTATCTATAAGAGGCACTTTAGAGTCAAAGACACAAATAGATTGAAAGTAAAAAGATAGAAAAAGAGATGTCATGCTAACATTAACCAAACAAGACCTAGAGAGGCTATACTATCAGACAAGTAGATTTTAAGACATACATCGTTAGTAGGGACAGAGAAAGACATTTTACAATGATGAAAGTGTCCATTTCTCATAAAGACATAACAACATAAACATATATGCACCTCACAAGTCCCGAAAATACATGAAGCAAAACCTGATAGAATTGAATGGAAAAATAGATAATCCAACAATAATAACAGTTGGAGACTCCAACACCCCACTTTTAGTGATGGATAGAATGACAGGGCCGAAGATCTGCCTCTCCTCTTTCCTGGTGCTCTGCACACATGTGCCGTACAGTGCTCCCCCAAATCCTGGCTGGACATCAGCTAAGGCAACTAATATCATTATTTGTATACTGTGCCAAGAACTTTGTATTTTAATGCATCCCCACAACAGTCTCAAGAGGAGACTTTCATTTTTTCTATTTTAAAATGATAAATATGAGGTTCAGAGAGGTTAAGTAACTTTCCATTCTGTCCCTCACTCTGTACAATAAGTCAGGCATTAAACTCAGGTCTGTCTGGTGCCTGCCTTTTCAAGTACACTGGACGGGGTCAGCCCATTCCCCTATTCAGAGAAATTCCATATATGTCTTATTTCCCAGAGATAACGTCCACGAGTTTTCTCCTTGTCATTCAAGGCCCTCCATGAGCTGTCCCCAACCTGGATGTCTAACTAAACCTGACAGCTGATTGCTCATATTTTCCTTTGTCCTTCTGAATGCTAATTTGTCTTTTTTTTTTTTTTTAAAACCTCACATAGAAAAGTTCTCCCTCTTCTGGCTGGAATGTTGCCTGAGGTATCCCATTGTGGACTTTCCCTGAGTGCAAACAGAAGCATCCCCTTTTGTTTCTAATAGGAGAAGGGGTTTGGCACATTCATCTTTGAATGAAGTTTTGGCACTTGCATCTTAGATGGGAGGGGCAGAGGATGGGGGAGGAAGGGAAAGCAGGACATTTGTGATGACTGAACCCAGCTATTATTACCAGAAATTATTGGGATGTCTATATAATTTATGATCCAAGTGGAACCATGCTGGAGAGTTAAAAGGATGTTATTAATAATTATGCTGGGACAATAGGCAGAAACCGAGATTCTCTTAAGAAACCAGGATGTGTGGCCACCCTGGTAACTCTTCCTATTATGAATGCCACTGTCCCAAGAGAGAAGTCAGAATTCACTTTCCCAGCCTTGGTGTTAGTTACTGAGGAGGTATGTGACCTGGGCCTTGCATTTGGCTGCATCGATGAACAGCTTTTGTTCAGAAGAAAACACATGGAGGAAAGAGGCGCTGTGCGGCGGCCATGCTCTTAGCCAGGGGCTGGAGAGCAGCAGAGGGCCATCGAGCTTTCAGAGGCTGCAGTGACAGAGCCCTGGGGATAGCCTTCCACGTTCCAGTGCCTGTGCCTAGGACAGGGACCCTATCTGCAAGGGGGCCAGCCCTCTGACTTGAGTGCCGTCCCTGGCGATGTAGGAGACCAGCTCCACGGCCTTCTCTGAAATTCTCTGGGTTGTCTGATAACTTTGGACACATACGTTTTCTCTCTAAAACCAGTTAGAGTAGGTTGTGGGTTCTGACTCATGCAACAGGGAAATGTGTAGGTTTTTGTTGTTGTTGGTTTGTTTGATTGCTGTGAACGCGTACGTATGTGTGTGTGTGATGGAGAAAAATTTTCCAAAGCATAGAAGGTGGCAGCTTCGAGGATGTAAGGAATAAAATTTAAAACACTTGTTCACAGCCCTGGGGCTTCCTACAGGGGCTTGTGGAGATGCTTAGGCAGCTGAGCGGAATATGGCCTCATGAAACTCACCTTCTGTCATGCTTTCCTGTCTCTGGCCTGCTTCTGTATCTTTTCTTTCTTTCTTTCTTTAAAGAAATTATGGAGACATTTGAAGACACTTTTTTTTAATGTTTATTTATTTATGAGAGAGAGAGAGAGAGAGAGAGACAGTGTGAGCAGGGGAGGGGCAGAGAGGGAGACACAGAATCCAAAGCAGGTTCTAGGTTCTTAGCTGTCAGTGCAGAGCCTGGTGTGGGGCTCAAACTCATAAACTGTGAGATCATGACCTGAGCTGAAGTCGGACACTTAACCGACTCAGCCACCTAGGTGCCCCATTCTGCATCTTTCCTTAACTTGCCAGTCTGAGAACTTGCTGCTCAGCCCATAGCAGGGGCTTCCTTGAGCGCAGGGTCTGTCGAGAGCTCCTTGCCCAGCCGGTGTGTATATTCAGCTTTGTCCTGTGGTCTCAGTGCCCTGGGGCAGGCCTCCTCAGCATCAGCTGATTTTGGTCTTTGCCACGTGCTTTGAAACCTGATTCAAATTCCTTCTCCTGCTCCAAGTCTGTCTTGTTCATCCAGCTCAGTGGGGTTCCCCACCTGTTTCCACGCTGGCCCCCCACAGTCCCCAAGGTCCTGATCCCATCTAGCAATGAACCTCGTTGTCTTGTGTAGAGTTGTACCACTGCCTCCTCTCTGAAAAATGATCAAATTTGTCACCCTAAGTTTCCCTGAGTAGATGGCAAGCTCTTCAAGGGAGGAGATCATAACTTAGGCACCTAATTTTCTCTCCTTACTTCTCTTCAGAGCATTAATGGAGTGTCTTCCGTATAGGAGAGGTTCAAAAATATTTGTTGAAAAAAACCCACAAATATGAAGCAGGATCAAATGAAAAGTGAGAAGAATCAAATGATTTGCTTTGGTTCTCTGCCTATCCATTATGGGCCGTTTGCAAGAGCTCAGAGGTGCCACTGTCCACATTCTGGACTCAGGCTAGTTTCTATGCATGTCCACGCGAGAAGGTTCATTCCTCTGTGAAGTCACAAGTCACCAGTTGAGGAATGTGGCCGAAGATGATCTTTTGCTCTCTTCCACTCCTTGGGGACAGATGCTCTGTGGAGCCAGCGTGAGCTGTGGCCGTGACTGCAGGGAGCTGTGGGGTCTCCAGTTGGAGAGCAGGGTCTCTAGGCCCAGACCCCCTGGTTTTGAGTCCCAGCTCCTCTGCTCGTGGCTGCTTCCCTCTAGGCAAGTTACTGAATCGCCCCATGCCTCAGTTTCTCCATGTGTAAAATGGTGATGATACTCCTACCTTCTGGGACTGTTGTGAGGATTGAATCAGCTACGCTATGTGAAATGTTTCGAAGGTATTTGGAAATACGCAGCCATGATTATTATTAAAAACAATAACATTATGAGAAAAAGAAAAAAATGTGTGTGCAAGACAAATGTCAAAGAGAAAGATCAGAGCGTACTGCAGGAAGGTTTACAGAATTCTCCAGCATGTGTGTGTCCCTATGCAGCGCGACCTCAGAGAGAGGCAAAAGAACTGAGGTCTGGTGAAAGTGAATCCACTTTCCTGGCATTTGGAGGCTCTGTACCGATGATCTTCCAGCACTGAGTGCCTGGCCCCTTCCGCTCTGCACCAGCCACATCCATATTCCTCCTAAAACAAGCACTTTTTTTGTTCCCAAGTCACATTGGATATCCCAGTGGAAAAGGAGCTTTATTTTTAGTTCGGGCGGTTCCTCGGTGTCTCATCCATCTTGCCATGGCTCTTTTCTAGGGTCCCCCTGCCCCTTTTTATTTTGCCAGCGACCACTGACTTCTGATTTCAGGCACATGGCAGCCAGTGCTGGCACACAGAAGGCCACAGCTTCATTGCAATCACATGCACACACGTGGCTGGTTGGGGCCCATGCAATGGAAGATGTCACCAGGTTCAGAAGACTATGTGTCATCTCTCTGTGCACACTCCTCCCGTGCCCACTTCAGGGAGCACGAAGACCAGACTGCGGAGGGTGATGCCTCTGTCCGCCTGGGTCCCTAAGTGACTGTGAGGGGCAGAGACCCCAGGCCCACCCACAGTGCGCGTTTAGGGCGAGCGAGAAATAAAACACTGTTCGTGAATCCACTGAGGCTTGGGGTTTAATTTGGTGCTGCGGTGTAGCCTGTGCTGTCTGGATGAATACGAAGACCCACGGAAGACTCTCCCTTGGGAATTCGCGGACAGGAACACCGTCCCCGCCCCTGGTCACGACAATTCCCTGCGGTACCTGCAGCATTTACCATTCACGATGGCAACGAAAGCCGGGGCTCTCTGCTGGCAATTTCACTCCTATTGAACCAGGTATTGTATTCGCTCTGTTATTACCTCGCTCCCCTACCATCCGTTCTGTACCCAGAGGCCAAAGTGATCTTTTGAAAAAACACAAAATCTAATCGGATCATGTCACTCACTCGCTTAATGCCAGGTGGTACATCCTCCCCTCGCCCCCCACACCCTGGTACCGAGTCCCCACAGATGACTTGCTATGGAACAAGGAACCCACCGGCTCCTCTGACCTTGTCTCCTGCTCCTCCAGCTGCATTTCCTCCTACTTTACAGTCTTCTCACCTGCCTGTCCCCTCTGCCTGGCTTGTTCCTCCCTCTTCTTACTAATCACAACTCGGCTTAAATGTCATCTCAGAGGGGCCTTGCCTTCCCTGACCATCATCGCTGCTAAAATGTCCCTCACCCACCCACCCATTGCACTGCTCGGTTTATGCCTTTGTAGCACCGAGCACCATAGAAAGCATCCTGCCTAATTCTTTGTTTCTCTATTTCTTCTCTTTCTTCCTCGCTAGAGTATAAGCTCCGAGAGGGCACGGACCTTTCTGTCTTGTTTACCATCACACCCCTAGTGGCCAGTCTGGCCCCTGACACAATAGTGGGAGCTCCGTAAATACTTCTTCCATGAATAGCGGAATAAGTAAATAAATCACCGGCAGTATCGTTGCTGAGAAACCCTCCTCTGGAAAGCTGCTCGCCTTTGAACCCCGCCTTTGAACTTGGCCTTTCTGGTGGAACAGCCAGTTTCTTTGTTAGCCATTCTGACCCCACTCTCCTTTGGAATAGTTCAGGGCAATCCTGTTTTCCTATGAGCCGGAGAAAGTACCTACAGTGGTAGGTAAACAACACCCTTCTTTCCACTTTCCAGATACCCAAGCCCCTAATTGCGGCAGTCTCCTCTCACACAAGCCCCCGGGACCCGGTAAATTTGTTACTGCGGCATAACCCAGGCGGTCCTGACTGCTACAGGAACTTCTGGGGGAGATTCTCCTCTCTTTGGTTCAGCTGTGACTTTGAGCTGCAGATGGAGAAACAACACAAAAGCAGAATCATAGGATGTTAGTGCCAGACAGGAAATGAAGGACTGACATGTTTTTTAAATAAAAAAAAAAACATAAAAAAAAAAAGAATTCATACCATGAAGAAGGGAGAGCAAGTTCAAGTTCCCAGAGGAAGAGGGCACATTGTTGTTGGAGGGGTCAAGGGACCACGGCTGGGGATGGTGGAGGTCTCAGTGAGAGGGGCTCACCATCACTGAAGACAGTCCTCACCAGACATGCCCTGCCACTTGGCCAGGCACTGTTGAGCCGTGTGGTCCCGAGCCTGGTTCTCCAGGACTTCCTGTGACTCTGTGAGCTACTTCATGGCCCTCAGATCAATTTTTTTGCTCCCCCTTCAATCAGGCATAGCTGGTTTTGTTGTTTGCCTCTAAGAATCCTGACTGATCTGTTGAGTCGGTCACTTATGCAGTGTATGCTTCTGAAACACCTCTTGTGTGTGGGGCACTGTGCCAGGAGCTAGAGAAACAATGGAGAGCAAGAAGGATTAAGTGTGGCCCTCGTGAAGCTCACTCGGTAGATGGTCAAAGGACTGAATAGAGAACACACAGTAAATTGCATTACACACTCTATTAGAGGACGTCCGTGGGGGCCTCAGCAACCAGTTATGGGGTGATGATAGCAGAGTACTTCCTGGAGCTTGAAGGATGAACCAGGGTTTTTGGGGGGGGGGCCAAGAGGGAAGAAAAAGGCAGCTTCAGGGACATCTATGAGGGTCAGAGCAATAGAGAGGAGCTCAAGGTAGCTGGAGTAAATCATTCATGAGAAACGGCGGGTCCCGATGGTGCCTCCCCATCTTAAGGTGTTTGGAAATCATCATAAGGATGACAGGAGTCACTGAAAGTTTTAAACAGGTTGATGACAAAGCTGGGATTAGAACCCAGGTGCCTTGTCCCCCAGTCGTCTCCTTTCCCTCTGCCGACTGCCTTCAGTGTTTCAACAAAAATGGAATCTGGGTCCTGCAAGATGCAGCTAACACAATGCAACACAAAAGGGGCAAGTCACACACGCTTCACTACGGTCTCAAAGGACATGCAATTTCTTTGCCTATTTTTTTCCCGTAACTGCAGGACTGTCTGTCCCTTCGCAGTCCAAGGTGACACGGCCAGAACTGAGAAAGCGCGGTGACATCGAGAGGAAGATTGAGGGTGCTGAGGCTGCCTCTGAAGGATGGTCCAGGGAGACCGTGAGGAGCCGTGTCCTGTGTGCCCGCTCCACGCTAGGAGGAGGGGCGGGCCAACAGGACAAGGGGCTCGCTGGGGAGATGGGTGAGAGATGCCCGGCTTTGGGCCAGAACCTCATCAGGGCCTCTCCCACATAGCCGGGGACACCGGGGACATGGGGACCTGGGAAGGTGGGCCCTGAAAGACCGTCCCCCATACAAGGCCCTGGTTTAACAGTGTATAGCAGATTTGGGTTTAATTCAGGGAATGTCAGTGGCAAGCAAAGGCTTTGGAGTCAGTCTGCCCTACGTTCAAACTCCAGCCTACCACTACCTACTGTGTGATGTTGGGCAAGTCACTTAACCCCTCTGTTCTCCATTTCCCTGATCAATAAAGCGGGCATAACAACACTAATAATACAAAACCCACTTCAAAGGATGGTTGTGCAATTTAAATGTTTATTTATCTTTGAGAGGTAGAGTACAGGTGAGGGAGGGGCAGAGAAAGAGGGGGACAGGGGATCCAAAGCGGGCTCTGTGCTGACAGCAGCAAGCCCGATCCGGGGCTCAAACTCATGAACCGTGACACCATGACCCAAGCTGACGTCAGACACTCAACCGACTCAGCCACCCAGGCGCCTCTAAAAGAGAGAACTCTGTGAAGCCCTTGGCCCTTGATTCCGGTGGCCTAGTGGGTTGGGCAGGGCACTGAGAGTCTGGGGACCCAGGTGTTCATCTGGAGCTCCCGTCAGGGCATTGGCATCTTGGCAATGCTCAAATCAGTCCATCCGCAAACTGGGCTGGCTCCCTGGGGACCAGGACACAGCTGTCCACTCTGCTCCGAGACAGGGGACAGGAAAGGGCTTGGTAGGTCCCAGCTTCCAGTCGAGAAGGGCGGGCTTGGGGCAGGCAGGCTCTTCGTCTCATCAGGGAAACTAAGATACAGATGAAGCAGACCTAGTGGGAGGTGAAGGCACAGCACGTGCCGGGCAAGGAGCCCTCTAACCTATGGCCACCATTGGCTCCCTCATTCACTCACAATGAATGGATTGAGCACCACACGCCAGTGTCTGTCTGCACCAGCACTGGAGAGGCAGCAGGGACAAAAGACCACAGTCCCTGCCCTCATTTGCTTCTACTCTAGCAGAGAAGAGCCAGCTGCAATTCTGTGAGACGACAGCCATGCCAAGAGAAGGAAAAGGTGTCCCAGAGCAGAGGGGTGCCTGGTGGGGGGTGGGAGTCCCGGAAAGCCTTCTGGAGGGAGTGGTGTTTTAGTTGAGAGCTGAAGGAGGAGTAGAACTTGCCTGGGGAGGAGGGCAGGGAAGGAAGAAGAGCATTGCAGGCAGAGAGCACAGTGTGGGAAAGACATGGGCAGAAAAAACACGCTTCTTTGGGCAAGAGATGTAAATCCAGTGAGACCAGAGCTAGAGATGAGGAGATAAAGCTTGAGATGACTGGACAGGAAGGACGGCCAGGGCACTGGGAGCCACACTGAAGAGTTGGACGTTAGCCATAGGCAGCGGGGGAGTTGTCAAGAACTGATTTTAAAAAGCAGGTGAGTGGCACCAATGGGAACACAGTCTTTAGAGTTGTGCAGTGGGCAACCGGCACAACTGTATGAGGTGGGCCTGAGCGATGCAGTGGGGCAGAAGTTCTGAGCGTCCTTCTTTCCTGTGCTCAGGGCGTGCGTGCGGTCAGAAGGGCAGCAAGGGATCTTTGGACGCTCCCAGAGCCAGAGGAAGAGCTGACAGCCACATGGGGCAGGTCTGGTCCTCAGGTGCCCCTTAGAAGAAGAGCGGGAAGGGCCCTTTCTTTAAGGCAGTCGCTGCCCTGCGGGGGGTGGGGGCAGCAGCCTCAAGGGGTGCGGGGTGCGGGGAGTCAGCGGCGCAGGAGACCCCCAGGTCAGCCCCACGAGGGCGCCGATGTAAGTTACTACGATGCTTGAGGTGATTGACTTCTGGGATCAAGACATTTCTCAGTTTGAAACCCAGTTTTTAAAAAAATCGATGTTTCACATTCAGCGGTGTTTGGTTAAAAAAAGAAAAATAGCCGCAGCTTGTGCTTTAACGGCAGAAAAGAGTGAGCCCCATCAATTACAGTGGGAAAAACACCACCGTCTTGCGGCAGTTTTGTTCCTTCTACTCCAAAAATATTAAGCCATTTAGCCCTACAAACCATCCACCTGGCGGGCGCCAATGTCTTCATTTGAAAAGCTCGGGCGCTGGAGTCCTGAGGGCAGCGCCTTCCTTCCAAACCAGAAATGTCGGGGAGCCCGGGCCTCTCACCTCCCGCTCACGGGCAGAGGCACCCGACTGGCCACCTGCCTGTTCCGGAGATCTGTGGGAGGGAATCCAGACTCATCACACACCCCACCCAGGCCCCTGGCCCTGAGAGCAGCCCCCTCGGGCCTCTGAGCCTTCAGCGCTGACTTCCTGTCATGCCCTTAGGGACTGACAAGCCTCGCCATTCCGCCATTCCTTCAGCCGTGGCCCAGGTTCACAGGCAGTTCACACGGGTGTTCCCAGGCCTGGTCACATGGGAGTCACCTGGACTTTGGCACATGCCAGCAGTCAGGCTGATCGCCACACCAGCTAAATCCCAATATCTGAGGGTGGGACTCTTGCATCTGCATTTTTATGGAAGATTTTTAGTTGAGTCCAATGTGTGGCCAAGGTCAAGAACCAAGCAATGTGAAACTCTCCTGGAGGGTCTAAAGTGAGTCAAGTTTTTTTTTTTTTTAATTTTTAATGTTTATTTATTTAGTTTTTAATGTTTTATTTATTTCTGAGAGAGAGAGAGAGAGACAGTGTGAGCAGAGGAGGGTCAGAGAGAGAGGGAGACACAAAATCTGAAATAGGCTCCAGGTTCTGAGCTAGCTGTCAGCACAGAGCCCAATGCGGGGCTTGAATCCACTAAACGTGAGATCATAACCTGAGCTGAAGTCGAACGCTTAACTGATTGAGCCACCCAGGCGTCCCTTTGTTTATTTATTTTTGAGAGAGAGAGACAGACATACACACAGACAGACAGACAAAGTGTGAACAGGGAAAGGGCAGAGAGAGAGGGAGACGCAGAATCCAAAGCAGGCTCCAGGCTCTGAGCTGTCATCACAGAGCCCGACGCAAGGCTTGAACTCACGAACCATGAGATCATGGCTTGAGCCGAAGTTGGACACTTAACTGACTGAACCATCCAGGCGCCCCTAGTGTGAGTCAGGTTCTATCCTTGACGTGCTCCCGTTATTCCTTCTCCAAAGCCCTGTTTGCCCTGGTGAAGTTGAGACCGTGAAATGAGGAAGTCAGAAGGAGAGGTGTGATGTGTGGCTCTTCTGGGCATCTCATTAGGGGCTGTCCTTTGACAGTAATACCCTGGCTCAGCCCTCCAGGTTCAGATACTTAATATGTCTGCAGAGGGAATGAGACTCAGGGAACCAACTCAAACTGACTAGACTCACAGACGCCAGATGTATAAGCCAGATGCCATTTATTACAGTGTGGGGAGGGGACGGGAGAGGTGGGTGGATATGACTTTATTTCTATGAATAGAACTCTTATATTACCATTCAGAGAAACTTCTCCATGGTAAAAAAGAAAATCCACTATGTATTTCCTTTCCATCTTTCTTTTTCCATACATATTTCTTTTTTTGACAAACCACTAACAATTCTTACAATATATTCTATCTTATTTCTTGTAGAGCTAAATATTATGCACAATCGTTGTGCAAAAGTTCCATTGAGAAATTATACCACGGTTGATGGAACCATTGGATTTTTAATATATATATTTTTTATTTATTTCTAGGAGAGAGAGAGAGAGAGACAGCGTGAGCAGGGGAGGGTCAGAGAGAGAGGGAGTCACAGACTGAAATAGGCTCCAGGCTCCGAGCTGGCAGTCAGCACAGAGCCCGACGCGGGGCTCGAACCCACGAACTGCGAGATCGTGACCTAAGCGAAAGTCGGACACTAAACCGACTAAGCCACCCAGGCGCCCCTCCATTGGATTTTTAGACACTTTACTATTTTCACATTTTAGTTGTGACATCATACTTGTAGTTATTTCCATGTTAAGTGCCCATCTCTTAGGCCCAATCCCCGGAAGTGGGAGTTGTAAATGCGACTCTCCCTGGGACAGCCAAGCATCCAGAATCTTTTCCCCGCTGTTGCGGTGTGTGTGTGTGTGTGTGTGTGTGTGTGTGTGTGTGTGTGAGAGAGAGAGAGAGAGAGAGAGAGAGAGAGATCCATGTGGCTAGATCAGTAATTTCCAAATGTTCCAGAAGGTGTAAACAGGTGTTTCCGAAGGGGCTGGGGGAGGCTGTGTAGTCACAGTTAAAACACAAAGTTGGGCTAAACACCGGTCACGTAAGTTTCTTTCTGTCTGGACCTCTGTGAAAATTCAAAGTGGAGTCTAACCTCAGTGTGAGAGGACCTTCCTTGCCGGAGGGGCTCTCTGGGCCTTTATTATGCTAATGTGCCCCGTGATGTGCCTTCACACCTGAATTTTTTGTAATGGGGGTCTTGATCCGGGGAGTCTAGTTTCTAGTGGGGCCAGTTTTCCAGAGAAGGTGTTTTGGGAAAAGCCAGACTAGATCTTGGATTCCTTTATGGGCCGAGGTTCTGAGACTTTCAGTCCAGTAACAAACGCCTGTCTGCAGCCCCTCATAGTCGAGTTCTTTCTTCTAGTACATTTCCCCTGATGCTGTCCTACCCCAGGCTTTGGTTTCCTCTCACTAGAATGACTCAGCAGCAATGCCACCTCTTCCCCCTTTTCCCCCTCCACAGCTCAGCAGACCCACAGCTTCAAACTCCGCTCTGCTCCCACCACCCCTGCTCAGGGACTCACCTCCCACCTCCCCACCCGGCCTTCCTGACCCGCCTTCTCTGGCCATGCCAGCTTCCTTCCCCTCATCCTCTCCATCCACACACGGGCCAGGATCTTCATCCAAAGAAGACTCAGCCTGCGGCTGCTCAGGGAAGTCCTGGAGGCGAGCGGGAGGTAGTGAGGACATGATGGGGAGACGGGGAGGGAGGGGCGTGCACAGAATCCCCCGTCCACGCCTTCCTTCTTAAATTGAATAAAATCAAGAGGAGCACATGCGGCTCCTGATGGAGAGGCCAGTGCACTGGGCCCCTGCCCTCCCCATCTCCATGGCAACCAGTGCACAGAGGTCTCGATGATGGAACTGGGCGGGAGGAGCTGGATCTCACCCCTTTCTTCTTGGGAACCTGAGCACCAGAGGGCTCCTGACCTTGACCCTGACATTTGCACTTCCTGCGCTCTCTGCCTTGCTCTCATCTACATTTACCCAACACAGAGCTGTGGAACCTCACCAAGTGTGGTTCCTGCACCTGAAGACCAGAAGACGGTGTAGGCCTAGTCTCCGGGTTTCAGCTGAGCATTCATCAGGGGCTCCCGTGACACATGTAGACACCACAGTAATAATGGAGCCCATTTATTGCATCTCTACCATGTTCCAGGCCTCTTTCATATATATTATCTTATTTACTCATAAATCATGAAATGTCAGAGCAGGAAGGGGCCTTAGGGATGATCACTCCAGTGGTTTTCAGATTTGCTCACAGCAATGAACTTCTTTTTCTCCTAAGTGGAACTTTGCTGCAGTAGCTCTGTACCCAAAGCGGGTAAAAGAAGCCGTGCTTGTGCTGAACTCCAAGTTTTGCTCCTCAGCCTCCCTTTCACCTTAAGGGGACTCTGGAGGCCCATGGGAAACCACTGGAAAGCCACTGATTTAGCCTCATTCTTCATTTCACGGGGAAGACCCGAGGCTCACAGAAAGGAGGCCACAGCCAAGGTTACACAGTAAGTGAAAGCTGCCTGGACACGGCCCTCCATCCCCTGGCCCCATAATTGTGTGCTGTGCTTCTCTACCCCATCCGAGGATGTGGACCGGTCTGGGCTGAGCTCCGGCAGCCTCTGTCTGGCAGCAGTGGTAGAAGCCAGGCCTTCTGTTTATACTGCCGCCCAGTTGTGTGCAAGATGGAGAGATGCCCATGGAGCAGGTGGTGTGGGCAGCTCCCACAGATGCCGTCTGGAGTGGCCAGATGTGCAGGCACCCGATGCCCTCCCAGGGCAGGCTAACCTCTTGTGCTAAGATCCATCCAGGACAAGGCGACAGCAACTCTGAACATTTGTAGCACCTCCTGGGAGAGGGACACCCCTCACTTCCCCAGCAGAAGCAGGCCCGCATCACTCAGGGATGGGAAATGGCTGCTCTTTGCCCTGGAACTGACTGGTCCTAGAGGAGTGGTGGGCCTTCTGAAAGTCCAGATCCCCAGCACCCTGCCCTGGAGAAGGCCTGTGTAGCAGGAGCCTCCCTTACCAGCTTGAGCTGTCATGCTCCCCGGTCCCTTTGGCTGGCCTCGTTTGTTGATGAGACGGTGCTGGGAAGTACCAGAGTAGGAGGGAGGTGGATCCTTTGCTTATCTTGAGGAAACAGCTTTCTTCCCAGGCTCATCCAAAGGGTGCCCACGCCACTGCTGGGGGAAGGAGGGAAGGATAGCCCTGATTCTGCTGCAAGGCCCACACTTGTTTGGGTGAAGTGAGCAGTGAGGCTGGCTGCAGCGATGGACATGGCCATGGTCAAGACCTAGAGCAGGGGAAGGCAACGAGAAGCATTCGGTAGTCATTCCACAAACATGACAGATGACATTCTGCATGCCAGACACTGCGAGGTGCTGGGAATGAGTCTAGATGAACTTGTTCCCCTTCAGGGGTTTCCCTCAAGTTTTTCCTGCCCCTGTTATTTGCACTCAGGGACGCTTGTGCTTTTCCTTTGCAGCACATGCCACAGTGTGTAAATTAGATGTTTGTGATTGGTTTCCTCCTGTATCTACCTATAAATGGCAAGTTTTGTTCACTACTGTATCTTCAGGCCAAGTACAGTGCCTGGCACATACGAGGTACTCGTAAAATATCTATTGGATGAATACAAAGAGAGTTGCTTTTGACAATCACAATGTGCACTCTCTTCAAAGTCCCAGAATGTACCATTTAAAGACCGTACCCTCGATGACCAGGCATATGGCTGGTCAAAGCCAAGCAACTCAAGACAATGATGCCTTAAGGGATATAA
Organism: Proteles cristata cristata; assembly: GCA_017311185.1. Taxonomy (NCBI): domain Eukaryota; kingdom Metazoa; phylum Chordata; class Mammalia; order Carnivora; family Hyaenidae; genus Proteles; species Proteles cristata. The sequence continues at coordinate 1,676,955 of JAESUZ010003902.1, read as the reverse complement.
AATGGTTGAACGCTGATAGGTTGGGTGGACAGCATTGATGGCAGAGCTGGGGGACTTCATCTGGGGAAAAGAGGGCTGTGGTCTTATCAAATAGCATCCCCAGCTTTTCTCTTGCTTCCAGATCCTTAGTGAGAGAGCTTCAGCGGCAGGGGTAAGAGGTGCACACGTCAGGAAGCTGTGGTATGCTATCATGCTCATTTGTACTTTAAGGGAGAGTCGGGGAAATTGAAGGCTCAGCTAGTGATCACATGCCCCACTGGCATCCAGATTCTCAGATGTGGGCAGGGCATAGGATGGGCGCCATAGCTGTCATGGTGGGGGAGTGGGGGGAGAAATTCTTCTGGAGCGAACCACGTGCCTGGAGTGTCCACCATGGGGCCTTGCTCCAGAATCTCCCACTGGTGGCTGCAGAGAAACTTGCTATGAGGACGGGGTCAAGGCGGTGGTGGAGGAGTCCTCCTCAGGTGGCTCTTGGCAGTGACTTCCTAACCCAGGAAGCTTGAGGAAGCATCGACACAGACATTTTGAGCGGGAGTGTGACACCTGGATATTACACACTGTAATGGAACCAGCCAAGTGGTAAATGTAGCTTTTAAATAGGTTCTGTGTTCCCCATTAACTGCCCTGATGTTGATTAGCCCTGACAGCCAAGGAGAAGGGTCTGGTCAGCAACTTTCCCCTCACGAGGCCTCCCTGCTCCCCAGGGCTGTGAGAGCTCAGCCTACCAATTCAGCCACATACCAGAAATTGCATGAACATACTTGGGAGAGGTGGGGGGATGGCTTTTTGAAGGAATCTGGTGGGTGAGCTTAGCCCTAGGCTCCTATTTTCCTTCCACCCTTTTCCCTACCCTTGCACCTCAAGTAGGGTTGACCATGGAGATTTTGAGCCAGGTGCAGGGGATGACCTCCCTTTACTATACAGGTGTGGAAAGGGGGGGCACAGTATTGAGGAACTTGCTTAGTCTGGAGGTGTCCTGGGAACAGAATTACGCTCCAGACTTTGAAACACCTGAAAGGTCAACTGGTTCTGATCTATTTAATGGCTTTCTTTAGATGCACCTTCAGACTTGGCGCTGGAGACAGGTAGATCCACACTCAAGAGTCAAGGAGGACACATGGAGGACAACGAAGAACCCAGGGACCATGCCATGAGGATGTTAGGTTTCCTAAAATAAGGACAATGATTGAAACCATGGAAGATTCCAGAAATATGGTAGCTCCCAGACATATCCACCTTCTTGGAATATCAGAAGAGATTATAATGAAGGAGCCTGTGGGATTATTGTCCTTGGGGACAAAGAGGCAGGAAAGGCTGGGGAGATTGAGTCCTGCCTGATAGCTATGATCGGGGTTCATAGGTATGTTGGTGGCTCCAGAAGATGGAGAGAGCTGGATGTGTCCTTAGCTGGCAGGAAGAAAGAATTCAGAGAAAGTTGATCAGGGGCAGAGAAGTAACCCCAGGGTGCTGAGCTTAGAGGAACAGGTGTGGGGGCCGCTTCTCCAGCCTGCTACTGTCATCATGTATTCTCAGAGGAGAATTTTATCAACTGGTCTCATTTATGTATTGCCTAGTTCAAGTCCTGGGTCCTGAGTATCTGATCAAAGGAGAAACATCCCCTCTGTGTGCCTTCCTCTGGGTGAATGACTTTTGCTCAGCCCTAGACTGGAGAAGGCCAAGTTATAAAGTCCTGGAAGTTTATCTTAAGTAGCTCCCTCCTCCTTTTGCATCTGTCTCTGTGGGTGGCCTGCATCTTCCTCACAATGTTTTACCCCACTGCTCTGGCAGTGTCCACTCCCCCTGCCCCCAGGATGAAACCTTTGAGATCTCTTTCAACTCAATAGAGGTGGATTGCAGAGCTGAGTTTTAACTCTATTTCATCTGACTCCATGCTCGTGTTCCCTCAAGCACCCCGTGTGGCTGTCCCATAAAAATGCTCATCATAGCATGATCTACGAAATAAAAAACTGGAAATAACCTAAATGCTCAACAATTAGGGGGTTGTTTAGTAAATCACGGTACATTCATTTGTCAGAACATTACACAGACATTAAAAGTGATCATTACAGAGACTGTATAGCAACTTGGGGAAAGGTTTATGATATGACACTAAGTGAAAATATAATGCAAATACTACAATTGCTTCAGTTGCAATGATGGAAAATATGTCAGTGTGTCAACAAGGGCTGAAAGATAATATATAGAAGTGAAAAATGGCTGTGTTAGAGTAGAGGAGCGATTTTTTTTTTCCTTTAAAATAATTTGCTTCTCTTTTTTTCTTTTTTCTTAGTCTTTTTTTTTCCTCTGAGATGTTTTTTCCAGGTTGGTTTTGAACATATAGAATATAAGATCAGACAAGACCAGAATCTGAGAAGTTTCCACAGTGGAAAACTCCTCAGAATAGCGATGCTGACTCCTTCGTGTAAAATGAGCCCAGCTTAGACAGAGAACCTCTATATTGTGGTTAAGAGTATGTGTGTTGCAATCAGAGAGAAGGACCAGAATCTCAGGTCTATTATGACTATCTGTATAAGCCTGACCCAGAGAAAGTACTCCTCTAACTTTGCAGAAGCGTAGAGTCAAAGCAATCTGATATAGAAGATAAGCCTCTCAATACATTTTAATTCCACAGAATGTCTTTCTAACCCCTCCTCCCTCATCTACTATCAGTACTAAGTATTTAAATTTCCCTACTCTCTTCCCAAGCAGAACCTAATGTTTGGCGGGCGGGCAGGCGAGAGGAAGGAAGGAAGGAGAGCCGCCTTAGCTGTTGCTGTCCATGGTTCTGAGTCAGTGCTGCACAGAAGTACATGGTTAAGTTGTGGGAGCTAACACTCCTTCTGCCCTATCCTAGTCATCTCTGAAATCAGATTTATGCTACCAACTTCAATGTAGTCTTCATCACTGGGAGAATGAAAAACGTTGGTATTTCTGGAGCTGGGCCGGAAAGGGAATTAGAACAAACTATAGGTCGGGGACAGAGAAGGTAGATGACATGTCAGCCCTGACTGACTTATGACCTTGGTTAATGACAGCAAGACACATCATATACTGGGCAAAAAGTGAAAGTTTTAAGTACTAGTATTCTTTGTAATGAAACCAGGAATGAAAAAATACAGGACAGTTAGTGCTGATGCCACTTCTCTAATCTGTAGTTGTCACAGTCTTGGTATATTTTATAAGGTGTAAAAAGTGGTTTTGATGATCTATTCCATAGACTATCTCCAAAACATTGCTTGATAGCAACCAGCAAACAGCAATTCCAATAAGAAGTAATCTGTGTCCACTCTGTCTCTGTCTCTGTCATATTCTTTTTCTATTTATCTCTGTCTTTCTCTGTGCTCAGGTAGTCTCTCTCTCTCTCTCTTTCCCTTCCTCTCTCTCCCGCCTTCCCCTGCCTCTTCTGCATTCCTCCCTCTTCTCTCCCCTCAATCTATTTTTGCTTGTCAGAAAAATACTATGTAATTTTCTTTAAAAATTAATTCTACTCTACAAAATCTGTCTAAAATATTCAAGAGGAAAAAAGTTTCCTTTAAGAGTAGCTTACATTAGAACTGTTTCTTCTAGTATAATCGAGTTAATGAGCACCCCCTTAGAATTTAATGCAAAGTAACTTTCACACTAGTGGTGAGCTTCAAAGATGGGTGAATAGATAACTAATAGCATGGTTCCCTTGGCAACCAAGGTAAACTTTGATCCTGATTGGGCAAAAATAGTTGAGGAAAAGATGAAATTAAGTACAAACAGCCATATTTGTCACCAGTGCTCTTTGAAGCAATGAGAAGAAAAGAAAGGCAATAATGGAAGGTGGAAAAGAGCAGGAATGGATTATGAATCTGAAGTTACGTGCACAAGTTTTCTTTTTGGACTATGGAATTTGGTCTTGACCTTGCTGGAGGAACTAGGAGGCAGGAGTGACGCTCAATTCCAATCAAACCAAAAGCAAGGAAAAAAAAAATTCGTTCCAGAGTGTTGGATATGGTCAATCCATGAGTAGCTGTAGCAGGCCATTAGATAGAGGTGAATACATGCTGCTCATTGGCCCTGAAAGCCAGAGCCCAAAGCAGAGCAAACAGCCCAGAAGGCTGCTGATGTAAGGACATGTTCAAAGAAAATTTGCACCCCAGTCAGTCTTTGAAGCCTGTAGGCTCTTTCTACTTAATATCATTTTAATTCGCCCGTTTTCTCCATTCCCCACTGCCTTCAATCAAGCTTTTATCATGTCTCACCTGAATTGCTGCAACATCTTTCTAACTTATTTCCACACTGGTCAGAAGGGTTCTCCTCAACTCCTCAAATCCAGTAAGGCCATTCCCTTAAATCTCTTGGAAAGGACAGGGATAGTTAACATGAGCATACTTGATATAAACTCTCTAGCATTGAATACAAGGCCCTTTGTGATCTCGCTCCAGCCTTCGCCTTGCCAACCAGCCACACCTCTCATCTCCCCCCATCCTGCCCCACCATGAAACCTATTATTAGGCACTGAACAGTCCGCCATTCCAGTAATTTTTGTGTCATTCTTTTCCTTTTATCTGGGTTAATCATTCTGACTGAATTCTCTCTTCCTCTCCTACCCATTTCCAACTACCTCATGTCCTTCAGGATTCAGATAAGGTATTGCTCCTGCCTTCCTTGACCACTACTCCTTCAAAATCTTAGCTCACTACCCTTACTATGTATTTCCTAAACAGCAACACACACTTTATTTCAATGTCTATCACTTTCCCGTATGACTGTTGATTTTCCTGTCTTTCTGTCTTTACTAGGGGCTGTTAGAGGACAGGGACTGTGTTTTGCTTCTTGTGACACCCAAGCTCTTAGTGTGGTGTCTGGTATATGCTTGACACTCAGTAAATGTTTATTGAATAAATAAACTCAAGATTTCCAAGTCAAAATTAATTACAGACAAGGTTGAAAGTGACAAGGGAATAAATCTGTCCCTTAACACTGTATTTGTTTAAGCCTTTCTTCAAATAAAATTTTCTCCTAATTTTAACATATAATTGGGGAGTTAATATCATCAATATTTGAAATTTCATGCTTTCAATAGAAGAAAATAGCACCTGTGAGCAAAGAGCAGCTGTCAGTGAAATATGAGTGGTGATAGGATGAAGGGCTTTGGGAGAGCAGAGGAGAAGGAAGGGTTGCTATTGAGTAGAATGACAGAAAGGCCCTTTGTAGCATTTAGGAATTGCCTATTCTGACACTGTGCCTTGAATTCAACATGGTGCCCACTCATGCACTATGACTGGTGGCTAACGTGCTGAATTTCTGGAACCTCAGCTTTCTCCATGGCAGTGGGGTATCTTAATTTGATCCACCCCTATTCTCATCCCTGGTTTATCCCAAGGTCTCCCTGGCTTTGGATCCTTCTGGTTCATTTTTTTCCCCTTCCTGGCTCCATGTTTGTATAAAAGATACACTCTGTGTTCTTGCTTTCTTAGAATCCAAGGGTTTAGATCTATCAAGCTCTCCCTGTTCCTAGATGTTTTGGATTATCTCTGAGACCTTACATGTAGTGTCCAGCTGATTCTCTGCACCAGGGATTGGGATAGAAGTAAGTCTTTAAGGATGGTGGTAGCTTAATGGACAGAAATTAAGGATGGGGCATAAATTCCTCAAAATGAGGGAGAAAATGAGTAAATGCATAAGTGGGAGATCAGGGGTAGAGTGCTGATTTGGGCATGGTGTCTAATCCAACCACAAATGGTGTTCAGTGAGAGAGCATGGCAGGAGAAGGGCATGGAGTAGTATTCATACCTTGGAGAATGCCCACCACTGAAGACGCTGGGAGAATATGATCCAATAGACAAGGCAGGGAGCTGCAGGAAGAGATGGCAGGAGAACCTGAAAGACACTGCAGTGGGGGTCAAGTAAGATACCAAAACAAAGACAGCCCAGCTCTTAGAGCCCAGGAAGCCATTATAAGACATGCTTCACAACAAGTTTTCTCACAGGTACATAGTTGGAGTCATGGCCAGGGTCACAGACCAGGAAGACACAATTAGAACTACCAATATCCATAGTTGTTCTAATCTAGAACTACCATAGATCATTTTAGGGCTTAAAATTGATGGGGGAAACCAAGAGACAAAGATTAAGACCAAGAGGGATGAGTGGTTGGCCTCTGGCAAGGTCGTCCTGGGAGGCCTGTCCCCGTCCCTACAGGTACATCAGCAAACATATTCTATCTGAAGTCTTCTGGACCAGAATCCAGCGTCTGAAAGCAGGGTGGGAAGGCAGGGTTCACAGTGCTATACAATAAAGAGAATTGACTTTGAAAGAGTCATTGACTTGGGCAATCTGGAAGACAACAGAAGACTTACAGGGAAGAATAAGAGTACTGAGCCAAGTTACAGGAGGTCAGAAGGAAAGAACCCTCCTTCTTTGACAAGTATGGCTGTGGAGGAAGGTGAGAACTAGGACAGTAGCTGGGGAGCTCAATGAAGGCTTTAATACTGTTATTTTAATAGTTATAGTTTGCATGTAAAACATAGGTGCTGTATATCCATTTCCGGCCATGCACTCCAAGGGAAGAGCCCACCCTAACAGGCTCTCTGCTCCCGTGGTAAGCCCAAGGTTTCACAGGACAAAGGAACTTCCTAAGACTGTCATCTGGAAAATGGGCTCTAGGATCTGCAGGGGTCTGTGAAGACAGCAGGGTCTCTTTTGTGTCCTTTGAACTATTGTCAACATCCCTCCAACCTCAAAACAAAGGATCCATTTACCTGTGATCAGACGGAACAAGGCTGATGACTCAAATGGCAGATTTCTTTGCTTTCGGCTGGAAGTACAGCAGCGGAGTCAGGCAACAGGGGCGGGCTCCTGCGGCTCTGAAGCCCTGATTGCCAGTTATAGACGTGTTTGATGAATAAAAAATGGGGAAGTGAATTAATTATTACTTATGAAATGCAGATTGTTTGGTAGACAAATATCTTTCAAACTTTGGGGCCCTTCAGGGAGGATACAAAAGGAGCGATGAGAGGGTTGGAGTCCACGGATCCGAGGGCAACTTTGAAAACCCGGCGCCATAATGAATGATGGCAGCTGTCTTTCTGTCTCTCCCTTTGTCTCTGTCTCTCTCTGGATTTCTACCCAGCCTTTCTGCCTTCCTGACTCTACATTCCTAATGTTCTCTGCTTACGCCTTTGTCATTCGGTTCCCATCTTCAGTCTGCCCAAGTCAGGACATGAGTCTGGTCTTCCTGTGCACGCAGCCGGGTTCTCGGGAGTGCTAACGACCGTCGGCATCCGTCTCATGGGCTCCATGTCTCTTGGGTTTTTTTGGTGTTGTTTTTCTAGTGGCTTCTCTATCTATGTCTCTGCTCTCTCTCTCTCTCTCTCTTTCCCCTTTCCCTCCTCCTCCTCTTCCTCCTCCTCCATCTTCTTCTTCTTCTTCTTCTCCTTCTTCCCTCCCATCCTCTTGGGTCTGCTCATGGTCTATAATGACATTTTCTGCATCTTCCCTGGTATCTTAGTCTCCCTGGTTCTCGGTTTTTCTATCACGTCATCCTAACTTATTCTCATTGCTAGCTGAAGTCCGTATGTTTTGGTGGGGGGGGTTACTTGTGGATGGTCTGTCTCTCCTACCTTGACCATTACCCCCCTAGCCAGGGAGCTCTTTGAGAACAGGGCTTTGCCTTAGTCATGTCTGTATCCTCAGGTCCTAGAACAGTGCCTGGCAAATGGCCGGGGGCAGGAGGCAGTGGAAGGTGTCAATAAATATTTGCTGGTTGACTGGGATCTATGTCTTCGAGGGTCTCTACTCTCATTTTTATTGGCTGTCTAGGTCTCCATGAGTCTTGAGTTTCTCCCATGATCTCTATCTCTGTCTTTCTCGGTCCTTAGCTTTCTGTCTCTTTCTGTCTGGAGGAATCTCTTTACCTCGTAAAGCTTTTTCCTGGCCTCTGTTTCTTGGCATTTCCCTTGTGCCTTCCATCTCTCTCCTCTCTCAGCAGCATGGGAAGGGGCTGGAGGGTAGTCGGGCCTGGTCCTCCTCCTAGACCTCGCCTTCGGTACCGTGCAGCCTGCGTTGGGCCTTCCCTCAGGGACCCTCCAACAGGGACAATAAAAAAAGGAGGGTCCTTTGTTTGTTGGAAGCTAACAATGGCGATTGGTTCTCAGATTGGTTTTCGATCAGACAGATAAAGCTGCCTCTGATTTGATGAACTCCTCCCCTCCCCTCCCCACTCTCCCTCCCTGCCCCTCTCCTCTGACCAGTAAGAACTTTAAAGGGCTGCTCCGGATAGTGACTGCAGCTGGCTGGCCACTGGCTGGGTTGGGGTGTGGGAGCCCCTTTCTTGACAGTTCTTGCCTCCTTGTAGGCTGAGTCACAGACAGATGACTTGGTTACTGAAACCAGCAGCTGCCTCTCTAGACCCATAACTCTGATTGGATTCATCCAAACAATGCAGGGGTCTAGACCCTGGGAAGGGTCAGCCCTGGAAGAATGTGGGATGCGGCTCCAGGCCATCGGGGTTAAGAGCATGAGTCACACAGATGGGTTAAAATCTCAGGTAAGACACTGACCTCATATCTCAGTCTTCACATCTGTAAAATGGGAACATTTTGTCTTGTAGGGAGGTTAGCGGATTAAATGGATAATACATGGCAAGGAAGGCATCTGCCCCATGGTAAACACTTGGTCAGCAGGAGCTATGGGGAATTCTGGAAGGAAGAGAGCACACACGATTCTGCTGAAAAAAAGTTCTGAGAGAGCTGTGTGTGGTAACACCCGATCCCTGGAGGGGGAGGGAGCCTCCTCTGGCCATCTGGTCCAGCCCCCTGCCTCAGGCAGATGTGTTTGCAGGCCACCATTGGGCAGAGAGGAGGTATTGTCCGGAAGTTCCCAGAGGCAGACACGGCAGGCTCTCTATGCCCCGTCTCTAGCCTTCCTTCTGTGACAGTCAAGGTGGCTTCTTCCTATCCCCGTGCAAAGCCTCTAGCTTTCACATTGCCTGGTGGCCCATGGTAAGTGTTCCCCAGGCCTAAGAAGAGCAGAGAGCTCTCGTGCCGTCCGGCAACACGGCCCTCCAGAGACGGAGCCTCCCAGATGGGAGCCTTCACAGTCCCCCATTTCAGTGAATTACAGGAAGTCAAAGATGACACAGAGTCTGCAGCGCAGAGCCAAGAACTCACTCGAAAATATCTCTGAAGCCTTTCCCAAGTTCCTGGAAATTGAGGAGTGTTTCCAAGACTTGGCCTCTGGGACTCGGCCAGTGTGGGCCCTGCCTTCCTCTCCAGCACCCGCCCTGAACCTGCGAGCACCACCCCATGCCCCGGGCCCGCCTCACTGCAGCTCTTCACCACCCTGGGGACCATGGCTCTGGGTTTTTCAGCGTGGCCCCGCATGGCACCTGCAGATGCAACAGAGCAGGAAGGGGGAGGTTGGGGCGAGACTTGTTCCCATCTTTGCTCCAGATGACTCACCACCTGCCTTCGCTTTTCTCTTCCCATCGTTACGTAATCCTGGCTCCGGGATTAAAAATACTCTGCTGACTACCCCATCCATCTGTCACTATCATATATATATATATATATGAATTATTTTTTAAAATATTTCAGAAAGAGCACTTCCATCATTCATAGTGCATTAGAGGTGGGTTTCCGAGTCAGTGCTGGCTTCCCCCAGAGCAGCAGTCCTGAGGAGCCAGACTCCCCCCAAGCCTCCAGGACTGCAGCCTGACTCATGCCTTTACTGTCCTTCAGGTCGGCCTCAGCTCAGAGGCCTGACTTCCGAGCATCCGGTACTTCCTCAGGGCACCTTGTCGGCCATCTCCACAGTCCGCACTGGCATTTAAGACACAGGGTTGTCTTCCTCCCCAGCCTGGGAGTTGGAGGAGGGGGTGAGCTGGGTCACCTGGCCTAACTTGGGGGCCTGGTCGTAGATGGCCCAAGTCCAGTCACCAGGACGGGAACCCCTGCTCCTTGTTCCGCCCGCATCTCATGAGCCAGCTCCCCTGTCCATGTACCAGAAGCTTCCTTGGCCTGATAGAGAAAAACGGCAAGAGTGGGGCTCTGTTCTTGTTGCCACAGAATCTGAGGGCTCTCTGGAGCCGAGGGGCCAACACTCTGCTTGGAAACTCACTCATCATGTGCTCGTTTGATAACATGCATGTATGCATACGTGATACATTTGATACATGACACATGTGCCTGGTGGGTCAGACAGACCTTACCTGCCCAGAGGGTGCAGCCAAGGCAGACGAGATAGCTCATGAGAACAAGAGACTCTAGTGTCACTGATTGAGCGACAGGTCCTGGGCAGGGTCCTGTCTGGAACAGATGTCAGTTACGCGACAGCCGTCAGAGCTCCCAGAGCCTCGCTGTCCTCATCTGTGCAATGGACACGACAAACTCCATCCCGCAGGGCCGACATAGCACTCATGGGAACAGAAGTGCCTTGCGAGCAGGGCGCCCAGCAGGGCGCATCATTCGATGTGCGCTGTGCACACTTTTAAACCCGAGACGTCTGTTGGAAATGAAAGAGGCCTATGGGAGGGGCCTCCCCCCTGACCACTGCCTCCAGCCACACCTCCTTTGATCCATGTTTGATCCATGTTCCACCCTCTGCAGGGGCCACCGACTGGTCTCTCCCCGCCGGTCATAGAGCAGCCAGCTTCAGTCTCAGCATGAAGCTAGAGCCCTCTTCCCCTGAGTTCTCTTGGGACCGCAGGGCTGACTGAGTAGGCACTGGCCGGGGCGCCTGGGTGGCTTAGTCAGTTGAGCGTCCGACTTTCGCTTAGGTCATGATCTCGCGGTTTGTGGGTTTGAGCCCCGCGTCGGGCTCTGTGTTGGCTGCCAGCTCAGAGCCTGGAGCCTGTTTCAGTCTGTGACTCCCTCTCTCCCTGACCCTCCCCTGCTCACGCCGTCTCTCTCTCTCCTAGAAATAAATAAAACATAAAAAAAAAAAAAATGAATAGGCACTGGCCTTCCTGCTCTGTGTGCTCCTGGTCCGGTGATTATGTCTCTGTGTCTCAGTTTCCTCATCTGTGTAATGCGCCCATGAGAGTACACCTCAAAGACTATAAACGAGCAAACGCATGAAGAGCCCATAGAACAATGTTGGGCACACGAGAAAATGGCTAAATGGCCCAAAGGATTTTTTACTAGTGGTAGTTGTGGCAGCCGCTGCTCCTCTGTGCCTTTGAAAATGCTGTTTTTGGTGCCTAGACTATTGTTTCCACTACCTACCCCCCACCCCCAATCTGGCAAACTGCCACCTGCTACAAGGTTTGTTTAAAAAAATTTTTTTTAAATGTTTATTCATTTTTGAGAGACATAGTGCAAACAGGAGTGAGGCAGAGAGAAAGGGAGACAGAATCCGAACGAGACTCCAGGCTCTGAGCTGTCAGCACAGAGCCTGATGTGGGGCTTGAACGGTGAGATCATGTCCTGAGATCAAGCCAGATGCTGCACTGACTGAGCCATCCAGACTACCTGAAATGTTTGTTTTAAAAAGTAAGGCTGGGGGCATCTGGGTGGCTCGTCTGGTAAGCCTCCGACTTCAGCTCAGGTCATGATTTCACGGTTCGTGGGTTCGAGTCCTGTGTTGGGCTCTATGCTGACTGCCTGGAACCTGTTTCAGATTCTGTATCTCCCTCTCTCTGTGACCTTCCCCAGCTCTCTCTCTCTCTCTCAGAAATAAATAAAGCATTAAAAAAAAAAAAAAAGGTAAACCTGTTAGGGTGCCTGGGTGGCTCAGTTGGTTAAGTGTCCAACTTCGGCCCAGGTCATAATCTCACAGTTTGTGAGTTTGAGCCCCGTTGAGGGCTCTGTGCTGGTGCCAGCTCGGAGCCTGGAACTTGCTTCAGATTCTGTGTCTCCCTCTCTCTCTGCCTCTCTCCCTTTTGTGCTCGGTCTCTCTCTCTCTCTCTTAAAAATAAAGAAACATTAAAAAAAAAAAAAAGTAAGCCTGTCCTAGTCCTGGCCTTTGTTTTTTGTTTTTTTTCTTAACTTTTCAATTTTTAAAAAAAATTTATTATTTAATTTACATCCAAGTTAGTTAGCATATAGTGCAACAATGATTTCAGAAGTAGATTCCTGAATGCCCCTTACCCATTCAGCCCGTCCCTCCTCCCACAACCCCTTCAGCAACCCTCTGTTTGTTCTCTATATTTAAGAATCTTTTCAGGGCACCTGGGTGGCTCAGTTGGTTAAGTGTCCGACTTTGGCTTAGGTCATGATCTCATGGTTCATGGGTTCGAGCCCCGCGTTGGGCTCTGTGCTGACAGCTCAGAGCCTGGAGCCTGGAGCCTGTTTCGGATTCTTATCTCCCTCTCTCTCTGACCCGCCTCTGTTCATGCTGTCTCTCTCTCTCAGAAATAAATAAAACATAAAAAAAAGAGTCTTTTATGTTTTGTCCCCTCCCTGTTTTTATATTATTTTTGCTTCCCTTCCCTTATGTTCATCTGTTTTGTATCTTAAAGTCCTCATATGAGTGAGGTCATAGGGTATTTGTCTTTCTCTGACTAATTTCGCTTAGCATAAGTGAAACGTAGTTGCAAATGGCAAGATTTCATTTTTTTTGATTGCCAAGTAATACTCCATTGTGTGTGTGTGCGTGTGTGTGTGTGCACACACACACACGCACACACACACACACACACACACACATATATATGTATATATATCTCCCTTGGATAAATACCTAGCAGTACAATTGCTGGGTCATAGGGTAGTTTTATTTTTAATTTCTTGAGGAACCTCCATCCTGTTTTCCCAGAGTGGCTGCAGGTCCCAGCCTTTGTGATGTTGTGGTTCTCAAATGCCCAGGCCCGGACCCTCCCCTGGCCCTGCTTTCTCCGCAGCTGTTGCGCATCCTGGTTTCTCAGCACATGGTCTTCCACAAATACATGTTGAGGACTGCTCTCACGCCATTGTGTACTTTCTGACAAGCCCGGGTTGAACCATGTTCCCTTCAATTCTAATGGCACCACTGGGCTGTGTGAGCTCCTGCTATGGACCAGGTGATGGATCAGTGACCCCTCCCAGTAATCCCAAGAGAGATGTGCCCATTGCAGAGGGGAGGAAAATGAAGGCCAGTGGATCCCCACCACACCCCCAAAGGGAACACGTGTGCTCCCTGACTTTGGCTTCAGGGTCATGATGGCCTCGGGCCTGAATGCTCCTGACCTCCCAAACCCGGTGTGTCTGGACTTTCCTTCTCCATTCCTGTCCCAAACTGAAAGGCTGGCAGGGACTCAGCTCCACGGCCCGGGCAGGCCAGGCCCAGCCGCTGTCGCTCTCTCTCCGCCTGAGCTATGTGTCTGTCCCTCCAGTGGCGTGCCCTCCAGAGCAGGCCCCGTGCCCTGGTGAACTGAGGATGGTCACGGAGCACGGAGACCTGTGTTCAGGACTCGCACAACAGAGATGTCCTCTGGTCGCCCACGCAGGTCTGGCTGCAGCGGAGCAGCGAGGACAGGCAGAGAAAGAAGAAAATTGCTTTTTCGCTGCCCCAACTCTAATCGCCTCCAGGCTGCTATATAATCAATAAAATATCAGAGCCTGTGATGGGGCCGTGGGCCCGTTCCCCCGGGAAGACCCAGCCTCTGTCTTGACCCAGTCCCAGTTTTCTCTGTCTTTGCTACTGGGCTGGCTGCGATGGCGTTGAGGGCGTCTGGCTGTGGAAGGGGGCCAACGTGCACACACTCCCCCGCCGGGTGAGCTCGCTGCCTCTTCCCCTTCCAGCCGCCTGGGGCCCTCCCTCTGCGCTCCGATCCTCCCTGCCACCAAAGCCATCGACGCCACCTTTGAAGCTCAGCCCTCTTTGTGCCATTTGTCCTGGGGGGCGGGGCCACCGTCACAGCTGACAGAGCCGGCGTGCTCACTCACCGGGCCACACTTGCAAACCTGCTCAGATGTGGACGCACGCTCCCTCCCAGGGCATGCAGGGCCACACCCACACAGGCACAGAGGTGGCCCGCCCGCCGGTCCTCCTGGAGCCCTCCAGCGGGACCAGAGACATGCTTGCCGTGTGTGACTCTTCTCACACCGGCCCCCACGGATGCACGAGCTTCCCTAAACACGGCTCTGCTGGTGCTCTTCCCTTTCTCCTTACTTCTGTCTCCCTCTCTTCCCAGTGCTCACTTTCTCTCCTCTCTCTCTCTCTCTGTTGGAGATGATGGGGATTTTGGCAACAACATCTCTTTGTCTCTGGCTTGCGGCATCCGCACGCGCGGGCGCCCCTCACACAGATGTGCAGGCCTCTCAGCCGCGGCTCTGATCTGCGGGGTCGCCAGTGAGGGCTTCCAGGAGGTGGTTCGGTTCAGACGCCTGGCAGACAGCCCTGCTGTCAGGATGTCTGGCAATAGAACAATGATGCCGGGAACAGGAGCACCGGCTTTCCCGCAGAAGACGGGCACGGTGTGGAGGCTCTCCCGATGGCCTCCCTTAGTTTGAGCACCTGGCTCCACCACCGACGGGCTGTGCAGCTTTGGGCAACTTTCATAACCTCTCTGTGCCTGGGTTTTACTGTTGGGAAAATGGGAGTCTATCAGCACCCGCGTCCCAGGGTGGTCGTGAGTTAAATGGATTACGTGTGTAGAATGCTTAGAACCCTGGGCACATGAGCTGCCACTCTAGCACTGGGCACTAGGCACTGGGATAAGGGCCAGATCTCTGTTATCATATTTAATTCTCCCATCAACTCTGTAAAGATATTGCCCCACAGAGATTAAATGGCCTGCTCAAGGCCACATGCTTATTAGTGGAGGGGCTAGACCTAGAAGTCGGGTCACTGATTCCCAAGCTGTATACTCTGCTACTCCCCGATGCACGACAGCTCTCCGTTCCAGAGGCAGGATCTGGGGTCAAGGATTGGGGCAGGGAGGCAGCCTTGCAGAAGGATAGACACAAAACACGGTCGGAGCTAAGACCTCACCCGTGACCCAGGTTGGAAACTCTATGCAGATGCAAGGCTGGTAATAAAGGGGAAAGGCCAGTGGAGTGGACTGGCCAATAGTGGAGGAGAGAGAAGGCTGGGGCTCTTGCAGGGGGTGGGCTGGGAAAGGGGACGAGCTGGCCAAAGTGGACATGGGCTGGGCAGGTCTGGCTTAGGGGCGGTGAAGGCTCCTGGAGCCAGCTCTGGGCTGCCTGCTTGCATCAGGCGGGCACAGAAAGGGACTTGCTGCCCACTGCAGTCCCCCAGGCAACTCTCAGGGGAAGACAAGGTGTAACCTGCTGCTCTTCCTTCTGGGGACATGATAGGGACAGGGTGGGGTGAACCAGGAGGGACAGAATCGAGCATCAGCAGGGACAGGTGGAGGACTGGGGAAGGACACGGATGCTCGCTGATATGTTCCGGGCCTGCACATACATAATCTCCCTGGATTATTGCAAGAACCCACCCAGAGAGCATTCTCATTTCCATTTATAGAAGCAGAAACTCAGGCTACGGGAGCTTAGGCTACCTGAAAGTGCCTGCTGGGCTATACTCGGGTCTCTCCAACCCCTGCCCGCAGCGGCTGGGGGGCAGGACTTGGTGGGGGGGAGCTGAGTAGTGTCCAAGTAGCCCCCGCCACGAGAAGCAGGGACACAGGGCATGGCGCTGGGTGCGACATATCCGATGGATGTTGAAAAGTCACAACGTCCACCTTCAGCACCCTGCGCCCGTGACCCTGCAGCAGCAGCGTAGAGCTGGACAGGAACAAAGGCGGTTTTATGTTTAGGGAACGAGCTCCTGTCTCCTCTCTCCCCCAGGGGCGGCAGTTTTCTTTTGCTTCCCTCAAACAGTGGGCGCTGCACTGTTTCTTCCCCAAGATGGCAGGAAAAATCCACAAGGCAGCGTAGGGAGAGCCGGGTAAGGGGCAGGCGGGAGGGCAAGTCACCAGTCTCAGCTGTTGGGCACAGGATATGACGGGTGGATTAACATTCGGGCTAATTAACATCTTTTCTAATCAGCGTTTCACAGGGAAAAGCAGGGCTCCCTGGGACAGCAGCCCCTCCTGCTCTAGTCTGGGAGGGACATGGCTCTTCTGGCTCCTCGGCTCCGCCCGAGTAGAGTTACTTATATTATCACATTTACGGTGACAGGAGGGGGGACAGGCAGGTGCTGGGAGGACACGTCCTGGGTGACAGGGTCTGGGTGGAAAAGACACCCACTGTGAGGAAGGGCGTGGCACTGGCAGAAATGATCTCACGGCCCAGCCGTGTAGATGTCGCTCCTGCAAAGGCCCAGACCGACTTCACATTCATCCACTCAGGCAGGGACTGTGTGTTCGTCACCTCCATCTATGAGGCACAGGAAGACCTACTGGGTGAGTAGGTCCCTAGAAGAGCTGTACTGGGTGCTCTGACCCCTGTCCCTGTAGAACTTGCAGGTGAGAGAGGGAAACACCCCATAATGACAATGAACAGTAGTTCCATGATGCAGATACGGGAGCCGAGAAGGCACACAGCAGACACTGGCTCTACCCACGGGGCCCCAGCCCGTGAGCTCCCTGAGGGTGGACACCATTCCAGCTTGCTCCTCCCGGGTCCCCAGCACCTGACGCAGTAATTCGCACATTTTAAAAGGTCAGGAGAAGGGTGCCTGGGTGGCTCAGTCGGTTAAGTGTCCAGCTCTTGATTTTGGCTCAGGTCATGATCTCACTGTGTGGGATCAAGCCCTGTGTTGGGCTCCACACTGACAGTGTACTGAGCCTGCTTGGGATTCTCTCTCTCTCTCTCTCTCTCTCTCCCTCCCCCTCCCAAAATAAACAAATAATCTTAAAAAAAAAAAAGGTCAGTAGATATGTGTCAAGTTAATGGAGGAATGAATGGTTGCTCTTCAACTGAGATGTGAAACACAGGGAGTTAGCCAGATGAAGGAGAATGGAAATGGTGTTCCAAGCAGAGGGAACAGCATATGCAAGGGCTGGGAGGCAACAAAGAGCGCAGTGTTGGTTTAGCACCTCTGGAGGAATGGAGATAAACATGGGGTGGGCCGTGAGCGGACGAGAGGAGCAGGACACGGGGCTCCAGAGGTAGACAGAGCCAGGCCATGATGGGCTCCCGGCCCACCAGGGAAATGAGGAATGAGGGACACACGTGGGCCACCCTGGCATGGAGGTGGGTTGGATTGGAGAAGCCTGAGGGCAGAGAGACCCTCAGGGGCTATGGCAGTGCTGGGAAGAGACAGGATGGTGGCCTGCCAGGGAGGCAAGGGGGGTGTGGGGAGCGGGGAGGGGACAGTGGGGATGGATAGAAAGAATGGAAAGGCTGGGTTTGCAGGTAGAATGGATGCAGGCGGAGTCGTGGCCACTCCAGGCTCCTGGTTAGGGCCACTGGACCGGAGGCCGTGTCTTCTCCCGAAACAGACAGTGAAGAGGGTGGAGGAAGAGGTGTGGAGCAGGCACGTGTGTTGAGTGAATTCAACAGAGATGTCCCTGGACCGGGGATCGGACTGAGACATGGCTTCACCCAGCTCTCCTTACCCCCCAACCGGCAACCTTTTCATCACGGAGACCAGAGGGATTTCTCTGAAGCTCACATCTTGCCATGTCACTCCTCCAAAACCTCTGATGACTCCCTGCTGCTCCTGCAACAAAATCTAACCTTCTCCTTGTGGCCTTGAAGACCCTGCGCGATGTGGCTGGTCTCACTGCTCAGATCGTGTCCTACGTTCTTTCCTTCTGCTCAGCGCATGGCAACTGTGCGTTCCTGGTTCCATTTCCTCTCACCCCAAGCTCTTCCCTGCCTCGGGGGTGCCATTCCCTCTGCTGACATGCTTTCCCCGCACTTCCCTACTTGGCCAACTCCTGCTCACTCTATCTCACAAGTCACGGAATCAGGGAAACCCCCCTTTGCTCTCAGGCCAGGTGAGCTCAAGTAGAGCACCACATCCTTCCTCTGCTCCGCAGCTTCCCAAATTGTAGTTAAGCGGTATTTGTATCATTGCATCTGCTGCCCCCCGCACCCCCCCACCTCCTGCCAACTCTAAGCTCCAGAGGGTGGCAACCATGTTTGTTTTTTGACCCCTGTAGCCCCAGTGCCTAGTGCAGTGCCTGGCCCACAGCGGGTGCTCCATTCCTACTTATCAGTGAGTGAATGTAATATGGGATATATTTAAGATTATTTGTACCATGATGAATGTTTGGCAACAGCTAATTTCCAACGTTAGTAAAGTCATTGAGACCAGAATAGCAGACACATTCCACTTTAAATATAAACCTCTATGAGATGCCTCTCAGCCTGTACCTACAGCAGACACTCTTTCCCGACTTCTAATCTGGATCTTCAACTGCCTGCTGCACACCTGACCCAGGACGTCTTTGTTGCAAAATGGCTCAGAACACTTTGCTGGCTTTCCAGCTTCGGTCGCTGGCCTGCATTTTGTCTTTCAGGAAGCCCAACCCAAACCTGAGCTGAGCCTGGTCTCCTCCGGTCCTCGGATGGTTGATAGGATGGCAAATGAGTGACCTTGAACCATGGGGTTTTCCTTCCAGCGTCTTCCATGCACTTTCACTATGGGGAGGCGGGGTGAATGGGGCAGGACGTGGAGATGCCAGGCAGTGGGGAGTGCCGAGAGCCCCGTGGACTCCCTGAGGGAATGGTTCATGTTTGAAGAAGAGGCTGGGGTCTGGGCAGGGCCCCGAGGCCACAGCAGAGCAGACCAAAAGGCCAGCCGCCAGAGGCAGAGACCACCAGACATATAAAGGCACTGGCAGGGAGTGCGCTCATTTATTTTTCTATAATTTATGATCTTGCTACATCCAAAAATGATGCGACGTCACTTGCTACAAATATACTGTTAAGTGTCTATGGGGAGATTCAAAATAAATGGCTGGAGATCAGCAACCAAATAGATGGAGGGGAAGAAAATGGCATCAGGCGCTGAAGCAGCGTCTCCAGTCTGAACAGCACTTGCGGTTTCCAGGCTCCGTCGTGACGGTCCCGGCCTCATTTGACCTCTACCGTGTCCTCTCATTCTGCAGACAGCCAGGGAGGCCAAGCCACCCATCCGAAGTCACTCATCTGGCCAGTGTCAGGGAGGGAGGGGTGGTGGCCCAGAGAAAAGGCCCAGCTGAGGCTCTTCCAAGAGTGCTCCTTCCCCCACTTTCTCAGAATCCCCTCCCAGCTCCCCCCTGCAGACCTTCAACCCCGCCTCTGCTTTGCAGAAACATCCTGCATCTTTGTCCACGTGGAGCATCCTGTACAGGGGGACCAGATTCGTCACATCAACCACGGGCCTGTGACTCCACTGTGACCAGGGTTCGAACCCCCAGCAGCTCTCCATCTGCAGAAGCATTTATATGTTCCACTGCACACGGCCTTCGCTGCCCAACCTGGAGGGTCAGCCTCAGGCCCTCTTCCCCTGCCTTTCCCTCCAGGGAGCGGCCACAGTGGAATCAGAGCTCCTTCCAGAACTAGGAGGGACCTCTCTACCTCATGCCCATTTCCGCTCGGACAGCGAATCTAGGGGAGCAGTCGTGCACGCGGCCCCCTAGGGCCAGACGGCCAGGGCTCCGACTCAGGTTCTGCTACCTTAGCTGTGCCACCCTGGACAAGTCCCGTCCCCTCCCTGCCCCTTGGTTTCCTCATCTGTCAAATGGCCTCCCTTACAGGTGCCTCTTTTGGAAGGCGGTTGTGAGGATTTAGGGGTAGGTAATGCACGCCAGGGACAGAGAGTCGTACCTGGCCCCACCCAGTGCTGTGGGTATGAGCTATGCCCGTTACTCCCCCCTCTCTCCCGGCTTGGGACCCCCTGGCTGCCTCTGCCACCACATTGGCCACTGAAACCCCAAACATCCCAAGGAAGCATTCCTGGGGGACTCCTCTCTCCTTTCCGTGACTCCCTCTGCATATGGGATTGGTTTCCCACAGTCTGAGCATTTGCTTGAATCCTAGGATGCTGCCTTTGATCAAGTGGGCCTTCTCCGACTTTCAAGAGAGTCTTAATCCCCATCGAGACGGCGAACTCCCAGGGCAGGGACCGTCTCTCATCTCCCTGTGAGAGTCATAGCAGGTGCTTTGCAAACCCTTGTTAGGTTTGTGTTTTATAACATGTGCCCTCTTCTGCCCTGGCAAATCTCTCTCCTCACTCTCAGAGGGGGGTTCTCTGGGCTGCGGGTGTGGAGACATCGGACGGTCTCCCAAAGGCATGTCATACATATGCTGCTACGAGCCAGGTGACCCAGTGGGGGAGGGGGGAGGGGGAGGGGGGCAGCCAGCCTAATCAGATGGCAGGACGGCAGCTTCCAGACCCAGAGGGTAATCGTGGGCCAGAGTCGGACCAAGGCCATCCAGGTTAGGTTGTCTCTGCTAAGGTCAAGAGTGGCCATGGGAGCTGGGAGCCAGGAGGCTGACAAGGGGCCACTGGACTGGGAAGGAAGAAACAAGATGGTCATTTCCTAGTGTTGTGATCATTTGTGTCGCTTCATTCATGCCGGGCATTCTACTACCTCAACCACCCCCCACGTCTTCCCTCTTGCTCACTGAGCAGTTCTCAGCCGCAGCCCCACGCCTGCCCCCACTGGTTGCCGACCTTGGGCAAACACTGGACTTTTCCAGCCCCACCTACACAGAGGGACTGACAGTGTCCTTCATGACACTCTGGTGGCAAATGTGGTATAAAGCACTGGTTCCCAGACCTAGCCGAGCAGGGGACCACCCCAGGGACCACATACCAAGGCAGGCACCGGGTCCTACCGCAGTTCAGCCAAACCAGAATGACCACGGCAGGGAGCTCATCGATCTGTAGTTTCAGAGAAAATCCACAGGTACTCCGATGTAGCTGGTCCGGGGATGACATTTGAGAACTACTTGAAAAAAATGTCAAAGTAATAATTGAGATGAATATCATCCTTTCGTCACTGCTTTCCCTTCCTAATTAATAGGGAGGGTTGTCAGGCTTAATTGGTGAAAATTCCCCAGTACCCAAGGGTCTGAAAGAATTCCGGCTTGGTTGCTGTTTAGGACACCTGCTCCGTCGGACCAGGGCGCCCGGAAGTCCTGGCAAGGCCCTCGGGAGATTCTTGCTGTCCCCAGAGCTGTGCCTGCAGATGTGGGAGGGAAGGTAGGAAGTGGACTTCTTGAAAGCACATTTGCCTCTCTTCCAGAGCGTAGACCTGGCCATGATTTCTTTTTACTGTCCGTATTTGCTCAAAAACTCTCACTGATTCAACAAGCACAGGGCGTCTCCTAGGCACCGGGCACAGTGAGGAACCCTCTAGCGACCCGGAGAGTGAGAAGCAAGCACGTGGTCAGTCCCTGCCCTACAGTCCAGTGGGTGAGGCAGAGCCACAGAAACAGATCACAGAATAAAAGCAACAGATCTTGCTAGAACAAGCTGGGGCCTGGGGGGTCCCAGAAGAGGGAAGGTTGGCCTTAGACGAGAGCCCTTTTATTAAGTTTCACAGAGGAGGTGCTGTTTGGGTAGACATGTAGCATAGGGGTGGCAGGCATGGCCTCTGGCTTTAAGTCCCAGCACTATTGGCTGTGTGTCCTTAAGCAAGTTACTCAACCTTTCTGTTCCTGGGTTTCCTCGGCTATCAAATGAGGATGATAATTTTCTTTAATTTTAATTTTAATTTCTTTTTTTAATTTTAATTTTCTTTAATGTTTATTTATTTTGAAGGAGAGACAGACCATGAGAAGAGAGGCAGAGAGAGAGGGAGACACAGAATCTAAAGCGGGCTCCAGGCTCTGAGCTGTCAGCACAGAGTCGGACGTGGGCTCGAACCCATGGACCATGAGATCATGACCTGAGCCAAAGTTGGATGCTTAACCAACTGAGCCACCCAGGCACCTACCAGATTTAACGGCAGTCTGAATGCACATCACTCCGTTTGGTAGGCAGTGTGGTCACTTACTGACCACTCACCCGAGTCTCCCCCAGCCCTCCCACCCCGCAGAAGGCCCTTATGCTGGACAGAGCTCTTTCACCCCAGCGCTTCGTCTGATCTGGTCAAGGGCAGGCTCTAGATCAGACTGCCTGGTGTGAATCCCAGGGAGTAGTGGACCTCTGCCTTGTTTCTGGCTCTACAGACCCCGAGATCAGCCTCGGATGTTTGGGGAGCTTCCAGCTGCGCGTATGTTCTGTGTCTCCAGGGGGAAACCTGGAACTCTCATTTTCCCAGCCCTCTTTGCAACCAGGGATTTGGGCAGAAGAGTAGGGCTCTGCCGGCCAAACCCACTGGTCCAAACTCTCATGAGAAGTGAGAGAATGAGAAAGGGACTCCCTGTCAAGGCTGGTGGCTCCGAGGGCGGCAGGGGTAAAGGTGGGATGCCTGGGGCGGAACCGGCATCCACGTTGGAGCAGGGTGCTGATGCTGAAGGGCGGATTCTTAGCCGCGGTGTAAACAGCAGGGTGTGCTTGGCTGCGGCATGAGCTGCACAGGTGGCTTTCTCATCAGGCTAGCCCTGTGACGTTGTTTTGGAAGCACACCCCCAAACTGCTTCTGGTCACACTTTGGATGCCCATCTTTTCTGCTTAAACGTCTAGAATCAGCTTCTGTTGCTTGCAGCTAAGAGCCCTCTTGATACACAGCTCTGCCACTGACTGGCTGTGTGTTGTTAGACAGGTCACTCAACCACTCTGTGCCTCAGATCCCTCCTCCAGAAAAGGAAACACTAAGAGTAGCTGCCTTACAGTCTTGTTACTAAGATTCGGTGAGATGCTCCTCACCTCCCCTAGCACAGGTCTCAAGCCCGCCATAAATATTACCTATTACTTTCACTAAATCTGAGAAAGATAAGGAAAATACCTTTGTTTGATAAAGAGGCACAGAGAAATGAAGCCACTTCTCTGAAAGCCACAAAGTGAGCAAGGGAGGAGGTCTCTGGCCTCCCAAACCCAGGTTCTTGCCTCTCACCTGCAGAAGAGAGGACGTGTGTACGTGTGTGTGTGTGTGTGTGTATGCGTGTGTGTGCGTGCACGTACTTTATTGCATAAAGCCACTGTATTATGTGGGCTGTCAGATATCCTATTAAAAAGCAAAGTGGAGAAAACAGTGAGCAGTCTTCCTCTGCCTGTGCTTCCACTGATTACAAAATTAAATTAAGCTTTGTGGCTTGCTGGGGCTGTTTGATGGGGAATACAATGAATTGCTCTCTGCCTCCCTGTAAGAAGTCCCAGAGAGCAGTGCTGTGGGAGCCCGGCCGACACAGTATTTCTTCCTTCCAATGCCCAGGGGGCAGAGCCTTCCTCTCTCCAGAAATGTTAAGCCCCTGAACCAGACTGCCTTTTTATTAGGTTAATAAAACACCAGGCCCATCAAGTCTCAGGCTCGTAAAGGTCAGTGAGTCACGTCTGAGTGCAGGGGAGAGCTGGGAGGGCAGCGGTCTGCTCCCCGGGGCTGGTGGGAGGGAGGAAGCTCTCCCCCAGGCCGGCGCGGACTCCAGTGTCAGGACAAAAGACGCAGGAAGGGCCACCGTGGCAGGACGGGCGGGGATCCTCGTGTGCCAGGAGGGTTTCACGGGCCTCCGCCCCGCCGGGTCCCCAGGGAAGGGGCAGGCCCAGGAGGTGGCGAAGTCTGAGCGGCAGGAGGAGGGGAGACGGGTGGGCAGATGAGTAGAGAATTACACCAGGGCTGCGGCCCTCAGACACTCCGGTGTTTCGTAGCTTCGTGGACAGAAGCAGGGTCTTGGAGTCACTGAGTTCTGGGTTCGAATCCTGTCTGTCCATCTACTTCTGCTCACCTCTGTGTTTCAGTTACCTATTGCGGTGGCACACGGCACCCCAAAACTTGGTGGCTTAAAACTGCCACACGCATTTGTCTCCGAAGCTCTGTGAGTTAACTGGGCTCTGCCAAATGGTTCTGTGGCACCACGCGGTGTTGACTGAGCCGCGGTCGCCCGAGGCGGCTTGACACTCAGTGGGCTCTGTTACCTTGAATGCCTCCTCCACATGCCTCTCCCTGTAGCTTGGAATGATTTTTGTGGCAAAAACAGAAGCTGCACACTTTGGGAGGCCCAGTCTTAGAAACGCCACAGCATCACTTCTGCTGCATTCGGTTGGTCAAAATAGGGCAAGGGCCAGACCTGAGGGGACAGGAAATAGACTCTGCCTATCTATGAGAAGAGCAAGAAAGAACCAGTGGCCATCTTTAATCTTTATGTTACTCAAGACCTTGGTCACTGGGTCCCAGCCTCACTGGTCTCTCTCCGTCTTTCCAGCATGCTGTGCTCTTCCTGCTTCAAGGCCTTTGCACATGCTGTTCACTCCACCTAGACTTAGCCCCTCTCTGCCTGAATCGCTCTTTCTCTTTCCTTAGATGTCAGCAAAAACGATACCAGATGACTGGCTTTCTCTTTTAGTGGCACTGTGGTACTGTGTGCCCACTAGGTGTGAGGGACAGTCTGGGTCCTGTTAAGAACAGATGTGTTACTTGCTACTTCAGCATCCTCTCTCACTTTTTGTTTTAATCAAAGCATGTAGTTATCTGTTTCATTTGTTTTTGTTTTTGGCTTTTGGTTTTTCCTGCTCATTATCTACATCCTCCACTAGAATGAGGGCAGGGCTATCTGGCTCACTGTGGTTTCCCTTAGCACAGGGCCCAATGCAGAGTAAGCACTCGACAAACATGTGCTGAATGAAAGAATGCTACCTACTGAGGCATGTGGCCTTGGTCAGGTGGCTTGCACGTGACTTGGTCCCAAGTTCAAGGCCCTGGTGATGTAAGATAGACATAAAGGGTAATGTCCTTGGCAGCTGTGACACCTGGCTTCACCCCAACTTGCTGTGTGACCTCTGGAAAGTCACTTTACCTCTCTGGGCCTCAGCTTTCAGAAGGAAACCATAACTACGGCCCTTCCTATTTTCCAGGGCAGTTAGGAGTCAAGGCAACCACAGGACACACCACTGCGTGGACACGGTGCTGCATGATCTTGGCTGTCAGAGGCTGGTGGGGACGCTGTGTGTGTGAGGTGGTGTCAGGTGCCCACCCTTCCAAAGACCAGCTCCTGGGTGGAAGGCACAAGCAGGCACTCCTCACCAGAGGCTGTGCCCACCTCCCAGGTCCCCTGGGCTTGCGTTGGTCCCCAAAAGTGACAGTGATGTTTGCCCACCCAGAGGGATGAGATACCTCGCCTGAAAGTCCTTGTCCATTCTTCCAGCCGGCCCGGCTGGGACCTGGCCCTCCTCCTGGGCGGGCACGCCTGCCTTAGGCACTAAGGCCGCTTACCTCCTCCACCTCCTCCACCTGCGTGTGTAAATGTTAAGTGCTGCCGAAGGCAAACACTTTCAGGAAGCCGGGCCGCCTTTCCATTTACCTTCCCTTCCGGACAGGCAGAGAGCTGTCAGCCCAGGAGATGGGATGCAAATTTCAGCACCGGGTTTGCACGAAAGAGCCATGGCCCCTGGCCTCCATGGCCTGCAGAGGAGGAGCGGGGGACAGACCCTGTCCTTTGGGGAGCAAAAGGAACCCTACCTAGGAGGACTAGGCCTGGGGCATCAGGCCCCTCAATCCAGGGACCCTTTCCCAAGTTCTACAAAGGCACCTAGAAGAGAAGCGTCCTGTGGGCCGTGACAGTTTCTCTTGAGTACGGTCCGCAAGCTGTTACACGCGTTATCTCAGCCGACCCTTACCGCCATCCGTTGGGGTTGTCACATACCTGAGCTGATGGGGGAAACTGAGGCTCCTGTGCCCAAGGGGTTGGAAGTTGGCAGCGGCTCTTCCTCCAGTGCTCTTTGCCCCACACCACACACACGGATGCAAGAGGCAGAAAATATGGCTAGGGAGAGAGGTTTTAGATAAACGTCTCCTAACTGACTATTTGGGTGAATCGAGCGGCCTCAGTAGTGAGCACTAGGCAATGAGTATTCTAGAATGCCCCTCTGGAGCTGGGCGTCCGGGGAAGGGTCAAGGACAAGGTGGCATAATGGATGGTAAAGAGTCTTGCAGCTTGTGAGGGCCTCACACAGGAAGGTGTGTGAATCTTAAGAACAGCAAGTTCTCCGCAAACAGCATTTCAAAGGTCAGCGTGGGAAGGAGATTCTTTCTGAATTCTCGCCTGTGACTCTGTGCCTGCAGGTCTCTCTCCGTCCCTGCGCGCACACCTTTCCCACATGTCTGTGCCCCTCTCTCCCGCGTCCCTCGCCTCTTCCGTCGGCCTGACTCACCTCTGATCTGTCTTGTCTGCTCCCTGTCTGTCCTTCCTCTCCCCCAGGCCCCTCATCATCCCTCCTGCCAGTTGCCGTTTCCGAGTCTGCACGCAGGTTTCGCCTGTCCCCAGTGATTTATGGGCCTGGCTCAGCCCAGGAAACGCTGAGTGGAGCCAGGGCTGATCCCGGAGCGGTCCCCAGGCAGGCAAGCCCCGGCCTCGGTCCCCAGGCAACTGCTCTATGGTTTCTGCCTCCTCCTGGCGGCTGGGCCCCCCACTGGTCCTCAAAGATGAAGACCCAAGGCCAGGCTTTGAGCTGTCCCCTCCCTGGCAGTCCCTGCTCTGTCTCTCTGCACCAGAGCTATTCCTCTGGCTCTGCCTCCATGTGTCTCTGCCCCTCGTGTGGTTTCTGTCTCTCTCTGTCTCTGCGCATCTCTTTCCGAAAGTCCAGCCCCATCCCTGAGCCACCACCCACCTGCCCATCTGCCTCTCTGGCTGTGCCTCTTGTTAACTGTGTTCTTGTTCCTCCCCGACTCTGCATACCGCACTTAAGTGATGCCAAAGGCGACCTGCGAGCATGTTCTCCAAGCCGGATTACCCCTCAGACAGCTTGGGACCTAACCTGCGACCTGGGGCCACGCTGCCCCCACCCCTGCCCCGCCTTGTGTTTCATGTCACGTCGAGGAAGTTTCCTGAACTCCCGGTGACACTGCTGTCAGGGCCCGACTTACCAGGAGAGCATGAATAATTAAAAGCTGTAGCTGAGGCTTGTTCCGATTTAAACTGTATTAGTGTTGTCAACTGTCCTGACCCATTTAATATTCATGCCATTCTTGGCTCTTTTAAAGAGAGGGGAGTTTGCTACCTGATTTAAATTGTGCCTGTCAGTTTCGATTAAAGATCAGGTTGACCACAGTTGCAGGGAAATTAAATGAACATTCTCTTAAGCAATATCATAGGATTTAATGTAGCAATTAATACCTATTGCAATGTGCTGCACTCACAAGCTGCTTGGAGTATAATCCGGGGCTCGTGGGGGTGAGGCCAGCAGTGGCCCCGAATCTCGATTCTCCACAAATGGGGCCCCAGGCAGGCCTGGCCATTGATGGGCCTCTTCCCTGAGAAGCGGAAAGCACAGATAAGAGTTGTTGTTCTTTAGGGCTCGGGACTGATCATGCAGCTTTTTGCCCAGTTCACATTTGGGGAAACCAAGGCACAGGGCATCAGAGATTTAGTCAAGGCCAGTTTCGATTTGTAACAGAGGTGGGACACTGGACGGAGGGAGGACCTGCCCCTGGGGACCCAAGTGCCCAGGCGGCAGTCGGGCACTACGCACAGCCAGAGGGAGACACGGAGGAAGACAGGCAAAGGTTTCAGACAGAAGGGCTGAGCCAGCCTCTGAGCACCTGCGGAAAAAGGGCTCGTTCACGGCCGAGGGGTTCCACGGTGTGGGCCGCTTCTGATAATAGCACCTGCCTCCAGGGAGACCTGAGTTTGTGCACCGTCTGTCAGCTGGGTCTGCCACGGGCCTGGCAAGGGGTGTGGTATGTGAAGGGGGACTGTGCCTGCCAGAGAAACCTCAGTCCCCTCTTCTGGGACACGGGGAGGAACTAAACTGCTCCTTTAAGGGCCAGTGTGGGGTTAGATGTGCTGACGGTGGCAAAGCACAGGCTGAGGAAAGGCCGTGCCGTTCGATGGTTGGAGACGCAGGCTCAGGAGCAGCGGGTGGGTGTGAACCCTGGCTCCGCCACTTGGCAGGTACATGTACTTGGGCAAGCTGACCTCCCTGACTTGGTTTCTCCAGCTGCAAAATGCACATAGCAATAGTTCTTTATCTCATAGGCTTTTCATGGTGATTAGATTTGTTAGTGCATGGAGTGTTTAGGGTGGGTCTTATACCAGTGGGTCATGTGAATACTTGCTGTTATGAATGTGGTGGTTAGGACTCAACAGACGAAAAGATGGGGCTCTCTTCTTACTCTAATGTGAAAATGCTTGTGTGACACTATACAAGAATCAGGGGTTGCTTTATTATTTCCTTTCCTCTCTTTTTATTTCATCTGATTCCAATAAAAACATGTGAGTGTATAATATATATGTGTGTATATGTGTGTATAATACTTATGTATGGGTATAACATATATTTGTAAGTGTGTGTATATATGTGTAAAAATATATGTTTGTATTGTATATGTGTGTATATGTGCATGTAATATAAATGTGTGTATATATGTATGTCTAATATACATACATATGGATCTATAATATATGTGTGTATTATGTGTAAAGGTGTATTATACATGTGTGTATAACATATGTGTGTATAACATATGTGTGTATTATATATGTGTGTATTATGTATAAAGGTGTATTATATGTATGTATTATATATGTGCATATTATGTATAAAAGTGTATTATATATGTGTATAATATATGTGTGTATTATGTGTAAAGGTGTATTATATATGTGTGTATAATATATGTGTGTATTATATATGTGCATATTATGTATAAGTGTATTATATAGGTATATATGTGTGTATTATGTGTAAAGGTGTACTATATATGTGTGTATAATATATATGTGTATAATATGTGTGTGTACAATATATGTGTGTGTATAATATATGTATAAGATAATAAGATGCAGACCAATGTTTCCACCCCAATCTAAGGACTAGAACATTCCCAAACCACTGAAACTCTGCCAGGGATAACTCTGAATTTTATACAGATCATTCCTTTGTTTTCTTTAACAATATAAAGTCTGGGGTTTCTTTGCTTGTTTTGATAAGCAAGAAAGGTATTTATTTTGCAACTTTTACGCTCCACCTTATTTTGTAAGATTCCTGCAAGCTGCTGGTTCTGCTGCAGTCCCTTCACTTTCAGTGCTGTGTCATGTTCCAGCGTGTGACTACCACACACCTTGCCCACCCACCTTTTGGTTTCATGATCGCTGCTGCCCTGTGCACTCCTGGCCGTGTCTCCGGGAGCACATGGCAAGTGTTTCTCTAGGGCGTGAATTTGGAAGGGAATCACTCGGCAGGGGGGTGGCTGGTAAGACAGTCTTATTTCTTATGTAATCTCCGATGTATTTGAAATCACAGGGAAATCAGACTAGGTGAGTGCCGGTCCTGCCAGAGGAGTGGGACGGGCCATGGACAGAATGACCTCTGGGCTCTGGGATTCCACAGATCCAGGGCCAGCCCGTGCACTTCTGCCCTATTTGTTCCCCTTTTCACACCAGGCACTGCATGGAGCTCCCCAGGACACAAGCTCTGTTGGGGGGGGCGGTGAAATAAAATGGGTCCAAGTGCTGCTGGTGAGTTAGCAGGCTCGGCCTCTACCAGGAGCTGGGGGACCACGTTTGTCCTTCTTACCTCTTAGCATCAAAGACAGAAAAAGAGGCAGCATTAGTGGAGAAGTGGAAGGTTTATTGGTACCTTACAAGAGAGCTCTGGTCAATATACGGCTCAGTTTCCACATCTGTTAAATGGGATAATAATGTCTGCCTCATAGATTTGTGTGAGGATTGAATGAGTCAATAGGGCACAGTGTTGAGAACAGTGCCTGGCATGTAGTAAGCACCCAATAAATAGTCACTACCATATTATTACACACCTAGATACACGAGCACACATCTATGCACAGAGAACGCACACATGTGTACACATGCACACGCATGCACAAATTAATATTGTCTGTTTGTTTTGCTGATTTATCTTTCCAACAACCCTGTGATAGAGGGGTTAATATCTCCATTTTGCTCATATGGAAACTGAGGCCACAAGTCAGTACTTGACAATTCAAATGGAAGCCTCTCTGTCCTCAAAACGCAAGCTCGTAATCTCCATGCTCTCCACGCTCTCTGTCCCTCCTCCTGTAAATGCACCTGGTCATCGCAAACATCATTCAATTCATTTGACACCTGACAACCTTCCCCATACATGGGGTAAGTATTGGTGCTGTCAAAAATATGTCCTGGAGCCATCGTTACTATGGAAGGTGGTTATTATTTTATCCCCACTTGACAGGTAGGGAACTGCTGAGATGAAATGGCTCGCCCCATTTACCCCCTCCGTAAGTGGCAGAGCTGGGACTCAAATCGTCTTGTGCTCTGGAGCCCGTGTGGTCAGCCTTCACCCCTTGGAAATAGGGGACAGTTAAGGGTCAACATATACAACAGGTATATGCACCCTTACCCCACCCAGCCCCACGCTGGAGAGGGATGGTGAGGGGACGTTGAGGCATAATGGGAATCCTCCTGGGATGTCCTCAAGGGCATCACCTAATCATTATGTTGGCTCCTGCCTGGCTAGTGGCTGGGAAAGTGGAAGGGTGGTATTTAGACAGGAAGTTGTTTAGGTGCTTCCAGAGAGGTCCCGGAAGAGGGTGCCTTATTTGGTCTGGGCAGGATATCTCCCAGGTGAGTGTGCAGTGATGGTTGGGGGAGTCTCAGGCCACATGGCTCAGGCTGAGACCTTTTAAAATCCCCTTTCTCAACTCCCTGGGGCTGCTTCTAGGACCCCAAGTGGTCTTCAGATAGAAATTCAGTTTCTTTCATTTACATGTGTCTGTGCAAAAGACAGTCCCAGCCCGCTGACCACAGGATTCCACTCTGCTTGACAGTATAATTTCTCACCATAAAGGGATAAATCTGAGTGTGGTTGAGCAGTGAGTGCTTCTGAAACTTCAGGGAGAATATGAGTCACTAGACTGAAGGTGTAAACCTTTAGGCCCCTCTCAGGATCTATGGTCCTCTAGGGTGGAGTCAAGAATGTGTAGTTCTAACCAGCTTCTTGGGGGACTCTACTGCTCGCGGCCCTACATCACAGCTGGAGAAACTCTTGGTGCTAACCTTCTATAGTCAGTCTCAGCTAGGCTCTGCTGCATTAATAAACATTAATCTAATGTCTTGATAGCTTAAATCAACAAGCCGTAGTCTTTGCTTATATCTCAGTCTGATGTGAGTTGGGCGGCAACCCTTGAAGCTTTCCTCACAGTGAAGACTCCAGGATCCAGGCTCCTACCATCTCATGATGGTACCATCTCCAACATGTGGCCTCCAAGATTGCTGATGGAGGGGAAGAAAGGACATGGGCGATCACTAAACTACGGGGTTTGTTGTGCTACCTAGAAATGCTGTTATCAATTCTCTCATAGCCCAATTGCCTAGACTCAGTCACATGACCTCAAGTTAACTGCAAGGGATGCTTGGAGATGTAGTCTTCCCGTGTGCCCAAGAAGAATGACATGAAACAGGTTTTCGTAAACATGCAGCATTGTCTGTCACAGAGCTTGGTCCAGCATGTGTGCATTAACAATACCAAGTGTCTACATTTGCAGAGCTGCAGACAAGTGGCTGGGCAGTCTGCCACTGGGAGGCACTGCCAGCTTCTCTCCCATGTCTTGTAGCCTTTTTTTTTTATTGAGAGAGAGAGAGAGAGAGAGAGAGGAGGGTCAGAGAGAGAGGGAGATACAGAATCTAAAAAAGGCTCCGGGCTCTGACCTGGCTGTCAGCACAGAGCCTGACGCGGGGCTCAAACCCTCGAATTGTGAGATCATGACCTCAGCCAAAGTCGGACGCCCAACCGACTGAGCCATCCAGGCGCCCCTGTAGCCTATTTTGCAAGAGGGTCCATCCCTGTTTGGGTTGGTCACCATTCACAGCATGGTCACCATTCATCCACCTTGTCCATACGGTGAAGGTCTGGCCTATAAGATTCATCTTTGATCCAGTGCAATGTTGGGTGGGGAGGATATTTTGAAAGCTAATTTGCACTCAGTGAGCTAACTTCTGTGATTCAGTAGTAATATCTTCCATGAGCTAAGAGGGGTGAGTGGTGACATGAATGCTACACATTTGCCCTCCTCGTCATGGCTATTATTAGGGCTAAGTCTGACTCTGCACAGTCTGCTTCCATTTCTATACATCCAAATTGATCCTACTGGCAGAAGAGTTAAGAATGAGTTAGGAGTGGCTCCTAGCACATCGTAAAAGATCAATAAATATTAGGTATTATCTCAGGTGGCTTCTCTGAATCCAAGCTCATCTCTGTATCCTTCTCATGGTAAGATTCCTCAGAGTTCAATTCAACTTTGTTGATGTGGGATGATCAAGACAGAGTAGAACAGGGTTTTCAGTTTCTTTTTTCTACACTCTACCTCTATTAATATAGCCAAAGATTATATTCACATTTTGGTGACCTCGCACTTGTAGCACACATTGATCTGTTTTCTAGTCCCACAAGTCTGTCTCATGTATATTACAACCCAGCCCTGTGTCTCAGCCTCCCTGTCTTTGTTCAGGTTTTCTTTACCTGAGAGTAGAGCTTTGCATTTACTCTTGTTTTATTTCATCTTGTTCAATTTGTCTTCCAGATCGTCAAGGTCTTCTTTGTTTATACCACGAATGCTCTTTTGTCCGCTCTTCAATTAACTTTTCATAAGCAGTGTGAGGTTGGGTTGGCTGGCAAAGAAACCCATGATGTAAGAATAATAATAATTGTCTATCCATCACTTTCTGTGTGTCTAATGATGTGCACTTTACATACATTATCTCATCTGGGATTTATAACAACACCATGAGCTGCATAGTACACTCACTGCCATTTGATAGGTAGAGAACCCCATCTCAATCCCAAGGTCTCATGGGTAGAAAATGATCAAACTGAGCCTTGAACCAGGGTCTTTCTGAAACTCCTGACCACTGCACATATGGCTGGAGAGGGAGGAAGCCCAAGGCAGAACTTGCTGCCAGCAGGAGTCTTAGTTGTGGACAGAATGTAGTTCAACCCACTTAAATAAAAAGGGATATGTTCTAGGGATTAAGAAGCACATAAAATTTTCTGGGAGAGTCAGGAAATAAAGCTAGGAGAAATGTCCTACAAAATAGAACTGTTTTAGCAAAGCCCCATGGCCACTGCCTCCCACTGCTCAGCACCTAGGACTAGAAACTTCACAGTGGATGCTTAGCCAAAGCTTCTGAGGAAGATCCCATAGCGATAACCTCCCCTGGCTCATTTTCAACTTCCATGCCTCATCTGATTTGCCTGCTTGGCAAAACCTAGGTCACATGTAAGACCTAGTTAGCAGAGAGTGTCTGGGAAATGATAGCTTTCAGCTTTCTATTTTACAGGAAGACATCTCTGAGGGGTAGAGTGAAGCACCTGCCATATTTGGGAGCCTCTGGGAATTTAAGGGCAATTTTGGCATCCTGTCCCTCTGAGTAAGCTCTTACTCAGCTGACCTGTCACTTCCTGGGTGAAACCTGCCCTAATCCCTCAGGCTGACTTATCATGTCTTCCATGGCCTCCTAGAATCTTTTACACCCACCTCTGCTAAAAACCACGGTACCATATTCTATTTATGTATCTCTATGCCCCACTAACTTGAGCCTCTCTCAAGACCTGGATAATGTGTTTTTATCTGCATGTGAAGTAACCAGCATGCAATCTATCATACAGCAGGTGCCAACAGACCTGTGTTGAAAGCATGGATGGGGAGGTGGGTGTTTGTAGAAGATGCCCTCCTATCCTACCTGGTTTCAGAAGGGTGTGTACTGCAGGGAAGAGTGTGGGAGGCTGCTGTTCTCTGAGCATGACAGCATTGCAGAGATTTGGGCACGGGAGAGATTCCTCTTCCCAGGAATGTGTGAAGTCCAGTATTCAGGATCCAGTGTACAGTACAGTATCCTGTACCCAGGATACTGCACGTTCCTTGGGAAGCCTGGAATAAAGTACACAGAAATCACAGCCATTGGTCTGTCTCACAGAGTCTGAGAAAACTTAGCTGATCTCATAATGCCCAAGAACTCCGGGTCTAGGCAACACTACCTCCCAGGACCAGCCCATGGAAGTGAACTTCATAAAAAAGTAGAATTGCCCAAATCCTTTGTGGCTCCCTGACAGGTCAGGCTCTCTCCATTGCCATGACTACCTGCACCCCATGGTAGACAGTAAAATCCACCATCCCAGGGAGCTTTCCATGTTTGCCCTCAGGAGTCCCACCCCAGCATGGGCTTTGCTATGCACAGGTATAGTTTTGTATGTGCCCTGTGTATGTGCATTGTGACGGGTTCTTGGTTGCAAGGGATAGAACCCAGCTTCAAAAATGTAATTGAAAAAGGGACTTTATTAGAAGACTCATGTGATAATTGAAGGGGTGTAACTTGGCCTTGGGGAGAACTAGAACCATCAAGTTTTCTGTGTGTGTGTGTGTGTGTGTGACTTTCATCTCCCTTGCTCTGTCTTGCTTGTCTTCATGTGCCAACATTGTTCCTTCAAGCCAACTTCCTCCATGTGTCAAGAAATGACCACTGGCATTTCCCACACCTTGTACCCACAGTTTAACCACCAATGAAGACCAGCCCCCTTTCCCTTAGTTACAGTCTGGAACTCTCGGCAAAGGCATCTACCCGCTCCAGTGCAATTGTCTTGTCCATACTTAGTCTATGTCTGGACTC
The DNA here is from genome assembly GCA_017311185.1 of Proteles cristata cristata. NCBI lineage: Eukaryota > Metazoa > Chordata > Mammalia > Carnivora > Hyaenidae > Proteles > Proteles cristata. Next base: position 1,642,465 of record JAESUZ010003902.1, on the reverse strand, counting down.
AGTGCAGCTATGAAGTAGGTACTATGACTAGAAGTCCCCCACAACCTCATTGTGCAGAGAGAAGAGAAGCTATTATGCCAAAGAAGGGGCAACTGTCCCTTAAAGATGAATGGGGTGTTGGGCACACAGAAATTAAATAAGACCCATCAAATCATCACTCAGTAAGGCTTCAGGTGGATCACGTGCTCCCACACTTCTGAGGCCAAACTTGCTTCTTGGAACCACCAGTGTCTTCTTGAATGCCTTGTGCTAGTACATCAAAGCTAAAACAGATACAGAAAAAAAAAAGATCCTTCATGGCCAGTCGTGGGAAGGTCAGGTCCCATTCTGACCCAGCTTAATCATAAAAGCAGCTGTCAAATCAGACAGACAACTAGGTTTTTATTTCATGTTTGGTTGGTAGTGGCTGGCTGGAGCTCTGCGTTGGAGTAATCTGAATCTACATCCAGCCTTAGCAAGAAAGAGTGTCGTGATCGATTAGTGATGTCTGCCACAGGCAAAATATTGAGGATAGTGGAGCGAGCCACCCTGTTCTAAAATGCTCTGTAATGGGAGGGAATGTGGGATGGAGCCCCAAACACTGGCCAGGAGGGAGATATATCTTTAGGTGTCTTTTGCTGACCTTTGCACTCTCAGCGCAGCCTCAGCACAATGTTAACCGCAGTCCCTTTCAAGGATTCCTCTCCCTCAGCCTCCCCTGTGTCCCAGGCAGAATTGTAGGTGGAGATGTGGGCATGGATTTGTAAGCACCTATTTAAAGTCAACTACTCACAGCCTGACTGCACTGTCACGGGCCCTGCTGTCCCATCAGAGGTACTGAGATGATGTGGCTACTGCTGCTTTGGGGACATCTATAGCAGGCCACTGTCTTTTCTGCTGTCCTAATGCAGCCTAGGGGCTGGGTGTGGAGGGGCTGACAATGATCACATAGGAGCTCTGGTCAGGTGGAGCAGAAGCCCAAGTGCTCTGCATGTTCTGGAATAATTGCAGTTGTTTGTAGTAGCACCTTGTTGGCGGCACAGCTGTTAAAAAGAAACTCTGATTCCAGGCTTTCCTCTTAATCAGTTAAAAATAGTCTTGAGTCTTTGATGAGATTTTTCCAGGAAAGCAAGAGGGCTGGGCACTGAGTGCAGCTAACATTGCATTCAGTTTCCTGAGCATTGACTGTAGCTGTTGGTGGGCTGGGTCCAAAGCTGGCCACGAGAGGAGGCATACATGTAGTCTGTGTCCTGTCCTGTCCTCTGTGGCCCGAGGACTCACACACTGGCCACTCGTGACCAAGGAAAGGAGGGCACTGCACCAAGTGACCTAACTGCCTCCTAAACCAATGAGTTGTGAAAGTGGTTTTAAGGCTCTGATAGAGATTTGCCCTTGACCTCCAGAGCCAAGTTCAGTTTGCCTTTCCGAGACCTTGATGATTTTTCTATTGCTAGAGGCTGTATCCACTGGGGGCCATTGGGATGTGCGTTGTTGTCTGAGAGAAAGCCACTATCCCACCTTATCAAGAAGGAGTGTTGTGATTGATTAGTGATGTCTGCCGCAGGCAGAGAATGGATGATTGGTCAGTGTGTCTTCACGTGGGCTCCACCTTTCTGGTCCTGAGACCTCTGGAGTTGCCTCACTTGTTTGCCTATCTCTCCCCGCCCCGTCCTCCCTCCCCTCCCCCCTCCCCGAGGGAGTGAGGGTCCCTACAATCAGGGGAACTCTCTCTCTTTCTCTTTTTCTCAAGCTAAGGAAAGAACCGACATACACTTAGCCTCTGTGGGACAGTCTATTCAGGAGATCCTCTAGGATTTCAGGTCATATTCTCTCAATCTTTCTCTCTTCCACTATCTCTCTCTGTCTGTCGGTCTCCCTCCAGCCTGGCCCAGGCCTTCCCCAACCACAAGTGGTCCCACAATAACAGACTTTCCCTTCCCCAGGCTAAGACCTCTGGGTGGGCAGACCATAGACGCCCCACCCCAACCAGCACCACCTGGTTTTGTAAGTCCTTCTTTGGGGTGCTAGGCGAGAGGGAAGCCATGAGGGAGCCCTGGCAGGAAGCCTGGTCCCCAGAGGCAGGGAGGCCCTTGGGGAGGTTTCCAAGGCTTTTGCACCATGGACTGTGGAGTCAAGTTCATCTGTGTGGGCATCGGGTGGCCCTGCACTAGCTATAGAGCGTCATGAAGTTGTAAGCTCATAAAACATCGATGGAGGTTTGCAAAAGGCTCTAGCAAATGGTTTCTCGGAGATTTCTCACCAGGCAGAGAGCCAGTACCCTTAGTCTTGCGTGTAAAAGGAGCATAATAACCTTGACCTCACAAGGTTGTGTGTGGATTAAACGGGCTGTGCTCAGGGCACACCGGGATCTCTCTGGGCTCTGCAGAAGCTGGTGGCCCCCTCAGGCTATATGGCCCCACCAGGTTCAAAGAGGTCAGCCCAGCATGGCAGGTTTCTCCCAAAGCCCTTCTGGTTCACACCCCTTTGGAGCTGGTGCTTACCCAGCAGGGGGGCTTCTCCAAACCTCCCCCTGCAGTTGTGAACGGAGGCCTGGTTTCCGTTCCTTCCTGACTCTATCTTCTCTCCTCCAGCTCATTTGCGCCCCTCCCTCGGGCCTTAATCCTTCACCCACTGTTTTGCTTCCTCCCAGTCAACCTCCAGCCCACTCCCAATTTGCATTTAATCAACCTCATCTACATAGAACACCCAGAGAAGGCTCCTGAATAATGGGAACTGGTGCCTGTTACTACGCAGTCCTCTGAGAAGGGACTATGTGCCTCACTTTTTCCCAGCTCAGGGCAGCTCACTGCCTTGACAGCAAAGCTCAGTTGCCTCATTCATGTTTATGTTAAAGAGATCTGGGAGGCGGAGGGGACTGTATGCCTTATGTGAGCTAAGGGAGTGATGGGGCTGTGAGGCTGTATTAATAGAGATCTGATGTCCAGAATGAGGGAGGAGGTGAGCTGTTCTGGCCCTGCCCTTTCCTGAGATTTGCACACCACATTCTGGGACATGCCAGGTTTGGCCTGGCAAGGGTTATTGTGGCATCCCTCAGAGGGAGGTACTGTGATGATCCCATTTTACAGATGGGGAAATAGACTTGGGAGGTTCATGTAACATGTACAAGGTGACTAAGGTAGTGAATGGCTGTGTAAGGATTTGAGCCTCCGCAGTCTAACCTGGGCTGGATTGGCTAGAAAGAGAGCTGGATAGGACTGGACACTCTGGGTCCTCAGTGACCAGACCTAAACTGTCAGGACAAACACTGGAAGACACTGTGGAGTGCCTTATTAACAGATAGGCTGGATGAAAAGTCCTGTCTTTGCCATTTCCCAGCTGAGTGACGTTGGGCAAGTTCCTTGCCTTCTCTGAGTCTTGTATCAGTTGTAAAATATTGGTGAGGTGAGTGCTGGATTCAGGGCTGTTCTGAGGACTAAATGAGCTAATGCGTGTAGAGGGGCCAGCACCGAGCCTGGCCCTGACACATGTCCCCACACTGTCCCATCCCACTGCCCTTGGTGTGAGGAGGCTGAGAGCAGGAGCAGACGGGAGGAGGGAGAAGGAGGCCCGAGCTGACAGCTGCTTCTCCTTTCCGTGGCGCAGGCACCTGAAGGCACGGGAAGCCTGTCTGCCTTTCTCGGAGGGGTCTGATAAGTGTAATCACACAGTTTAGCAGTAACACCAAAGAGTCTCGGGATACAAGCTTTGTCACCAGCTGTGAGCGGGGCTGGCTGCAGGCGCTGCCTCCAGAAGGCACCTGCGGGATTTCCCCTTGATGCCCAGCCCCGCCTCTCCCCGCCTCTCCCCGCCTCTCCCCGCCACTCCCCCACCTGCAGGAGCTGGGGCTGGCCTGATGGGCGGGTGCTCAGAGCCCTCAGGACCTGCTACTGGAGAACCTCATCAGGAAGAGAGCTGAGCGAGGCTGTGGTGGGTCTGGGGGCTAGTGGAGCACTCTCAGGGCCGCTGGGGTCCTGGGCAGGTGTGGCTGGGGGTCGGGGGGAAGGGGAGCGGGGACAGGCAGCTCAGGGCAGAGGAGGCTGTGTCCTTCTTACCCTTTGGAATTCAGGAAAGGCGCTGAGCCAGTCTTGCCCTGGGGCTGCCCAGGATGAAAGAACCTCTGGAGGGAATCACCTTGAACCCCTCCTCCCTGCTCCTCATAGTCAGTTGACCACCTTCCTTTTTATTTCGCTGGGAAAACAGAAGCAATCAGACGTGGACTTCACGAACACCCACCACCGCCCGTACAGGGTTCCCTGTGCCCGCACGGTCTGTCCTCCCCTGTGACTATGGAAGGGCCAAGTGGCTCCTGCGCACGGCCGCCCCTGCCCTGACCTGCTGGACTTCCCCACCTTGAACCCACCTGTGGATGTGGCCCTGCTGTTTTCCCCAATTCCCGCCCCCACACCCCCCCCCCCGCCTTCCCACCACGACTGAATCATTCCCATCATAAATGCAGGGCTCTTGACCCGATACCCAACCTTCTAAAAACCTGTCTCTTGACCTTACCCTCCCCGATAGCTTCAGGCCCACTTCTGTGCCAACTCCCAGAGAAGGTGGTAGTGCCCGCCGGGCCCAGACCTTCCCCTCGCTTTCTCCCGTGAGCCCCTTCCGCCATTCCCTGCTCAGGATCCTGGTCCCCGGCCCCCTCCACTGTCAAAGCCAGCGGGCAGCCGGCAGAGGCCACGCCCTCCTCCCTGGTGCCCTTCTTCACTTGGTGTCTCCCCCCCGCCCCCCGCAGGTCTCTCACTGTCTCCTGGCCCCTGCACACCCAGGGACCCCTGGGTGTGCACTGCAGCGCATTCTCCTTCCCGTCTACACAGCTCCTGCGTGACTCCAGTCCATTCCAGCTGCCCTTCCTGCCTCCAGAGCCTTCCGCAGATTCAAGTCCCACTGGGGCCCACAGGCCACGCGTGATCAAGCTCCTCCGATCTCGTCTCCAAGCACAGAGTCTTTAGTGGGTAAGCAGGTTAGTGGCAGAGGAGGCCATCATGGCCGAGCCAGGACACCACGCCGCCCCGTTCCTCTCCAGACCTATAGCTTGTCCTGCCTCTGAGCTCCCTGCCCCAGGGAGCCTCGTAGCCGCGCCCCCTGTCCTTCATGGGATCCACCTGACAAACGGCCAGCCCAGGGCCCCTGCTGGCTTCCTCAGCTGCTAGGCTGCTCCCTTTCCTCTCCTTCCGTGGTGGCCACTCAGGCCACGTCAGGCTTTCTTATACTCCTGTCCCTTTGCACCTGCAGGTGTTCCTGGAGCTTCTTTCTACCCTTCACCCTGCTCGCATCTATTCGTCCTGCAAGATGTCCTTGAGGCTGGCTTCCCTAGAGCACCAGAGTGAGGCGGGCACCGGCCCACTGCTGCCTGGGGTGCTTTGCTGCAAGAGGACCTGACTCAGTGTTGGAAACCTATAGACATGGAGGGAGTTATGTTTAGATAGAGTCCTGGGAGACATCCTTTGATAAGCAGCTGGGGGTATGGTGTTGGCTGGAAAAGAAGGAGAATGGGAAGGTCTTTCATTGTTGGGCTGCAGTTTTGAGAGGCGGGACACAAACGCGGAGGCGAGGCTGAGTTGCAGGGGTAGGGGACAGGCTGAGCCTCATCAAAACAGATTAATGATATTAGTTTGACTCAGCACCACAGTATGTCATCTGGGGGCTGCGGGGGACGTCCATCGGCTCTGCCTGCTTGCCCTCTCCAGCCCGGACCAGGAGACCCGCATTCTCTACTCACTTAGCGCCTTCCATCCCAGCAAGAGCTGCCACACGCTGCGGACTTCCGGCCACACACCTGTCTCTCCCTTAGTCCGTGGCCCCATGGAGGGTGGGGTCTGTGTCTTTTCTATCTTCACAACCCGAGCTACCAGCATAGACTCGCCTAGAAGACTGGCATGCAGGCTTCATTAAGTGTCGGGGGGGGGGGTTGATTTGCCCTGTTTCCAGCCACATGTCCACAGGCTGACTTCTCTCCACGCCCAAGACTCGAAGGCCGGAATGTGCATGTCAGCTTGCGGTGTGCAGATGAGACCCTGGGTCCGTCACTAAAGGTTTAGGGGAACCTAGACACGCACTGGGCTCAGGCTCACCAAACACAGGGGCCTCCTCACTGTGCGGCCTTGAGAATGTCATTCGCCTCCAAGGATCCAGCATTCCATGAGAACAAGGTTGGGCTAAGCCCTCCTCCAAAGCCCTCCCCACTCTGAGAGAAACGGTAGGGGAATAGAGGGCTCCTCAGACCTGAAACCCAAAAAGCTGACTCAGCTTCCGGAAACCCGCTTCCCCATCTCTAAAATGGGGGCAGTGGCGAGGACTTAACCGCCTGACAACTGCTGGCAGTGGTTCCTACAGAGCTTTACCAGCAGAGGCCTAGCTGCCCACCACCAGCCTGGTCCCTTGGGATCTAAGCCCCCATCCACAGCCCTAAAGACCTCGGAGGCCTTCGCACACACTCTCGCTGCCCTCTGTATCCTCACTCGTGAGCTCCTTCATGCACCACTTCCACTGATGCTGTTGTGTGTCAGGCCCTGGGGCCCCAAGTGTGCAAAACAGGAACCAAATGAAGTATAGGTCCCGCCCTGTGGACCTAGCGGCCTAGAGGGGGTCATCGTGGCTCTTAGGGCTGTTGGGGCTTCTAGGCCAGTCAGTGAGCCAGAGGCTTTTGTCCTCACATATCACTGTCTCCATTTTGCAGACGTGTAAACTGAGGTGCAGAGTGGCTGAGTCACCTGCCTCACCAGGTAATGGTGGACATTGGATTCCAACTCAGGTCGTTTGGTTTACAAGCCTGAGTGCCCTCTTATGGAGCCATCCAAACTCACTGAAGGGGCACGTGACATCTGCCTGGACCTTGCATCTTCCACCCCCAGAAGGAGGGAGGTGGCCCAGCCCGGCCCAGGGGCAGGTGGCACGTGGGGCCTCCCGTGGGACCAGCCTTCCTGAGCACTTGGACGCCTGCTCACCAGGGTGAAGCCCCCAGAACCCAGGATGGGAGGAGGTAGGCCTGTGCCCTTGAGATGCCCGAGTTGGATCAGCCCCGCCCAGCCCCTCCCACACCACTTCTGTTCCCTTTGTTCTCGCTCCCAAGTCACTAAGTGACAGCCCGCTCCTCCTTCCCGGGAAGCTGTGATCTGAGTCAACACTGGGGCCTCTACTGGGGCAGCTCAGAGGCTCCACGGAAACCCTGCCATGGAGGGACCCGAGCCTTGAAATCTCTACAATCATTTTTGGGCGAACACCCCACGCTCGCAGACTCTCCACTGGCACCAAGCAAGACGTGCCCGAGTGTGGGGTTCAATTCCCACTGCTGTCTCCTGCAAGCCCTTCCGTGAGGAAGCTCGTGTGTGAAAACGTGCGCGTGCAGAAGTGTGCGCGTGCAGAAGCGTGCGCGCCTAGGGGCTAGGCGGATGTGCACGTACCGCTGTCTGTGTGGGCGTGTCTCCCTGAATGGGTCTATTGGTTTCGCTCTTGCTGGGCGGCCCAGCGCACCAGTTACTGTCGTCCATGCACCTGGATGGCCTGGGCTTGGCTGGTCCGGGCTGGGCTCTGCTCCACGTGCCATCACCCCACTGCTGGGACCGGCGGGCTGGCCCAGGCTAGTTCTTCCCATGGTGTTGTTAGGAGGACAAGAAGGCAAGTGGATGAGGCCTCACCTTGGAACTGACCCTCCCGAGCATCCGCCTTATCCTATTGCCAAAGCAAGTCACATGACCAAACACAACGTTAAGGAGCAGGGAAATCTGCTCTGTGCTCCTCAGTGGGAAACTCCAGAACGTCACCTGGCAAAGGACGGGAATACAGGGAGAGGTGAGGGATGGGGGCTGATACTGTGTTCTATCATCATAAGCACGTACCTACATTTGCATGAGCTCATGCACACGTGTGCATGTTTGTGCATGTGCATGGGAGTGGACAGCTACAGGTGTGCACAGGCCCCCTTTCACATGTGTGTCAGTGTGTGCAGAGCTATGTAGGTGCACAAGAATGCCAAGCGGAGCACGGACCTGTGTTTCCGGGTGCATGGCAGCCTCCTTCAGACCCACGTTTGCACTCGCCAGCCGGGCCAGGCCAGAAGAGCGGACAGGCCGGTCCTCCGAAGTGAGTTCAGTCCTCACAGAGATGCCCGTGGGGCCCTCCACCAAGTCTCGTGCCATCTGCATGTGCCTTGGGAGATCTTGCTCTGCTAGTGGCCCTGAGGAAATTCACTGGTCACTTGTCTCGTAGTCTATTATTACCAGATGTATGTGTGTTCCAAACAATTGTTTTTAAATTGCCTCATTAGTCTGTCTCAATAGACCCAATTCTGCTACACTTGGCTGGCTCAGATTCTCTGGGACAGAGCTCTGGACAGGCAGCTTGCTAGCTGATGCAGCTCCTCGAAGGGGCACAGACAGGGGTGTCCCAGAGGAGACGAGGAGAAAGTGCCCCACCCACCTCAGCAAAGAGGCACCATGGAAAGGTGTGGACTCTGGAGTTAGTGAGAGCTGGTTTCAACTCCAGAATCTGCCCTTTACAAACTGCATGACCTGGTGTAAGCTCCTTGAGCCTCAGTTTTCCCTTCTGCAAAATGGAGCCGTTGTCCCAGTATCGTGGATGGGTGCGAGGAGGGAGGGGATGGTGTGGCATGTCACGCATCTGCACCTCACCCGGCCCACCCGGCAGCGACTAGAACGTGGGCGTTCCCTTCCCTCTGCTCTCTCAAAGAGCCTCTGCGCTCTCAGCAGAGGCGGGCCACAGAGCTGAGCAATGAAACACGGACACCCACTCCCACACACCAGTATCTCCACCCACGGGAGCCCACTAGACTCAGGTGAGTCAGTGACATTCTAGGTACTTCACCCGAGGACCTCAGGACACAAGACCTAGGGTTGGCCTGCCAGGGCTCAAACCTCTGCTCTCCACTCCCAGCGGCATGACCTATTTCTCTAAGGCCCCGTGCGCTCCTCGGAAAGTGTGCATAATAAGAGTACTCCACTTCCATGCCTAATCAAAGCTTTTCCCCCCAAACTCCCTTTTCCTTTCTGGGATGAAAATTGTCCCGAAGGCGACCCACGTCCCCGCCTTGCTAGCCAGGGGATCTTGAAGGCACAGTCTCTCAAGAACTCCACGAGGAGGCTTGGCACCCACTAGACCATGCAGGGAAACAACTCGGGGTTTCTGAGTGGTCACTTCCTCCTGTCATTAGCCGTCACTGTGCCAGCAGTTCTGAGTGAAAATTCTGCATGGCTTTCTGTCAGTAATTTCAGGTCCTTGAAGACATTGCTCCTCATCCCAGGGGGAGGTTGTATCCCCAGGGCTTGGAGTCCCTGCTCCTTGCATTAGTGCGGTGTGACTGTCAGCAGCAGCAGCAGCAGCAAGATTTCACTCAGTGCCGATTACGGGTGAGGCATGGTCCAGGTGCCGCCCCAAGACTGATTTTCCTTATTTCTCAAATGGTCATACACAGTCGAAATCCTCATTCCCACGTGTACTGGGGATCAGAGCTGAGATCCACTCTGGTCGCCCCACTCCAAAGCCACCACAACGCCCAAGCCCTTGCACGAGTATTTGGAGGAGCTGCAGGGAAAGCGGGGGAGGGGGGAAAGGAAACACAGACCCTCCCTCCGTCAGCCTGTATCTTATATAACAAAACTGATTAAACGAGCTTTTGGCAAGTGTTTTCAACATTTTTTTTTAAATGTTTATTTCTGTATTTTGAGAAAGAGCACGCATGAGCAGGGGAGGGGCCGAGAGAGGGGGAGGGAGAGAGGGAATCCCAAGCAGGCTCTGTGCTGTGAGCGCAGGATCCCAAATCAGGGCTCGATCCCACGAACCGCTAGATCATGACCTGAGCCAAAATCAAGAGGCAGACGCTTAACCAACTGAGCCACCTGGGCGCCTCTAAATTTTTTTAGATAAAAAAGGATACGTGCTCATCATTATAAAAATGAAGCACAGAAACAAACCAAGAAGAAAGTAAAAAAAAAACAGAACAAAACAACAATCCCCAAAAATCCTGCTCGCAACGACAGCCCTGGGTACGTGGTGGTGACATTCTCAGCACCTCTGTCTGGTTATAAACACATATGTACACAGTTTTGAATGAACGGCAGCAGACGCCGCAGGCGGTCGTGTAAAACGCTTTTTTCTCTCCACAATATGTTGTGGACATCTTTCCATGTCAATAAATAGAGAGCGGCAGCTTCGTGTGAAATGGCTGCATGATCCTCTGTCGCATGTTCGATCAGGACTTGTAATGCAAACGTGCACGCAGTCCTATGGGGCCCCCAAAGTGAGTGTTGGTAGGACCGTGCTGGGGGGGGCGCAGAGCCACACCACGGCTGCCCCCCACCCTCCGGGTCTCGGACTTGTCCTGCTAGAGAGCAAGTCCCTTGAGGGTGGGTGCCAGGGGCGGCCTTGGGCAGTGGTGCCAACTGGCTCCCTGGAAAGGCATGGCTGCCCTCAGGGACTCAGCTCTGCTGGGGTTCTTTCTGAGGCGCTGCAGGCAGGCTGGGCAGACATCTCCGCCAACTATATTATTCCAAACTGCCAGTCGGAAAAATAGAGGCAAGTTTTCCTTGGGACAGTGTAATGGGGGATTGAGAGCAAGTCACCGCTTTCATGATCTTGGGCAGGTTGTTGAAATCCCCAAGACGCAGTTTTCCCATCTGCAAAGTGGGGCTAATAGTGGTCCCTAAACCACAGAGCGGCAGCTGCAGGCAGTAAATGCAGTAACGGGATCAAGGCTGGATACACTGGCCAGCCAGCGCGTGAGGGTGTTCGGGGACAGTCTCCTCCACCCCAGCCATGCCCTCCACTCTCCACCTCCTCCTCCTCCTCCTCCTCTCTGGACACCTGCAGCTTTCCTCCACCAGCCTAGACAGACAGGGGTGGAAAGAAAAATCTCCACTCTGGGATGGGCTCTCTGAGGAGACGCCAGGTGTCCTGGGGGTCAGATGGGGGAGACAAGGCTTGGGGGGCTGATCTTGGTTCTCTGATCCCCGCAGGGGGGAAATGGGGGAGGGAGGGATGATGCACTCAGGATCAGACTTCCATCAATGGGGAAACTGCTGGAACACCCAGGAAGGTCCATAAGGGCAGGAATGTCTAGCAGGAGAGCCCATCCCTGAGGGGTGAATGAGCACCCACCGCTGCAGGGCCGTGGGCGTAAGTGGGGATGACCTGGGGGGAAGCTTTCTGGAGCTGTCTGTGACAACAAAGTCAGTGGGCCCTCCCCACTGAAGCTCCTGATGGGAGGCGGAAGGTGCAGAGCAAAGGAAGGTGCTGCTTCTCACCTGCTCCCCGGGGGCAGGCGGGGCCCCAGCTGCCGCCTCTGTGATTTGCATTCAGCCCTTGTCTCTGACAAACTCGCAAGCAGCAGCCTGCTCCCAGAGATGTGCTATTTTAAGTGCTTCCCCTCCGCCCCTAAGGGTGCCATGTGTTTATCTTGCTTTCGAGTTAAAAGGGAAAATCAATTTCACTCTTACCTTAGGAAGGTTTGGGGGTGGAGGGGGCCTGTGGGGTGGCTTCATTTCATTAAATCGAAAATGGGAGTGGGGGCAGGGAGGGCTTCAGAGTCTGGTCCCCACCGGCCCCACCCCCACCCCACCCCCACCCCCACCCCCACCCCTGCCGCCCCGGCCACTTGTGAGTGAGGGGGCCTTGGGGAACTTCTCATCCCAAAGCAAGCAAGTGGGAAAGAGAAGAGCCAAGCTCATCAGTGCTGTGTGTGTGTGTGTGTGTGTGTGTGTGTGTGTGTGTGTGCGCGCGTGCGCCCGTGTGTGTGCGCACACACACGCATGGCTGAGACTGTTCCAAGGATGTAAGTAGGTATGGGCCTGGCTTGGCTCTGAGCTCTGGGCACCATTCTCTTGGACAGACGAGGGCTCTGGCCTGAGCTGTGGGTCCTGGCTGGGCCACCTTATCATGCCCCACCAGTATGGCTGCCTCTGTGATTGTCTTGACTGTCTGCATTTCTACCGTCTGTCTTCTCAGCGGACGGCGGGGAATCCCAGCCCCAGCCTTGGCACAAGGGCCTGCTCAGAATGCCTCCTGCTCTGAGATGGGGGCCCGGTGGGGGCGGGGCTGCACTGGTCTAGAAGGAAGCTGAGGTAGCCACATGGAGCATGCCATCCACAGGGCAGAGGTGCCTGACCAGAGAAGGACCAACCAGGCCTCCCTCTTTCCTGTCTTTGGAAGTTTTCACTGAGAAGAAACCTTGGAATAGAAAGTGTAGGGAAAGGGGCTCCTTGGGTAGATTCTGGAGACAGAGTCTTCCTGCAGAGCAGCAACCCTCGTAGTAAAAGGTAGCCATCTTCTCCCAAAGACCTGACTGAAGGCTGCTGGGTAAGAGCATAGGTTTGTGGACTGCTTTTCTTTCCCATCCACCCACATATTTGACTAATATGCATGGAGAAACCCTACATTCCATGCAATTTATTTATTTATTTATTTTTTAAATGTTTTAAATGTTTTATTTATTTCTAGGAGAGAGAGAGAGAGAGAGAGAGAATGTGATCAAGGGAGGGTCAGAGAGAGAGGGAGTCACAGACTGAAACAGGCTCCAGGTTCTGAGCTGGCAGTCAGCACAGAGCCTGACGCAGGGCTCGAACCCACGAACCGCGAGATCATGACCTAAGCGAAAGTCGGACGCTTAACCGACTAAGCCACCCAGGTGCCCCTCCGTGCAGTTTAAAAATGTCCTCACCTTCCCGCTGAATGCTCCCTTCCCCTGCCCCTTGGGGCTGATGGGTCTAGACAATGCTTCTGTCCTCAAGGAGCTTCTCATCTCAAGGGGACCAGACCTGGGACCAGACGCATCGAGCCAGGTGCTCTGCCGGGGTCACGAGCACAATGCTGTGGGAACGCACGTGTGGGGATGCTCCCCTCCGAGGAGACCTGCAGGAGAGGCTCACGGGAGCAGTGGGGCTTAATTTGTCCCTGAAAGGGGGAGCCAGCACTTAAAAGGTGCCGAAGCAGGTGAGGAGTGGCCCAGCCTGGGGGAGCGGCAGAATCAGTGATCCGATGGGTGCAGTGGGTGGATGGGCTGAGGCAGGCAGGGCAGGGGGAGGGGATCATGCACCAGAACCATGGGGTCCTAGGGCCACAGTGCTCTGCTAGAGACTTCACAACTCTCATCTTACGCTCATGCCTATCCTTCAAGGTCAGCTTGAGCTTGAGTGCCCCCAATTTACAGGTAAAGAAACCTGTAAGCCCCCGAAGGATGAGTGACTTGCTCAAGGTCAGCGAGAGAGTAAGTGGCAGGGCCAGGATTCAAACCTGAGTCCAGCCGACCCCAGAGGTCCTCCAGCCAGAAACAATAGGCTTAGTTATTTGGGGGTTTATGATGTAGGTAATGGGGTGGGGCTGAGGATCTGGAAGGTTTTGAGGAGAGGAAAGGAAAAGTCTCAACTGTTGTTGAGAAGGTAACTTTGTAAGAGTGGTGGGGGGTGGATTGGCCCTGGGCGGGGCAGATGGGTATGGGGAGCCCCGGGGTGGGGCGTGGCTAACAAAACAGCCTGCTGGATGGAGAGAAAGAACAATGGCAGAGGCAATAAAGGGTCTGCGCAGGTGGGAGAAGCATTGTCTATCACCGCCTTGCCACAGCAGGATGGCGGTGGTACTCGTAGAGCTCACAACGAAGGGGCTCCCACCACCATCTCACAGACCCCATGGGTTGGAGGTGCCCATGAGGTCATGCGGTCCACACTCCTGTCCCCGCCCCTGTGCCTGAACCCCCTTGTAAACCACCTGGGCTTTGGCAATGCGGGCAAGGGCTCCACCAGTATTCAAAAACACCAGAGCATTCCACCACACTCCTCTGGTGCAGTGGGGCTCCCTTCTTTCCAGCTGGATGCTTCCGGCTGTTAGAAAGGTCGCCTTTCGATTTAAATGAAACTTGCCTTCCCATAGCCTCCTTCAGTCTGCCCAATTCTATTTCTTGGGACGAAACAGAAAGAGTCTGATGCATATTTCATATGCCTGGCCATCAGATACCTGATGACAACTCTCCTGTCCTCCCAGACTCTTTTCATCTCTAGGCTATATAGTAAAAATGGTAATAACGTGCACATTTATTGTGCTTTTCCTGTCCCAGGTGCTGTGCTGAGAGCTTCACATATGCCGTCTCAGGGGCTGGATCATGAGTAGCTTTGAAATGTCTTTGTAAGGGGCTCCATTGTAATCCCAAAGGCATGAAGGCTCGCTGCAGACTTTTAAGCAGGAAAGGGGATATTTTAGGAAGACCACTCAGGTGGCCAGTGCGAAGAGTACCGGAAGGGATGCGGTGAGATGGGGAGGCTGCTAGAACAATCCAGGGGAGGAATGGACAGGGCCTGAATTTGAGAGGTGGTGAAAGGTGTGGCAGATGGGGATAATGTGAGAGACATTGGAGGTCAGTCAGTAGAAGCTGGCAGGGGAGGGGAGCAGGCTGGACATGGGAGGTGAAGGAGAAGAGTCTAGGGTATCTTCAGAGTTTTGTCCCAGGCGGATTCTATGAGACAGAGAGTATCTGAATCATTCTGAAGGTGACAAGAAGAGAGATGACATTTGACTTTGCACATATGGGGCTGTGGATGCTAGTGGGACACTATTTATTGACTTTAACAAGCCTCTGTTTAACATTTATTGAGGATCAGCTATGTCCCAGGCACTTTGCTAGATGATAAGGTTATGAAAACTTGGTCATTCCTGTTCTTTTTTTTTTTTTAACGTTTATTTATTTTTTAGAGACAGAGAGACAGAGCGTGAGCAGAGGAGGGGCAGAGAAAGGGGGAGACACAGAATCTGAAGCAGGCTCCAGGCTCTGAGCTGTCAGCACAGAGCCCGACGTGGGGCTTGAACCACAAATCATGAGATCATGAGCCGAAGCCAGATGCTTAACCGACTGAGCTCCCCATGTGCCCCATGGTCACCCCTGTTCTTAAGGGGTTTATTACCTAGTGGAGGGAGACGTGCATGTAAGTTGACAAGTGTAAAAAATTTACTACTGGGGCACCTGGGTGGCTCAGTCAGTTGAACAGCCAACTCTTGATTTCAGCTTAGGTCATGATCCCAGAGTTGTGAGATCGAGCCCCGTGTCGGGCTCCGTGTTGGGTGGGGAGCCTGCTTAAGATTTTCTCTCTCCCTCTGCCCCTCCTGCCCCTCAAAAAATTAGTATTACAGGGTTTTCTTTAGTAAGTGAATGGATAAACTGTGGTACATTCATACAAAGGAATATTATTCACTGCTAAAAAGCAATGAGCTGCCAAACTATCATGAGAAGACATAAGGGAAACTTTAATGTATATGACTCAGTGAAAGAAGCCAATATGAAAATCTGCACACTGTATGATTCCAACTATCTGACATTCTGGACAAGGCAAAACTCTAGAGGCAGTAAAGAGATCAGCTGTTGCCAGGGATTGGGGAGGGGGGAGGAAGGGATGAGTAGGCAGAGCACAGAGAACTTTTAGTCAGTGAAGCTACTCTATGATACTATTATGGTGGATAAATGTCCTTGTACATTTGTCAACACCCGTAAAGTGTATAACACCAAGAGTAAACCCTGGTGTGAACTGTGGGCTTGGCGTGATAATACCTTGTCAATGTGGATTCATTGATTGTAACAAATACACCATTCTGGTGGGGGAGGTAATAAAGGGGACGATGTGCATGTGTGGAGACTGTGGGTATCTGGAAACTATCAGGACTTTTTGCTTAATTTAGCAGTGAACTCAAAACAGCCCTAAAAATAAATTCTATTTTAAAAGTGAGTATTACAAGATGCTAAGATTGAAATCTGTGTAGGGAATAGAACTCTGAAGGGGGAGGGGCAGTCAGGAAGGGCTTCAGCATGGAGGGGACCTATACTTGTGAGAGACATTCAATGGAGTCCAGTCTGTAGCTCAGAAGAGGGCTCTAGGTGAGCGATAACGATTTGGAATTCGTTGGATCATCCGTGGAAACCAGGGGAACGTGGAAAGGGTGTATAAAGTTCAGAAGAATGGAATCATGAAGGTGGGACCCCCACTGTGCCAGTGACCGAGGGCAGGGAAGACCTTGGAGAGGGCGAGAAAGGAAGAAGGAGGAGGAGACGAGAAGGACCCTGGGTGAAAGGAGCATGCTGGAAAGTGGAGAGTGTATGGGAGTGGCACTGGGGAACAGAGGAATAAGGGAAATAGTAAGTCCCTCAGAGTTTGTTGGCATCCATGAACTAGAGCAGAGATAGGTTGGGTCATCTAAGAATGAAAAAATAGTTCGGGGACCAGGAGTTCTGGACTATAGCCTATTTCGTGTGTCTAGGAAATCTAAAATAAGAAATTGTTGGCAAGAAGGAAGTTGATCACAGAGCAGAAGAGAGTGGGAGTCTCCAGAGAAAAGAGAGGCAGTGCCCATCCCAGGAAGGTCTAGAATACAAGAAACCTTGACCTTCAGTCTTCAGGAAATTCTGTTCCTAAAGACAGGTACAGAAGGTTCAAACCATAAGATTTGGAGTTTTCTGGTCCCAATGGCAAGAGCATCTCAAGGGCAAGATGAATGGCTTCAGAAGGCCATGGTGGTCCCTTTGTTTCATCAGACATCTTTGTTCTGAGTCTGTTCGCCAAGAAGCCTTCCAGCACTCATGCAGATCTGCCCTTAAGTTGCCAAGTCCTGCGTCCAGCCTTTCCCAGTGGAGACTAAGAAGTTGGAACTTCGATACTATTCTCCAGCTGCTCATCGAATCCTCTACATGCCCCTTTCTTCTCCTCACTTGACCTAATGCCTCATTGACAGGATGAGACTCCCTCACCTTCTGCCCCCACCACCAAATCTACTAAACTACAGACATTCATATTGAAACCTATAGTTGGTTTTCATAACACGGTTGGAGGACTCTTATGCGTATGTCCGAATCCTGCATTTATTCCCTGGACTCAAGCCAGCTCACCTTCCAAAGGACTTCGCTCCTTCCTTCCCTCTTGTCCCTCTACTAGATCATCCTCATCCACAGGTGTGCATGTTCTGGAATGACCCATCTTTTGAAAACCCCTCTAATTGGCCAGACATCTCCCTCCAAGTATTGTCCCACTTCCCTGCTTCTCTGTACAGCAAGGTATGTCAAACAAATAATTGTCTACAATCACTGTAATTACTTCTCCACCTATGATTCTCCCCTTGACCTTTTCTACCTGGGCTTTCATTCATAGCATTCCACCAAAAGTTCTTTTGTCAAGATGACCTGGTGATCTCTATCCTGCCAAATCCAGTGGGTGCTCCTCATTGGCACTCAACCTTGATAACTCCTCCCTCTTCCTTAAGACAATTGTTGGCTTCTGGGACACCCACTCTTCTCAATTCTCTCCCATTTCATGGGCCTCTCTTCAGTGTCTTTTGCAGGACATTCATCCTCTACTTGTTGGATGACCAGGAGTTTCCCAAACTACGTCCTCAGCCTTGACTGCCACTGAGCCTCATACTCACCTGTCACACTGCATAGTTGACAACACTCCAAGGACACTTGTCAAGACTCAGGATGGTACATGGCCGAAGCTGAGCTCTAAATTTCTTCACAAAAATCTGTGCCCCGTCTCAGGAATGGGACCGCCATCTTTCCCCAGTGCTCAAACCAGACACTTCGGAGCCACCTCTGACTTCTCCCATGTTCTGTCCTACAATGAGACCCTCTTAGTTGAAGAGAACCCTCTTGATTGAGACTATGTTCCCTCCCCAGGCCCACATCCCATTGTTCAGGGTCTGGTTGATTCTAAGGTCTGAAAGCCTGGCCCTCTGGCTTCCATGTAGGACAGCTTCTAGGGTGTCTCCCAGCTTGGAGCCTTCCCTTGAGGCGAGCTGAGGTCTGATGCAACCTCGTCACGGTTGGAAGTTGTGCTCAGTCCTGCTTTCCTCACTCCCCACAGGTGTCATCCCTGAGTGCATTCGCCAGCAAAATACCTGTATGCAAATTAGAATCCCAGAGTCTGTCTCCAGGGGAAACAATCTATACTATAGTCAAAACCGCCATTACTTCTCCCCCACACCTCTACAATAGCCACTCAACTAGTCTCTCTGCTTTGACCCTTGTCTCCCTATAATGCATTCTCCGTATAGTAACCAGACTACTCTTCATAAAACAAAAACCACATCATCGTCTCCCCTGCTTTAAACCTCTATTCATTCCCTTGCACTCAGACTAAATTCCAGACTGGGCTCGGGGGGGTCTGAGCCTGCTAACGTCTCTGGCCTCATCTCCCACCACTCATATGCTTGCTCAGCTCTCACAGCAGCCCCACTGGGCTTCTTTCTATTCTTTAGACACCCCCAGATGTTTCCCATTTTAGAGTCTTTGCATTCGCTGCTCCCTTGGCCTAGAATGCTCTTCCCCCAATCTCCCCATGTCTGGCTCCTTCATTCAGACCCCAGTTCAAATGTCACCTCCCTAGAGAAGCCTTCTCTGACCACTTGCTCTAATATAGGTTCTCTACGTAGGATTCTCTGTCATGTCATCCTGCTTTACTGTCATCACAATACTTACACACGTGAAATCTTACAATCTCTCTGTTACTTGACCTATTTTAACCTGTGCCCCTGTGCCTCGAATGCAATCTTCTTTGAGAGTAGGGACTGTGCCCGTATCATGGAGTGCTTTAGTGCTGTGTCTGCTATACCCACAAGTGTTCAAGGGTGTGCAAAGATGAACGAATGAAGGGATGAATGGAAGTTTCCAGGAGCCAGCATGCCAGGATCTAATCACTCTGGAGTCCTCCTGAAGGAGGTTTAGATTCAGTGAATGCCTTGTTAGGACAAGGCTCTAAGCCGCTTCAGTCACCAACATCAAGAGCCAAAAAAGAAGTTAAATACAGGAAGGATACAAATCATTCAACAGATTTAGTAACTAGGAGATTATTGGTGACCTTGAGGAGAATGGCTTCAGTGGCGTAGAGGAAGCGGAGGAATTAAATTGCAGCAAAATGAGAGTGAATAGAAGGGCAAGAAATGAATACAGAAGACTCTTGGAAGGAATTTGTCAGGGATGGAAAATAAAGGCTCACTTGTTTCTGTTGATTGTTTGAGACAGGCTTTGCCTGGTTATCATCTAGAGGGAAATTGCTGATCTGATACCACTATGAGCATCCGCTAATACTCCTAGGCTGCTGACAGTGCTAGGCTCTTCATTAAGCTCTTTATGTATGCATTTGTTTTCTGTTACTATAGAACAAATTGCCACAAATTCAGCAGCTGAAAACAACACATATTTATCATCTCATGGTTTCTGTGGCTCAGGAGTCCTGACATGGTGTAGTTGTAGAGACCCCTCTGCTCTGGGTCTCACAGCTTACAGTCGAGATGGCAGCTGGGTTGAATTCTCATTGGGAGGCTCAACTGGGGCAGAATTCACCTCTAGGCTCACTCAGATTGTTAGCATAATTCGTTTTCTTGCGAGTGTCGAGTGTCGTCCTGGGGCCTGTGGATTCTTGCTGGCTGTTGGCTAGAGGCTCCCCTGAGGTCCTAGCAGCCACCCTCTGGAGGATGCCCAGGGTTGCCCAGTGTGACTGAGTACTTCATCAAGTCAGCAAGGAAAGTCTATATCTCAAGTCATCTAAGACAGAGTCGTATGTAATGTGACGCAATAATGGGAGTGAATTCCATCACCTTTGCCATGTGCCATTGGTTAGGAACAAGTCATGAGTCGCCCTCCTCATGCAAGGAGATCTCATGAAGGCCCGAACAGCGGGAGGCGGGGATCTTGGGGGACCTCAGAATCTATCCACTGAATTCATTTAATCTTCACAGAGCACTATGAGGTGGATCTTTCTGTTATCCTCATTTTATGGAGGAGAATACTGGCAGTGAGAGAGAAGGGGTGGCAGACAGTGCAAGACCCTTTAGGCAGCAGGAAAGAGAACAATGCAGAGCACAGCCGGAAGAGCTCCCCTCTACTCAGAGGAGAGACACCTCAGTCACTGATACTGAGAAGGAAGGAGAAAAGGAATCAGATCAGCTTGTAAGACTGGGGTAAATTCCTAGGCATCTGCCCAAGAGAAATAAAAATATATATCCGCACAAAGATGTGTATGCACGTGTTCCCAGCAGCGTTATTCCTAGTAGCCAAAGAGTGGAAACAACTCAAATGTCCGTCATCTAGTGAAGAAACAAAATGGGTTTTATCCATATGATGGAAAACCGTTTTGCAAGAAACCAGAACCGACTTCTGTTGCAGGATACATCATGGACAAGACTGAAAAAGAAGTCAGACATGAAAGATTACATGCTGTGCGACTCCGTTTGCACCAAATGTCCAGAAAAGACAAACCTATAGACACAGAATGTAGATTTGTGGTTGCCTGGGGCTCGGGATAGGGATGGAGCCCGACTAAAAGTAGACACAGGGCTTCTTTCTGAGGTGATGGAAATGGACTAAGATTAGAGTGGGGTGATGATTGCACAAGTCTATCAACATAATAAATATCAGTAAATTGCACACGTCAAAAGAGGGATGTTATGGTATGTACATAACACCTCATTAAGCTGTTAAAAAAAAAAAAGATTGGGACAGAAAGCTGGTGGAGACCTCCCACCCCCACCAGTTGGCCTTTATCTCTTCCACAGAGGTCAGGTCATAGGCTGAGAGGAGTGTGGCTTGCGGGCGAGGGGGATTGTCCTGGATAAGGACTAAAAAGACAGTAGTGGGGACTATAGATCAAGCTGATGTGTGGCAGGCCGTTGCCGGTGGAGCAGAGACAGAGAGTTTGGCGTGTTCCAGTCTCCAGTATATTTTCCAATCTCGCTTTCTTCAGAAACCCAAGTCCCTAAGCAGAAAACCAAGAGTCACTGTCTTAAACCAGACTTGGCATTTTGCTGGATGGGACGGAAGAAAGGACAAGGAGGTTGAGGGTGTTGGGAGAATGGAGTCGATATGCTGGCAGTGGCATCTCAGAAGGACCGGGGAGGAAGCAATGCTCGTGTCCGGGAAGAGCTGGTGGATGGGATGTGAGAAGAGTTCGACATAGCAGCTGCAAGAAGGCCAACGGCCAA
Organism: Proteles cristata cristata; assembly: GCA_017311185.1. Taxonomy (NCBI): domain Eukaryota; kingdom Metazoa; phylum Chordata; class Mammalia; order Carnivora; family Hyaenidae; genus Proteles; species Proteles cristata. Next base: position 1,621,528 of record JAESUZ010003902.1, on the reverse strand, counting down.
GCACGGTGGGAGTGAGGGTCTATGGGGACAGTTAGAGCAGGTGCTGCCTTTTCCTTTCATGTCCCCAATTGTCAATATCCTTCTGGAAGCGTGGTGCCCAGACCTGAGCATTCTGTCCCAATGTGCTGTACGCCGAGCAGGGCAGAACAGACGGCCACCTCCCTTGGGATAGGCCAAGTTCAAGGAGTCTTTTTGGCAGCTCAGAACAGCCTGAGCAGTGGGGTTTTGCAGCCAACTTGTGTGTATTTCAAACCTTGCTTGCACCACTTTCTAGATTTGTTGGTAAAGTCGCTGACCAGCTCTCAGCATCAGTTTCCTGGTCTGCGAACTAGTATAGCAAGGGTCTCTTAGGGCCGTTGTGAGGATCAAATGGGGCTTGGCCGGAAAGCACCACAGCGTAGGGTGCTGGCCTGAAGGACGCTCTCACAGAGTGCACTGTTACTGCTCTACCACAGCAGAGAGCTGACTGGTGCTGAGCTGACCATCCAGCTCACAGCCCTTGAGCTGTGTATGTGGTGGGCGCTGCCATAAGCCCGCAGTCGGGTCAAGGACCAAGGGCAAATTGCGCATTTACCCTTGTTCCACTTCACCTTGTAAACCTCAGCCTGTTGGTCCAGCCGGAGGCCGTCTGCCTGATCCCACCTCGTCAGGGGCGCCAGCGTCCAAGCTGTGTACTGTGTCCCTGCCCGCAAGCAGGTGCTTCCTGGCCATCTCTGTCACTGGTGGAAAGGTAGGCTCCTGGGCCACCACAGCTCCTCATGCTGACTGTGGCTGGGGTTCTTGGACCATCCATCCCAGGAAGGAAAATACAAGAAAACCATAAGCCCTTGGGTCTTCAAACTCTTGTCTGGGTAGTGGGGGTGGTGGTGGTGGTAAGCAATCTCTTCCATGGGGTGCCTCCCTGGGGGTCAGAACCCCCCTCTCCCCAGCCAGCAGGCCCTTCGGAGGTGAAGGCGAGTCCACCTCAGCCTCCCTTTCACGCTCCAAGTCCCCCAGGAAGGAGGATCGATGCTTTCTGCGTCTCCGGGAGACAGACCGTGCATTCCTGCAGGGCTATTGACAGCCTCGCCGCTCTCTCGTATCTTCCATACTTCATTTGTGAAAAGAACTGTAATTACCCTCAAGGAGTCATTGGAGAAAAGTGTACAAATTGAAAAGGACTGGAAATGGGCACCTCTGGCTGCGGAGAAAACACTTTCCATATTGAACCGTTCTCTCCCAGGCCCGTGCGTTCCCGTGTGCTCGGCCCTTAGCATTTCTGCCTAAAACTGTGGCAGCCTTTGTGCCCGCCCTGACAATGGGCGTTTGACATGGAGGGCAGCGAGATTAATGAAAAACCAGAGTTTTCCATTTCTCCCTTCCACAGCTAACTACTTTCCTTTCAACTCCTACTGCTAAATAGCTCGGACAATTAATAAAGCTTCCGTTGTGCTTTTCCACCCACCCCTTTTCTTCCCACACACTTGGCTGTTGATGCTGCCTTAACCTGACCATCCGGTGGCCTTGTTAACTGGCCCGGAGACTTAGATCTTGCCAAGAGTGGAGAGAGTTCTACAATCTGGGGAAGAGAATGTCCCTGTTGCAGGGCAGTTATCTGAGGTCAAGGCACTGAGAGCCTTGTCCCAGGCCCTGCAAGGTGACCCTGGGCCTGGACCAGCCTCTGAGCTCACTACCCGGCTGCCTGGCCTGATGGATCCCGTTGGCCTTGAAGCCTTTCCGTTTTGGGAAGTGTATTCTTCATTTCTTGGGGCTGCTGTAACAAATGACGGCAAACCTGGTGGCTTGCAAGGACAGAAACGTATTCTCCCACAGTTCTGGAGGCCAGAAGTCCAAGATCAAGGTGTTAGCAGGGTTGGTTCCTTCTGGAAGCTCTCAGGGAGAATCTGTTCCATGCCTTTTTCTGGCCATCTTGTTGCCCGCAATCCCTGTGCTCCTTGGCTTGTAGATGCGTCATTTAAACTCTGCTCTGTCTTCCCATGACCCTCCCCTCCCCCCACCTCCCTCCTTCCCTTCTCCTCTCCTTTTCCATCTCCTATTTTAGGGCTCTTGTTGGTTTTAGGGGCCACCATGATCTAGGATGATGATCTCGTTTTGCGATCATTACCTTAATTACTTCTGCAAGGACCTTCATTCTAAAGAAGGTAATAACCAGATTCCAGATGGACATATATTATGGGGGCACAACCCAAACCGTTGCCCCTTGTGTGCTCATAGCAGCCTCCAGGGACCAAGTGGGGGTGGCCGTGAGGCAGGCGGGAAGGGAGGAGAGGGAGCACAGACCACCAGAGCCGTGGACTCCCACTCACCTGCTCCCTGGCTGTCCAGCCCCCTAGAGCGAACCCGCAATACCAGCTGGGATTTGAGGAAGCTGCTCAGGACCCCTCTCCTCAACCCATTTCCTTTCTGCCCTGTTTCCCCAACTCTGAACTCTCAACCCTGGGACACTGAATTCTCCCCTCATTTCTGTCCTTAGACCTCTGTTCTTGCTGACTTTGCTGCCCCGCCCCCCTCGCCTTAGCCCTGCCTCCTTCTACTGCCCCAGGGGACAATCACAGCATTAGGAGCACCCTTCATAGAGCTTAATCTGTGCCAGGCACTGTCCTAAGCACTTTGTATACATCAGTTCCTTTAAACCTCACGACAGCCCTATTGAGGGTACTGTCAGTCCCGTCCCCGTTTTAGAGATGAGAAAATTGAGACAAAGAAACATCCAGTAATTTGTCTAAGGCAGGGTTTCTCGACCTCATCGCTACTGACAAATGGGGCTAATAATTCTTTGTTGCGGGAGCTAGAGTGTGTTTCGTAGGATAGTTAAGCAGCATCCGTGGCCTCTGCCCACTGGATGCCAAGATCACCCCCACCCCCTCAGCTGGACATTGCCAAAGTCTCCTGGGTGGGGCTGGGGGTAGGGTGGAACCACCCCAGGGTGAAAGCCCTGGCCTAAGGCCATACGCTAGTGACTGGCGAGGCCAGGATTAAGGCTCAGCAAGTCTACACCTTGTCCAACACCCCTCTCTATTTAATGACTATTCTGGGCTTGAATCTGTTCAGGTTCTACATGCTCAAGGTTAGGGCTAATGCCTTAGCTTATACCCCGTGAAATCTAGTGTCCATCCTTGCCTGTCACTTCACACCGAAACAGGCTGACTGGGCACGGGGAGGAGGGCTGTACACGTTCTAGGGTGGCTCGGGGTCTCCCGCCCTGTACCGTTCCTGGCTGTGGCCATGCGTCCTAGCTGCCTAAATGGCTCAGCATTTGGGTGTGAGCACTGCAGCTCCGTGTGCTTCACAACCCTGGATTCACAAGTGTACCTTGGGACTCTCCTTCGTCTCCTGTTCTCAGGAGTGGGATGGGGGGTTGTAAGGCGATTAGCCCCCATGATGGCCTCCTAGGGACGGTGCAAGGACTCTACCTCTTCTCCTTAAGCACATGAGAGATTCCTGCTTGTGCTCACTAGGACCTTTTGAGGTCTTTTCCAACCTGGCTTTTGTTGATTCTAGAAATGGGGAGGGTTTTGGAGTCTTCAGAGAAGGCCTAGTAATTAAAAGGGCGAGTTAATTGCCCCTGGTGGTCATGGCTACTGCCCTTGGCTTATGGCCATCCCTTCTTCTACAAAGAAGAAAGGAAGGTATTAAACCAGGAAAGCCAGGGAGGGCTGTTTGTTCTGCGTTCCTTCCCCTCTGCCCCCGCCCGCCACCACACACAGAAGTGTGTGCAGTGATGGTGGAAATCTCCGCATTTCTTTAACAAGAGCTCCTCTCTACCTGATTCCATAACGAAGGAGAAAGGACCAGATCGTGTCATTCTCAGGGGAAATGTACCCACTCTTTCTAAACATACAGTGGCTCTGAAGCGCTAGCTGCTTTTCATCGTCTGCTATAATCGCTCGTTTTTTATTGGCACATAAAAGAGCTTCCTGTAAAACATATTAAAGCTTCCAATTCTGAATGAAAAGCACTTGATGTAAAATCTCTCTGAGAACGGGAGCCACAGTCGGCGGGGGCTTGTGGCATCTCTCCTGCGTGGGAGGGACAGAGCAACCTGGACAGTGACTTGACACCACCCTTCAAGGGGCTGAGGCTGAGGACACCGCTCTGGGGACAACACAGCCTCCCCCTCCTTCCCCCCAGGAACCTGGGCCTTCGCTCCTTCTCCTACAAGCAGAGCCTCCCCCGCTGCCCCCGCATGTGTTCAGAAACATACCACAGAAGATCCGAAGCCCCAGGCAAACATGATACATGACTCCCGGATGCCAGTTTTATTAGAAGATTCAGAGAAAAAAAAGTTATTATCTTTATGTGCAAACAAACATGGCACTATTAAGGAGTAGAATACAAAATACGTGTACATTTTTAAGATTAAAGCACGGTTTCAGAAAAACTGCCCGGCTGCGAGCATCGCTCCTGTCTAGTGGAGATCCTAGAGAAGGGAGGTTTGAGTGGCACTGATGTTTAGGTCCAAGCCCCGATTCCTCGGCATTCAGAATCCTTTATGATCTGGCTCTGTAAGTGGGGTGGAAAAGTCCACTGCCCAGAGCACAAGCTTCCCAAGTGCAGGCATATTTTTCCCAGGTGAGAGGACTCAGGCCAGAGGGGTGATAGGTTCCCGCTTCACACAGCCAGCTGTGGTGTCCACCCTGCCTCTCCTGTCTCAGCCGGTGTTGTCTCTGGAGTTCCCGCCCTCACCGCAGTCCCCTGCCACAGATCAGCCCCCGCTGGCCCAGTGTCATGGTTACAGCTCTGAAAAGGAAGAGATGTTGGCGACCCACCATGGGTTAGTGCACATCTCAAGGCGAGGGCTGCAGGAGCTCCGGGTAGCTTCCAATCGCTACCTGTGTGAACCCGGGTGGTTGAAGTATCAGCTCACATTTCTATGTTATCACGTGTTTATCATGTGCCAGGCACTTTTCAAAGAGCTTTGCGTGGTTTACTTTATTTGCTCTTGGCAATAACTCCTAGGAAGGAAGTCTTATTATTATACCCATTTTACAGATGGGGAAACTGAAGCACAGAATGGTTAAGCATCTTGCCTAAGGTCACACAGCCAGGAAGTGGAGGAATGCAGGATCTGAACCCAGGCAAAATCTGGCCGCAGGACAAACGTGCAGCTGCCTCTTAAGCTTCTCTGTATCTATTTTTTTCCTTTAGACTCGTGTTCTCAAAGAGTAGTGAGTCTTCAGACCAGCGAGGTCAGGATCATCTGGGAACTGGTTAGAAATGCACATTCTTAGGGCGCCTGTGTAGTTCAGATGGTTAAGCATCTGGCTTTGGCTCAGGTCATGATCTCATGGTTCGTGAGTTCGAGCCCCCGCATCAGGCTCTGCACTGACAGCTCAGAGCCTGGAGCCTGCTTTGGATTCTGTGTCTCCCTCTCTCTCTCTGCCCCTCCCTCGTGTGTGCTCTTTCTCTCTCTCTCTCCCTCAAAAATAAACAAATAAGCTTTAAAAAGAATAACAAAAAAGTGAAACGCACGTTCTCAGTCTGGACCCTGAACTTTCTGAATCAGACCTTCTGGGGGGCAGAGAGCAGGGGTCTGTGGTGTAGATAGCCCCCCCCCAGGGGATTTAGATTCCTGCTAAAGTGTGAAAAGTACTGCTTTAGAGGGTTAAAATGAAATAGTGTTTATAAAATTCTCAGCGCGGCATTCAACAAACGTTAGCTATTATCATGACCAGCTTTATTTGATAAGAGTGAAAAACTGTTGTGGGGAATATAAAAAAACACCTGCCTCCTTGGTAAAGTGCCCTAGAAAGCAACTTACACCCGCAAAAAAACAAAACAAAACAAAACAGAGTATTCAAGCACACTGGGGGGAGAGATACCACCGACAGCATCATAGAGGCACACCTGTCACCTGGAACTTGATCCAGTCCAAATAGATGTAGCCCTCCCACCCCTGCCAAAGGGGCGGAGCCCACGTTGCCATCTGAAGGACGCTGTTGTCTCCTCCGGGCACCTGATCTAATCTGGTTAACGTGCTGGCCAGCCCACTCCGTGGCTGGCTTCAGACTGGACCTAACCTAGTCCTCTCCTGGGCACCCCCATCTCTGCCCACATGGGCTCCGCCCACGACAAGGATGCCATATCCCTCGGCCTCCTATGCTCTCTCAGGTCTCAGGAAGACCTTTCTGGCGTGACCTGCCCCCTTGTCACTGCACGTCACCGTCACCCTCGGTGCCGACGGGCCTGCCCTTCCCCGACCCCGCCGTGTAATTGGCCTGGCATCACCCCGCAATCTCCCGGGAATTGCTTCTGTCAGGAGCGGAACAAGCTTATCTGTTTAGCCTGAATTATGTCACCATGTGCTCAATGTAAATCTGACCGCCTTCCCGAAGCGCTGGTCCTGGATGGATTTGTGAATAATTTCGCCACCACAATTATTTTACCATTTTGAATTTTCGCTGGCAACTTAATGCATAGTTTGCAGCAAGAGGCTACATAAATCAGGACTTCAAACAAAGGCTCTCCAATCAGGCATGGGGCTTCTAGTGCTGAGAGAGGCGGGGAGCCCTTAGCTCAGGAGGCGGGAGCAGGGCTTCCATCCACACCCCCAGGCCACGTCTCTGTTTGGAGCTGCTGTCTGCTCGGGGGGCCTTTCCAGTGCTTTCCACGCTAGTTTTTTCTTGTGTTCTTAGTGTTTAAGTTGATTTCTGCTTCCATAAATTGGAGGTGGGTGGCAGATGTGGTCTCATCTTCCCCCTTCCTGTTTCTAGAGCTACCTTCCCTGAACTCCTCACCCTCCAGGACAGGACCTGGTCCATAGAGATCACCTTTTCCAGCATTTAAAAAAAATTTTTTAATGTTTTATTTATTTCTGAGAGAGAGAGAGAGAGAGACAGCGTGAGCAGGGGAGGGTCAGAGAGAGAGGGAGACACAGAATCCAAAACAGGCTCCAGGCTCTGAGCTGGCTGTCAGCACAGAGCCCGATGCAGGGCTCGAACCCACAAACCATGAGATCATGAGCTGAGCTGAAGTTGGACGCTTAACCGACTGAGCCACCCTGGTGCGCCATTTTCCAGCATTTTTAAATGTCTGTCCCCAGGTCCCAGAGGTGCTTCAGGCTGCCTTGGGGTGGGGGAGGGAGAGGCTCCGGGCTCAGGTGCCCATCAATCAGGGAAACTCCCTTTCTGTTTATTTCGTACATTGGGGTTTTATTTGAATAACAGTGTTCAGCTTCGAAGAAATTCTGAATACCCATGGTGTAATCTACCCTATTGTTTTACAGAACGGGAATCTGAGGCTCAGAGAAAAGTGGCATTGCTAAGTAAATTCGCTGTAAAGCACACAAATGAGAAACCCAGGCTCTGGCAAAGGTTCCCCAGAACTAGCCTCTTTCCTTTACTAGCTCGTGAGACCTCAATGACTCCGTTTCGTCATCTGTTAAATGGGAATAATAATAGATTTGTTCTGCAGATTAGAGATCACGGGTCAAGGGCCCAGCCCAGAGTCTGGCACATAGTGAAGTACACAATAAATCAATAAATGTTAGCTCATAGTGTTAACATGGGTCTGCTAACTCCCAGCCCCAAGGACACACACACTGGAAACTCTTTGTGGTGGAGTCTGTGTGTAAGCAAAGAAGAAACTGACATGGGCTGAGCACCTAACTCCTGCCAGCATCTTATCCTTCATTTCACCTCCAAACCTGCATGTGGGTCCCATCATCTGCATTTTGCTGGGACGGAAACTGCAGCTCCAAGCAGCGGACTGACCAGGGCAGCCTCCCCTATGGGATGCCTCCCTCCTGAGACCAGACGCTGAGAGCAGACACTGGCTACAGCCATTTCAGTAAAAGGATTCGGCTGCCACTTGGGCTGGGCTATTAGCAGTTTCTTTAAACCATGTTAGCTGTTCTCCCCAAGCGCGTTTATTAACAGACTTTGGTCTCTGCTGCCTTTGGCCTGTGTTTACTTCTATCGCATTCTATTCCTGCCGTACGTTATTGTATCAGCTACCTTTCCTCCCTAGTTGTGTTTTGTTTTGTTTGCATACTCTCTCCACTCTCCTAAGTGATGAAAGAGACTCGTGAGGGGCCTCTCGCCGGGGAGGAGGCACCGGAGGAGTGGGTGATGTGGTTCTTTACAAGCTTCAAGGCTGTAGACACATAGAAGGTATTCTTTCTCCGCACGTATGGGGGAGGGACTGGTCACTCCTTCATTCCTTCGCTTATTTAGCTGGTATTCATCAAGCACCTCGATGCAGCAGTGGACAAGACCAACCTGGTCTCTGTTCCCATGGAACTCAGGGCAGTGGGGAGGGCACATAAACTAGCTGCGGGAAGACCGAGTGGTGCTGCCCTGATGAGGCAAGTCCTTGGTGTGGCTCGTGGGAGCGCCTCACTGGGGCCCCATCCCAGCACCCAGCTCAGGCGTGGCCCAGAGGAGAGCTCAGTAAAGGTGCTGAACAAGCATTGTGAGAAAGTCCCGGTGGCGTCCGCTCCTCATTTGTGTGCCCGTCCTTTCTCTGGGATCCACAGACTGTGTCTGTTCTGACCTGCAGGCACACAGGGTGCCCCTTGCTGGGCGTTGGCTCAGCTTGCCTTCAGGACAGTGTCCCGTTCCCCGGCCATTCTGGAAACCCCGACTTCCCTTCCCTGGAGTCTGCTGGGGACCTGAAGGATCCCAGATAGGGTGGCGATAAGTGGGAGAAAGAAAACGCCTACCATTTTTCATACGTGCAGACACACATACATGTATAGGGCTCTACTGTCTGCACAGACTTGTGCACACAGACCAGCGTGGGCATCCGAAAAGACATGCTCCCCTACTTGGAGGTACATGGCAAACACCCCCCCCTACACACACACACACACACACACACACACACACACACACACGCACACAGCATAGAACCATACAGTCACTTAATTCTTTTTTATTTTAATTTTTAAAAATGTTTTTATTTATTTCTGAGAGAGAGACAGTGTGAGCAGGGGAGGGTCAGAGAGAGGGAGACACAGAATCTGAAGCAGGCCCCAGATTCTGAGCTACCTGTCAGCACAGAGCCCGACTCGGGGCTTGAACCCACAAACCATTGAGATCATGACCTGAGCCGAAGTCAGACGCTTAACCGACTGAGCCACCCAAGTGCCCCTATAGTTTATTTATTTTTGAGACAGAGAGAGACAGAGCATGAGTGGGGGAGGGGCAGAGAAAGTGGGAGACACAGAATCTGAAGCAAGCTCCAGACTCTGAGCTAGCTGTCAGCACAGAGCGCGACGCAGGGCTCGAACCCACGAACCGTGAGATCATGACCTGAGCCGAAGTCAGATGCTCAACTGACTGAGCCACCCAGGCGCCCCATAGTCACTTAATTCTTGTCAAAAACCTGCATTTACCAGACACCATTCAAGGCACAGAGGACAGCAGGGTTTCAAAGAGATGCATCATTCCCTCCTGGAGACAAGGAATAAACACGCTGACACAAAAATAAATGTACAATAACAAGTACGTGTAAGTGCACTGAAGAAAAAGAAAAGCACACAGGGAGAAAAAATAGCAGGGAATATGCTCTTTAGGTTGAATGGGAAGGTAAATAGCAGAGGAACTGCCGTGGGCCTGGGAGGCACGCGTGCGGAGGCCTTGAGGGAGAAAAGAGTGCCACACACTTCAAGGAGTCAAAATATGGAATCCACATTCATATGAACACAGATGGCACACCCATACGTGTACACATAGAAATCCACTCACTGGAGCGCACGTGCCCCAAGCACATAGTCGGGTGGGTGGAGCACTCACACACACACATGTACGAGTGGGAGTGAGCACACACACACGCACGTACACGCACGCGCACACATGCATATATGTATATGTGCAGAGCATGTAGAGACAAGCACAAACCAACAGGGGAATGAACCTACAGGCACAGAGCACAGATACGGGAGTGTCACACACACAAATGCTTACACGTTCGCCCAGGTGCATACAGACACGAGATGGGTGTGCACCGTATCTACACAGATCTGTCCACAATCACCCCCCACGTGTGACACATGCAGCCATGCACACATGGTTATATGCAAGGAAATAGCGTGTGCTCCAGCGTATCGGAAACCACAGACTGTGAAAGTCAAAGGCCATCAAGTAGCTGGTCCCCCCTTCAATTCTGTGAACCCTTGGGGGCATAATCCATGGTGGCCGCCATCTCTGCATAGCGTTGGAAGGATTCTGGAGGGTGAGGGCAGGTGGAGGGGGATGGAGGTCTTAGAGTTTTCTACATTGTCAAGCCCTGCCCACGGCAGCTCTTTTCACCTAGCTGTATGGAGATGTTGCTGTCTTGTTCCAGAGAGCGCTTGCCTCCTTAATCCATTTTCCTCGGCCTCTCTTTGGAGATTAGACAAGTGGCCTGTTGGCTACAGAGGTCAGCTAACGTTCCCTGGGGACCGGAGGCTTCTTTTTTCCAGTTAGTGGTGGGAGGGGGAGGGGGTTGGTTTCCTGAGGGTCTGGACATCCTTCTCCACTGCTGGGTGTGAACAAGGCAGGGTCTGGGGACCGTGCTCTCTGGATACATGAGGCCTAGCGGAGGGGGCCAGGAGAACTGGGCAAAGTTCACTTCTCAAGTTCGAAGTTCAAAGAAGTGGGTAACGTTTATTTATTTATTTTTTTTTAATTTTTATTTAAAAAAAAATTTTTTTTAATGTTTTATTTCTAGGAGAGAGAGAGACAGCGTGAGCAGGGGAGGGTCAGAGAGAGAGGGAGTCACAGACTGAAACAGGCTCCAGGCTCTGAGCCGGCAGTCAGCACAGAGCCTGACGCGGGGCTCGAACCCACGAACCGAGAGATCATGACCTAAGCGAAAGTCGGACGCTTAACCGACTAAGCCACCCAGGCGCCCCATAAGTGGCTAACGTTTAAAATAAGCCTTAACAAAATCAAGTGAGGCCTGTCTGGGAGCAGTAGGAGCTCAGTGTCAGGGGAACAGGGCAGACAGAGAGTCACTTGTATTGTTGAGCCTCAGTTTTGTCATCTGTAAAATGGACTTTGTCATCTGATACCTTGGACTCCACCTCACTTAGGAGATTTGAAGACAGGGGCACCTGAGTGGCTAGATCGGTTAAGCTGCTGAATCTTTGTTTCAGCTCAGGTCATGATTTCACAGTTTGTGAGTCCGAGCCCTGCATCAGACTCTGTGCTTATTGTGTGGAGCCTGATTCAGATCCTCTGTCTCCCTCTTTCTGCCCCTCCCTCCCCCCCCCCCAAATAAATAAATGTGAAAAAAAAAGAAGACTTGAAGACAAATGAGATAATGGACCGCGTTTCTTGGCTGGACCTTCGAGGCGCCTCTCTGACCTGACCCCTCTTACTGCCCTCCCCAACCTCATTGCTAGCCTCCTCCCTTCTCTCCCACAACAGTCCAGTCCAGTCGCATCAAGCGACCTCAAGTTCTGCAAACCCACTCTGGTTTTTCTTTTGGAACGTCCTTTCTTCATGTGTCTCCTCAACAAATTTCTTCTGACTTACCAAGCCCCCTCTGAGCTGTGGTATCCTGCAGGGGGCCTGCCCTGATCAACCTGGGCAGCGCTGGGCACCTCCTTCTCTGTGACCCTGCGGTTCCTGGCTCAGGGCCCCAGCAAAACCACTGTCTCTTGGCCCATGGGGGGGGGTGTGCCTGTAAGGACAGGGACCATGTCCTGGCCATGCCCCCCCTCCCCATCCCCAGGTGTTCTCTAAGAGCTTGTCAGATAGTGGGGGATGAGTGTAGTAAACATATCCGGGTGTGTAGATTTTAGAAATCTGGCTCCGTTGGTTAAGTGTCTGATTCTGGATCACAGTTCAGGTCCTTGATCTCAGGGTTGTAGTTCATGCAATGGGCTCCATGATGGGTGTGGAGCCTACTTAAAAAAAAAAAAAGAAAGACAGCAAATTAATTTTAAAACCAGATGCAGGGGTACTCGGTTATGCCCGACTCTTGGTTTTGGCTCAGATCATGATCTCGCAGCTCGTAGGTTTGAGCCCTGCTTCGGGCTCTGCACTGGCAGCTTGGAGCCTGCTTGGGATTCTCTCTCTCTCTCTCTCTCTCTCTGCTCCTTCCTTACTTGCTTTCTCTCATTCTCTCTCTTTCTCTCTCTCTCTCTCAAAATAAATGAATAAACTTAAAAAAAATTGGGGCTCCTGTGTGGCTCAGTTGAACATCCGACTTCAGTTCAGGTCATATCTTACAGTTTGTGAGTTTGAGCCTCACGTCAGGCTCTGTGCTGACAGCTTAAAGCCTGGGACTTGCTTTGTATTCTGTGTCTCCCTCTCTCCCTGCCCCTCCCCCCCTCGTGCTCTGTCTCTGTCTCTCAAAAATAAATCAAATGTAAAAAAAAAACAAAAAACAAAAAACAGATGTAGAATTTCCTGTCGTCAGGGGAGTAAGAGGTGAAATCCACTGCCTTCCTCCCCAGCTCAAGATGTGGTCAGAATAAGCCAGAAATGGAAGGGGAGAGAAGAAAAGAGATGAACTGCTCTATAAAACTGAGTGGAAGAATCTGGAGTTTTGGAGCAGTTAGGAGAGAGGAAAGCCAGGAGCCAGGAGCAGGAGCCAGGAGCAGGGGTGAGAGCCAGCAGCACCTCGGGCTCCCAGGAGGAATGTGCAGTCTCTCTGACTTGTAAGGGCAGACTTCCGGTTTGTGCACTGTGCTGGCTGACATGCAAAGCTCTCCATCCCCGCCTCCCAAACCTCAGTAAAGCCGGCTGCACACAAATGCTGCGTGTCGGAGTACTTCGAGGACACCAAAGGAAAGGAGGCAGCGCTCGGTGTGGGGAGGAGCGGCCAGCAGTTCTGGAATGGAGAAGACAGAGCAGATGCTGTGAAAACCTGTCCCCATTGACTGGCAGGACCCAGGCACAGGCCCTAACTGCCACAGTGAGTTGGGAAGAAAGCAGGCCCAGACGCCTGCCTGGAAGCCTTGGGGACAGGAGGCTGGCAAAGGTCCATTAGCATGACAGTTGGAATCACTGGTCTCCAGAAGCCCTTCTGCCTGGGGAGTGGGAGGGAAGTGGAGTTTGGGACCAGGGGTGACTTTCTGAGGGCAGTGGGGCTGAGTCTGTTCTCAGGAGGAGGGCAGGGGGAGCCCGGCAATGCCCAGGACCCACAGGGAGACTGGCCATGTTGAGTCTGCCACTAATGGGGTTCACAGAGGAGCTCTGCCAGGCACCTGCATATCTAAGGGAGGGGCGGCCTACCAGGGACAGGCCTGCACCTGCCTTTGGCTAAAATGGGCTGGGGCCCCACTGAGGCAGCTCTGAGCTGTGCAGTGGCCTCTGTGACAGCCCCCTCCCCCCATACCAACACCTCCCTCCCCGGGGGGCCCACACAGGAAGCCAGGGCCTCCAAACATGCCCTTCACGCCTGCCCCTGGGGAGGCAGAGGAGCATTCACTGGACTCAGCCATTCAGCACGTCCGTGGAATTAGACTGAGCAATTAGGCCAGTTTAGAGGCAGATCGACAGGGCAGGAAGAAGGAGTGCCAGCGAAATGGTGTCCATCCTGACTTACACAGTTAAGCCACACTCACAACCACTGAGCATCCAGCCTCTCCTGACCCACGGGCTCTGGAGTCCCGGTAGCTCAGAGAGTGAGACCCATGAGCAACTGAGGGAGATGGCTGGAGGCTCTGATGCTGGCTGGGCAGAGAGGAAGGTGCAAGATGTGGCCCTAACATATGGAGCAGTTTAGGAGGAGCTCCTTGGGGACCATGTCCTGGGGAAAGGGAAGGAAAGGAGTTCATTCATTCAACAAATGTCTCCTGGGCACCTGCTACACGCCAGTTCTTGGTATTCGGGGGACAGTTCAGGGGAGCAATTGGGTTGTAATTTAAATGTCCGCACGAAGAGCAGACACCCGAACCTGAACAATGAACTTGAGCCCCATGTTTGAATGCTCTGATTCCCTGGTGATCCAGAGAGTTTGGAGGAAGAATCCATGGCTGGACAGGGAGGTGGGGACAAGGAGAGAAGCCAAAGGTGGAAATGGACTTGGAGGTGCCTCTAGCAGCCTGACTAATGAGCCTTCGGCACCAGCTCTGCAGAGACGCCTGTGCCTGTGGCTGGCGCCAGCCACCTCTGCAGACAGTGATGGAGGCCTCTGTGCTCTGACGAGCTGAGCGAGGCCACATGTGCCCTGACGGTGGCTGAAGAGGACTAGGGGTCAGGGGAGTAAAAGTGAAAGGACAGGTGGGACAGAAGGCTCGCTTTGGGTGGGGCAGCAGAACAGAGCCATGGTTTGCCTGCGTTTGGAAGGCCTGGGGCAGTGTTCAGGGAGAGCACCTGCAGCTGAGGAGGCCTGGCTTCTGCTTCTAGCTGGGCTGCTCCAAGATGTCTAGGGTGGCCCAGTGAGCAGCCAGAGGGAAGGGAGGGCAGAGGCAGGGGCGGAAGCTTCCAGAGAGGCTGGCTGAGAGGTCAGGTGGGCGGGTTAGACGTGGCTGGGCACGCCCCTGGCATGCAGGGGGTTCCTCATCTCCTTCCCTGCATCAGCCAGGCCTGGTCGGGCCAGGTCAGGAACTCGGTGACAAAGTGAGCAGAAGGGGCTGAGGAGGGCTGCCCAAATCATAGAGCAAAATAGATCTTTCCGCAAGCGATGCTATTTAGATGGCCCCATTATGCTTTGGCCCATTTTACTGACAGTATTGCTTTGGATTGAGGTGTATGGCAGTGACTTGGAGGGTAGCTCTTAGGATGGCTCTAGGAGATGGGGTAGAAGGAAAAGGCCTTTGGGGTCAGGAGTGGAGGGGGCTTGGGCCCCTGGGTGGCTCAGTCGGCTGAGTGTCTGACTCTTGATTTCAGTTTAGATCATGATCTCACGGTTCATAGGATCGAATCCCTTGTGGAGCGCTCTTTGCTGACATGCAGAGCCTGTTTGGGATTCTCTTCCTGCCCCTTCCCCATATGTGTGTGCATTCTTTCTCTCTCTCAACATAAATACGTTAACTTTAGGGGGCTTTTCAAGGCCACCTGTCCCAGGGTCCTGGGGGCCTGGGCCCATCTGGGGTCAAGGATTGAGGGCTGGGTTTGGCAGGTCTTGTTTAGATATGAGAAAAATGAACTTGGATTCCACCCAGGTCAGAACCAAAAAGGCGGAAGAGCCTGTGAAGAATCTGGGGAGCCCACAGTGCACTCCCATTTATGCCCATTCAATGGATAAAAACCAAGAAGTCTGACAATACCACGGAGCAGCTTCACACACTGCTAGAAGTGCCAGTTGGTTTGTTTTTAAATTTCTTTTCAACGTTTATTCATTTTTGAGAGACAGAGAGAGAGCATGAAGAAGGGAGGGACCGAGAGAGAGGGAGACATAGACTCCAACAGAGGGCAACGTGGGACTCGAACTTAATGAACTGTGAGATCATGACCTGAGCCGAAGTCGGACACTCAGCCAGCTGAGCCCCCCAGGTGCCCCTAGAAGTATACATTGACACAACGACCCTGGAAAACAATCTGACATTGTCTTGTAAAATCAAACAACTCATACACCCTCCCTCTGTCTTACCAGTTCCACCCCCGCGGTATATGTGCACAGAAGCCCTTGCACCTGCACCCCGGGAAACACACGGAGGAAGGCTCAGGGCAGCCGTGTTCATAAAAGTAAACATAAAGGCACGGAAGGCCGGAAAGAACCCACGTGTCCCATTCTGGGAGAACGGCTAAACGCGCAGTGGGAAAGCTCACACTACGGAATGATGAAGGACAGCAGCCACTGAGCCGGCCGCGGCTGCGCACAGCAGCCTGGGTCAATCCGGGGGGCTGATGGAGAGGAAAACCCGAGTCTCAGAAGACTAGGTACCGTCCAGGGCCTGGTTGATGAGGCTCAGAAGGAAGGCAAAGGGGAGGATGAATTGCTTAGGCACATATGCTAAAACCGTGTTAAAAGTGAGGAAGGAAGGGAGGGAGAGAGAGGGAGAGACAGAGAGAGAACAAAGAAGTCAGGAGAGGAGGGAAGGAGTGTGGGGGCGGGGAGGAGAAGAGGGAGAAGAAAGGAGAAGCAAGGGCAGGGAAGTACTCATCTCAGGAAAGTACTTGTCTCAGGAAGGTACCCATCTGAGTGGGGAGGGCAGGAGGATAGCAGAGGAAATTCTAATCTGTGCTGCGAGTAGTAGGGTCCTGGTTCTTTGTTACATTATTAAATGAAAAAAAGAATTAGAAATCAATAAGAAGAAGGGCCGTGATGAAACAGAGAGTATCATAAATAACAGTTTATGACTAATGCAATTCTGTGCTCTGAGGGACAAAAAAAAAAGTGGAGCCGCCCCTGGAGGTCCCTTTGCGACCTTGGGCCAGCACTCTCAGTGTCCTTAGGACGTCCCCCCGCCCACCCTGCCCCTTTTCCATGGTCCCCTCCCTCCTACCACACCCCATCACTTCCTCTGGGCGTCTTTCTGAGCACGGCCTCGAGGGGATGCTCAGAAAGTAGAACTGCGGAAAGAGGGGACCCCCTGAGATGAGGGGCCGGCGCCGCATGCCTAGACCCCAGCGCAGGCTGGGCTCCCGAACATTCAGTGGGGAGCAGATGCAGGAACGGTAGTCCTTGTCCCCCCCTCCCCCGCCCCAACGCCCGGGCTCTCGATGACTTCCTTTTTTTTTTTTTTTAATATTTTTATTTATTTCTAGGAGAGAGAGAGAGAGACAGCGTGAGCAGGGGAGGGTCAGAGAGAGAGTCACAGACTGAAAGAGGCTCCAGGCTCTGAGCTGGCAGTCAGCACAGAGCCCGACGCGGGGCTCGAACCCACGAACCACGAGATCATGACCTGAGCGAAAGTCGGACGCTCAACCGACTACGCCACCCAGGCGGCCCTCTCGATGACTTCTTGATCTCCCTCGCTGCCCCCTCGTGCCCACCACGGGTGCGGTGTGGGAGGGCTTCCGGCCAAAGATCTACAGGCTCCCAAATCAGAGCACCCCTCCCCCACGTCCCTGCCCCAGTCGCCCCCCGCCCCGCCCCTCTTCTCGGTGTTTATTTACTCAGGCGCATGTGCCAGGGCTCGCTGTGTGCCAGGCACTGTCCACGCTGAGAACACGGCGGTGAGAAAAAGGAGCCAAGGGCCTGGGCCTTGCGGCGCTCGTCTGCTTGGTGGGAGGAGGGCCGGCAGGGAGGCGGATGGGGGCAAGATGAATGGAAAACGACCTCGGGTGGCGTACCGGGGTGGCCAGTGTTGTGGCTGGGAGAGGATATCCGGGCTGAGGGGGAGGCAGTGGGCTGCCGTTTCGGTCAGAGAGGCCACGGACGGGCTGTTGCGAAGCTGACATCTGAGTAACGATCTTCCTCTTTTAAGTTTCATGTATTTATTTTGAGAGAAAGAGAGAGGGGAGAGGGGGCAGAGAGAGGGGGAGAGAAGAACAACCGAAGCAGGCTCCATGCCATTAGGGCAGAGCCCAGCTCGGGGCTCAGACTCCTAAACCAGCAGATCATGACCTGTGCGGAGATCAAGAGTCGGATACTTAATGGATGAGCCACGCAGGCGCCCCTGAGTAACAGTCTGAAGGAGGTGAGAGGGTGAGCTATGGGGACACTGCTGGGGTGGGGGACGAGCCTTCCAGGCGGAGGGAACAGCCAGTGTGAAGTCCCCTGCCTGCAGGAGAATTAGCTGGACAGAGAGGAGCTGGGGAGAGGAGGGGGTGACGTAAGGACCAGGGCAAAGGGGACAGGTAGGGAGGCTAAGGTGACACCTGGCAGGGATCAGGGGTGGCTGGGGCCAGGCTTATGGCAGTGGTGAGTGGTTGGGTTCAGGACATGCTTAGAAGGTGGAGCTGATAGGGTGCCCGTGATGTGAGGTGTTAAGGGAGGGTCCACAAAGCCCCTGGCTTTTTGTCCTGAGCCCCTGGAAGGGGGTGTTGTCCTCCACTGAGATGACAGAGCTGTGCAGAACACGTCTGAGGAAGAGCAGGAGCTCCGTTTCAGATGTGCCAAGGCAAGATGGCTGTGGGACGGCCAAGCCAATGGTCAGTGGGCAGTTGAAGGGATAAGTGGGGGTGGGGGTAGAGGGGAGAGCCCTGCTTCCCGAATACTCAGTCTTTATTGGTCACACCCCAGCGGGCCTTGGGCCTTCAGGAAGGTGGAGGTCGTTTCCCAGGCGTCTCGATGCATTTCTGTGCCCACTACAGGGCCCATAAGCAGTGTTGAATGAATGAATGAATGAACAAATGAATGCTCAAAGAATCAGAGGGTGTGGGCGGTCTGGTCTGCCCCACGATGACTGTGTATACCCAAAGAGGATGGGCTGAAGCAGTGTGTACCCAGCTATAGGCTTATTTTCAGAGGGGCCCATCTAGACACAGCAGCCCATCCCCCCTTGAGGACTGTCTCAGGCACTCTGGTGGAGATTGCCTGGAGGGGTGTCAGGGCGGGTGACAAGGGTACAGTTGGCTTCAGGATGCTTGTGCCCACAACGCTGCCTCTGGAGCTGCTCATTGGCCCCAGGGAGGGCGGCCCGATCCCTGTACAAAGGGGGTCTGGGCAAAGGCAGTGACCCCCTTCCCCAGGGGTCTCCTAGGACCTCCCTGCCCTCTCTTTCTGATGGTTTGGTCCAGCCCAGTGGTCTTCAAACTTTCTTTTGTTTTTAAAGTCATGGAACGGTTGGAGCACTGGGGTGGCTCAGTCAGTTGAGCATCCAACTCCTGATTTCAGCTCAGGTCGTGATCTCAGGGTGGTGAGATTGAGCCCCGTGTTGGCTCTGCACTGACTGTAAAACCAGCTTGGGATTCTCTCTCCCTCTGCCTCTCTCTCTTTCTCTCTCTCTCTCAATCAAAATAAAAAAATAAAATAAAAAATAAATTCAGGCATGGAACCCTCTAATTAAACCTCCCTGGGAGTGGGGAGAGAGGGGAGAGAATCCCCAGGGGTGTGGGACTCCAGGCTGCACAGAGCACAGCAGGGGGAAGGCGGGGTCCCCAGTGCGGGGTCAGCCACACAGATTCCCAGTCCCCACTCCAGACTCTGGGCCCATTGGTTCTTTGCCTAGTGGGTAAGTCCTTGGCCTCTGGTTTCCAGTCTTGGGTCCCTAAGGTCTGGGATTCTGGCAAAGCAGTCCCCTTCTCTGCGCCTCAGTCTGCTCCTCCTGTAAAAATCCAGATTCTGCAGACTACCTTGTTTGTAGATGAGGATTCAGCAAAACAAAGCACCTAAAACCTTCTCTATCGTGACTATCCAAAGGCTCCTCCAGGACAAATAGCTGGAAGGTCACCACCACCCTGAGGACGCCATTGTTGTCAGATTCCATTGAGCTCTTCCACCATCTTCACCTGCTCAAGCACTTTCCAGCAGCTGCAACTGTCTGCCTCTCTCCTCGCCCTTTCTCCCTCCTCCTTCCTCCCTCCCTCCCGCCTCTCACCTGCCTCCTCTCAGCCCCCACCCTGACCCTGGAGAGGGATGCAGCCATTCTGCACAGCGTCACCTGCAAGACTAACGGGTACTGTTGGGACAATGGACTTCTGGCGAGTCCTCCTCTTCCCAGAGCCTCTCAAAAATTGGGGACAGCTTCTGGAGACGCTGTTTTTGGCCCAGGTACCACCAGCCCAAACAAAGGCATTTTCTGTGGCTGCTGGGAAGGCGACAATTGTTTTCATTTAGCAAACGTTCACTGCCAATGCCAGTGTTTTCTCTTGGAAGCCAACGTTTGGTTGAGAAGACAATGCCAAGCTAAATATTTTCTCTGCATAGAAATCCCTTTAATTTTTTAATCATTTGGCAAACATCTTCCTCCCTCCCATCGCCCTTCTGTTCTTCTCCCCCTCGCTCTCGGTCTCTGGCTGGGTCTCTGTCACACCCAACATCTGGGCTGGAAGGGAACGGTTTGGTGGGCCATGCAATTGTTCCCAGATCTACAAATGGCGGGCTTTGTGCAGACACACAACTGGTTGCTGCATCGACATTGTTGTTTTAGCTGTTTTATCTGGATAATTGAGGTTGACGCAGACATGACCTTCACCCCCCCCCCCATCCCATCCCAGCTGCTTATATTAATCTCTGATTAAGAGAGGCCAAGCAGACAGTGATGAAGGGCCCCTATGCTGCCAACCAGGGCGGGGCCTCTAGTTCCCCATCACCCTATGGCTGATGCCTGAAGCAGCTGTGGGTCAACAGGACCCTCTCGCTTCCCGAGTGCATATCCCCATCTCACTGCCCGTGCTGAGGTCCAAAGGTACTCAGAGATTAGGGCTTCCAAAATCCCTAGATCTGACGGGGGGGCGGGGGCTGGGGTGGGGCAGTGCATTGCCCTGTGCCTTGCCCTGCTTCTTTCCTGACAGCACACAGCTGGGGCTGGACCATTCTCTCCCGCTGCCATCTTGGTGTCTGCCCTTCTGGAGCTGGCCTCCCATCACACAAGGTGGGGGATCGGTCTTCCTCCCCACCCCCTTTGGATGCTAATGCAAACCAGGAATACCTCAACGTGGACCTGACTCAGGTCCCCCTCCCTGGAAACTTGAATTTCCATAACACGACCCAAAGGGAGAGGCAAATCTGAGCAAGACATGCAGATAACGAATGGATATCTGCACGAATGGATATCAAGACATGAGCAACGAATGGATAAATGGATAGCTGGATCAGTGCATGGATGGGCGGATGATCATGTGAGTTCGTGAATGGGTGAGCGCATGAATGGCCCACACTTAGTGTGAGAGACCCAGTGAATGAATGAACTCACCCCTCTGTGTTTGTGCCCACAAGAGCACAATATGTGCACTGATATCAGAGGTGAGTCCAATAAATGTGAAAACAAGTGGAACAAGTCTCCAGGGAGCACATCACTGGTAAAGGACGATTGTGTGTGTTCCTCCTCCCTGAGGAGGGAAGAGCAGCAGCTTTGCAGCCTGGGCCCTTTATCTGGGTTTGACTGTTGGCTTTGTCATTTCTTAGCTTGTGACCTTGAACAGTTTGCTTCATTTCTCTGAGCCTCAGTCTTCTCATCTGTAAAATGGGATGAACGGATGCTCTCTTCTGAGTTGTGGGGAGAATTTGAGGATTTGAACATAAGGCACTTGCTAAGTATTAGTTCTTGTCTCTCTACGGGAGGGTCAATGGAGAACATGAGCTCATCGCCTGATCACAGTGGGTGAAGACCACCTTTTGGTTCCAAGGGAACATCTCCCATCTCCTGTCCCTATGGAAAGACATCTGACTACAAGGACATGTGCAGGAACACAGGGATGCCCAGGGGACACAGCCAGACTCCTCTGTCTTTCCCCCACTCTCTCCTAGCTCCCAGCGAATGTTTGACATCCCACGCGCCGAGCCAGAGTAGGTGGATTTAGGAAAACTCCTTCTCGGTGTGAATGATGGAACTTCCTAGAAAGAATCACTATTAAACACTGTCAGGGGTAGACCAGCGAGGATGTTCACTGGGGCCGAGCATGTTAATCACCCAGGCCTGCAGTCACTATGAACCCAACACCAAGCAGCGATGTGGAGCCCAACTGAGGCTGCCAAGATTTTCCCTGCCTGCAAGGAGGCCTTGGCAGCGGTATTTAACCTGTTTACCTCTGTTTCCTCATCTGTACAATGGCAAAAATAGCCTCTACCTCAATGCTTGCAATAGAGCCCGGCACACAGTGAGCAATATATGAATGTTGGCTAGTGTGGTGGACGGGGTGACAGTCCCCAAAGACACGCTCCTTCTTGCAAGAGGACTTCTCGGCCTCTCCCCATTGTGATCAGGCTTGGGCACGTGACTTGCTTTGACCAATGGAATGCTGGCAGGTGGATCAGTGTTCCAGTTCCCAGCAGAGCTTTAAAAAAATTTTTTTTAAAAAATGTTTTATTTCTGAGAGAGAAACAGCATGAGCAGGGGAGGGTCAGAGAGAGAGGGAGATACAGAATCCGAAGCAGCCTCCAGGCTCTGAGCTAGTCATCAGCACAGAGCCCAACGCAGAGCTTGAACCCAAGAACCGTGAGATCATGGCCTGAGCTGAAGTTGGAAGCTTAACCGACTGAGCCACCCAGGCGCGCCCCCTAGCAGAGCTTTTAAGAGATCTTCCACTTGCTTTCACCCGCCTGCCTCTACTAGGAGAGCAGGATGTTCTAGATAATGGTTGTTTCTTCAGCCTAGGACCTGGTACAAAAAGATAGGTGGATCCCAGCCAAGTCTGGCCAAGTGCAGGAAAGCTGTAGTCCCCAGATAATGAGAGCAAGAAGCAAATGTTGCCGGTATAAGCCACCAGGTATTGGAGCTGCTGTGACTGCAGCCAAAGCTGACGAATGTAGCTATTGTTACTGTTATTACCCCCATTTTATAGAAGAGGAGACCGAGGCTCTGAGACGCTAGGTTACTTGCTCGTGTTCATACAGTAATTACGGGGTGCAGATGGAATTCAAACTCGAATCAATCATTCATTCAACAACTAGTGGCTGGCACTGAAAAGGTAGACGAGGCCTCGGCTCTTATGATGCATACATTCGGCTGGGCAGAAACAGAAATACAAGCCAACCAGTAAATAAACAAGAAAATCGCAGGCTGTCATAAATAGTTTGAGGGATAAGAAAATAGAGTGATGCGATCGTGCCTGGGAAGGAGTGATGGGTGGTTTTAACAGGACAGTCAGGATCCTCCCGAGGAAGTAACATCTCTAAGGTGTCAAGGGTGAGAAGCAGCCAGCCCTGGAAGGAGGCAGGAGAAGAGCGTGGTAACGCAGAGGGAACAGCAAATGCCAAGGCTCTGAGGCTGGAACCAGCATGGGCCATTCCAGGAACAGAAGGGGGCCCGGGGTGGCTGGGGCAAGTGAGGGCAGAGAGTGCAAGACAGGAGTGCTGAGGGAGAAGGGCCAGTAATGTGGTTTTGTCATCCATGCTCTGGAAGGCGGGTGGAATTTATTCCGAGCGCGTGGAGGATTCCAAGCAGAGGGGAGATGTGTTTGCATCTGCCTTCTAGAATTATTGTTATTTGGGATGGAGAAGGCTTGCAGGAGGCCAACTGGAGGCTATGGCAGCGATGGAGGAGGAAATGGTTGCTAGGCCCCTGCGTGGGGGTGGAAATGAGCAAAGTGAACTGACTGTGGAGATCCTTTAGAAGGGAGGGCTGTGAGTTCATTGGAGATTTGGAGGAGGGTGAGATAAGGAGGTGGCTCAAGGGTGACCTGCAGGTGACCTTGGGTGCGGCTGGTACCTGGTTCTGACCTGAGGAAAGCTGGAGTCTGGATAGATCTGCAGGGAATGCAGTTCTGTCTTAGCCTCTCGGTGAAGGAGGTAATGGGCTGTAGGGCAGGGCCGGGGTTCAGGTGGAGTTCAGGCCTGGAATCACAGGGTGTGATTTAAAGGGACAGGGCATGGACCCTAGAGCGCGGGGAAGCTGGCGCAGGGCAGAATCTGGAGTTTCAAGGTCAGCTGGAATTACAAGAGGCAATAAAATAGTCGGAGAAGGCGGAGTCAGCAAGCCACTTCCATCCAATTCTGGAGATGGAGCTCATCCCAAGAAGCTCTGGGGGCGCCTGGGTGGCTCCGTCAGTAAGGCATCCGGCTCGATTTCAACTCGGGTGACCATCTCAGGGTCTGTGAGTTCAAGCCCCACATCGGGCTCTGCGATGGCAGTGCGGAACCTGCTTGGGATTCTCTCTCTCTCTCAAAATAAATAAACTTAAAAAAGGAAAAGAAGCGCTGTGACCTTCGAAGCCTGAGACCGTGTCCTGTCAGATCCAGTAGCCGCCAGCTACTATGGCACCAAGAACTAGAAGTGTGTCAGGGCCACACTGACATGCCCTCTAAGTGTGACACACACCAGACTCTCCTTATGAAAACCAGAGCGTACAATAGCTCGTGAATCACTTTTATATTGATTACGTGTAGAAATAATAATAGTCCAGATAGAGTGGGGTAAGTGAAATAGAATCAATATAATATATATAATAAATATAATATATATAATACATTTTACCTGCTTCTTTACTTTTACAAATGTAGTTACCAGAAACATCTCAGGTTACTATGGGGCTCACATTTGTGGCTCACACTGTCTTCCTACTGGGCTACGCTGTCGTAGAAGGACCACAATGGGGTGCCACCCCACATAGTGATGTAATGGCAGCGCTGCCCAGAGCTGTCCCCAAGGCTCTCTTCTTCTTCCTGTCCTCCAGAGTCCCCCCGGCTCCCTCAGCCAAGAGTAGGTGTCAGATTTCTCCACAAAGACTGACAAGTTCTCACTCCAGCCCCTCCGGACCTGTTTTTGTCTAGAAACCACATGCAGTTTCCATCGGAAAGAAAAATACACACAACATGAAACTAAAGAAAGGAACAAAATTTCCCTGACGCACTGCCAAGCAACTGTTCCTTTCCTACAACGCCCTGCAGTTTCTTCAAACACAAAGACGTTTGCCACATGGTCAATGAAATCCTTTGGGAAAGTGTCAAAAGACCATCCACGGCGCTGGGAAGCCTGGGAGTCCTGAGATTCCCCATTTCCCATGATGCTCCCGGGGCCATTTACATGTTCCCCCTAGCTCAGGGCCCCCCTGGGGGTGATCCCGAGGTCACACCCCTGTAAATCCACAGCCCCACCAGCCCCGCGCGCAAGGATTGTCACTGAGGGTCTGCATTGGCCCTGCGGGCACCTTGGGGCTCTGAGCATTTATCGTTTCTCCTTCACGGAGGGTATTTGAACTCCATGGGGTCAGGCAGTTTTTGAAAAGTGTCATCTTCCCTGCCTGCCCACAGCCTAGACTGGATACGCCACCTTGCCCTCGGGCCGTTAAACGCAGGTGGATCCTCAGGAGAGCAAGACAGAGAGCTTAACTCAATGGAGAGAGGCAAAACCCAAAGAGGCCACACAAAGAGAGAGCCCAGAGGCAGTGAGACAGAGAGGACAAAGGGAACACAGAGCAAGGAGGACACCGTGGGTACTCAGGTAGGGCCAGGCCTGAAGAAAGCTCAGAAGGGAGTGCATTCATTCATTCATTCACAGAAATGTAACTGAGTACCTTCTAAGTGCTGAGCACTGCACTAGGTGTGGCTAATTCAACAGTGAGTGCAGCAGATCTGGGGTCTGCCCTCCCGGGCTTGCTGACCTGTTGGGAAGATTAAACAAGGACTATGTGAATGTATTTATAATGAAAACTATAAGTGCTATACAAAGATAGGGATAAGATGCTGCGGAATCCACACCAGAAATATATATGAGCTGGCTGGGAGACTGGGAAAACCTTCCTTGAGGAAATGACATTTGAGCTGAGATCTGAATGGTGACTTGGGGTTAGCTGCACAAAAGGGAAAGTGAGCATGTCAGCCAAGCCAAGGAAATGACATGTGCAGGGGCGCCTGGGTAGCTTAGTCGCTTAAGTGTCCAACTTCAGCTCAGGTCATTATCTCACGGTTTGTGGGTTTGAGCCCCATGTTGGACTCTGTGCTGACAGCTAGCTCAGAGCCTGGAGACTGTTTAGATTCTGTCTCTCCCTTTGTCTCTGACCCTCCCCTGCTCACGCTGTCTCTCTCTCTCTCTCAGAAATAAATAAAAACTTTTAAAAATTAAAAAAAAAAAAAAGGAAATGACATGTGCAAAGGCCCCGTGGCAGAGGGAGCGGAGTGGATTTGAGGCATAGAGAGCAGTGTGGTTAGAGCAGAGATAGCCAAGGAAAGCTTGGTAAGAGATGGATCTGGAGATGAAGGCAGGGGCCAGACCACATGGGCCTCATGGAAGCTCCAGATCTGAAGCCAAAGGCTAGAGAGAGGAGTAGATTTGTTCATTGCAGAGGAGAACGTGGTGCCACATGGTTGAAGCAGTGAGAGAACTGGTGCTGTACTGTGAGCGGCTCACACTTGGAGTCAATCACCTGTGAGTTCATAGCCCCAAGATAGTTTATGCTTTGCGAGGGTGTCCTCATGATCAGAGGAAATAATGCCTGGGATATACCTGGCGGAGAGTTGGCGTGTGGTGAGTGATTCTAAAGCAATTATGAAATGAAAAAAAAAAAAAGGAATTCCGTATTAGTCTATTATTCATATTGTGGAGATGGGAGGGGGTCCCAGACAGGGATCCCCACAGCAGAGCTGAGACCTGGGGACAGGGCGGTTCCGGTCCGTGGGGGAGTAGGGATGTCGAGAGGCGGAGCGGGCCAGGGTAGCCCCAGCCCCTGCCACCCACAGGCCAGGGACCTCGGTGCCCGCTCCTCCCCCTGCATGACCGGGGAGCTGCCTGGTGTTCTCCATGAGGAGGGTTCTCCCCTCCCCTCATGGAGGAGGGTTCTCCATGAGACACAGGCAGCACCCTGGTGTCTGCCTCGAGTGGCCTCAGCTTTGAGCTTGAATTAAGGAAAGAAGACCCTTATCCCTCCTGTGGGGACACGGCAGCAGCTTCTGAAGACTTCTGGAAGCAGTCACCCTCGTGTCTTCTGGGCGGAGCCCTCGGGGAGCCTGGGAAGTTAGCATCAAGGGATCATAGACCCCCACGCTGTGAACAACAGGGTTTAAAGTGCTTCCGGCTTCTCCCAGATCCTAAACTTTTAATCTGCCTTAAAAAAAATTTTTTTTTCCAATTTCAAAGGCTTGGAGGTTTTTGTTTTGTTTTTAAGTGTTGCCTATGTCTGAAAAAAATCCAAACAAAAGAACTTGGGGCTTTGGGAGGTAATTAGTATACATGTAATATTTTTTTGCTCTTTCTTAATTATAAAAGTAACATACACCCAACGTGGAAACTTGTAAAACGGAGAAAAAGACAAATTAAAAAATTGACCTAAATCCACTCTCTGCAGATACTCACTGTCAATGGTATTAATGTACAGCATATATATATATATATATATTTTTTTTTTGAGCTCTTATGATGATATGTACCAGCCATTACACTTCAGGTTTTTATGCACAGTTTTATTTTGTCCTCACAACAGCCCTATAAGGTAGTACTAGTATTATTCTCATTTCACAGATGAAGAAAGTGACCCTCCGAGCTGCCACACAGTTTGTTCAAAGTCATTCACACCAGGTGAGGACAACCAAAGCTGGAATCCAAACCGTCTCCGACCCTTAGCCCACCCAGCTCACTGCCACATTCATTCAGCTTCTGACTCTGGTCACATCCTAGCCACTTTCCTTTCTTTTTTATTTATTTATTTTTCTTTTTTAGAGAGAGTGAGAGAGCGTGAGTAGCGGAGGAGCAAAGAGAGAGGGAGACAGAGGATCTGAAGCATGCTCTGCACTGACCGCACAGAGCCTGATGCGGGGCTCGAACTCACGAACCACGAGATCATGACCTGAGCCGAAGTTGGATGCTCAGCTGACTTGAGGCACCCAGGCAACCCCCCACCTTTCTTTCTATATGCACATTTATACTCATATATGTACATTGTATGTATCCACATTCGAGGTAATATTTATACTTACACTGATTGCATTACCCAGGTTATTTTGTGTTTTCACGTTGCCACACCTCAAGCGTATTTTCTCAAATCAACAAGTCTTCTACAGCACTGCTGTCAATGTCGGCGTAGTATGTTTCAGTGTAGATGGGTAGCGGCTCTCAGGGTTATTGGCTGCAGTGTCATCTGCGAGCTTGTTGGAACTGCGAGTTCTCACGCCCCAGCCCCAGACCTACCAAGTCAGAAATTCTGGGGGTGGGTCCAGGAACCTGTGCTTTAATCAGCCCTCCGGAGCCTCTGACACAGCTCAAGTTTAAGAATGGACCCTTCAGACATTCTGTATTTTCCTGACCTAATTCCCTCTGATGGATATGTTTAGATCATTTCCAGGTTTTGTTTATCGAAAACCAGGCAAAATAAGCATCTTCGTTTCCCCACATCTATGAAGATCAAGAAAATGATTTTTAACATAAAACAGGTGTCAAAACCAAATCAAAACAAACAAATGAAACATGAATTCATAGACGTTACACTTAAAACAAGGAAACTGAAGAAAAGCATGAGGGCTTTTGGCCAGACCCAAAGAAGTACTTTCTTTTCCAGGCAGGACCACCTGGCAGGAGGAATGTCTCTGGGGCCCTGGAAGTCATCTGCGGGGACAGCTCCATCCTGCAGCAGCCTGGAGGGCGCCCCCCCCACCCAGCCCCGCCCGGGCACTGCCGGTATGCTCCAGGCCTTTCTCACAGTTTCTGGGCTGTGGAGTGTACTGGTTGAGACGTTTATTAAATAGAGACAGCTGCTGTCTGGGCCCACCCAGCGGGAGGAGGGCAGAGGGGCCCAGAAGCCTCGAAGATGAATCTAGAGGGCAGGCTGGCCACTCATCTCCCAGCTGGCGATTTCATTAAGCGAGTACCTGCTGGGCGGGCTCTGCCCGGGTCCTCACTGCTGCCCTGCCAAACTGTGTGGTTGTTAGCCAGGGTCTGAGCCCAGACTTCCGAAATCAACTCCTGGCCGCTCCCCGGGGTCTTGGAAGACACCCTCCATCTGATGCCGAGCGGAGATCTGTCAACGGGCCATCTTGCTGCCCGTTCTGGAGCTCAGGCTATCGCAAACGCCTGCCAGTTCTCATTTCCTGTCCACGTCTCTAGCCCGTCTGTTTGGCAGGAAAACTTCCCTGGAGCCTGACGGGCCTGAAGGATGCTGGAGCACAGAATTAAGCAAAGCAGTTGTAACTTTCTGGTGGGTCTCTGTTCTCTCGCCTGTGACACGGGAGTGGCCATCCCCATCCAGTGAGCAAAGGGACTGCTGGTGGGCTGTGAATGGTAAGTCTTGCATATTGCGTGGGGGTTTGCTGTATTCTGAGTCTGGAAGTCGCAGCTGTGGCTGGCTACAGAGCAAAGCACAGATCTTTGGGGACTCGTCGCCGGGGATCAACAGGGCTCTTCCACTTAGTGACTGTGTGACTGCAGGGGAGTCATCTCCTTCCTGAGTGTCCGGTTCCCCACTGGAGAGCAGAGGTGATATCGCCCGCCTTACAAGGTGAAGGTGAAAGCAGAGCCAAGGGTGCCTGGTGCGGTGCCTGGGACCCAGCGGGCTGCTTAGTAAAGGGTGGACTTTCTGTCCAGGAGACAGTGAGATGCAGCAATGTGCATTTTTGACATCAGACGCCTGCAAACTTGGGTCTTGGCCTTCCCAGTTAAGGGGCCACTTGGGACACGTTACTTTACCTCTCTGTGCCTCGGTTTCCATCTCTGTAAAATGGGGGAACAAAAGCACCTACTTTGTAAGGTTCTTGAGAGGAAGAAATAAAATAATGTTCTTAAAATGTGACTGATTGTTAGGCATCACTGTTTGCCATTTTTTTTCCAGATGTGGCCCAGCCTGAGTCTTGTACCATCAAACATCTGGAAATGTGGACATGCAAGAGTCTGCCGCCCGTCTGTTTTGATGGGACATTCAGCCGCTGGATATTTATTGAGCACCAGCTGCGTGGCAGGCTGTTTCCTGACGCCCTCAAGCCCCTTGAGCTTGGGATTTGTGGAGGACACATGGTAGGGAGGCCCCAGCACCGCGCATGCAGGAGGGCACACGGGGCCACCGTGAAGGTCAGAGGAAGGGCACCGTCCAGCAAAGAAGCCGAGTTTTCAGCCCGTGTGCATGTGTCTCAGAGCCGTGGCTATCCCTGACAGCCCCTCTTCCACCACTCCCAGAAAAGCAAGACCTTGAACAATTTCATGTTGAAAATCAGCCCTCAAATTCCACTGCAGGTTATTCAAGGGAGAAAAAGAATAAAAATCAATGCGAACCCAGTCTCCAGTTCTGAGGACCAGTCGCCTCTTGTTTGTAACCTGAAGGGATCAATAAGAGATGCTTCTTTGGGTCCATTTTGAAGCTCAATACCATGGATGCAATTTGGTCGACAATTATGAGCAATCAGTTATCTTGTACAGCCTCACTCCCACCGCCAGCCGCCTGTTCAGGCAATCAGGAGCTATTACTGAGGGGGGTGGCCCTGGCGAGGGGCTGGCAACTTCGACATGCTCACCAACCATCACTCAGAAGTAAGCGAAATTCGTTGATCAATTAAGTCGTTGGGATGGAGAAGTTATGAATGCTCCAAGCAGAAGCCTGGGTTCTTTTCGTACCCATTAGCCAGGGGTAGGTTACTGTTGATTAAATGTTCTATCTCCTTGGCATTGGCAGTCACAAGGGCCAAGTGTCTAGGTTAGGGCTCCCAGTAGTTCACAACATCCAGTGCCCCTCACTGCCATCAAGAACGCAGAGGGACAGGGGCGCCTGGGTGGCTTAGTCGGTTAAGTGTCCGACTTTCGCTTAGGTCATGATCTCATGGTTTATGGGTTTGAGCCCCGCGTCGGGCTCTGTGCTGACTGCCAGCTCAGAGCCTGGAGCCTGTTTCAGAGTCTGTATCTCCCTCTCTCTCTGACCCTCCCCTGCTCAAGCTGTCTCTCTCTTTCCTAGAAAAAAAAAAAAAAAAGAACGCAGAGGGACAATCACCTTCACGATGCAGATATCTTGAGTTGGGTGGATGGCAGTCTGTGGTATGCTCTTGGGTTTGAGGTGCCCCAGAGATAGGCTGAACTAGGGCTTGACAATTCCCTTGTGGGGAACCTTCCTCCAAGATTCTTGGCTTGTGGCCACTCCACTGCAGAGGCACACAGGAGCAGCTCTGTGCAGAGTGAGTGAACCTGGGGACCTCAACCCCTCTTGGGTCATGAGCTGCTTTGGAAAATGGGTACAGACTCTTCATCCTCTCTCTAGAAAATTGCTCAGATCCCCCAAGTTTTGCATATCAATTTAAGGCAGCCTATGAAACCCGTGAGCAGAATGTAATGCCAAGCTTTTTGGAATCAAATAAATCTTAATTCTTTCCTGTTTGCAAGCCATGTGATCCTGGGCAGCTAACCTTAGTTCTTCAACCTGGATTTCCTCCCTGTAATGGAAATGATACTACTACTGACCTAATAGAATTGCAGGCTGGTCCGCATGAAGCAGTAACCTGCATACCTAGCATGTAGTAAGTGCTTAGTAAACATTAACCAGTATCATTATTAACATGAATAATAACTATTACTAGGAAATAACCATAAATCACATACTCTCTCTATGCTGCATCTGTAAAATAAGGACATAATAGTACCCACCTCACAGACATATTGAAGGAAGTATTACTTAAAAGGATGGGTATGGGCCACCTGGGTGGCTCAGTCAGTTGAACATCTGACTTCTGCTCAGGTCATGATCTCACGGTTCATGGGTTTGAGCCCTGTGTCAGGCTCTGTGCTTGATAGCTCAGAGAGCCTGGAGCCTGCTTCAGATTCTGTCTCTCTTTCTCTCTGCCCCTCCTCTACTCATGCTCTGTCTCACTCTGTCTCTCAAAAATAAATAAATGTAAAAAAAAAAATAAATAAAGGATGGGTATGAAGCAAAAGTCCTTAGCCCAGGTCTGGTACATTTTAGGTGCTCAATAAATAGTAGTTGTTTATCATGATTCTGGTTATTGATATTTTTCTACTAAAGAATATTACTGATCATTTCCTGGGTCCTCCCATCTGCCAGGGCAGGCTTGGGCTGAGGGGGATTCTGATGAAGGCCTTGGCAGCTGGCCAATGAGAAAGATGGTGGCATTCACGGTGGACTCTGGCGGGGGATAGGGAGGCCACAAAAAAACCACATGATGCAAGCTGCCTGGCCCCAACCCTGCAATGGATGTGCTGTGTGATCCTAGCTAAGTCTCTTTTCCTCTCTGGCCAGCACTTTCCTAACTTCCTAAACCAAAGCTGATGATCTGCAGTGCTCTAGACTGTAGTTGGCTCAGCCCATCTAGCTAATGGCTGGGATATTTCCTGTAGTGGACACTGGGTCTGGACAGGTGTGGCCTGAGGCTAAGGGTGGGCCAGGGGGAGCAATAACTTGACCAATTCCAAGGGTGCCCCTCCTTTCCTTTGGAAAAACAGGGGTTGCTCTTCCCCCGAAACCTCATGGCCATTGTGGGTCATCTCATTCCATCACATCTAGAAGTTTCAAGTTGGGCCAAGTCTGCCGACGGTCACCGTCCCATGAGGCCAGGCAGCCGGGTCCTCTGTCCATCCGTGACCGGGAAGGACAGGATGCCTCACGCTTGGTACTTCAGCGGGCATGCTGGGATATCCCAGGTGTCCAGCCTCCACCATTTGCTTATAGTTGCTTATAAGCTCTCGGAGCTTTCGTCTCTCTTACTGTGGAGCAAGATCTATAGCCACCGTCTCGCCTTATCCCCGTGGCAGGCAGGGAGGACCTCTTCATGTGGAACACGGACAATAATGTGGCCACCTGGGAAGCCAGTGTCGCCCTCACCAGCCCTCTGAGTGAGCTGGCCCACCCCAGCAACCTATGCTCAGGGCGGGGGGCCGTATGGAAGGCCTGCTGAGGGTGGTGGAGGTGCTGTTTCTCACCCGGGGTTTGCCCCTCCCTCCCCTCCGAGGCCAGCCTCCTCCTCTGGGGCGCTTCTACGAGGTTTTCCAGGCCCTCTCTCCACCTTCCTCCTCCATCTCCTGGCCAGCCCCTGACTCGATGTTTATCCCGTTAACCTGAACAATCAAACTGCCAGTTATTTTACTCAAAGAATGAGCTTATTCAAGAATAACGAGTTACCATCTAGAAGCAAGCCGGGGCAAAACAACAGGCAAGACCAGGAAATAAAGGAAAGAAACACTCTTTCATAGAGGAAGACGGGAAGCTGGGAGGAGCTGCTGTAAAGGAAAAGTCCATTGGAGGAACTCGGGAGCTGGAAGTACTTCTCATTGGCTAGAAGGCTTCTCATTGGCTGACTTGTGAAGGTCTGTCATTGACTGAGCTGTTGCTGGGGGAGGAGGAAGCCTGCCTTCCTACAGCTAGGACAATAAAGTGGCATAAGGTCCCCGGGCTTCCAGTGTTAGGGCATGTGAACCCCCGACCCCATTCGAAATGAGGTTTGCTTTTATGAATTTTCACAATCCAGGCCTTTTCCTAGCAGCGTCTCGGCTCCCGCACTCTTTCTGTTGGCCGGCACCATCCCTTCATTTCAGGACCCCTAGCCCCTGTCCCCGGTTATTCCTTGGGCACTGTTTTTGTGCATGTTCACAGCCAGGGTCACAGCCTGTCTTCTAGGGGAAGTGAGAGCAAGAGGGACCAAGATGACTCCAGATACCCGGGGTTGCATTATTAGAAGCATACTATTTAGGAGGAAGGAGGTGACAGTCTTGCCCATGGTCCTGCCAGGCCCCCCAGGTGTTATATTCAATTCACGTCTCATGTTATCGCTTCCAGAGAAGTGGGCAACCTTCCTTTTGAAAACTCTACTCACTGACATTATTCACTTAAGTGACAATTTGTTCTTCTCTACCTTTCTTGCCAGACTGCATGCTCCATGAGGCTAGGGGCTGTATGAACTGGTGTACTTAAAAAAATTTTTATTTAGGGGCGCCTGGGTGGCTCAGTCTGTTAAGTGACAGACTTCGGCTCAGGTCATGATCTCCTGGTTCGTGGGTTCAAGCCCCGCATATGGCTCCGTGCTGACAGCTCAGAGCCTGGAACCTGCTTCCAACTCTGTGTCTCCCTTTCTCTCTTCCCCTCTCTTGCTCACGCTCTGTCTGTCTCTCTCTTAAAAATAAACATTAAAAATACATAAATAAAAAAATGTTTTATTTAAACATTTAATCATTTTTTGAGTGACAGAGACAGAGCACGAGCAAGGGAGGGGCAGAGAGAGAGAGGGAGACCGAATCTCCAGCCTCTGAACTGTCTGCACAGGATTCAACATGGGGCCTGAACCTGTGAACTGCAAGATCATGACCTGAACCCAAGTCGGACACTTAACCAACTGAGCCACCCAGACACCCTGAACTGGTGTAATTCACCTTGTGCTTATAGCTCCTGCCCATGTGTTACCACCATAGTAAGTACTCAGAATCAATTTATTGAGTATATGAATGGATGGACGCATGGTAAAATGGATGAATAGACAGGTTAAGAGGGAAAGTAAAGACTTTCTATAGAGCCAGCCCCCTACAGGTGTGAGTTTAAAGGAAGTTAACATTAACCTGAAACACGAAGCTGTCAATTGGTTTATGAGCCAAACTGGTTTATTTGGGGATAAAACAGAAACTTAATTCAGGACAAGCAAACTATGCCAAAACCATAGGCGAGTCCAACAAATAAAGGATAGGAAAGTTATTTTATGGAGAAGAGGGAGGAACTTGGGAAGGGTTGTTTTGAAAAAGTCAGCTGGAGAAAAGCAAGAGTTTAGGATAATGATGGTTTCTCATTGGCTGAGTGGCTGGGGTAGTCGATTTCCTAAAGGAGATGCAATGTACATTGTTCCCTGTTGGGACTTGTAATTGCTGATTCTTTTCTTTTAATGATGCTTCCCTTGGGGTCTGTAATTGACAATGCTTCCCGAAATTGACGTTGAATGGTATGGCTCCCCCTCCAGCCCTGCTTTCCAGCTCCACAAATTAACTGTAGTGAGGTTTTCCTTTACTAAATTTCATAGTTAGAAGGGGGAGGAGCCCTATACGCAGAGGTCAGTGTTCTATTGAGTGTCTGGGAAGGTATCCCTCTCTGAGTCAGAATTCAGGTCTCCCTCCCAGCTCAGGGCATTACTAGAAGCAATCGAATGGACCACAGGTCCTGGACACGTTTCTACCCACCCCTGCACCTCACCCCCCACTCCCTGGCCCCTACCCTTCATCCTATCTGAGGGCAACCTTGCGTCAGGAACCATCTTGCCTTCAGTAAATTACATGATCCTTTCAGGAGCACCTGAAACTGAACTGGATTCCATTCTTGGGGTTATTTGCATTTTAATGGCCAGGAAAAAACCACTTCAGTCCAAGGGGTGATGCGATGGGGTGAGACAGTAAGATCTTGTGTGAGCCTCTTTAAGAGTTTAGAGAGAAGGTCTCCGGGTAAGGAGGGCTTGAGGGCTGGTTGTCTGGTTGATGGCCTACTGGCAGGTTTGTGGGCCATACGGCTTCACTTCCCACCCCCTCTTCCCAACATGTACTGTTCCAGAAATGTTCTTCATTCCCAGAATGGAGCTTGGTTCTCAATAATGGGCATCATGGCAGCCCTTGGGAAGCCAGCTGCAGGCTCGCCTTTCCCTGTCTTCCCCAGGTGAGGGTTCCTCTACCTGCCCAGGCCACCCAGCTGGGCCGGAAGCCCCCATTCAGCTCTTCCCAGACATACACTCCTACACAGGGACTGTAGCTTTTGCAGAGGTGGGACTGGAACAGCCAGGCTGCTAAGAAGTCAGAAGTGGATTTGCAGCCAACCCCAGCCCCTGGTGTAATTACGGAAGGAGGAGGGGGCTGAGAGCAGACAAGTAACCCCAGGCACCAGAAAAACAATTGCAGGAAGTGCCTGTGGATTCTCGGTTTAAACAGTCTCCCAGAAGGCCCAGATGGCATCAGTGACCCCATAGAGAACCCCGGGGTGGGGAGAGGGTGGGTGGAGATGGGTTAAGAGGAAAGGGGCCTTCTCCCAGCCAACCCGGTGTAGAAGTGCTCTCCCAGAAAAGCAGACCCACTTTAGCCTAAGCGGCTGTTCTGTGCAGCACATTCATCTGGCATTCATGAGCCTGGCATTAACTTTAATGGCAAGGCACCGCAGGCTCTAGCTGTGACACTCAGTGTGGCCTTGCCTCTCCCTTCTCAGACACTCTGTGATTTCCCATTAGTGAAATGCATACGCAGACTCAGATGACAGTAGCCTGGACTTCCTGGCATGGGCGCGTGTGCACACACACACACACACGGACACACACACACACACGTCTGCACCTGCATGCATGTTGGCCTGAGTTCTGACCCCATGCCTGGAGGAAGGTGGCTGGAAAGGCACTCCCAAGCCCCGCTAAAAATCCTCAGGAGACCGGACCCAAAGTCAGGAGAACTGGGTTCAAGCCCCAGCTGAGAGCTAAGATTTGCCAAGCATTTCTATACCCTTAGCACCATGCCATGTGCAAGGTGTGCCTTAGCTCCTCAAATTCTCAAAACAAATGCTCAGTTAGCTCTCATCATCCCATTCTGCAGATGAAGAAACTGGGATCACATAACTTGCGTGACGTCCCACCGCTAAGAGGCAGAGCTGGGATTCAAATCCGATCTGTCAGATGCCAGTGAAACGCAAGCTGGTACTGTCACTTGGCTGCTTACTAACGCATCACACTCTTCCTGGAGTCTCCAGTTCCCCCATCTGCACACGGAGGCTCATACCTCTGCCTCCTGCGCAGGATTGGTACAAAGCTAACAGGTTACACACATCCGTACAAGCTCACCGAGATTTTTAAGCCTCTCAATGCAGGTTGAATTCTAGGCCAGACATTCAGACTGTCTGAGATAGCAGAGAGCATTTTTACTATGAAAGCCTTACTCTAATGATTTCAGCAATTTCCTTTTCCTTGGGAAAAAGAACGGAACTGACATTTTGTGGGAGGAGGGCCCCGAGCCAGACGAGGCAAAACCTGAAAGGATCCATGGTGATGAATTTCTGTGAACTTGCACCTTGGCGTCCCCGGGCCATTATCCGGAGGGCAGAAGAAAGAGCCAGTGGGAGGGGGTCTGAGGCAGTGGACCCTTCAGCCCCCAGCTCTTGCCCACATCTTCCTGCATCCAACCTCCTCTGTCTCCCAGGCCAGCTATCCCAGACTCTGGAGCAAAGAACATTTACTATGCTTATACCTGAATCCGTGACCATCAAGAAAGCACCAGGGGGCTTCCTGGGGAGGGGTACTGGACAGTCACCGGGCTGATTTTCCTGTGTCTTGGAAAGCAAGACACAATCTGATGGCTGAGGCCACCAGGTCTAGGTTGACCTGCTAAGACTGAGGCAGCAGATTTCTGTTCCAAACAGCAGCCTTCTCCTCCCAGCATCCTAAGCATGAGCAAAGCCACAGCCACCTACGTGGTGGAGTTGGAGGGGTGCCCAGCTTGCCAGTCTGGCACCTCCACTCTGAGATGCCCCAGTTATAGGCACACGGAGACGCACGCATTCCAAGTGAGAAAGGCACCAGGAGACACGGTCGTGTGATGAAGTTGATCTTCTGGGTTCTTTGTACCTGAACCAGACGAGGCCACAGGACACGGTGAGTGCAGGGCCTTGGAGAAAGATGAGGTCACTGGGAGCCCTCGCCTGGTCCAAGCTCCCTTACCTTTTTCTGTTCAGGCCCCAGAGCAGAGGGGCCAGGAGCCTCCTACCCTCCCGTCTTCATCCTCAAGCCTCTTCTCACCTGCTTTGCAAGAGATTCTGTCCCAGGCACTCATCAGGCCACATCTGGTTGTATGAGTCAGTGTACATTTATGAAGATGTGTGGATACATATCTGTGTGTGTGTGTGTGTGTGTGTGTGTGTGTATACGCATGCGTGGGTATGTTGACGTGTATATAACACAGCGTGTGTGTGTGTTCACACAAGTGTTTCATAAAAGCACATACCCGTGTGTTTGCACGTGCGTGTGCGTTCTCAGCCCGCCTGCCTCCAGGCTTTTCCCTGCCTGGATAACGGCACCCCCAGGCTGCTTGTCTCCCGAGTCTACACTCGTATAGGGATTTCATTCTGATTCATAGCTTCTTTTCTTCCCCCATGAGGATAAAACTCCCAGATCTATACCTCCAGCCTCTGATCTCTTTTCCAAGCTCTAAAGCCTTGTTTCTGCTGGATGACTTGTGTCTCTCAGAAACCCGATGGTCCCAAATTGTCCCTTATCGCCCTCTTCCCCAAACCTGTTTTCCCTCCTGCCCTAAGTATGCCAGAGGCTGGCGTCACTGTCCTCCCGGCCTCCTTCATCCCTCACACCTGTGACAGAGGCTTGTGGCTCCTTGCCGTGAAACGTCACCTTCTGTTTTCACCACTGCCACCCTAGGCCAAGCCTTATCACCACACACCTGGTACACTCACGAGCCTCTCACAGGTCTCCCAGGATCCAGGCTCTCTGGCCCCTGTGCACCTAGTTCTGGGAGAGTGGAGCCCTTTCCAAAAGCATGAGCTAGATCAAGGTTGAAAACCTTTTGCTGGGTTCCTGTGGCCTTCGAAGTCAGCTATGCCCAAACCAAACCTCCCCTCTGATGCTTGCTACCCAGGGGACCCTGTCCTCCTTACCAGCCCACTCCGAACCACACCATGGTTTTGTGAGTTATGGCCCAAGCTAAGCAAGACAACATAGGAAGCAAAATATCTTTTCTGTAATATATATATTATATGAATATGTTTATACATATGATATAAATATGTATACGTGTTATATAAAATATGTATTTTCTTAATTCTAGTTCCTTGGTTTGGGGGGAGAAGGCGTGTGTGTGTGTGTTTGTGTGTGTGTGCACGTGCGTCCATGTGTCAATTTGCAAATATGTAAGAAAATGAGGGTGGTATATAACTACAGGCACAGAAATACTTTTATATATCAACCTTGTCATTCATTCATTCATTCAGCATGCAAGCAAGCATTTGTTGACCCTACAATGTACAATGCATTGGTTCGAATTGTAGAAAGACCGACATTCTAGGCTTTAAGAATTTGGCAACATAGCTGAACTTCCTCTCAAGTCATATACTCCGAGCGACATCCAGATTCATCTGCTAAACCTACTTCCTGTGTCGAGTCCGAGCTCAGGGAGGTGTGATGATAGTTTCAGGGAGGGCCAACCCTGTCTCTCGATCTTTGAGAGCCCCTCACCTGGAATCACTTGTCTTCGAAATCTCCAGGCTTCACAGAGCCCTCCTGCATCCCGGCAGGCCCCACTCCTGCCCTGCTTTGCTCTGCCGAGCAAGAGGCCCCGGGCAGTGCAGACGGTGGCCTGCGCAGAGGGACAGAGGGCTGGCGAGGGCCGTGCACGCCCTTCCTGGGAAAGCCACGCTTGCCTTTGTGGGGGGCAGGGAGGTGGAGGTCGGCCAGACTCCATCAAGCGGAAGGCTCTCCAATTTACTTTCAGGAAGGAGCTCCATTAAGGCGAGCGTTTGGGGAAAAAAACAAAAACACTAATCACCATCCGAAATGTACATGCTATTTCCCATCTGGTGTGCGGAATTGGATCGTCTCGGGAACCTCAGCAAAATGCAGCAGATGGGCTGGGTTTGGAGCCCGTCTCCCCACAGGCAGCGGGGAGAGGAGGAAGAGGCTTGGCACAGGCGAGCCAGCCTGCGTGAGGAATGGGGGGCCCCACTGGGCCCCCCACAACCAGGCCCTGGAGGAGCCCTCCCCTCTGTCAGATGCCTGGTGCAGCCAGAGCAGCTGTGTTGGCTGCCCCTGTGGCTTCTGGTCCATTCTGGGAAGTGGTGGCTCATGCTCTCCGTTTGCAGGAACTCTGCAGCAAGTCTGGCTGCAGTGGTGCCAGGGAAAGATTTGAGGGGCTCAGACACTGGCAGGGACTACTTCCTGGCCATGCAGAATGGGGCCAGCCTCTCACCAAGGATCGTAGTCAGCGCCTCTCAGAGCGGCCAAGAGGCTCAATGAGGCCGGTGGGACACACCTAGCACCGTGCCTGCCCACATTATTACTTGGTAATGATGCCCCCAGGATTTCGGGGGGGCTCCTAAAAGGATGGGGGCATAGTGGCAAACCTCTGCTGGGAAGGAGGCCTCACCCACGAGCTCATGGTCAGGCCAAGGGAAGAGGTGTCCAGGTCCTCACACTGCACCACTGCAAAGGCGGAGGTGGCATGTGTCACAGACAACGGCTCGTCCTGTGACCTTTGAGTAGAGTCAGGAAGGAGACAGGCACGGGCAGGCAGGAGACTGGAACAGCTCCCGGCAGGTGGACAGAGAGAAACTGGAAGGGAAAGAATGGGGTGGAAAAATGAGCTTCTGCAGAGAAGGACAAGGGACACACAGCAGAGAGTAGACAATGCATGGTAGGGTCCCTTCTGGATACGGGATGTCCCCCCCCACCCCCAGCGCATCAGACCCCGCCAATGGCTGCCGTCCTATAGGATGGCCCGATACTGCCAACACCTTTCTTGTCTGCAGTGACTTTCAGTCCCCCTCCCTGGGGCACCCCTCCCCTCAGCATCTAATTAAAGGGAAGAAAGTAATTAAGGAAGGGCATGTAACATTCCCTGTTACACCGGACTTAATAACAGCTCCCCGCCCCTCCCCCACTTCGGATCCATAAATATGACACACAGAACAATTCACTGCAACACCAAATTGTTTATTGCTTGCTAAGCTGGAAAGCACTTGAATTAACCTCCTGCATTAAGTGGAGTTAGGAAAGATCCAGGCATCTTTAAGTGAAAGAGGACATGAGCCAGACAGAGTCCTTGTCTGCGAACCCAGAGGGTGAGGCTTCACTCACTCTCTCATGCACGCACTCATTCATGCAAGCACTTGAGTGCCCACCGTGTAATAGAGCGTTTGGTAGTGCTCGGGGCAGAGAGCAGAATAAACCAGCATCGCCTCTGCAGTTTGACACAGGCGGTCCTTTGCGGCTTTAAAGAGGGGGCAGCTGTGAGCCAGTGCGGGGAGGGCCTGCTCTAAGGGGAGAGGACCCGCTTCAGGCTGGGGCTGAACGGAC
Source organism: Proteles cristata cristata (assembly GCA_017311185.1). Taxonomy (NCBI): domain Eukaryota; kingdom Metazoa; phylum Chordata; class Mammalia; order Carnivora; family Hyaenidae; genus Proteles; species Proteles cristata. The sequence continues at coordinate 1,581,229 of JAESUZ010003902.1, read as the reverse complement.
GTGGTGGGACAGCTGCTCGTTCTTGGCTGGACCATTGCTGTTCACCCAGCCCTTCATATCCGCAGGTGCAGTGGTGGGGGCACAGAGATAAAGCAGCCGCTGCCCGCCCCCTCCCCCCAACCCCAGACCTAGAGAAGCTCACAGTCAAGTCGAGGGGAGGGACGAGGACTCAGCATGCATTGCAGCATTAAGAGTGCCAATCCTTAATTGAGATGTGTACCAAGTGCGGGGAAAACACAGGGGCGGCAGCAGTCAACTTTGTCTGGGGGAACATTAGAAAGGATCACAGAGGAGCTGACATTGAAGGCGGGTTTTGAAGCGTAACTGGGAATTCCCAGTGGAGAAAAGGGTACGGGAAGATCTAGGTCTGAGAAAAAGCTTGTGCAGAGACTCAAAGGTATGAAAAGGGGAGGTGGGCTGCAGTGGGGGGGGGGGGACGAGCGAGGGAGCGGGAAGGCATGGAGGTAACATCAGCGAGGCTGATACGGTGTTCGACTGAAGAGCAGCACCGTTTCCTTGCACGTTGTATTTCGGAAAGGCCCCTCCAGCAATGGTTTACATCTGGTATGTCCTCGAACATCCCTGTCCCAGAATCCTCTAGGAAACTTGTTCAAATACATCTTCCCAGTCTCCACCCCAGAATTTCAGAGTCAAAGCCCCTCAGGTGAATGGGCACCAGGAATATTTTGGGGTGCTGGATATGTTCTAAAATTAGATTATAGTGATGGCTGCATGGCTCTGTAAATTTACTAAAAATCATGGAATTGTACATTTAAAATGGATGAAGTGTACGGTATGTAAATGACACCTTAATAAAGGCATTAAAGGGGCGCCTGGGTGGCTCAGTGGATTAAGCATCTGACTTTGGCTCAGGTCATGATCTCACGGTCCATGGGTTCGAGCCCTTCATCGGGCTCTGTGCTGATAGCTCAGAGCCTGGAGCCTGCTTCAGATTCTGTCTCCCTCTCTCTCTGACCCTCCCCACTCATGCACTGTCTCTGTTTTTCAAAAGTAAATATTAAAAAAAAATAAAAAATATAAAGGCATTAAAAAAGAATTCCCTAGGTGGTTCTGTAAGCCAGCTCCACCTTGAAGGTGGGGGCAGGCCGGTGGTGGTGGTGTGGGGGGTGGGACTCAGAGCCTGACTGCAAGCCTGATGGGCAAGGTGGGGGGAAGGGACAGACAGGTCACAGAAATCCTGCTGGAGGCTTGTGCAGGGCTCGCCTGGATTTGAGGCTGTTTTGCTGGGTTTAAACTGCTCTCTCATCTTTAACAGGGAAGCCATTGGGGTTTGCGGAGGGCTCCTCCAGCACCAGCGTTTGCCCGCTGCCATTAGCATGTGGCCCCACCCACAGGGGTCTCCGTGTTGGGGCCTGGCTCCCTCCAGTCTGGAGAGCTCCCCAAGGGCAGGTCCACAGGGGTACAGAGTAGGTGGTCCCCCAGCACGCAGCGGGTTTCTGTGCATACCTTTCTCCTGGCTTCCTCTGTGTAGGTGTGGATAGTACTTCAGAACCCAGGTGGAGCAGTTGTTCAACTTGGCCTTGAAGCCCTGGTTGCTCAGAAGCCACTCTTGGGACCATACTTTATCGTCTCTTTCTCCTCCTCTGGCCATCAGCTTCATCTGTGGCTTTTCTGTTCTTCAAGGCTGGGAGCTCCTTATAGGGGTGATTTGTTCCTCTTGGGTTCCCAATTTAGTCCCCTCTGTGTTTCCCTGGGCCACCACAACTCCCACCTGTCCTTCTCCAACTCTCACCTGGGTTCCAAGAGCTCCTACTTTGGCTGTGACCCCTCATCTGCCCCTCTGTCCCCTCTAAGGGCTCTCAAGTTCTCATCTGTCCCTTCAAATTCTCCATGTGTCACCCTGTCCGTTTCTGCAGCCCCATCCCTACCTACCTCTCCCCTGTCACTATCTGTGTCCCTTAGCCTCTGCCATTTATCCCCACGGATTCTTCCTGTGACCCTACGGCCCTCCCCGTGTCGCCTCAGCCCTTCCTGGTCTCCCTATGACAGCAAGTCGCCAGGGAAAAAAGAATAAATGCGTGGAAGAGGGGAGCAGCTGGGCAGATATTTGGAGCTAGCTGCAAGTATGTTGGTATAAGAGCGTTTCCCTTGAATTATCTGGAAAATTGTTTCTATTTTGTCCTCAGTGGTACGTGTGCAGATTTAGGCATGGGCCTCAGCTCCACACCACGGGCTGTGGAGTTCTTGTCTATGCCCTTGCCCTTCAGTCCTGGCCTCTCGTCAGAGGAGCAATAATCAGCAAGATAATAACCACGGAACTAAGGGCTCCTGACTCAGGGCACATTCCAGACACTGGCTCTTTCCTAGTGAATCCAAGGAGCGGCGGGGGGGCGGGGAGGGGAGGTGGTCATGTAAAAAGCCATCTGAGGGCCCATTTTAGCTACTCTGTCATGGTCCTGTCTTCCCTAGGGCGTTAGGGACACCATTAAAGACCCAAGTCCCCTGACCCGACATGTAGAGACCCTCTTGCATTTGGCATGGAGAGCCCATGGGCCATATCAGATTTCCTCATAACCCAGGAGAACGGGCATCACAACCTTGTTCTCTAGTTCTCATCTGTCCTCAAGCTGCTCCGGGCTTCTCTGGGCTTTGCTGGGCTTCTCTGAGCCTCCTGGTTCTTGGAAGGGACACACGTGCCTGCTTGAGAGCAAAGGGACCCCATGGCTGAGTCAACAGAATGACATAAAGCCAAATAGGAGAAATGAGGCTGTGGCCACTGGCACCTGTTCCCACCCAGCCTAGCCCAGGTGGGGGGTGGGAGTCTGAGTCTGGGATTAACTGATTGGCAGAACCCAGTTTTCCATCACACAGACCTCCTGGTGCCCCAGAGATAACTCAGAGCAGGCAGCACCCCTCCCCCACGTCCCAGGTCCAGCCTATGGCCCAAGCTCCCTCCACAGGCTGCCGCCCTTAGCTGCATCCCTTTCTGTCTTCTGAGAGGCACAGCAGCACTAGCAGCTAGGCCACTCGGCTTCCTGGGCTTAGGAGAGATGGCCTGGGGACCCTAGCCCTCCCTGAGGCTTCCAAAACCTCCCAGCTTCTGATCTGGAGGGAGGGGTGGGTGTTCTCTTTCCTAAATCAGCTTTTCCAAACTGTTTCTTGGGCCAAAGGCCAGGGAATTCCCATAAGGATGAGATGGTCCAGGACTGAGATGCAGGGAGAGAGAGTATATCACCCATGTCAAGACCAAGAAGCAGCCCAGGCTAGTAGGGGAGGAGAGGAAGGAGCCTGGAGAACTGTCCAAACTTGGAAGCAGGTTTGCGATACAAGCCCTAGGCTTCCTCACAATGGCAGCCAGTTTGTCCACTGCAGAACAGACACCCCCCCACCCCTACCCCCAGCAATCCCACAGATTCTGTGGGCATTCCACGCAGTGTCGGTGAGCAGGGTAGGGGAGCAGAGGGCCAGCTTGACATACAGCATTCCTTCTGAGCCCTTCCCCACCCCAGGGAACCTGGCAAGGCTGGAGTGAGTGTGAGCAAGAGTGTGTATGTGTGTGTGTGTGTGTGTAAACACACTGTCGTTCCTCCTGGAGCCTTGCAGGAGACACGGTTTTCTCCCAGGGCCTATTCAAGGGCCCAACACATCCATACAGCAGAGAGAGTCGGTCACTAACTACAATGCACTCCGGCTGTGTGCTGGCTACTATTTTTTTTTTTTTTTTTGCTGGCTACTATTCTAAGCACATCACGTGTGTTAATTCATTCAATCCTCAAAACAACCTTGCACGGCAGAGAGTATTATGACCCCCATTTTACAGACAGGAAACAGAGGCAAAGAAAATTTGGTAAATGGCCAGCAGCACTCAGCTGGTAAGAGACAGGGCAGATGTGAAGCCAGTCTGCGTGGGTCCGGAGTTTGTACTTTCCAGAGAAGCAGGCCTGCCCAGCCCTGTTCAATGAAATCTTGAGGAATCTGTTTCTTCTCCGTCCCCCAGAGAAGCCTGCGGCTTTCCTCCGCCCAGGCTGCCCCTGCCTCTGCCCAGCTCCCTGAGGCTGGTGCTCACCACCTTTGTGCCCTTGCTGCCGGTGGACGAGGCATCAGGAACAGCAGCAAGGAAAAGGCACGTTTGAGCTCTGAGTGCTCGGATGTGGGGTGAGTTTAATCTCTAGCACCTGCTCGCGGCTGGAATTTGGGCCACCCCCAGCCCTACCTCGGACACAAACACCAACATTTTCTTCCACGTTGGGCAGTTGCTAGAAGAACATCTCTCACTAAAACAAGGTCGAATAGGGGCCATATTACTGTGGACCTGGTGCACCAGGAAATAGGGGCTGGGACTGTCCAGATCAGAGCCCAGGTCTGGCGTCCTGGAGAGCTGAGGACCACTCCCCTCCGGACCTGGATCAGGGAGGCAGCACCTCTTTCCAAAGGCCTGTTGTCCCAGTCTCCCTCTGGGTCCTCCTCCTGAGTGTCGAGGGCATGTGCTCTTCTCCGCTCCCAGCCTGGCTGCCTGCCGCCCTGTCTGTCTCGCAGGCACAGAAGTGCCGTACCTGTGTGCCAAAGAGACACAGGTGTGCCTGCGCCGCTCACACAGCGCACCACCTGCTGGAATCTTGGCGGAGGGTGGACTTGGGATGGGATCCATGCGAGAGACAGTCTGTGGCATAATTAAGAGGGAGCAAAACACAAAACAAAACAATGTTTTCCTTCCTCTCTCTTTTCTACCACTTGCTCTAATTATTTTCCCACTTTAAAATTCTACATCAACTTTAATTAAGCTGGCCTCGGGCAGGGAAGTCTGGCAAACTTGGAGAAGTTCACTTGTTTATTTTCTTATCACTCAGTGATTGGATTTTCGCGGCTCTCTCTCTCTCTCTCTCTCTGTCTCTGTCTCTGTCTCTCTCTCTCTAAGGAAGGATGATGGCAGCAGCCTCCTGCCCGTGGGAGGGACAGGTGCAGACAAGAATGGCTCCGTGCAGCCTCCGAGGGATGCACTTCTCCAGAAAACTCCACTGCTGGCCAACCCATGCTCTAGTTTTGCCTCACCTCCCCCTCTATCCCCTGCCTCTTGCTATACCCTGTGAGGTCAAGGTGTGGTAGAGGGGAACAGTTGTTAAACAAGTGAGAGAGCACTTGGCTTGGAGTCCAGAAATTTGGGTCAGAAGCTCAGTTTTGCCACTTATCTATTGGGCACAGGTCATTCATGCATTCATTTGCTCATTCTCTCATTTATTTATTCATTCACTCCTCCACTCCCTCATCATTTATTTGCTCATTCATACCTCTCTCCCTATCACACTGAGCCAAGACACATGCTTGCTTCTGCCAGCCGCGCCCCCAGCAAGTTATTTGTGGGAAAGTTATTTGACTCCTCGGAGCCCATTTCCCCACCCCTGGGTTGTTTCGAGCACAAAAAGATCACGCAAATGGAAGGCAAAGTGGCCCCTGGCACAGTGTGGTGGCATTGATTGGTGCCTCTAATGTTACATCCATCCTCAGACCTGGGCTCTGGGTCTTTTGGGCTTTGAGCGGCTAGGAAGTCAAATGCCCAGACCACCTCCAGGATCAGAGGTTGAGCTGAATTGTGGCGGCTGCTGAATTTCATGATCCAGTGAAAGATACGAGCGCTGGGCTGGGGGCTCTGAGGGGGCCAATAAGCCTGGGAAGGTGGCTGGGGAGCTCAGTCCACCGCTGGGGCTCACTGGGCTCTACTTTATGAGGTTGGATGGTGTCTGAGGCTCAGCCTGCAACGTGCTGGAGGGCAGGAGAAGCAGGTAGGTGTCTGCAGGTCTGGTGGGCACCCAGTGCATGAATGACTGAGCGAGGGAGGGAACGAGCGTGGATGTGGATGTGAGTAACTGAGCGAGCGGGTTGATGGGGCAAAGGGCTGAATACAAGAGTGAATGTGTGGAGAGCTGCGTGATAGAAGAAAAGAGTAGATGACTAAATAAATGAAGGAGTGACTGTCTAAGTGAGTCGTTAGTGATGGAATGAATGAGTGAATGAATGAATGGAGAATGGTTGAATGGATGCATGAGTGGATGAATGGATAAGGAGCTGGGTAAGTAAATTAATGAATGGGCGAATGACTGAGAGCATGAATAAATTAAGGAATGACTGAGCGACTTCAGTGAGTGAGTGATGCTCACCGGCACAACAGAACCAGGCCCACAGGGACCTGGGAGATGACAGTGCCCTGTTGTGGCCCCCTACCCCTCCGGCAGCAGAGCCCTGTGGGCATCCAGCCATCAGCGCGGCCGCTCCATTATGTATAAACACAAACAGTCTCCCCGTGTGTCATTTACCCTCTGCCACAACTGCATCCTAACTACTGAAACGCACATGTCAGTAAAATAACATATCTCTGGTGGCTTGTCTACCTGTCTCCCTCACTGCTGAGAAATAACTCGCAGCAGCGGGTTAAGCTGACAATAAACACAGGAATTGACTTCAGTGGGAATGAACTTGCTTGACGGTTGACAAAAATCTAAGGTGATGTCACTTTGGCGGGGCTTGTGACTTGTTCAGGGGGCTCAGGTTGCTGCTGTGCTCCTTCCTTCTTGGGATAAGGACAGAGAATAGAGGCCCCAGGCTGGCGAGAGGGTCCTCTGTCTCTGGGCCCAGAGGCAAGCCTCGGTGTGCTGTAAAAGGCAGAGTCTTGGCTTTTGTGGTGGCACCAACTTTGCAGTGGAGGGAATGCTGATGGGTAAAGACCGGGTATGAGGAAGGCAGCTCCCTCCTCCTCCCTGCGCTAGCAGTTGGAAAAGATCAGGGGAGGGCTGGCAGTGACCTCCTTCTGGTCCAGGCCCCCTCCGGGGTGAGATGGCAGGAGGCAGCCTGTCCTCTCAGGCTCAACAAGGCACGGAGGCTCTGGGTGAGGGCCGGTAGCGGGACACTTTGAGGAGGGGCTGGAGCCAGGCTTCCGCATCCAGCCCCCCCAGCCAGCAGCCTGCCCGCTGGGCAGCCTGAAGGGAGATGAAGGTAGGCAGACTTCAGCAGAGGGCACTCCAGCGCTAGGAATCTGCACTCAGCAACCGCAAGCCTGTGCTCCGCGGTTTCCCTGGGAAGCGGAGATCATGAATCTCGGTAACTCGAGCCCAGGGCCTCATCACTCACCGTGATTGTGGGGGGATTGAGGGCTGGAGTGGATCGGTCTAAACAAAATGCGCACACAGGGGACTTGTCCAAATGAGCCTGCCTGGCCACCACGGGGGAGCCTCCTCCCGCCCCCCAGCAGAAGCAGGGAGGGGCCGGGAGGGGCCGGCGGGCTGGGGTTTCTTCCTCCCCAACCCCACCGAGGAGCCAGTGGGAGCCATGAATCTCGCTGGCAGCGACTTGGGCCAGCTCAGCCATTTTCGGGGATGTTAATGAAATGCGGGAGCACTTGTCCTTTCAGACAGCGGCCCCTTTTATTTTGGAATGAAAAGCTGCATTAGTCTGAATGAGGTTTGGAGGCCTCATAAATCCGGCGCTGGCTGCCTCGTGGGGGAGCGAGGAGCCGAGGCCTGGATGGTGGGTAGACTTGTTTACCAACAGTTGGAAACGCCAGGATTGGCGGCTCCCAATCCTAGGGGATGCAGCTTGAGATCCCGCCAGCTCCGGTGCCTGCCGGTGGCCGGACAGCCTGGGGAGGCACCCCCACAACAGGGAGAGAGGGCTGCAGATTTGGGGGCACCCCGGTTTGGTCTAGTAAAGGGCCCCAGTCCTACTCTACTCTTAGCCTTTCTACAAACAGCCGGAAGCCCCAGTGGGCTTCCAGCAGTGGTGATGAGGACATCTGGCTAGAGCCTGTCCCCTGCTCAGTCCAGGCAGGACAGGACAAGGGTCAAGCCTGCAAGCTTAAGGGGTGGGTATAGGACGGCATACGGGTCCCGGCTCCTCATCCACAGTACCTGGCAGTGGTGGGCCAATAAGTATTACAGGGAGGAAGGAAGTAGGAGGCAAGGAGGAAGGAAAGAAGGGAGGAAAGTGGGAAGGAGGGAGGGAGGGAGGGAAAGAGGAAGGAGGGAGGGAGGAGGGCAAGGAAGAGGGAGGGGGGATAGGAGGAAGAAGAGGAAGGGAGAGAAAAGGAAAAGGGAAGGGAGGAGGGAGGAAGGGAGGAGGGAAAAGCGGAAGGGAGGAAGGAAGAACGGGGAAGGAGGAAGGTCACATCCTAGCTGTGTGACTTTGGACCTCTTCACCTCCCTGAGGCTCAGAGTCTTCAGGGTAAAATGTAAAAGTCCCGTCCTGGCAGGCTGGGGAGAGGGCGAGACGAAGCAACGCACGTGAGGCACACTGAGTAAGCACACCGTCTGGAATATAGAAAACACGTAATAAACGCTAGCAGTCATTATTATCATTGCTGTTGTTTTTGTTGATCTCATGCATCCCACCCTTCCCCAGACCGGAAGGGAGCAGGCTGTTGTCAGCTTGGGGACACCTCTGTGGTACAAAATGGCTTGCAGCTAGGTCCAGAGCAAGGTCCAGTTCTGGGCTAGGGTCAGCCGGCTTCCCTCTGACCTTGGGGCTCCGAGCGGCTGCGGGGCCCAGTGACCGAGCCTCACAGCCTCTGCAGTGGGGGTGGGGGTAGGGGTGGGGGTGTGCTGTTTTCCGCCGGCCAACGTGGCGGCAGAGGGAAGCCTGCTTCCGCAGCGCTGGCTCACACCCGCCCACTCTGGGCTGCAGCAGCCTGGCGCTCCCCTGAGCCTGGCGAGGAGGCTGCGGGTGACAGGGCCACATGGTGCCCTGGGGGCCTCAGATCCCCCCTCCGCTCTCATCCATTCACTCTCTAGTCCCTCTCCTGCCTGTGCTAGCTTTCTGGAAGGATGCTCCTCCTCCTGCCCCCTACCTCTCATGCCTCCTCCTCACAGGGCCGGCACAGGGTTCTAGCCCAGGGTCCAGATCTGCCTGATCCCTGAAGTCCTAGCTCTTCCCTTCTGCTTCTGCAGTTTCCCTGCCAGGCCACCTGTGCCCTGTGCCCCCCTGCTCCCTCCTGGCAAGAGGCTGCCTGCAGGACAACCAGACAGAATTAACATCCAGGCTCGCGCCACCTCCCCCAACCCCTGATGTTCTTGGGTACTGTTGGTGATGCTTTTTTAGCCCTGCATCCTTTGCCTTGAATTCAGGTCCTGCCAACCCCCTTTTCTCCCGTCAGGGCACCAGAATTTCCTTCCTTAGAGACCGTCCAGGCTTTCTGGTTTCCTTGAGGAACTGAAACAGGTGATGGGGATGGGGTGTCCAGCCTTCAGTGAAGAGGCTCGTCCACCTTTATCCTGGAGGGTGGGTCTTCTTGCTTGCTGGCGCCCACTGGGGCCCATTACTCTCCATCAAGAGGTGGCAGGTGCTGTCGCTCCGGCTCTGGTCTGCATGCCCTTCTTTCTGGTCTTGTGGGCAACATCTTCCAGCGGCTGCTGGGGAAGCCAGCAGCTCCTGCGCACTGGTGAGGAAGGCCCAAGTTCGGGCACAGACGGAAGCCAGTAACGTCTCTCTGCTGTTGGGTATTTGAGGATGGCCTCAAGATCGCACACCTCTTCCTCTCCTTGCAGAAGAGCCCTGGGAATCCTCCTCCCTCCTCCTCGGCTGCCTCCCCTTCAGGTGGGAGGGAGTCCCCTTTCCAATTGGCAGGATTGGCCACGATGCAATATTCACATCTCCACACAATGCCAACGTGCCCGACTCCCAGAACGGGCAGGGAAAGAAAAGACGGGGAAATTCACAGGCTGGAGAGAGCTGAACTCAGTCTGTTTGTAAGAAAATCAAAGATTTGCTTTTCAGATGTTGGGGGCCATGCTCTTACCAGACAGCTGGCAAATGGGAGATATTGGGAATGACGGAATAGATCAAATTATTTAAACGAGAAAAATAAATTCACACACAGCCTAGCCGCTGCCCGGTGACAGATCCGTTTATTTATCTACTGTATCGGCACCGCTTTGTCTCTGTCAAAAAGGTCATTAAACTCGCCTAACTGCGTAATTCCCAGCCTCCTGCTCCAGACTCGCTCCATAGCCCTTCCTTTCCCTCGACACCCAGCGCCACTTGAAAAAAAAATTTATTATTGCTAATAAACAAGGTTGTTGGGTTTTTTTTTTTAACCCCTTCTAGCTTGTTCCCCCATGGGTGTTGCTCCATCCTACGGAAAATGACAGTTTCTCTTTATTTGTTCTCAGGAGGAAAGGGGAAGGGGGCCAAGCCCCTCCTGCACAGTTGGGGGAAGATGGGTGGGCGGCAAGTACCAGAGTGCATCTCAGATGCCCTCCGAGTGTAAGGATTTAGCTATCTTCCCCCCAAACCCCTGCGGTTGCCGGGGGCCGTCAAGTCCTGCCTTCCAAGGCAGAGGGTCTGCCTGGGCAGTCCCACCGCTACCAGCTCCCGCGGCTCCCCTAGCCCAGCGGGGACAATTCCCTTTGAATCCTGTCTTCCCGGAGCCCCAGCCCCAACTATGCCTCCCCGAGAGATGAGCTTAGGGAGGGAACCCGGTTCCCGGGTCCGTCTCCCGTCGCCGCCGTCTAGCCTGCGCCCGCTGCGTGGGAGCTGGAAGGCGAGCCTCCGCAGACGGCGGGCTCCGCGTCCCTCTGCTCCGGCGGGCGCGTCTCCTCCAGCTGGTCGGGCCGCTAGGCTGCCGCCGTCGCCCAGCTCGCGGTGCCAGCTCTCCTGCTCCACGCCCGGCTCCCAGGCTCCGCGCCCTCGCAGTCGAAGGGACTGGGGGCGGCAGGGCGGATGGGGACATCTGGGAAGCGAGGAGAATCCTCGTTCTCCGGGAGTCCCCCCAAACCGGGTCCAGGGTCCCCTTCCCCGCCCTCTGCGCAGGTGTGAGCGCGCGAGTGTACGCCTCGGCGGGCGTGAGTGTGAAGTGTGTGTGCGCGGGGGAGTGCGCGGAGGGAGCGCGGGCGGCGGGCGGCGCGGAAGGCGGGAGGCAGGGCGCGGGGAGGGGGCTGGGAGGGAGTGTGCGCGCGCGTGCAACTCCACTCCGGGGCTTTGTGCGAGCCCGGGCGATAGCATTGGCGGCGGCTGGAGGAGGAGCGGCCGGAGACGCGTGCAGCCCGCCCGCCAGCGCCCGGCAGCCGGGGCAGGTGGGAGCCCGCGCGGGAGCCGAGCCGACGCGAGCCGGAGCGGAGTCCGAGCGGAGCCCGAGCGGAGCCCGGGCGGAGCCCAGGAGCCTCGCTCTCGGGCGGCCCGTGGGCGGCAGCCGGGCGGGGCGGGCGCCGGCGGGGCGGCCCCCCAGTAAGATGTGCGCGGCGCCGCGGGGCGCCCCCCACTCGCAGCGGCGCTCGGGAGCCGGGCAGCTGGGCCAGGCGGCGCCTCGGGGGCTGCTGCGCGCCCGCGCCTAGAGCTGCCGCCCCAGGGAGCCCGCCACGGCCGCGCCCCGGGCACGCTCGGCGGCGCCCAACGATGACCGCTCCCTGGCGGCGCCTCCGGAGTCTGGTTTGGGAATACTGGGCCGGGCTCCTCGTGTGCGCCTTCTGGATCCCGGACTCGCGCGGGATGCCCCACGTCATCCGGATCGGTAAGGGCTCCCCGGAGCCGGGGGTCTCTGTGCGCCCGGGCGGGGGCGGGCGCGGGGAAGCCAACGAGCGCGATCCCAAGAGATTTTTCCCGACCTCTGCGGGCCGCCGGGGCCGGGTGACCACCGGGGGCTCGTCCCTTGGAGGACAAAGTTCCGAAGCCGGGGTCACGGGCCTTACTTAGTGGGGAGGAGGCAGCCGGGCCGCGGAGGGCGAGGGGCCCTTGGAGAGCGCCCGTGAGAGGCCGGACCTGGCGGAGAGGAGCGAAGCGTCCCAGCCCCAGCCCGAGTGGCGGGCGCGTTTCCCGGCCACTGCCGGCACGACCGGCCACAGACCGAGTTCTGAGACCGGGCTTCTCCGCGGAGCGGGAACCCTGCGGAAGGCGCCAACTTCTCTTTCCTCCGCGCTCCCGGCAGGCCCCCGCCCCCACCTGGGGCACCGCTCCAGCGGCCGCGGCGGGGACGCGAGGGACGGCTTCGCAGGACGGGGGCAGCGGGTCTCTCCTCCCCGCGGTCTCCTCCAGCCTCGGGGAAGGGGGGGGGGATCCAGCCCAGTGGCTTGGGGGTAGGGGAGGGGCAGTCCCCGGCCGGTCACTCCGGCGTTCCCTCGCGGCTAGGGGGAAGGGAGCGAGAGAGCCTTTCTGCTGCGGCCGCGAATGTGGCGCGAGGGATGCGAGCGGCTTTCAAAGTTAGCCGAAATCCCTCCGCAGCTGGCGGCGGCTGGCGGGGCCGCGCGCGGCTTTCCGGGGCTGCCGCGTCTCTGCTCTCTTCTCGCCTGAGACTCCGACTCCGGGCGTTAACTTTGTTGTGGCCGCCGCAGGCACCCTTGTAGACAGCGCTCCGGACAGCGCGGCAGACCCTGCGGGTCCCAGGCCCGCGACCGCCAGGGTTGGGCCCGGCCTGGCCACGCGGGAGCCTCGGCCACGCAGGCTCTGCGCCTGCCGCCAGGCCGGAGACCTGGGCCTCCTGGGTTCGCGAGGCGCCACCACCAGCATCTGGCACAAGGCGGGCAGAGCTCTCCTGAGCCAGGGCCACCTTCCCCCGCCTCGTGGCTCTTCTCCAGGAGAGGACTGCTGGTGGCTTGAGGGGATGCGGGGAGCCGAGGTCAGACTTGGTTTCGGTACTTGAGGTACTAGGAGGTGGTCAGGAATCCGGGGTGTTTGGGGGCATGTCTTCGTGGCTCGCTCTTGGATACCGCAACCTCCTGAACTCAACATCCGGATGGGGGTAGAGCGCGGTGCTCAGCGCTGCGCACGCACGCAGGGGTCCTTCAGTCCATGCCCGGGACCCTGGTAGACTCGCACCCCGCACCCCGAGGCGAAGGAGACATAGGAGTCCAGGCACGGGACTCTGGGGACATCCCTCACGGTCAGACTTAACCCTTTGCAGCCCAGGCTGCTCTTGGCAAGCCAAACACACACACACACACACACACACACACACACACACACACACACACACACACCAAAAATCATGTCTTTTATATCTGCTCTTTTGCCTGCTCCAGCTCCCTGTTTGATTACCATTCCAGGGGCAGGCAAAACCTTAGGAGTCGGCCAGCACTTCTTTTATTCCCTCCTTCTTTCCCTGTCTTTTGGGGACCCTACATAGTAGGATGCCCTTGAGAGAAAGGAGGGGGGCCCCAAAAGGTGCTCTGTGCCCGTCCCACGCATTGCAGCTTCCTTTCCTCTGCAGGGGGAGGGGGGCGGAGAGCTGGGTATGCTCCCTGCCTAGCCTCAGGGGTGGAGGTCTCTGGGGCCCCAGCAAGTCAGGAGCCCGTGAGGACAGCCCCAGAAGGATGAGCCAGGGAGGGGTCGGATGGCTATCCTTAGCTGCCTCCTCTTACTGTGAAATTGACTTCACTGGGGGGGCTCTTCACTGCCCTGAAGGGAAGCCCCAGCCTGCCTGCCCTTTCTTGGGTTCAGCTTGTAATAATGCAATTAAGGATGGCAAAGCCCTCCTCTCTTCTAATCTTCTTCGTATTAAGCCCCAGGATTAATTAGCATGTCGGCCCAAGCCATTTATATCCTAGAGCCCTGCCCCATTTGATTCCCAGGCGGAGGACTGGGGTGCTGTGTGGATGCCAAAGGTGACCGCTGGAGCTGTACCAGCTTGGACTGAGGATGGGAAGGTTCTGAGGCCTCTGGGCTTCTCTGGAGCTTTGCTGAGGAACTGAACTTCCAGCCTTGGGAGTCCAGGCTGGAGCTTTAGCTGGGACCAGGGAAACAGTGGACATGGCGGGCCCATGGGCTCGGGAGTGCACGCATATGTGTGCACGTGCGTGCCTGTGCACGCGCGCGCGAACACACACACACACACACACACACACACACTTATGCAGAAACCCAAACACAGCGGCTTAGCTGGGTCCCACACCATCTCCCTTTTCTGATTCACCCGTGGCATCAGAAAAGGGCTGCAGGAATTGAGGTTCTGGAAATGGGGTTCGGGAGTGTGCTGGGTGCTTCTGGTTCCTGAGATTGGTGCCTGAGCTGGCTGTGCCTGGAGCCGAATTCTCCAGCAGGCAGGCATCCTCAAACACCAGCTTGGGAGAGGGTTTTCCTGCAAGTGTGTGAGGGGCTCTCGGGGCTGGGGAGCAGCGTGCCCGCCTCTTTCTTTGTGCCTTTTTTGGGGGCTGAAATTTTCTCTTAGACAAGGAGATGGATAGCTCAGCAGTGTGACAGAGTGTTCAAACAATCCATCTTGAATAGATGAATTGCATTGCTCTGTCTTTTTGTAATTGTGTCTATCAGAGAGAGAGGTCAAGGCATTGATTGCTTGGATGGTTTGCAAGTAACAAAGGAGAGTGAGGGAGAGAGCGAGGGAGAGAGAGTAATTGGATTGTAGTCTGCGGGAAAAAATGATCATTGATTATTTTATATGAATATGTGAAAGATGTATCTGCGTGTGATTATCAAGTGTCGCTCATTGAAGGTTTTCAAGGCATATTGTTCGGCATTTTATTATTACTCTTATCATCGTTATTATTGTTGGGATGGATTCTGCTCTTCACTCATGGGAAGCAGTTTAACGCGTGGATCTTCTCAGACGGGCTTCAGTGACCTTTTGCGGGAACCTGGATTACCTGGTTATATGACCTAGAAGCTGAAGGGGAGGGGCCTTAGGCTGGGAGCTAGGAGGCCAAATTGCACTGCCCCCTCCCCCACCTCGAGCCTCAGTTTCCCCATCTGCAAAACACCGTTGGGTTGGCTGTGATTGTTTGGGATATTCTGTGGCTTCAAAGTGCCTTTTTGTGCAGACTGGTGGGGATGGGCTGTGCTGTTAAAGGTTTCGTGGTTACATGAGGCTCTCTCGTATTCCGTGCGTACCATAGGATCGAAGGCCAGCTTGGAACTTGAAAAGGGAACCAGACAGTGGTGGCAGCAGCCGGGGAGCTCTGGTGGATGGTGATGATCTCTAGCCAGCCAGGGGGAGGTTCAGAGCCAAATGACTGCAGAGACATAAAGCAGGTGTATGTGTTGGGGATGGGGGTGGGGTAGAGAGGGAAGGGCTGGCTCAGCTCTGGACTCTCTGAGCATCTACGGACAGCAGAACAGATGAGCCTCAAGACCCCGAACCTGGTCTGGAGGAGGGGGGTACCCAGCAGGCAGTTGCAGCAGTCTGTCCCCAGGGAATGAGATCCTCTTCCCGCCCCCCCCACCCCGAGTTCCCAACCCAGCCCCATCTTCATCGTCTCCGATCAGTTCACCCAAATGGTCCTGAACATTCGTCTCCTGAGTTTGGGAGCCGTGTGTAAAACAATGAGGAATTTCTTACAGTGACTGGTGATACGCTGAAGCATTGCCGCCTTGTAGGAGCAGACAGGAGCTGAATGAAGATCAATAGGGTTTTCCCCCCTGGAAGTAAATAGCTTCAGACAAGACCTGGGAGTGGCCCGAGGGGCCTTGGAAGGTATTAACTTGAGCAATTTCCGCCTCCACTTTCCAGCCCAGCCGCTTCTGTCAGCCCGGGCTTCCCTCTTCCTCAAAGCGGGAGTTTAATTTCTTCATGATGCCTGCCTCTCGCTGCGCTAAACAGTCTTCTGACATCAGGATGATCTGGGGTTTGTAGAGGTGGCTTACGCAGGGTGGGCCGGGCACTGTGTCCTGACGCTCTTCCAAGGTCACTTGCATGCCCCTGCTGCTGGCCTGACAGCAAGCCTAGCCCTCTGTGCTATTTTGAAAGGGCTTTGAGGGGCAGCTCTTCAATCCCCTACCCTTTCAGGAATGCAAGGGTACTTGGCTGCTTTTAGGACCGTTTCCAGGGTCTGGGAGCCTCCCTGAGTCCTCATGTTCTGGCAGGCACTGTTTGCCCCTGCTCTGTGAAATGGCCCCCTGCGAGGGTGGGGGCAGGAAGCACAGATTCCTCTGTGGACATCATAGCCCTCCCTCCTCTCGGGGGAGGTACGAGGCCGTGTACAGGGGAGGTGGCAGAGGCTGCTCGGGGTGCCCTTTTCAGAGGAGACTCATGCTCAGCAAATGGGTCTGTTTCTGGTCTGCTGAGGCCAAGCCTCCTCCACCCTGTGAGAGACAGCTGCCCCTGCCTCCTGTGGCTTCAGCCTGAGCTGCACCCTGTTTGCTCCGGACCCTCCAGAGGGAGGGCAGAGAGGCGAGAGCCAAGGCTCCGTTTGGCTGGGCAGCGGCAGAGAGGGATCTGGGGAGCTCCAGGTCCTGCCCAGCAACAGAGAGGACCGAAGTCCAGGCAACAGGGCTGGTTGCCCCCCAGGCTGGTGTGGTGGGGCTGCAGCTTTGGCTGGCTGGCTGGCTGGGCCCAGGGCCTGGCGCAGACAGACTTGTTCCCTGGAAGAGCTCTTCTCCCAGGTGCCGATTCCCCAACAGCGGCACCAGGGGGCAGTGTGCCTGTGTCGAGGTCTCCCTGCATCTCCCGCCTGGGACCCCACCTGGGTCGGAGTGACATCAAAATAATGCACAACAATGCGACAAGACAATGATCCCAGCTTACGGAGCCCTTACTAGGTGCCAGGCATCACGGTGTTTCCCACACTGACTGGTAATGTGGGTGACTAGTAAGTGCTCAATAAATGCAGCTGCATTTTCCTTCCTACCCTCCCCCTCCCATTTTGTTTAGCCTTCACCACCCTGAGGGCATTGTTTCCATTTTGCAGATGAGAACACCAAGGTTGGCAGGGTCACTAGGGCAAGATCACACAGGCAGCGAGTGGTAGATGGAGGGTGAGGGCTCCTGTCAGCCTGACAGCAGGTCCTCCGTGTTCTGTGTCGTTGGAAGATGGGGAAGCAGTGGCGCGCACAGGTGTGGAGTGGAGCACCCCCATCCCCATGGCCCTGGGTGCGGAGTGTGTCCTCCCAAGGCCCGGCTGTGTTTGGCCTGCTGTTCGAGGCGGCTGTGAAGGTTCTGTGACATTTAACCCTGCCAGTGCCGGTTTTCAGAGTCCAATAGCCTTTGTTGCTGGACTGTGTGGCCGACATGCTTCCTGTACAGGAAAGGATGGACGGTCTTCTCCACCCTCCCACCAACACATGCTTACACGGCTACATCCCGCCTCGACCAGGCTTCTGGACTCTGCCCAGTGCTTCACTGAAAGCCCGAGATAAAGGATGGACTCTCCCTTGGATCTGGCTCGTCCGCCCATAGGAATCCTTCTGCTCCGGGGACCCCAGCCTACGTGTCCCCCTGGCAGCCACCGAGCTGTCCTCAAAGGCATTGTCAGAGCCTCGAGGAAAAGGCTCCGTGTTTGTGTCTCCTCCTCCCTTCCATCCTCATCAGCCAGTGACCTGGCCAGAGAAGGTGCTCGGTGAATCGTTCCTTGTTCTTCTTCCCCTCACCTCCCTTTTCCCTCCCCAGTCCCATCCTCTCTCCCTTCCAACATCCTTTCCAGGCTAATAGGTTTTATGGTCATTTTATTTTTAAGCAAGAGTCCCATTCTGACCTTCCAGATAGAGCCTGCCTTGCCAGGAACGGAGCCAGGTGGACAGTATGAAGCCACCGACGCTGGGCTCTGGAATATTTGTTGCTCTCTCAAAGACACTGTGGGAGGGGCGCCTTAATCCGTCGATTAAGTGTCTGACTTCAGCTCAGGTCATGATCTGGTAGTTTGTGAGTTCGAGCCCCGCATCGGGCTCTGTGCTGACAGCTCAGAGCCTGGAGCCTGCTTCAGATTGTGTCTCCCTCTCTCTCTGCCCCTCCCCTGCTCACACTCGGTCTCTCTCTTTCTCAAAAATAAATAAGCATTAAAAAAAAACCCTGTGGGTAGGGTGTGGGACCATGGTGCAAGAGCTGCTAGGTCCATCCTTCCCCATGCCACCCCTATGAGAGAAAAGGCAAATTCAAGTTTACCCTTCTTGTCTATCATGTTCCTTCTTCTGGGGGACACAGGGAGACTGGGATAATGGTGGCTGCCAGGGACTGAACTGTTTTGGAAGTGGGGGAAACTGCATGCTGAGAACCCCTAAAGAGGTGACAGATTTGGGATGAGCACAATCAGAGGGCTCATGTTATTTTCCAGGGCCTCAGTTTCCCCTTATGTAAAATGGGGACGATGCCATCTGCCTCACAGAGCCAAACAAGTATGACATCTTTTCCGAAAAGCTTACATGCTGTCCCAAGATCGGCATTTCTTCTTGTTGTTCGAGAGGTCTGACGCCAGCACAGGGCCATAACTTGGGTGAGGCGAGCGAGGTAGCCCGGGAACAGATCTGAAGCAGGCTTTCGAGTGGTGACCCTGCACTTGCACGACTGACCACGCAAGCGGGCACTTCCTTAAGTTTCGTGCCCCTAAGTGTATCATTGGCTGGGACCTGCACCAGTGTTTGCTCATGGAGTCCCTGTTTACTTTTGCTTCTTTTTGGGCCCCAGGGACAAAATCCTACTTGAGTGTGATTGGGAGTGGGGACGCTGGGTCGAAGGCCAAGGGGTTGGGCTTGACGACAACAAGTCATTATGATTTTGCTTCCGTTCCCCGTTGGCCATGTTTTACAGCAGCACAGAGCACTCGGCCCTGCCTTACCTTGTTTTATTCCCTCTGGAGTTATGTCCAGGGTCCCCTGCCTTTTCCTCCAAGCCCGGCCCTCTCCTCTCTCCAAAGCTCACTTTCCCATGCCCCCCTCCTTGCTTCCTGGAACCTCCGAGCCTTGTTTACTAGTGCTGATTGGCCGTGGCTGTGGTTTTGCTTGTGGGTGTGACTAGGGCTTTCTTTAGTCCATGTGCGTCCTGCCTCCCCCCATTAGAAGCTGCTCCAGACTGTGTAAGGCCAGCTCCCCCCGCATCACTACTTAGAGGCAGAATGAAGGTTTTTTTCTTTTTTTTTTGAACCAAATAATGTATTTCATGGATTCATTGACTTCTCCTCTACCTTCTCCCTTCTCTGAAGTCAGTACATGTCTCCCCTGTCATAGCTGGGATTGCTTACAGGACTTTCTCATTTGTGGCATCTCGACACATAATGGCGTGTCTGGGGTTTGATGAAATGTGGTGGATCTGAGTTAGGCTGGGAATCTCCCATGTCGACGCCATGTGACCTTGGACGAGTCACTTTACCCCCGGGCCTCCGTTTCCTCATCTTTAAGATAGAGATATTAGGATTAAGTGAAACTATATTCAGATGTTTTTCACCTTCCAAAATTTCGTCTGGCCGACCCTTAGGGGATCGTCTTCACAGAATTAGCATGAGGATTAAACACGATAAAACGGATACAGCTCTTTGCACAGTGCTTGATGTTTAATAAATGTTGGAGAGAAAGAGTGCCCCGATGGTGGAGGCCATGCTCCTGCCATCAGACTGTGAACTCTGAGGCTGTCTGCTTCCTGTGTACCCTCTGCCAACCCTGGTGCCCAGTACTCCGTGCAGCTCCATGTCTGGCATTTACCCACGTGTCCACACACCCACGTGCCCCATAGTGGAAATGGTAGGGTCCGGCTGCCTGTGACAATTATCCACCACATTAGGGGGAGAGAGAGGTGCCCTTCAGGATGCTTCTGTGTGTCAGCTCCCAGACTCCTCCTGGCCTGCTATTTATCATGTACCTGCAGCCCCCTGGGGTGCTGGTTCTTCCTCACATTTGCAGTGTTTTAGTTGAAATGCATTTTGTGTGTATTTGAACCGAGGAGACCCTGTTTGTGGGCTGCTCTTTAGGGACTGATCCAAAGAATCCTTGTCAGTCTGTCTTGGATGTAAGGTTCAGTCTTGCTTCTTGGACAGGCCAGTGTGGCCCAGAGAGGGTCTGTGGCTGGGCCCCAGGGGATGGAGACCGCTGGCTCTGCTGGGAGACACCAGGTAACGAGGCCACAGCAAGAGCTGGGGAGGAGAGAGTCCCCATGGTGATCATACGGATCGGAGATAATGAGATGGAGTGCGATCCGGGGGGAGTGGCAGCTTCGACTCCAAATCCTTTGGTGCCACGCTGAATGGTGGTTAAGGAAGGCAGGGAAAAAAAGGGAGCGAGAAGGAGCTAAGATTCCAGTTTGTGTGAAGAGGGTTCCAATCCATAGGAGACAATTAAGTCTGGAGCTATTAAAGGGACTGATGCAGACAGGCTGCTGTTGAAAGGGGGTTTATAGAGTTCTCCGAACAACTGCAGGGATGAGCTCTTTAAATATGGGAACGAGGGAGACTTCTGCAAAGCCTTCCTGCATCTGCTTTGCAGAACTGAAATATGCTATTCCAAAAAGCCTGCCCAATTGGGCGGAAAAGCAGAAGCAGGGAGCCAAGGACTTCCCAGGGCTCCACGCATCACATTTCCTGTCTGCAGTGGAGAATCACAGAATCTAGGCTGAAAAGGACCCCTGGGGTCATTCTAGGCCTCTGGTTCTCAAACAGCAGCTTGCATCCAAATCACCTGGAATACTCATTAAAATACAGATTGCGGGGGCCCCACCTACAGATCTTCTGATTCAGTAGGTCTTGGGTGAGACCTGGGATTTTACATTTTTGACGGGTCCCCAGAGAATGCTGATGCTGCTTCTTGGGCACTACCCATTGAAGACCACTGGAGGGACCCCCCCCTTTACAGGGGGATATCTGGTCTTTGATTGAACACCACCTGAGATAGGAAACTTACTACTTTTGACTCTCTTTTGTTCTTTACCTGAATGTTTTGGCTGACTCCAATCTTTGTTGCAAATTTCTCCCTGAAATTTGTCTCCCTGCAGTTCCGGGGAAGGCAGTAGAACATGGATGTTGTCAGTATAGGTTCTGAGATCCATCTGTCTGAGTTTAAACCCTCTTCCCCCATCCAGGCTCTGGCACTTAGGATAAGTCACTTAACTTCTTAGCTCTTGATTTCCTCTCCTGAAAAATGGGGATAACAATAGATTTGGCTACATGGGATCATTGTGAGAATTAATATGCCTGGCACAAGGGAAGCTTTCCAGGCACTTTTACAACCTAGCCTTGTGGAGAAGTTCATTGGTTCTGGAATCTGCTGGCCTGAGTTTGAGGGTTGCCTCCATTACTTCCTGCCTGTGTGATCTTGGGCAAATTAATCCAATAATAATAATAATAATAATAATAATAATAAATAATAGTACGTGCCTCACAGAGTTGTTGTAAGGATTAAATGAATGAATGCATGTGAAGTATTTAGACTACAGCCATGGTAAGCACTCAAATGGTGTCCGTTACTCTTACAGTACAATAGCCATTCCTGCTGGTTCTGGTTCTGTTTTGCTCCCTATCCTCCCATGGAACCCTATGGAAGTGTCAAAATATTTCTCCAAATTAAAGTTGCTCCGTTCTTCCTGCGTGGTGTTGAGAGCTAACCATGGTACTGTTTGTGTATTATACCCAGTAAGCGCACAGCTTCCTTGGACCTCAGCTTCGGGGTCTCCTTGTTCAGCCCAGGCCAGCTGAGCCTCCTCAGCAGCCGCTCCGCTTTGGCGGGTTGTACTGAGTTGGGAGTCTCTTGAGATCACCTGGTCTTTTTCACAGGTGTCGCTGCTGATCTATAACTTCTCTCATCTTCCCTTTGGCGGTTGATCTTTTGAGCCTAAAGGCAGGAGCTGCCATTTATCCTCAGTAAATCCTATCATTGAACCTTCAGGCAGTTATTCTTGCTCCTTGTTTCTGGACCCACCAAAGCCTGTTCCTGGTTCAACATCCTCAGGAGCAGGCATGGATTTCACCTTCTTCCTCCCTAGTCTCCCTCTGGGGGTCAGTGGTAGAGAGGTTAAGTGGTCATTGGCCTACACTACAGTTGGGGCTGGGAACCACTACTCTGGACAGTGTGGCTTTTGTGGCTCTCATTGCATTATTTGGCTTGCTTCATGCCCTCTGAGCCTGAGATGAACCTGCCTTCCTCCCCTTCAGCTATGTCTGCCATCGACACATTAAGCAGGCAATGACCAATGTCAGAGTCTGTTGGCTTAATTCAGTGATCATGGATCCACTCTCCTATACTTTAACCCACTTCAGAACCCCACTAGTTTCCTTATGCTTTCAGGCCCTTTATGACCTGCCCTGGTTGGCAGACCTATACTTTCTCCCTCCTTGCCTCATACACACCGTGCTCCACTGTCCTGAACATCCAAGTTCCCAGGACACGCTATGCCTTCCCTCACACCCTGGGCTCTTGCAATTCTTCCTGGACAACTTCTAGTCATCCTTTGGGTTTCACCAAACGTGTCTTTTCCTCCAGGAAGCTTTTCTTCATGCCTAAACACTTCTTTGGGTCCCCACAGCACCCTGTACTCCCTTATTGTAGCACTTACTGTATAAGCAGAGACCACAGATGGCTTATTTCACCACTTTATCTGCTGTGTCTAGCATGGCGCATGGCACATAGTAGATGATTAATAACTATCTGTTGAATAAATGAATGCATTGATAAATACAGTCATTTGAGTAGAAGTCCGCGTACCCGCCCTGTTATTCAGCTCAACGCTTTTTCCATCCGGCCAACAAGATTTCATGAAAGACATTGTTAGATTCTTCTACAAAGTCAAAGTTCTAACGATGTCTGTGGTGTTCTGACACTTGAATTCAGCACCTTCTGTGCCAAGACTTTTCCCATGTAGTCTCTTGGGCAGATCTGGAATATTCAGGGGGAGTGGATCCTTCCTTCCCAGAGCTAGATTGGCCTTTATAACCACTGGTTCATATCATGACGATTCTCCTCATGGGAGAGACACAAGCTCTCTGTTTCAAGGAAAACCTCCTGACCTCCCTGACCTCACCTGTTTCTGCTTCCCACTTGCCCCTCAGCATCCCTGCTGCTCTGTTGGGTTGCTGAACCCACCAAGGGAACTTCCGCTATTCATCCTTAATAGGCTGGCCGCTCAAGACAGCTGCTAGACAGGGCTGTTGTGCCACTTGCACTGTGGCCAGCCATAGATCAGGCCTCTCTGTTTTCCGTCCTTACCACATCATTTACTCCTGCTAGGAGGTCTAGACACCAGGTCTACAGGCCAACCTTGTGTAAAGCAGAGGTGTTCCGGCTGTACAGACGGTCAGCCTGGGGCACTTAGCCATGGGGATGAGTGCATCATCCGCACTGGGTTCTTGAGAGTGTGAATGTGTATATTTCTATGTGTTAGTGCACTTTTAAGAAATAACCAGTTGGAGGTTTGCATCTCTAGCATAGGCTTCTTCCCACGTTGGTACTCAGCAGCCATTCTTTACCCTAAGCCTGTTAAGTGGATCAGTGGGAAACCAAAGACTTAGGTGTTGAAGTGATGGTCCCAGTTCCTGACTGTGCCGATTGGTCTGCTGCATTTGTGTTGCTGAGAGTGAGGCCAGGGCAGGTTTGCAATGGGGCCCTGGACTTCCCCTCTTAAGCTTGATGGAACCAGGCTCTGCCCTGAGGCCGTGCCCTCCCTTTCTTGCCTCCCTCCCCAAGGAAACAGATGACACATTATGGGCAGAAAGAGCCTGTTGCCTACATGGCCATTTTTCCTGCCCAGTTTAATAGAGGTGACAGCCGTCTATTTTACTTGTCTCGTAACATCGAATCAGTAAATAAAATATGGGTGAACTCTCAGGTTTAGCTGAATTATGGCTGGTCCATGGGGATGGAGGGCTGTGGGAGAGCCGAGCAGAGAGATTGAATCCCTGGCTTGTTGCAAGAAAACCTGAGCCACGTGTCCTCCTGTGGCTCTAGGAAATCTTCCAGGGCTGAAGAAGGCCAGGCAAGGTCACCCTATTGGACTGTCTCTGAGCCCATGGAAGAGCCAGAACACAAGAGGGGATACCCCAAATGTTGGAACTACAGGGGTACAGTACTTGTCCCTATTCTTTCCTATCACAGATTGGGATACTGAGGACCAAAAGGTGGACATGATTTGTGCCACATCCCTTGGCAAGCTGTGGGATGAAAGCATGAAGCCAGATGAAAACATGAGTCTCTGACCCCCAGTATATTAAAAAAACTCAATCCATGTCTCTCTGTCTCTGTCTCTGTCACACACACGCACACGCTTGAAGCTTTACCTTTTCAGTCTTGAGATAGAGACTAAATTTTTGTAATGCTGAAAAACAGACCTTTAACACATTTTTCCACACTGAGGGAGAAGTACAAGCCAGATTCATGTGTGGTTAGAAAGGCTTGTAGATCATGGATACACCCGATGAAATTCCCACGAGGCCAGGAGATTAAGGTTCACCCCAACCTCTGTGTTCAGCACCACGGAGAGCAGCCAGGCCCTTGGGTAGTGAGTGGGCGCCATCTGCCCACTGACTCTTCTGGCGGGGGTGATGTGGTTATTGTGAGGCCTTGCTTGCTAAACAGGCATTCTTTTTCGGAATGCTATTCCTCCAGGATTCCGGTGTTCATAAACTGGGCTGAGGTGTTTAACAGGCACACAGTAGGCTAATTTGTGGTCGTTCAAATCAAGCAATTCACAGCAAAAGAAAATGAAGGGGAGAGATAGAAATTTCTCCTTTCCTCCCCCCCGCCACCCATGTAAATTGTTCCTAAGCCTTTGGTGCCTTGTACAGCTTGTCTGCTAGGGAGCAGTAGCAGATGACAAAACGAGTGAACGTTCTATTGTCAAATATCACACCTGATACCAAGCATCTTTGCTCGGGTTGTCAGCAGCATCTTTCACATTGCATTTGGTAAGTAGGCTTGTATTATGTATTTTTATCCTGCTAAATATGATTTCTTAAAAGTATTTTGTGTGTTATTATTTCCTGAGTTGTGGAACCCTGCGTACCTATAATAGAGACGTATTTTCTGCTAGTAAATAAAATTACTCCTCGTTCAGGTGATGGGAATGAAATGTGTCACAGCTCTGTGGTTTTCCCCAAAGAACTCCAGTGGTACCAGGTGCTATGCCACCTGGATAGTTCTGGGAAGCCTTGTGATTGGGCTGGGTATTGACAAAGGTCTCTCCTAGAGAGGAAAGTCACTCTGTGAGTGGCCTCAGCATACCTCCGAGAACGGGGTAGGTTGGGTCCATTACCGAGGTACTCGGGGTTGGCCAGAGCACCTGGCCTAGAAGCCAAAGAGCTTAGGAATCTAAGAGTATTTGAGGGACGCCTGGGTGGCTCAGTTGGTTAAGCATCTGACTTCGACCTAGGTTATGATCTTACTGTTAACGAGTTCGAGCCCCGCATCAGGCTCTGTGCTGACAGCTTGAAGCCTGGAGCCTGTTTCAGATTCTGTGTCTTCCTTTCTCTCTACCTCTTCCCCACTCGATTCTGTCTCACTCTCTCAAAAATAAATAAACATTAAAAAATTTTAAAAAAAAGGAATCTAAGAATATTTGAATGATGGAGTCTGAGGAATTGACACATGCCTCTGAACAAGGAGTGACATTTAAGTACACGGGCTCCGAGGACATAGGAGACAGAATGGCACCTTTCAGTCATGCAGCAGAAAGATCTGGAATGGGCAGAGGGGAAGTGTGCTATGGTGCCTACAAAGCAGGGCTCCTTCAGAGTCCTGGCTTGAGAGATCTCAGGAAGAAAGGATTGTTTTTTTTGTTTGTTTTTTTGTTTTTTTTTTTTTGCTGCTCCTGCTTGGGTTCAGAGAATCAAAAAATCTGCTTTGGAAATGCGGCTATTTTTATGCTGTTTGTAATTTAGTGTTTATTTCCTGTCGTTTTTGCATGGACTCTGGGCTGACTCACTGAGTCACCAAATATCGGTGGAGCATCCACCCTGTGTACTGCAGAGCGCACAGGAAGGGACTTGTGGAGGGTCTGGGGGCATGAAGTGGCCTCTCGGGACCTGGTGGTAACTCAGTGGTCTCCTGGTAAGTCCATGTAGGTGACCTTCAGTGATAGCCATGGCTCCTTGAACACTCAGATAACATGCAGTTCAGATCAGAACCCCACAGTTGGATCTTCCTCATTCTCCTGGGTGCTGGGGAGGAACACTAAGGCTCGGAGAGAAGAAACAAGCTAAAAACCACACAGCAGAGCCAGCTGGGAAGCCATGTCTGTTCCCTTTCACCCTTTATACCTCTGCTCTGCTTGCCTTGCTTCTAAACCATATTACTTCCAGGATGCCTGGGTGGCTCCGTTGGTTAAGCATCTGACTTTGGCTCAGGTCATGATCTCTCGGTTCATGGGTTCGAGCCCCACGTCGGGCTCTGTGCTGATGGCTAGCTCAGAGCCTGGAGCCTGCTTTGGATTCTTTGTCTCCCTCTCTCTCTGCCTCTCCCCTGCTCATGCTGTCTCAAAAATAAACAAACATTAAGAAAACTTTTTTAAACCATATCACTCCTTCCATTGTTCTGACAGCTCCCTCACTCCTGAGCTGTCACAGCGCATCGTGGGGGGCCCCCCTCAGGACTCATTTTGGCCAGTTGTCTGTCTCTGGTCAGAATGGAACCTTAGCTTTTCTAAACGGGACAGGTGAGTAAGTGTACATAAGGAGGAAAGGTAGGGGTAGGGATTGGTATCTGTTTTTTGTCTCTGAAGAAGTGATTCTGTCTCCTTTGGTGGGAAAGTTTTTCTTTCTGGCTAACTCACATTCTTCCTGGGGCAAATCTATCTCATCCATGACATGACATGGCCATTTGTGGAGTTTGGGAAGGAACATCTAGATTGGGAAACAGTAGCTTCAGGGACTTCTGTTTCTTCGGCTGCAGCAAAGAAAGTCTCAAACAATTAAGCTGAAATGGCTACACTGTCCCTCACACGGGCTCAGGCAGATTTATAAGATTTTCTTCTTTAAAAAATTGGGATTTTTTTTTTTCCGTGGAGACCATGATTTATGGAATAATCAATTTCTTTATCTACCTAACATATTGGAGTGATCCGTCCGCGCAGGCATCAATTTCCCCCAGGGGCCGGAGGGGGCCGACAACCTTTTGAGCCTGACTCACCCAACAGATGGCTTTTTCTGTGAGCGACTTTGATCCCAGAGTCTGGCTCTGAGCCCCACAGTAAGGAAGGTCTGGGGCTCCTGCAGCCCCACTCTTTGAGCAGAAATGCTGATACTTTCTCCTGCTTAGTGTCAGCCCCAACTGGAGAGGAGTCAGGTCCAGCACTTGGCAGCCTCCTGGTACAGGCATGGAGGCTGAGAGGGAGGTCAAAATCCAGAGCTTGGAAATGTGAAGGTAAGGGTTGTCATTCTCTTCATCTCTGAAGGCTATGGTGTAGAAAGGGGAGCAAACCTGGCCTTAGAAGTCCCAGTGGAGAGAATTGGAGCCAGTGGGACAATGCTCCAAGGAGGCAGAATTTGGTTCAAAGCCGGCCATCTCGTGTTCATTGCTATTTGATGATTAAGTAAGATACCTTAGGAGTGGTGAGCTTCCTGGGATGGGAGATAATCAAGAGCACACTGGCCAAGGATGTTCCCAGGGGTTCCTTTCACCGTGAAATTCCAGGCATCCCCCGCTGTGATGCTCTAAAACCCCAGGCTGTTCTAAGCTCCCTGAAAGGCACATGCCTGCTCTGGTTACACAAACTCCATGAACTCACACACGCTGAGCTCAGAGTGGTGGCTGCAGCCAGCCCCAGGAAGGATCTGTCAACATTTTTGAGCAGTGCCATGCCAAATACACAGGCCTGCCTGGTGTCATGTAATTTGCACGTCCCTCTGCTGTAGGGATGATCACTTTCTTGTGCCGATATAGAAACTGATGTGTCACGGAGAACGGGTGGGTCCAAGGTCACACAACTGGTTGGGGTAGAGCTTTAGCTCGTTCATATAGGCACCTCTTCACTCAGTGAACCTTTCGTCGTGAACACATGCTATGTGCCAGCCCTGTGCCGGGTGCCAGGGCTACAAGGGGGAGCCAGACACACATGCTTCTTGACCTCACAGAACTTGCAGCCTGGGAGGAAAGACAGGCACCAAAGAGTCCCTACAGATTCAAAGCGTGTTCTAGAAGGAAAGTGCAGCCTGCTCGGGAGAGCGTCGGGAAGGGCTTCCCTGAAGAAATGACATTTGGACTGAGACCTGAAGGAGGGGAAAGGGCTGTGAGGGGCAGGTGTTGGGGTGGAGTGAGGGACGTGTCCTAGGCAGAGGGAGTAGCATGTTTAGATGCCCAAGGGGTGGATAGTTGTGTTAAGTTGGACCATATGAAACTACCACGTTTGTAGGTCAAATGTGGCCAAATGCCAGCAGAGTTGTATTTAAAAAAACTGAAGTCTAGTCTGAGTAGAGCGAAGAGAGGGGGTATGGTGAGATATCGCCTGAGTAGTGAGCTGCGTGTAAGGCTCTGTAAGCCAAGGTCAGGAGGCTGGACTTTATCCCAAGGGCACTAGGGAGACATCGAAGACTGTAGGAAGGGAGCAGCCTTTGAAAAGTCATCCTGGTGGCTGTGTGGTGTGACTGCATGGGGGTGAGAGTGGAAGCTGGGGGGCCATGAGGCAGCTGTTGAAGGGGTCCAAGTGAGAGAGGGCAGGGAGATGTGTGGGCAGAGGGAGGGTTAGTTGGAGGCCAGGTGTCCAGAGCTCTCCTCAGAAGCCTGGCTGTTCCCTTTGCCCCAGGCCTGAGCCCTGGAGGCCTGGCCATGATACCTAGGAGTGGACCGTCCCCGAGCCATGTGCCCGTTTGCTGAGCCCTCTGTCGATGGATGCCACATCTGGTCGTCTGAGGGCTCATCTGGGCCTCTGGCCCCATTTCATGGCTCCTGGGTTGACCAGAAAACCCTAGGTGAGTTCCGTCTTCTGGTTCATAAGGCAGTGAGCCCTCCTTGGGTGGTGGGCTGCTCACAGACGCCCCTTCAGCAGGCACGCGGGGCCGCACGTCTGGCCACCAGGTCGGACCTTCTGTGAGTGCGAGGTCTTTGTGACAGCCTGGCTGGGGGGCTTCAGAAAGGGGCTCTGTGGCTGTGCCGAAAGCCCTTCTCCCGCTGAGGATGGAAGCCTCCTTCTCCTTGGCAGTGGGCAGGGGCAGGGGGAGGGGGGAAGGAGGCAGACCTCTGACCTGCAGGGCAGGTGCAAGGGTCACTGATACCCAGGACTGTCACATCCATGGTGGGAGTGACAGCCCCACACACACCTGGCTGGGCTGGGCTTCCCTTGTGGTTTCCATTTCCAGCCCCCCGCGTGGACACGATGTTACTGTGCTCATAGACCTAGCAACCGTGATCTGTTAAAAGCTTACAGTGTGTCAGACAGTGCAAAGAGCATCTTCCTGACATCCGTTTCCTTAATACAGCAAATCTAAGCAGGAGGAACTTTATCCCCACTTTATAGATGAGGAAAAGAACCTGGCGTAACGCACATGGCAAAAGCTTTCAGAAACATTGACTTCACCTTTGTCATCCATCATCATGGCTGCTGCTAGTTTAATTTTTTTTTAATGTTTTGTTTATTTCTGAGAGAGAGAGAGAAAGAGAGAGAGAGAGAGAGAGAGAGACAGCATGAGCAGGGGAGGGTCAGAGAGAGAGGGAGATACAGAATCTGAAGCAGCCTCCAGGTTCTGAGCTAGCTGTCAGCACAGAGCCCGACGCAGGGCTCAAACCCACGAACCGTGAGATCGTGACCTGAGCTGAAGTTGGACGCTTAACCGACTGAGCCACCCAGGTGCCCCACTGCTAGTTTAAATAATGGATGCAAAGGCCTAGCACAGTACCTGGCACACAGTGGGTGCTCAGGGAGTATTTGTTCAACCTGTGTATGCAGATTTGGGAAGAAAACGGGGCGGGTGACCTGGGTCAGGAAAGGCAAAAATGTTGGGAAAGGGGTCTTCCCCAGCTTCCTGGATCCCTGAGGATCCCTTGCTTCTGTCCCCCTGGCTAGATCTTTCTTAGCCTAGCCCCTCCCCTGTCTCCTGCTCCTCGCCCATCCTCCATTCTTCCAGCGAGAGTACTGGATTTTTTGATGCCATTTCTTGGCAGCCATAGGGGAAGCAGGGACAGTGCCCCCTGTCTTGGGAGGGGGTCGGTTGGAAGACCCCCCACCCCCCCATCCTTCAGGGCTTCACCCTGCGGTTGCCTCTGCTCTGTCCTCAGCCACTGGCAGACGCTTCCCTCAGCCCATCCAGCCAGGACTCCTCAGAAACCTCTTCACACACAGACCCATCGTCAGCTCAAGGCAGGTGGTGGGGCTGTTTCTGACCCAGTGCTTCTGCATTCTGTGTTTCCCACCTGAATGCCCTCCCTTCTTCTCCTGCTGCATTTCTCCTTTCTCATACTTCGTGTTCTATCATACGCTCACCTCCTCCGGGAAGCCTCCTCTGATACACCCGGGCAGGGGCACAACCTTCCCTGAGCCTCCCAGTCTTGCTCTACCCTCCGCTGTTATAACACTTCTCGTGGGTGCAGAAATGATCTCCTTCCCCATCATCCCCCGGTGACCGCAGAGCTCATGTTGACGCTTGTGGAACCTCTTGTGTTTGCCTCCAACTAATTGTTTACTTTTTAAAATCTTGTTATTAAAACAACATCAATGACAACATCTTTTGATGGTAGACTTCTTAGCCTTGAATGGAAGAGATTCTCCTTCTGATCTCTTTTTCTAGGTCCTGTCCTCCCCCACCCCCAATCAATTTAATTTTAAGTTGAATTAGTTTCTTAGGCTGAGCTAGCCAACATACTGAAATTGGGATGTTTTATATAAAATGTTGGATTTTTGCTTCTTTTTCCAGGTTCCCACATGCGACAGCCCCCACCTGTCTTTATAGGGCTTCCCTCAAGATGGGGAGGGGGGTGGGAGCATCGACGGTCATGCACGCACTCTTCTTGCTGTGAAATTCAGAGAGAAAGGTGAAGTGTTCTGTGCGGCTGTGTTTTTATGATCAGGAGTGAAGACGAGGCAGAGCAGGAGGGCCGTTTCTTTCAAGCGTTGGTCTCTCACCGGTCCTGCTTCCCCGTCGGGTCCCTCCTGGACTCCTGTAGACACTGAGTCCCTGACCCCCCACGGGGGCCAGGAGCTTCTCAAAGGCAAGGCCCTTATCTCATCCCTGTTTACTGTAATGATAAGAGCTAGCGCTGCGGAGCTCTTTCCCATCTCCTTTAACCCTTACAATGTCCCGAAGGTGGGGGCACTTCTTTCTTCTTTCCAGAGGAGGGATCTGAGCCCTGGCCAGGGGGAGGACCCCTGCAGTAAGTGACGGCGTCTCCTGGATTTGAACGCCGTTCTGCCTGACTCCAGCCCGACCCCCTGTGTATTCCAGCAGCTGTACCAAACGCGGCCCAGAGTAGACCATTCGCGAGTGCCTGATGGAGCAGACGGAATGCCAGCGTCGCGGGAGACCTGCTCCGGCAGTGGGCAGTGCCACGCTGGGGCTGTTCCTGGCTCTTTTCCTTCCTTTGGCACCTGGATGGCTCTCAGTGGGGCTACGTGATCCCAGGGCAGCATTACCCAGGGTTAGGCTAATGTGTGCTGGGCAGAGAGTCTGCTGTGAGCCCTTCACGTTACCGTGTCTTTGAGGCACCAGAACATGGTGGGGGCATCAGAGGTCCGCAGGAGCGTTCTAACAACCTCTGTCTGTGCTCGCTCCCTCTGGTGTTCGCCATGGCCGCAGGCCCATCGTTATGACACAGTCAGCAGCTAATCAGTCCTGGATGATAGACTAGTACCAGACATGCCCTTTCCCACCCGCCTCCGGGCTCTGAGTGGGAGGGCAGCACAGCCTCTATTTCTGCGTCGGCAGGGTCAAAGGAGAATGGGGAGGGCAGGAAGAGGCTGTGCCCGTGCTCTAGTAGGCATAAGGTGCTGGGCAGCCATGCCTTGGCCAGGCTGTGGCTGAGGGGGCGCCTCTAGTGAGAGGGGGTGGGTTGTCTGGTGTCAAGAGTGAGGAGGTGGCTGCAGAGGGAAGACTCAGCAAAGAATGAATCGCTGGCTGTATCTTGAATGGTGTCTGTAAATCCCACCTCGCCCAGATACTGCCTGTTTAAGATTCTAGACATCTGGCCTTTCTGGGTCTGGAAGGGGGTCCCTTCCCGGGGAGGATATCCATGGCTGATGGTGTTAGGTATCGCGCCAGGGGCGAGGCATGAGGGGCTCACTCCTGACACCAGCTGGGAGCTGGCGCGCACTGGAGTTCTCCCAGGCACACAGGTCAGGGCCACCTCCCAGGGCTGAGCTCAGACCCAGCCCACTGTGGGAACTGGAGGTCTTGACTTCTGGAAATTGCAGTGGCCCTCAAGGATCACTGGAGGCATATTTCTTGTGAAAGTCTGTTGGCGTAGCCTTCATTCTTCCCAGTCCTGAGTCGGTCATGCCAGGGACGTCAGCCCTGCCCCCATGTTAGCAGATCTGGGGTCATTCACTTCTTGGGAGCCTAGAACCAGAAGCGGGAGGTGGGGGGCAGGAAGCCCCATGCAACATGGCACGTCCCTTGGACTCAGTGCTTACTGAGCTACGGGAAGTGACTTTGCAACAGCGTTGAGGGAAAGGCATGGTCCCCTTGCCGGGGTAGATGCCAGCCCCTTCACGGGGAGAGAAGAGGAGAGTCCAGGCAGGGGCCTCTCAGAGCCCCACAGATTCTCCATGCTTTAGTATGTGGTCTTCAGGGAGACGTGCCTTCCTCTCTGTCCCACTCAAGGTGGAAAGCACACCCTCTCCTCATCGTCCCTGCAGACAGGCTCACACTTAAAACAAATAAACAAAAAGAGAACTAATAGACCAAGACCAGGAAAAAACTCCCACTAGGACTTAACTGAGGACTTACAATGCCAGCTAGTATGGAGGCAGTTCTGGGTATTCATTCTTCAGTCCCTGCAGCGACCCTATGAGATGGTGCTGTTATCCCTATGTTCAGGTGAAGAACTTGTGTGTGGCTTGGGCCGTGAGAGGACTGACCGGGTCACTCAGCCAGTAGGTGGCAGAGCCCGGGTTCCCAGTGGAAGTCGGCCTCAGAGCCCTGGCCCTTCCCCTTTCACTCTAGAAAGTGTCTGCATACTTAGAGAAAACCCAAATTATTGCTGAGTATGGATTTTTCCAGATTTCTGAGCCTAGAATCCTGGTAGAATCCAGGCAGGATCTTCCTGGGCTTCAGGATCCCTTGATGTCATGTCAAGAACAGGATGTTTAGACTCTATTTTGAGCCCTCTGTTTTCATCCTTGAATGAACCAATGTGGATGAATTCCTATTGAGAGACAAAGAGTGAGTCAGGAAGAGGAAGCCAGTGATTGAGACAGAGGCACTCAGAACGGAGGAGATGGGGAGAGACGAAGAGATGAGATGGAGAGAGGAGAAAGGGAGGTTCGGTGTGGTTGGTGCCGGAGTGATGAAGCTCTCAAACACTGGTGGAGTCAGAACAACTTCACAGTCAAAGCGGCAGATTCAGATATCCCAGATGCCCACTGAGGATTGCTTCACTCTGGTGCCCACCAGTGTTTCTGGCCTCCCCACTTACCTCCAGCTGCTCAGCAGAGAGGCCGCCCGGTGTGGTTTACCTCCTATAGGTGGATGGGCGCCATATGTAAAATACTGAAGGTTGTGCTAGTCTGGCCCAGAATGGGGTTCAGTGAGTGATTGGATGGAGTCTTCAGAGAGGAACCAGACCATCTCAATGGGATCCACGTGAAGAGACATCTGAGAATCTGCTAGAAAAGGAACTCCTTAGCTTGGAGCACACCCATCCTGGTTGGTTCTCAGAAGCTGGTCTGCAGTTTACCTTGGGTGCCTGGCTTCTTCTTACCTCTCTCCCCACATCTTTCCTTCCCTCAGTGAATGCTGGTTGAGCCCCTACTATGTGCTAGGTGTACCAGGCGCTGGGGCTAGGGTTGAGATTCCCTTCTTCATGGGATCTTGTCTGGTGTATTTGGGATGACAAACAGTAAGCAAGTGAAAGAGCCGGTAAACCCACAGGTATGGATTAGAGCAAATGCTAGCCATGAACATAGCTGAGAAGCCACTCTGTGCTTTGGGAGCAGGGAGGGCCTCTTGGCAGAGGTAGCATTCAGGCCGAGGCCTAAAGAAGGAGAGGCAGTGCCATGTGAAGCATGTAGGAACGTTCTAGGCAGAGGGAGCAGCACGTGTGAAGGCCCCGAAGGTCGGAAAGAGTGCAGAATGGTCAACGAAGAGAAAGAAGGCATGTGCAGCACCGGGGCTTGCGGTACAGGGGTGAAGCGTGGCGTAAGATGAAGCTGGGAGGTGGTTTTGCAAGTCCTGTTCCGGTGTCGTCTCTGGGTTCTGGGAGGTCAGGTCACTCATTCGAAGTCACATCGATGCTATCGAGAAAGTCCTGATTTAGGTCTGAATGTGAACCACTCCTTTGCCGTTGAGGGGCTCTGTGACCTTGGGAACACAGGCCAGCCTCCTTTCTCCCACCTATACATGTGGGGAAACTTGTTATGTATCAAAGCATTTGGTTAGTGGGCCTGGGAAAGAGTAGGTGCCTAATAAACGTACAGCCCCATTTCCCTCTGGCCTTCGGACCGGGCTCTGGGCCTGGGCATCTCCTAGCCCATCCCGCTTCCTCCCTGCCCGGAGAGTTTCACGTTCATTGTTGTGACCTTGCACAGAAATGTCTTGATAGTTGCTGTCGGGTGGACAAAACATCTGGAAGATTGGTCCATCTCTCTTCTCTCCAGCCCAGTGTTTCGATGTCATGAAGATAAAACCACAGACAAGTAACTGTCAGGGCCCAGTTCCCAGAAGGCCATAAAACACGGGCGACTCTGCCCGGTCCCACTCGCCACAATCCAGTAAAGTGCTCTTTGCATCCAGCACATGGTTATTTTTTACAAAATCGCTGAACTAGCCATGTTAGCTGTATTGATCAATAAATTACTTTGATGAAAACTCAGTAGGCAGTGTCCCCCTGGCACACATTCCCGCACAAAGGAAGAGCTCTACACTTTTCACGTCTCAGAAACCTTGGTGCCATTTCCTGTCTCCTTTCTCTTCTCTGCGTACCGTTTCCAGGGCCACTGCCCGAGCCAGAACCACACCCAGACAGGGTGTGGGGGATTCTGGGCATGGGAAGCTCCACGGGAGAGAGTTGGTCCGTCCACCGCGGCCTCCATGAGCAGACGTGCTTCCCAGGGTACACTTGTCCCCACAGCCACCTGCTGCAGGTGCTCTCCCATCCGTGAGGCTCCTCATTAACGGCCCTGCTGGGGGAATGACCGCCAGTCACAGCACCCGCCTCCTTGCTTGGAAGAACTAGGATCCAGAACAGATCCGCAGTCTTCCCTTCAATTCACTCATTTGTTTGTGTGACATGTTTTGAGACCTTGCTGTGGGTTCGGGACTTCCACGTGCAGTCTTATGGAGTCCTTACCACAAGGCGGGTGTTGGAAGTTGACTTTTGACCAGTGCCCCCCTTAGGCAGAATAATACCTTTATTGCATGCTTAGGGCAGGCAGGTGCCGTGCTAAGTGCTAAGCTTGGTTCCTGCATGCGGGGAAGCAGCAGGGCATATGCTAATTACAAACCCAGACATGAGGCTTTGCTGCCTGGGTTCAAATCCTGGCTCTTGACTTTGGGCAAGCTCTGAGCGTTTCTGTGCTTCAATTTTTCCTTCTGTAAAATGTGGATGAAAAAGTGTTTACCTCACAGGGTTGTAGAATAGATTGAGTGACTGGGGGCGAGCGCCCCATGCCTAGAATTTTCAAGCGCCATACAAGTGCTGGCAGCCTTTAGCTGGTGAGGATTAAATGAGCTCATATGTGGGGGCGACTGGGTGGCTCCGTCAGTTGCACGTCCGACTCTTAATTTTGGCTTAGGGCACCATCTCACGGTTTGTGAGTTCGAGCCCCACATCAGGCTCTGCCCTGACAGTGTGGAGCCTGCTTGGGGTTCTGCCTCTCCCCCTCCCTCTGCCCCTCCCCCGATGGTGCAGAGGAGCTTGCACTCTCTCTGTCTCTCAAAATAATTAAATAAATAAAAAAAACTTAAAAAACCATGCGTAAAGTGCTTAGGATTGCATCTGCCGCATAGAGCTCGAAGAATGTAAGCTAATGTCCTTGTCCCATCCAGTTGTCACAACGCTGCTGACATAAGAACTGTTAACCACCCCGTGTTACAGATGAGGAAACTGAGGCCAAGAAGATCACCCAGGACTTCAGAGCAGAAATCTGACCTCGGCTGGTCTGGCTGCCGCCCCCGCCGTCTTCTGTAGTGCTGGGTCGCCTGCACTAGCAGTGCTTTGGCCTTGGACGGCCCCTGGGAGACGCCTGGATGGTACAGGTGGGGAACCTGCCACCCAGAGGGGTCACATGACTTGCCTGAGAGCACACAGTTAGGTGGGTGACTCCTGGGTGCTGTCTCTACACACTGTAGCCAGGGATCATGTGTCCTGAGGTGGCCTGGGCTGTCCCGGCCATGTGTGCCATCCTGTGGAAGGATGACCACACCCCCTTCACCCCAGGAAGCATCTTAAGAACTCCTCGCACAGGTGTTAAATGAATAGGTTCTTGAGTCAGACTCGCTGGGTTTGAATCGCAGATCCACCATTTCCCACCTGTCATTGCTTTTTGTGCCTCAGTGTCCCTTGGTTGTAGAAAGGACTGGGTGGGAGAAGGTGCCTAGCACGTCGCAGGCACTCAGTAGATGTTCCCTCCTACTTATTCTTCTTAAGAATAAACACTGACATAAACAGAACAAACGTCCCTTTGAACAGCTGTAAACATTTACAAGTCGATCTGACCCTCAGACAGCTCTGGAAGGTAGAACGGCTAGTGTCGGGTCTTTGCTAATGTGTAGCTGAGCAAAGAGAGGTCCAGCTAAGGTGATGAGTTCTGGGTCACACAGCTGGCCGGCGAGGGAGGCAAGACACAAAGTGACATCTGTGGGTCTGCAGAGCAACCTTCTCCCCCTGCACTGCAGCTGCCGTGCTTGTTCTTCTTCATTATTGGGACATCGGCTGCCCCTTCAAGGCTCTGCCTCTCCCCTGCCCCCTGCCCCCGCCCGTCCACATCCTGGGGACTGTGGCTGCAGGCCAGGGGACATTTTTCCCAATTACAGCGATCACCCACATTCTTGGTTCAGCCTGGCCCGGCCCAGCCCCATTTGCATACCATTAGCTATGATGCCATGCATTATGGATTCATATTTAATTTTAGTACTTTTTGGAGGCAACTCTAACCTAATTAAAATCTCCTCCAAGAACCTGACATTTCCCCGAACTCTGGTAACATGGGCTCTGCACAAATGGACTCCACACACACACG
Source organism: Proteles cristata cristata (assembly GCA_017311185.1). NCBI lineage: Eukaryota > Metazoa > Chordata > Mammalia > Carnivora > Hyaenidae > Proteles > Proteles cristata. The sequence continues at coordinate 1,544,343 of JAESUZ010003902.1, read as the reverse complement.
CACACACCCCCCTCCAGCCATAGACACGCACTGCCATTTCAGCCCTCGTTCTGTGGATTCTTTTTTTAAATGAAAAGGCGAAAAATGAAAAAAAGTCTTTTTCCTCCAAGTTGATTTGTATGCAGACTTATCTCTGTGAGCCCCCTGGGGTTTGTGCCTGGAGAGGCCTGCCAGAGCTGGGTTCCACAGAGAATCCGGGGCTGCGGGAGTGTGGGGACCCAGGCTCTGGCTCAGCCTCGACCTTCCTCCCTCTGGGAGTCAGCGAGCCTGCCCGCACCTCAGTTTCCCCTCCTCCTTGCGATCATTGCGAGATAAAAATCTCAGCTCCACATCATGCCATTATCTTCAGCCCGTTTCGACTCAGGCAATCTGAAATGAAGTATGTGGAAATCTTTTTCCTTAATCAAATGGAAATAAAATACCAGTGGGGGAGCAGGGAGAGAAAGACTGATAGGTGGCGCACAGGGGATTTTTTGGACAGTGGAACTCTTCTGGATGATACTACAATGGTGGATCCGTGTCATTACACACTTGTCAAAACCCACAGAATGTACAACACCAAGGCTGATGTCTGTGTGGGTTCACAGACTGTAACAAAATGTGCCACCCAGGCGGGGGGTGTTGATAGTGGGAGGCTCTACATGGGTGGGGGTGGCGCTATATGAAAACTCTGTATTAGCCGCTTATTGTTTTTCTTTTGTGAACCTAAAACTTCCCTAAAAAATAACAAGTGGCTCAATGTTTCTTGAGCGCTCGCATACGTCTAGCATTTTGCACACGTTACCTAATCATTGAGGCAATGACTTGAGGTCAGTATTATAATCCTAACATCCTCGCTTGGTGGATGAGGAAACTGAGGCTCAGAGGGGTAAGTGGCTAGCTTGCCCAAGGTCACACAGTGAGCAAGCAGTGGAGATTGGATTTATTCCTAGGTGGTCTGGCTTCAGAGCCTATAGTCTCAACTATAACGCTGCTATCTCCTCCTTTTTTACCAAGGAAAGGATTAAGGAGATGAGCTGGAATTGCTTCATTGTTCTAATTCTGTGATAGTGACATAATTCTTGCCTGACTCTGGAGTAAGGGGTGGGCCACCACTCATCTCCCTGATATTCCTCAGAAATCAGCCAAGTCAGAGTGTTCTGACCATGCCACACTCAAAGTGCTGGAGCTCAAACCACACCTAAGCAAGCTGAGCCCTCCCTCATCTGGGGAGGGTGAGGTGAGAGCACAGAAGTCTGTGCTCTCAGGGAGGGGGGTGTTGGCCCAGTACTGTTCCCAGACCCTCATCATGACCTGCCCACACCCCTGTGTCTTTTCACATGTGGACTAGCCAGAAAGATACATCTAGCTGGGTGGCTTTGTCTGTGGTTGACCCTAGGTTTGCCATGTCAGGGGAAGAAAATGTGGTATTTATTTTCCCCAGCATTGAATTGTGAAAAAATTTAAATGCACAGGAAAGTTGACAAGAATTTTACTGCGAATACCCATACACTCGCATGGTATTTCTTTTTTTTTTTTAGAATTAATTTTTTTTTTTAATGTTTTATTTATTTCTAGGAGAGAGAGAGAGACAGCGTGAGCAGGGGTGGGTCAGAGAGAGAGGGAGTCACAGACTGAAACAGGCTCCAGGCTGTGAGCTGGCAGTCAGCACAGAGCCCGACGCGGGGCTCGAACCCACGAACCGCGAGATCATGACCTAAGCGAAAGTCGGACGCTTAACCAACTAAGCCACCTAGGCGCCCCTCGCATGGTATTTCTTTAGTCATTGTCTGCCTTGTGCTCTGGCAGTGTACTGGCTGATTTCCTTAACACTCATTTCAGCCCTCACACAGGACCAGTAGAGTGGGGCTTCTCACACCCATTTTACAGATGAGGATACTGAGGCTCAGACAGCTGACGATACCTGTCCAGTGCTGCCCAGCTTGGTAAGGGTAGAGCCGGGAGTTGTACCCAGAGCCGTCTGACCCTCAGGCTGATCTTTTTCACTTTTCTCTGGTATCCCCATGAGACTCCGAGATCCCGTTTATAATAATGGCAGACAAAGGCGTCCTTACCTAGGCCCCTCTGGGTACCAGGAGATGTGTGCGTCGGTCAGAAGATGGAATGGAAGTGGAGCTAAGATACAGGGTGTTTCTCTCAGGCAGGCTTGTGCTGGGCACATTACCCTTTATGACAGTGGCTCCCTCTTCTGAGGCTCTTGTCCCATGAGGGACCCAGAGCTCCCAAGAGCAGCTGAGCCCTCAGGCGGCGGCTCGGCTCCAGGCTCCCGGCCCCTGGTTCCCCCCACCTTCCCACTGCTGCCTGCTGACTTGCCGCACAGAGAAGCCCAGATTAGCATCATGACCCATCTGTGCTCAGCCCTCTCCCATGGGACAGCCATTTGTCAGCTGTAATGTGAAGAAGTAATTGTTGGATCAATTGACAGTGCTTGAAAGTGCTTGGCCCAGTGGGGCGCCTGGGTGGCTCAGTTGGTTGAGTGTCCAACTTCAGCTCAGGTCATGATCTCGTGGTTTGTGAGTTCGAGCCCTGCGTCGGGCTCTGTGCTGACAGCTCAGAGCCTGGAGCCTGCTCCAGATTCTGTGTCTCCCTCTCGTTCTGTCCCTCCCCCGCTCACAGTCTGTCTCTTTTTCAAAAATAAACAAACATTAAAAAAAAAAAAAAGAAAGAAAGAAAATGCTTGGCCCGGGCTTGGCGCACAGGATACACACAGTATGGGAACAGTCCTTGTGGTCTCCAGCTGGCTCGGCACCCCTGTCCCCAGCCGGCCCGATGGTCCCCACGTGCCACCACACACTCAGGCCTCCTCGCCGTCACGCCTCTGGTACTCTCAACCTAGAATGCCCTTCCCAACATCCACCACCATCAAATCGCCTCTCCTGCAGAGGGTTTCCAGTGTTCCCTGTATGGAGGAGTCCCCTCGTCTCCCTTTCCCTGGCACTGGAGCTCCGTGATTAGAAGTGCCCTCCGGCACCCGCCCGTGTGGTTTGACTCACAGCTCTGTCACTTGTTGGCTGCCTGACCCTGCAAGTTGTAAGTTACCTTTCTGCTCTCTGCCTCAGCTTCCTCATCGGCTAAATGGGCACGATGGAAGTGCCTCCTTCCCCATGAGACCTGCATGAGTTATGACATGAAAGGGCATTGGCGTGGTGCCTGCTGCAAGCATCTCACAGACTGCTGAGTTGAGATGACTGTGCTCAGTCTCCAAGTGTGAGACTTGGCGAGGGGGAGGCCCTGCAGGTGGACGGGATATGCTCCAAAAGGCAAAACTCAGGGTGGCTCTTAGACTGGAGTGGAGAGTGGGCATACCGCCGGGCTGAAGCAGGGGTCTCTGTCCAGTACACAATCATCTCTGTGAGGACGTGGGCTCTGCGGGTGCCATAGGGCTATAGAGCAGTCTCTTGGTCGTAAGAAGTAGCTGTGGTGACAGACCTGGTTCAAATCCTGCCTGCACCTCGATTTGCCATGTGGCCTTCGACAAGTTCCTGGGCTCCTCCCCAGCCTCAATTTCCTCTCCTGTGAAGTGGAGAAGCATGGTTCGCCCTCGGAGGGTGCTCAGCGCAGCAGAGCTGTGGCCTTTCCGGGACTCCTTCCAGCACTGGAGACGTTCAGCTCAGGCCCTCCCTGTCCGCCCGAAGCCCCCGCAGGCCACTGGGGACGGAGCGCCAGTGTGTAACCCATGTGCCTGGTTTGCATGGAGGCTGCCCTTTGTCCAGAGGGACTTTCGATTTTTAGATTTTTTGCAAAGAAGTTCAACTGAGTCCTGTGGGGCATTGACCGGGAAGGTCTTTGACTCAAACCTCCATTAGCCGCCGCCTCCTCTCATGCTGAGGCTTTTGCAGAAAAATCATTTAATGTTTTCTCTGCGTTTAAAGAAAGCTCTGAGGACCCATCAGGCTCAGCCTGGCTGGCATGAGCCTGAAACAAAGTGCCGTCCCCGGCAGAACAGGCCAACCCTTGCCCTTAAGTAAATTCAGGGGAGCGGTTCCGCACGTGGCCTGCCTGGCTAAATTTAGGCCTCACCAGGCCTTTGAGGTCCTCCGCACTGCATTAGTTAAGTTGCTCTGAGCTAAGGCTCGCAGGCCGGGGGTGGGGAGAAGCCTTCCCACCCCCACCCCAGTGAATACAGCCGGAGTTTGCCCCCTGGGGTCTGGGATTCATGCTTGTTCTCCCCGTTGTGCATTTAGAGACAGGAGACCTCAGGGAAACAGATGGCCTTACAGAGGAGGCTCACCCAGCCTCAGGCCTCCTGATTCCCCATTTCACTGCCCACTCATTCACATCCATGTGCTTCTCTGTGGCTACATCTTCATCTCTGTCTTAACCCAGGTGACCTTCTGTGTCAGGGATTCTCAGTCTCTGGCATGTCTCCTCAGAAACACTTAAGGGCTCCCCGTTGCCTGTACAACAAAGCCTAACCTCCTCAGCTGAGCATTCAAGACCTTCCATGATCTGGCATCTACCTACCTTTTCATCCTCACCAGCAGGCATAAACCACCTTGAGGGTAAATCCCATGGGGACATGCTTTCATCTGCTTTATTTTCCATAATATGCCTAGTGCCTTGGGGATTGCCTAGAATACTGTAGATGCTCAATAAATATTTGTGGAATGAATGAATGAATGAATGAATGAATGATGGAGTGATCTGCAGTTTCCCGACCCTTGTGGTGTTTTTGCTCTGCCAGCCATATGCACCTTCTCACCTCTTTGCCCACCCACGTTCTATCCTGTAAAGCCCAGATCAGGTCCTGCCTTCTCCAAGACACCTTCCCTGGTGATCCCTCCTGGTATATGATTGGTACCATCTGTTGTTAGACACCCAGCGTCTTCCTTGTTAGCTGGCTTTCTGGAGGCTGCATCTGCTCTTATCCTTGGCTGCACACCCCTGAGGTCTAGGACGGGGGAACACGGCCTCCCAGGGCTTTACAGACTTCCCATGTGGCTTTTAGTGGATGTGAGAGGGAAGGTTGGTCCGATGGATGAGACTTGGGCTGCCTAGGAGGGCAGAACTGGGCCTGGGAGGGGGTGGGGAGGTGGAGGGTGGGAGCAGAGATGCAGTTACAGGTAGGGGATGGGGCCTTGTCCTTTCAGGGCAGAGTGTGATGTGAGGGAGGGGCTGGCAGCAGAAATCAGGGAGGGACCCAGACAAGAAGACCCTGAAAGCTACAACACGGGCAGAAGAGTGGCCAGAAAGTGATGAGCTCAGAGGAGTAGTCCCAGAAGCCGGTGAGGTTCAAGGCAGCAGGCAGAAGTGGGCCAGGACTCAGGGGTGCTGTCATTGGAGAGATGGTCCTTAGAGGGAGAAGACTGTTAGGCAGGTGCCCGAGACTGGCACTGGAGCCCAGGAAATAAGGCAGCAACCCTGTGTCACACCCAGAGAGCAGAGTTAGGGCTCCAACTCCATCAGGGGCTCCCTCTGCATTGCTGGGCTGGCTGGGGACGGGGTCCAGAGATTCGGAGAGCCGAGATCCGTGGGTGGCAATCCAGGGGTCTCAGTGGGGAAGAGACATGAAGAGACTTCAGTTAAACACAGTAGGTGTGTTGTGAATGTGGGCTTCAGCCAGTGTAGATAATGGTTGTCCCCACCGTGGTCACCACGCCTAAGTCACTTGTAGAAATCACCATTGAAAGGTTTTAGAGGACACACATAGCACACACATGTGCATGCATATACACAGATACTCGCACATGTACACGTATAGACACACAGAGAGACTCAAGCCCCCTCTACAGTTCAGTGACAACAAAGGGACGCCGCCAGGTATGGAACATGAGGACCCGGATGACCGCCCATGACCTCTGGAGGCCCCTTCTCTAAAGACCAAGCTTATTGATTCAAGGGCACAAATGTGAACAAAGGGAGTGGAGATTTGGGGGTGGGGGAGGGGCGGGGAAGTGGGGGCTGGCCAGACCCCAGACCCCCAGCTCCGCTCCAGATCCTGAAGCTCAATATTTCCCTGGCTTTCCTGGGGTCACTTAGCTCTCAGAGGGAACAATTCTCTACTTCTTTGTGTGATTCTTTATCCTTTTCAAAGCCCTTTTGTGCACAGTTTTCAATTTGATACCCACCCTGTGAGGGAGACCGGTCTTCTTATCTCTGCTTTATAGATAAGGAAATGGAGCCTCAGAGAAGGTGCCTGGCTTGACCAAGCCCCTCAGAGGGTGGGCTGTGTGGCGGGGATCAGAGCCAGGAGCCTGTGACTCTCTGCCCCGTTGCATTCGCCTGTGTCCCCTCTGATGAGTGCTTGTTTTGGAAAGCAGCTTTCTTTGGCCTGCAGGCGTCCCTGCCAAGGTTTCCTGGTGTGTTTGTGTGCGCGCGCGCATGCGCGCAGCTGGGCCAAGCGCGGCCTCAGGTATTTCATCCACCCCCTTCCTTCAAGCTGGCTTTGGGGGTTCTTATGGGAGCAGGTGCCGATGCAGGTTCCCTACCCCCTGCCTCCCTTGCCCACTGGGGGCAGCACTGGGCAGTAGAGAGTGGGAGCTGGGGAGCCCGTAGGGGGGAGGGGCGGGGAGGGAGCCGACATAAATAAATGTTCATTTATTTTGAGAGAGAGCTGGAGGGAGTGTGCTCGAGGAGGGGCAGAGAGAGAAGGAGAGAGAGAATCCCAAGCAGGCTCTGTGCTGTCCGCGCAGAGCCCGACGCAGGGTTCGATCACACAAACCACGAGATCATGACCTGAGCTGAAATCAAGAGTCGGATGCTTAATGGACTGTCCACCCAGGTGCCCCCGAATTAATTTTTAATTAATGAATTAGTTATCTACTCCCATCTCCTTCCACGGAAGTAATTTGAGGCTGTTTACAAGGCTTACATTAAAAAGGTGGCTAACTTATTTTTCAAAGTATTTAGGACAAGGAGAAATATAAACTAGAAATAAAATGTTTTCCGGGAAGCATGATAAAATGCTATTGTTAAGTCATAATGTCCTTTGAAGTTGCTGTAATGGGGCCATGTATTTTTAACTCTGTGCTTCCTAGTTATAGAAGTTTTACCTTTTCTTTACAGAAAGATCACCCTAGTACCTCTGGGACAAAATAAACCTTGTATTAACCCTTCATTTAAAAGTAATTTCGGGGCACCTGGGTGGCTCAGTTGGTTAAGGGTCCGACTTCGGCTCAGGTTGTGATCTCCCGGTTCGTGGGTTCGAGCCCCACGTCAGGCTCTGTGCTGACAGCCAGCTCAGAGCCTGGAGCCTGTTTCGGATTCTGTGTCTCCCTCCCTCTCTGACCCTCTCCTGCTCACACTGTCTCTCTCTCAGAAATAAATAAAACATTAAAAAAATAAAAGTAATTTCATCTAGGGCTTTTTTTTTAAGCTTATTTATTTATTTTGAGAGAGAGACGGCACAAACGGGAGAAACAGAGAAGGAGGGGGAGAGAGAGAATCCCAAGCAGGCTCCATGATATCAGCGCGGAGCCCGATGTGGGGCTCGATCTCCCAAACTGTGAGATCATAAATCAAGAGGGGATGCTTAGCCCACTGAGCCCAGGCGTCCCTTCCTCTGGGGTATTCTATGGAAGGTGCTGAGGGACACAAAATCCTTCTAACAGATGGCAGGAGCAGATTTCCTACGACTGGGTCTGTTACTGTCTACCCTTCATGTTACCTGAAGCCACAAGCACAGAACTCATAAAGACGAAACTAAGCCAGGAGCTTAAATATGCCCCAAGTGGACAGCTTGAGCAAGGACAGATCCTAGGATGGCTGGAGGAGTAGGTGACTGGCCTGCTCTTCTGCCCATTCTCCAAAATGTGATTATTCTCCATCCGACTTCGGGTTTCTGGTGGGCAAGAGATGGTTGATGGGACCGTTGCTGGTAATATCTGACATCCAGGTGGCTGTTTGGCTGAGGGCCGATGTGCGTAACTGAGGGCAGTGATCACCAGTCTTTTCTTTGGTTGATAATGATCACCCACCAACTAAAAAGGATAGCATGCACCTTGATAAGTGTGATTTATTCTTTGTGTATTGTAAGCAGATATACCGAGGTCCACCTCCTATGGACCTCATCCCTCCTATGTGGGAAGAGGTAATTAAAATGGGTGAAATTCAGATGGATGTAGGTAGAAGCTAATATTTTGTTCCTCTTCCTGGCAGGGTGTCTTGTGCCCTCCCTAGGCTCCGCACCTTCTTCTTTGGTTCCTCTGGGAGCCGGGGCTGCTTACTAACCCCTGCTGCGAGCTGGAGGGCAGAGCGAACCTTCTTCCAGAGGCAGGAGGTCACTACCCCTGCTTGCTCTCCCCTCCATTGGGATAGCTCCGTAGCTCTGAGGCAGGTTCCCCCCCCCTCCCCCCCCGTCCCGTGTCTCCCAGAGGCCCCCTGTGGTGGCTGCTTGAGCCCAATTGATAAAGCATCCATTATTAGCTACCCCTTTCCTCATTTTCCTCTCCCCACCAGTGTAGCTCGAGGTCACCTCCCAAGTAAACCACTGGCGCTCAATTCTTAGTCTCGGATTCTGCCTCTGAAGAAATTTAAATTCCTTCCGAGCCTTCTTTTGAGGACTTGAAGAACCCATCCAGATTCTCAGCTTCTTACTTTAACAAGAAGGGCCCCGGCTTTCTCTCCAAATCCACATCTCTTCCCGCCAGCGAACAAATGGACAGTTCTATACCTGGCGTGATGGTTCAGGCCTGGGAGATTTCCCGACAGACCATCCCAGGCCCCTTCCATGAGCAGGGAGAAATTCCACAGTGTTCCGGAGGTGAGCCAGTGCTAGAGCCCTGTGGCTTCCTGCCAAGGGGAGTCAGGTACAGGTGCACCCCGTCCCCCACCAAGCAAGTACATTAAGCTCCCTGCTGTATGGAGTTATTGAATATAAACTCGTTAAATCTGAGAGGACAATTGCCAAATGCAATTGATTTTTGCTTTAGAACAATTGATCTCAGGCAATTCTTTCTGACAATAGGCAGATGGAAGGACCACTTGTCTATCACAGCCACTCCTGGTTTGTGACAATAAGACGGAGCACCTGGCCCAAGGGAGTTCATCTCTCTGAGTACTCCGGGCAGCGGGGGTGGGAGACACAGACCATACATTCGCAGCACCCCCAGGTATATTGATTCTTTACGCTGGGAATGAACCTTACTCGTTGGTGATCCCAGGAGTCCCCGTGGATGGTTATGGCAGAATGGAAGGAGGCAGGGCTGCAGCCATATGCGTTACTCTCTAACCTTGCAGCCAGCGTCCGCCGCCGGCTTCTCTGGCTGGGGAGTAAGCGAAGTCAGGGCCCAGCGCGGTGCTTCCGCGTGTGCTGTGGACGAGCGTGGAACGTGGGTTTCAGAGATGGAAGAACTCCCCGCTGGCATTTTGACCCAAGAAAGGAATTGGGATCCAGGCCATCGTTTGCAAGGCTTACCTTCTTGCCTACTCTGATTTCACATCCCTCTGAACGCGCACTTCTGCTGGGAAGTTTCCTGCCCAAATGGACATGGGGGAAAGGAGGCTGAATTCAGATTCAGACTGATGTGTGCATGCACCTCGCTACCTGGGTGACCTCTGACAGGTTGCTGCCTTTCTCTGGGCCTCAGTTTCCTTTTCCGTGAAGTAGAGTTATTGCCTTGTACAAGCATGGTGAGCGTGATGTAATGCACGGGGAGCCCCCAGCGTGGTGCGGGGCCCATGGCTGTGTGACCTTGGGCAAGTTACCTTACTTCTCTGAAGTTTTTTACCTGAAGTAAGTTTACCTTACTTCTCTGTTTTCCCCAGCTGTCAAATTGGGTTAATAGCACTTAACCTCCCAGCGTTGCTGTGAAAATTAAATGGATTGGATTTATGTGTGTGGAGCTTTATCATGGGACCTGGCACATATGAAGTGCTCAATAAAGTTAGCTATTAGCACCATAATTATTATTCACTCATATATATGATGGCAGTAATAAAAGGGACACCTGTCCTGCCAACCTTAATGATAGGAAGGCTGAAAGATCATGTGATTGGTTTCTGAAGGTCATACAGCAGGGACCTCGGGAATGCTTACCATACCCAATGCTGAGCACTGGGTAGTGAGCAAACAGTAGAGCGGCAAAAATCCTTGCCCTCACGGAGCCTACCTTCCAGTGGGGACATTAACCACAGGCATGGTAATTGAAGTAAACTGTAGAGTGTGCTTCATAATACGAAGTGTGTAGGAGACAAAATAATACAGGGATGAGGACCAGGAGGAGGAAGGAAGGGGTCTTGTGACTTCGAGGTGCAGGTCCCCCAGGACCCAGGTGAGGAGTCTGTTTGAGCAAAGACCTGAAGCAGTGCCTTAAGCCAGAGGACCATGCTCGGGGTGGGGGGGCATGCTCCTGTGGGAGGGGGTAGGCTGGGCGGGGCAGGGGAAGTGAGCATTCCCTAAGGCCCCTCCCCGGCTGCCTCAGTCCCCTTAGGGTGTGGAGTGGGGAGAGTGACTTAGATTTGTGGCCTCAGGGTGCTTTCCAGAAAAGACCTTTTGAAAAAGCAGCCCTGAAGGTCAGATGCTGAGTGCTGTGCTCTCACCTGCTCCCTTGCTCACCACTCCTCCCACCTGCCTCCTGACTTGCAATTTCCTTCCTTCTGAGACAAGAGCGCTTGGTCCTGATCTGGGAGAGTGACCTCCTCCATCTGCCCTTGCAGCTGCCTCTCTGCCTTGATGCACCTGGGCCCCCTCCCTGGATCATGCAGCTCAGCTCCCCAGCTCTGTGCTCCCAAGTCTCCCTCCGCGATTCCTGGGCCCCTCCATGTGCACCTGACTCACCCCACCCCACCTTTATGCACTCAGGCCCCCAACCTCAGGCACCTGAGCCTTCTACTCTGTACTGCGTGTCCTGACTACTCCCCGAAGCATCCCTCGTCCTTGCTCCTTCCCTCCCCACCCCCAGTGCTCAGAAGCCTCTTGGGCTTTAGCAGGAGGGGTCCTTCATGGTTCCGGGGGGCCTAGGGACTTGCCTTGCCCCACGTACTGCCGTGGGAACTGACATCCAAGCTGCCTTTCACAGGTTGGGAGAGGGGCTCCCTTCACTACCAGCCCAGTGGGGAGCTTTGGGAAGAGCAGTAGAGGGGGTGAGGGGGTTTCTCTGTAAAATGGAGATGATCTGCCACATCACAAAGCCATTGGGACAGTTGGGTGAGATGGTGCGAGGGAAGCTCTGAGCACAGTGCTTGGCACGTGGCGGGGAGTCCGGCCAGTGACAGGTGCAGAGAAGATGCCGCTGGTCCGTGCACCCCAACCACCTGTTGTTTACGGAGCCCCCCAACAGACACTAAGCATGTTGTGTGTCTGGGTCCTTGCTGATACTGGAGGATGAAGTAGACAGGGGCTGACTCTCGGGGACACCACAGTCCTACTGGGGAGGCAGTGTCAGGCTCCAAGGCCCTGTGGTCAGGCTCTAACAGGTATGAGATGGAGTGCTGGGGAGACTGTCCGCTGGGCACGGTCAGGGAAGGGTTTCTGTTTTAACCCAATGGGGAGGACTCCTCACGGTGGGGTTTTAGGGCACTTTACTAGCAGGAGGGCGACATTTCAGCCAGGACTTTCCATCCCCAGATATGGATCAGGCTAACAGCCACCTGTTAGCTTTGTTTTTTTGATGTTTTTTTATTTATTTAGAGAGAGAGACTATGAGTGCAAGAGGGGCAGAGAGAGAGGGAGAAAGAAAATCCCAAGCGGTTCCATGCTGTCAGCAGAGATCCAGACACGGGGCTCGATCCCACGAACTGTGAGGTCATGACCTGAGCCGAAATCAAGAATCGGCTGTGCAATGGACTGAGCCACCCAGGCGCCCTGACAGCTGCCTATTTTACTTGTACCCTTGGGCCCTCCAGTCAGAAACCTGGGCTTCAGGGAGTGCCATGGCCAGCTCTGGTCCCCATAAGATGGGCCTGGACACCTGTCGTTCCTCCCATTTACTGTGCCTACTGTTGGCCAGGTGTTGTTTTATGCCCTGAGAGCCGAGCAGGTCCCAGCCCTTGGATTAACAGTGTGCTCTAGTTGGGGGTGGGGAGGGGGTTGGTGGTGATGGCCAGTAAATTGGCACGTTCACCCCCGGCCCCTCCCAGGTTGTGTCTGGCCACTCTTCTTTTCCCCCGGAAGTAGCTCGAGAGGCAGAAGTCGGCAAGGGCTTTGGACGGAGTCCCTCTGAGCAGGGGTACCTCCCCTGCTCCCCGTATGGTTGTGGCCTGGTCCCCTCACTGCGTGTGGCGTTGAGCTCTGGAATTATATTTCCTGATTTAACAACTGCAAGTGTTTGCTGCAGCTTTACTGCCTTAAAAATGTTTTCTAATAATCCCCAGGTGTTTCTCTCGCATACAATAGCCTGGCTTGTTACAACCCAATTAAATCCTTATTTGAGACGCTTAATTAAAACTCTGAACGGAACAAGCCATAAAGCTTGCTCCTTGCCAGGCTCGTGCCATAAGTGCCCATCCCTACCCCCACCAGCCACCCCTTTCCCAGGCCAGCCGCTGACATTTGCCACTTCCGGTTTTTCATGGTGGGGGGGGGCACTCCGTTTCTTGCCTGGGGGGAGGCTCAGATGCTGAGCTTCGTTACCTAGAGACACAGGGATGGGCTCCTCAAACTCTTGGTTCCCAGCTCCCCACCCAGAACCTGCCTCTTCCGGCTGCCCCAGAGCTGGGTTTCTCAGCCTCCCAGCTATTTGTCCTTTGGGCCAAGTACTTGACTGTGGGTTGGTCTGTGCATTGAAGGGTGTTTAGCAGCATTGCTGGCCTCTACACACAAGATGCCAGCAGCACCCTCCCCCCAAGTTGTGACAACTAAAACTGTCTTCCGACATGTCCCAGTGTCCCCTTGTGGGGCAGAATGGCCCCCTGCCATTGAGAACCACCGTCTTAGAGGGAGGTGCCATCATCCTAACACCGCTGATACCCAGGAGCCTGGGCATAGCTGGGCAGCCATGGCAGTTCATTTTCACCCCTCTCCCCAAACCAAGTTCAAACAAAATGGGGAGCTACAGGCGATAGAGGTGCATGTCTTCTCACTCCAGGGCCCCTGGAAAGTGTCTCATGGGGAAACTGAGGGAGAGAGAGGACCCTGCCTTGGAGCCCACAGATACACATCTCTGCCTGAACAACTTCTTGGTAGTTCTCTTTTCCCCTGCTCCGTGCTTAGCTTAGGACAAAATGGAGCCAGATCTCTTTGAGTAGAACCTGAACGTAGGGTGACCCACGTGTCCCGGTTTGCAGATACTTCTCCAGTTTTATCACTGAAAGCCCCAGGTCCTGCGAGACTCTGGAGCCAAGTGGGATGGTGGGGAAGGTCTGTCCATTGCTCGTCCCACCAAGGGGTCCCTGAGGAGCTCAGAGCACAGCCCTGGAAGAAGGAGAGTCCATGGGCCCTATGGGCCTCATCTCACCTCCTCCCACAAGCTGGTGGGCCATTAGCTTCACCTTATGGGTGAAGAAACCAAGGCCCAGGAAGACTTGCCCACAGTGATGCTGTAAGTAAGTGAAGAGCCAGGGCTTGAACCATGCCTGTGCCCATGATGCTCTCCCATACCTTCTACCTAAGATCCTGGAAAGGGAGGACTTGGACACGTGGGGTTCTGATACATGAGGAATCTCTCTTTGGCCTTGGCCTGGCCATGGGGGAGAAGGGCTGCTTTCTGGTACCTGCTGCCTGCTGACGCGGAGACAGGGGTTGTGATGGAGGAGAGCCGGACTTCCCACCGTCAGCTTAGGTCTCACCAGGAGCTTCCGGTCAGTTCTAGACGTGCCCGGTGACAGTTCCAGCACCCAGAACAAAAAGCACATGACTGGAAGAGCCACTCAGGACCAAATTGTCACCAACAAGGAAACGGCTGGGGAGGGGGCATGATGAGGGCCATGTCACTCTGAGTAAGTGACATATGGAAGCTCAGAGGACACTGGGGCAGGTGGCCGTGGCCTGAGTCGATTGAGGGCAGGGTGGGAGGAGCTCAGAGAACTGGGACAATCACAGACTCCTCTTTCTGACAGTGTAGTTGCAAATTGATCCAAGGAAGTAGAAGGGGTGTGGGGTAGCTCCTAAGGAAACCTGTGCAATGTGGATGGATGGGATTTATGGTGGTTCTATTCCAAGGGTGGATGGAGAGAAGGCACGTCAGAAGGGATGTGATTCCTGGAGCACATCATCTCTAGGAGGAGTGTCAAATGCTGAGACTTCAAGGCCATGTATAGAAGACATGTAGAAAACCATGACCGTAAGTCTTAATAATGGCCATTATTTATTGTTTACTATGTGCTAAGGGTGATGTGAAGCATTTTCCATATAATGGCTCAGATAGTCCTCAAGACAGCCCATGAGGAAGGAAGTATTGGCCAGCCTGGTTTCCCAGATGAGGAAACTGAGGCAGATAGTGGCACCTGCCCAAAGGTGCACACATAGTCTGTGGTGGATGCAGGATGGAGACCCCTACAGACCTGGGTTCAAGTTATGGTTTGGCCACTCCCTGACTTGCTGTGTGGCCATGAGCTGGTTATCAGTGTCTCTTCCCTAGATTGAAGGTTGTGAGGCTTGGGAGAGTTCATCCACATGATGTGTCAGCACAGAGATGGGTCTGTGGCTTGTGTCTAGTAAATAGGAGTTCCCTTCTGTCTAAGGGACCCGCCATCATAATGTAACCACTGTTGAGGGGGAGCCCCTGGATGGGCTATGGGGCAGAAAAAGAAGGGAGCCGACGTGAGGCAAGAGAGTGCAAGTCTTACCAGTTTCTGTTGAGAAAGAGAAAAGGATTTCAGGCTCACGGGTGGCAGGGACTCATTTCACACCATTAAGGGGGATGATGGTCAGCCTCAAAGGGGCAGCCCAGACCTCAGGAACAGACAGACCCAGGGTGGCCCAGGCACTGGGACGGCCCGCCATGGGCATCCCTGTACCACTGCCTTGCTGGGCAACAGAGGACAAGGGAGCCCTGGGAGACTGGGGAGAGGCAGGTCCCCAAAGGGAGGCTGGTTTTCAGAAATCACAGGTCGGGGAGCTTGCTTAAGGCTGAGGTTTGTGAACACCCATAAACCAAAACCCAGGCTTTCTTGAAGACCTGTGTCCCGTGTCATGTTAGGTGTGAGGCCAGATTCTGCCAGACCACATGTGCTTTCCTGGACAGAGTCATTCAACATTAGACCAGGGGCACTCACTGGCCTGAATTCAGTAGACATTTGGATTTGCTTCTCAACCCTCCTTGTGGACAAGATGGAGAAGCTCAAATATCAAGAAGGACAGGTAGGTGGGTGGGTAACTAGCCCAATGGTTGCATTCCAGAGGCGCTTGCTTGTTAACTGTTCTGTCCACGGGTAGAGGGGTTCCTGCTGGAATGGCACAGGGCTTTGCCACTGGCTTATGGGTATAGGGCTTCGATGGCTAGGTTCTTGTGTGAAGGGCCCAGTAAAGGTGAATGACCCAGGGCTCGCTAGGACAGGGCCAAAGGTGAGGAGCATTTCGGGTCTAGGACCAAGGTCTGGGGACCTCAGCCACAGGAGTGCCCCAGAGACAGCCCTCGGGTTCCCTGGCATCTGCCCTGTCTTCCGATAGTCCGTTGCTTACTCACCCTATTCTCTGAGCTCTCGGAGCTTGTATTCACACATGGTTCCTGGTCCCCTGTGCCCGTCACTTGCACATGGTCGTTAGTGACCTCTCCCTCCTATCTAACCAGGTGGCCTTTCAGCTCCCACCGGCAATGGCTTTGTGCTTGGCATCGCGTAGTTCATATTCGTTTGTGATGGAATCTGATGGGACCTTTGACTGTTCACATAAGGCTGTTGTCATGGGCTTCCAGCCTTAGCCATGCATTTGAAGCCCCAGGGGATGAGGCCTGGAGGGGTCACAGAATGCAAACCAGAGGGGCCCCACGGCTGCTCTTTCTGTAGAAATGGTGGATTGAACGAAACCACTGGGAACAATGATGATTAATTGTTATTACCGACTGTGTGGCAGATATAAGGATGTTAATTTCACGTTGTAACGTGAAATCGTGGGAAATTGCAATTACGGGTGACAACAGCAACATTCATGACTATCCTGATGGCTCTGTGGCTTTCGCAAAGCCCCTCCTCCCCTCCCCCCGCGCGGGCATCTGCACCGCCCATCTCAGTGCATCCATCCCCACTGCTCTGCTGAGGTTGCTGGCAGTGTCCAGCGCGCTCCTCTGTGGGTTATCTCCACCCTTCTGTTTGTGAAGGGCTTTCACAGGCAGAACCAAATGGAGCAAGTCTAACCGGGACAGAGCGAAAGGTGGTGCCTTCCTCGCATGCAGGTGCAGAATCCAACCTGAGTCCAAAGGCAAAGACCTGCTGGGAAAGTGTGTATGCATGTTTCACAGGCGGCTCTGAGTTAGCTCTTGTGTTCTGCCGGGAATCTCAGAATGATGCTTGGTGTGTGTGGTGGCTTAAGAGACCCATTCGCTAAAAATTCTGGGCAGCGTCATTCAAAGCAAAGGATCTGCGAGGGTGCCGGAGGGACCATAGCCAATAGTACTGAATTTAGTTCTGGGCACCCACTGACGAAAGAGCTCTGAAGATAAGAGCTGACATTTATCGAGAGCTTACTGCATGCAGGACACTGTTTGAGTGTTCTGTGGATTAAATGGCTCTATGAGATTTGATGCCATTTCACAAATCATAAAACAGAGAGATTGTGTGACTTGCTTAAGGTTGCTCAGCTTAAAATAACTTGAAAACTGGACTTTTTTTTTTTTCAACATTTATTTATTTTTGAGAGACAGAGAAAGACAGAGCACAACTGGGGGAGGAACAGAGAGAGAGGGAGACAAAGAATCTGAAGCAGGCTCCAGGCTTCTGAGCTGTCAGCACAGAGCCCCATGCGGGGCTTGAGCTCACAAACCATGAGGTCATGACCTGATCCAAAGTCAAATGTTTGACTGAGCCACTCCCTGGCACGCCCTGAAACATGGGCATTTGTATAATTATCTGAGAAATTGGGAATGAGAAAATTTAATGGCCAAATGGTTTGAGGGCAGCACCCGTGTTACATACTAGGCAGGACACGGATATCTTAAGAAACACTTAGCAGTTGTGCAAAGTAGGGGGTTTCCAGGCCTATTTGATGGAGGAGGAGACCAAGGCTCAGAGAAGTGAGCTAACATGTCTAAGGTCCCAGAGCTAAGAAGTGGAAAAGGGCTGACCCTGATTGGTGTTGACATCCGGCTGGACGATGTGTGGGACCTTCAGCGGCCAAAGCAGCTGCCTTCCAGGAGAGCCTAATAGCATGGGTTTGGAGACCTCCTGGCGGGGTGCTTATTAGGGAGGGTGCTTGGGACCCACACGTGTGAAGGGAGGGAGGGAACTGGGGTTCCTCAGAGAGAGAGAGACGCTGCTCTAGCGTCTTGACAACGTGGACCCCACAAGCCCAAGTGCTCTGGAGCTGGGGTGGCCCTCCTGTGGCCTGTACACCCTTGTGCTGATCAGGTATTCTACCCAGGCCACTACTGGAGGCATGACCTTGAGTAAGCCCGTTTTCTACAGCAGAGGTGATCCCCAAAGCCGGCTGCAGGCTGAGGGCTGTTCCAGCAGCGGGGGATAATCTTTCTTATTTCTAATAATCCTAACGGCCACCACACCCCCTCACTGTCTCGCACGTGTCATCTGCAAGCACCTTGCCCAGACTCCTATCACATCACCATTACTGTGAGGGTGCTTATTAATATCCATCAGATTTCCTGCTAACAAAAGGCTCTTAAATGTTCTGTTGCATTTTATATCCTCCCAAATGCCCTGTGAACGGAGTATGATTAACGCCCCCACTTGATAGAAGATGGGCTCAAATGCTCAGAATTAAGATACCGCTTCAAGGCTGCATATCTAGCAGGAGGTCACGTGGGGACTGGCCACATCGGCCTCCTGCCTCCAGCTAGGGGCCCTGGGCACTCCCCTGTGGCACACAGGCAGATGGCACCTTGGATTTGCCGCACTGGGTCACTTTCCTGGCTTTCCTCTATGGCTGAGCTGTTGACAGCCCCCTCCCCACTGGCTCCCCAGGGCATCATCTGTCATGTCTGTGCTGATACCTCCAGAACTCCTATTGCCCCTGAAATTCAGGCCCATGTCTTCTCCCTGTGAGCCCACCCAGATGTCGCAGAGACACCTAGGACTTGCCATGTCTAGCACGGACCTTACCCTCCGAACTCTGGGCTGCAGGGCAGTGAGGTGGCATGAGCTCAAGCCCTGGGATTAGACTGGGTTCAAATCCTGGCTTACCACCTACTGGCCATTGGGACACTTCTTAGCCCTTGTGCCTCAGCATTCTCATCTGTAAAATGGGGATGGACATGGGATACACCGACCTCATGAAGTTGTGAGGGTCAGCAGAGCTCATGCATGTGAAGTGTTTAGAGCAGGGCCTGGCACATAGCAGCCCGCAAACATGAGACCTTTGGGTTATTGCTCATGATGGCGCCTACAAGTACCGCCATCCACCAAGTCCCGGGTAGGAGTGTGTGCTGCCTCGCCCTTGACACCTGATTGGTCTCTGCTTCCCCATGTCTGGGGCACACACCCCTCCTTGCCTTCCCCATCACCGCTGCCAGAGTTGTGGCAGGCTTAATCTTCCGCCCTGACTCAGTATTTCCCAGGAGGTCCACCCTTCCCATTCCCGCTGTTCAGCCACCAGAATCGGACTTTTTTAATATGAATGTTTGATCGGGGCTCTCTTTGGCTTCCAATCCTTCCATGGCTTCCTACTGCCCTCAGGATGTCTGGGGCCCTCTACCCTCCCACCCACAGCCCCCTCCACAGCCTCTTACTGCCCACAAAGGCCCCTGGATCCTGTCTCACTAAATGCCTGGTGCCTCTCCTGCCTTCTGACCTGTCTCACCTGGGAGCTCTCCCTTCCTTGAAGTCAGTCTCCTTTTCGTCCCCAAACTCCAGGAAGGACAGAAAATGCCACACTGTTCATCCCTGTGTCTCCGGGTCGACTCGTTACAGGTGTTTAGTAAACTTGAATGGCCAGAAAAGCTGGGAAGGGTGCCAGTTCTATTAGAGAGCAGGAGTGAGGCCTTCTTCTGGACACCATCGGGGTCAAGCCCCCCCTTCTCTAAATTCCAAGGACCCGTTCTAGCCCCTTCTGTCTCCCTGGCAGGCCACACACTGTCAGCTGCTGGGAGCAGTTGGGACTGGCCATACCGGCTCTTCCCAGTGCGCTGCCCGCCCTAAGCCTCTTCCGTCACACTGGGGTTTGTATACCAAGCCTCTGTACGGGCGCTGCCCCTTGTCCCAGGCCCCACCCCCCGCCACCTGGTGGATCACCTTTGCTGCTGGGTTCACCCTTTTGCTCCCTGGACCTTGGCTGAGCCTGAGACTGATGCCAGGAGAGGCCTGGAACCACCACCCTCATGGATCTTCAGTCTCAGCTGGGAAAAGACAGATTCCCAGGAAGAGCTCCTTTGGGAATCCGAGAGATGGGCTCGAATCCCAGCCTTTCCCCCTTGCTGGTGGCATGGGCCCGGGACGGGCACACCGCTTGCCCTGCAAAGCCTGGTTTTGTCACCTGTAAAGGGAGGGCTGTTGCCAGGAGGCTCACAGAGCTGTTTCTTACGGAGGTGGGCTCAGCGGGGCAGCGGGGCGCTAAGGGAAGATTGGGACCCGGGTTGAGGTCTGGCCTCTGCCGTTGACTGCTGTGTGTTTGAGACCGCTCACTGCCTCTCTCAGGGCCTGTCAAATGCAGGACTGAAGACCATGGTTTCCGTGGCCCCTTCAAGCCCTGGCCTGTGATGAGTTAGGACTCCTGCAAAAGCGAGTCGGAGAAAGAGGGGAGGAAGAGGAGAAGCATTAACGTTGCTGAAGCTCCTGTGAGGTTCTGGCGCTGTGCTAAGTGCCTCAGATGCATAAGCACCTGGGTGAGGGGAGGGCTGTTATTTCTAGTGTTAAGATGAGAAGACAGGCTCAGAGAAGTAAAGTAACTCACCCAAGGTCACCCAGCAAGGAAGTGGTGGTGCTGACTCTGAAGCCTTCATGCCTTCCTTGGGCCGCTCAGGGTCATCTACGGTCCCCTTTCCCCTCTCACACACCAAGGAAGGGGCAGCTGGGGAGCAGGGGGGTAGACAGGTGGGGCGAGATCAGGACCCAGGATCCAGTCTCCACCCCTCCACAGACTATGGAGGCCAAATCATTGCCCCTTCTGCGGAGGCTCCTGGCCCCAGCGAGGCCCGGACTTGAGTCTCCAGCTAAGTACCTTGCCTTCTCCTCTGACCGCCGTCCCCACTTCCTGGAACCCTGGCTACCACGGGCAGCCGGAGCCCCGGGCCCAGATGTTCACAGCTGCTGCCGACCCACAGCAGCCCCTTGTGACTATATCCACGCCCACAGGGAAATGGTGTCGTTCATTCCCTTAACAGATCCAGAGATCCTGTAAATGTCTTTATTTGCCATTAGAGAAAATGAGTTTTGTTTTGTTTTCCCCCTTTTGAAGTTGGACCCCAGCCCAGGCGGTTCCTTGGAACTCGGATATTAAAAACAGCAAATTAATGGGAACTTGTCTGGGTAGAGCCCGTCACGAGTCCAAATGCTTCTGGAGCTTCTCAGCAGTCCCTCCCGGCAGCCTTAGTCTGCAGCCAGCAAACTCCTGGACTTCTCCCAGCGGCCCCTTCCCCGGAGTGTGGGCACACCGCGGGCCCCGGTGCAGAGGTGCTGGCCCTTTCAAGCTGGGAAGTCAAGCAGGATCGGGTGTGCAGAGAAGGGCGAACCTGGCAGACGCAGCAGCAGGGGTGAGGACAGGCATCGTGACTCAGACTCAGGGTTGGCTCATGTTTCAGAAACTGGACCTCAAGCCGAAGAGGGGAGGTGGCCGAGAGGGCTGGACAGGGCCTAGGGCTGGGCACCACAGGTCTGAGCTCTGGAGGGCTCTGGTCATGGCAGGGACCTGGCAGACAAGCAGTGAGAGCCTTGTTGAGGTGCACTGCTTCAAGGTGTGCGCTCTAAGGCTGGGCTGCTGGCGGGGGAGTGCGGGGTGGGGTGGGGGGTGTCGAACCCTTCCTTTCTGTTACTTAGTCCAAGATCTTAGGGGAGTTACACAGCCTGCCTGTATGTCAGTGGCTCCGCCTGAAAATTGGGGATGAGGGTAAATGTCTGCTTCATAGAACTTGAGCAAGGCTCAGGGGGAGTGGTATCCGGAAGGGGCTTAGTGCGGTGCCTGGCCTGAGGCCGGAGGGACGTGCAGTTGTTGTGTTGTGGGTTTCACGCGGGGGAGGCTGTGAGTGAGGATGCCCTCAGGCCAAGACCGTGGCCGAGATGGACTCTGGTTCCCACAGGACATGCGGGAAGAGGACTGTGTGGACCCCAAGGTGGGTGGGCACGAGGGCAGCCAACTTTCTTGGGCGAGGCAGGGATCTGGCACGTGTCCACTGCATGGGTGGGTGAGGCCAGGCTGGAAAGTGGTGGGGGGCCCAGGCTTGGTCTCCCCTGGAGGATCCCAGAGATCGGAGCATGTGATTCAGAGGCGCCGTTTCACTGACAGCTCCCTCTGCCACACCAGACTCCAAGCAATTAACCAGCCAGGCCCCTGGGAGGAGCGCTCGACGGCGGCAATCAGAGGCTAACCTTGACCTCCTTTGCACACTGCTGCAGCCGCCTCCTACCTCCCAGCTCCAAGGTGCTCCCGTGTTGTTGAAGGGCAGCTCCTCCCCGGCGTACGGAGCACTCATCCTTCTCTGCCAGCAGAGCAGTGGGTGAGGGCTCCTGGGTCTCCCCTGAGACAAAGGGCCTCGCTGGGTCTTTAATCCTGGGCACCCTTTCTTGGAGATGTACAACATTCTCAGCCCCGTGTGTGTGTGTGTGTGTGTGTGTGTGTGTGTGTGTGTGCATGTGTGTGTGAGCATGGACACAAAGGGGAGAAGGGCTGGAGGATGTGCATATGAGTGCAGGGTGGAGACACCTGTATGCATATGCGTGAAGGGAGAAGATTTGTGTGCACGCATGTGCTCAGCTGGACGAAGAGTGCAGGAGTGGGAAGCGGGGGGCGGGGGGTGGGAATGGGCGACATGTTGAGGGGATGCGAGCTGCGCTGGGGAGGAGGGGGAGTGTATCTGAGCATCACGTGAGTTGAGGCTCCCGAGATGAGTTGAGGGGCGTGTAGGGATGTGGTGACAGCACGCTCCCCGCCGCCCCCTCTTCACCAGCTCGGGGCCTGTACGTTTCAAATACTTCATTGTCAGTCCTGGTAAAGCCTTTATTTATAAAGCGCGGGTGTTTCATTCAGCTTAACTGAAAAGGCCTTTAAATCACCGCAGCTGGGAAGGGCTAATTGCAGTTAGTTGTCAAGGACTCTCTTGTCTGCTTTTGCCATCTGTGACATAGTGAATGCAAAGATCATTTTAAACATAGGCGGTTAATGTAGAGAATAATTTGAGAGCTTTAGATATTTATGGTAAATTATTTAACTTTATAGTTGAGTTTTATTGCCTCATTATTCTATGTGTGAGGAATCTTGGCGTTTTCTGTGACTCGGCACTTTGTGGAGTTTTCTCTTTGCAGCACTCAGGAGTGAAGTTACGCGGCAGTTACGTGAGATCTGGGCGCATTGCTAGTCCTCTCACGGAAGGGGCTGTCCGATCTTTGCCCATCTGGCCATGGCCTCTACTTGCCCTGCCCTCGGAGTTTCTGGGCATCCTGGGGTGCTCGGCAAAGCTTTTGGGTGCCTGTTTCCTGCTGCTGTGTCGGGACGGCGGCTCTGCCGGGGTTCAGTTAGGGCAGACCCTTGTCATCTGGGTGTTGTTTGGCTGCCTGAGTTGTCGCTGATCGCGGTTCAGAGTTGAGCCTTACTTAGATTTTGTTTGGGCATCTGAAACGGAAGACTTCCCTCCTCCTGGAAGGTAGCCTGTCTCTCATTGCCGTGATCAGAAGGGGTCCTGGCCCGGGCATCGCAGCACGAGCTCTTGGTGCTCTGACTGTGTCCCCTTGGCACTCACCATTCCAGTGATGAGACTCCTTCCCCAGGCCCTCGTGCTAGGGTGCTTATGCGTCCGGAACGGCCCTCAGCCAGTGGTGGACGGGAGTAGGAAGAGAAGTATCCAAGCCTCTTTGCTCCTCTAGTGGAATCCTCCTGGGGAGTAGCCTGGTCTGTCCCCCAGGACAACCCGGTGAAATTGAACCCAGATTGCCTTTGGCCATAATCTACTCATCAGCACTCCCTGTTTTGGCTTCCTTCCCTTCCCTCCCTCACTGCCCCTTCCTTCCCCAGTGGTTGCTGGCATCGCCTTCCAAAGAAACTACTTAAACTCCTTGTCTTAGGGACAGATTTTAAGAGAAACTTTATTAGACACCTGTGCAGGTGAACTGTACCATTGCCCACCTGTGCAGGTGAACTGTACCATTGCCCACTTGATAAACTTGGAGCCGTGATCCTTGAACTCTGCTTCTCCAACCCACTGGCTTGCCTTGGTCCTTGGACGCGGCGTGTCCATTGCTCTGGACTCTGCTCTTGACCAAGTTCAACCTTGATCAGGGTTTCCATGAGAGGGAGGGAGTGCTCAGCTGGCCAGAGCTCAGCTAGCACAGCTCCCTAAATGAAGGTACTGGGATTTCCAGAGAAGATTATGCCCTTGGGAAGGGTGAGTGACTCTTTGCTGTGAGACTCCAACTCCTAGTTCAAGGTCTAAAATGAGTGCATCAGGTCTGAGCTCAATGACTGGGGAGGATTTAGTTTGAACCCCAGAGTTATTAGTTGTGGAGCTAAAGCTGTCACAAGAGGCTTGTGAGGAATGTCAGAATGAGCTCTCCCCCACATCTTCTGCTAGAAGACTGCCACTCATTCTTCAAGACTCAGCTGAAATGTCACCTCTTCTGCCAAGCCTTCCCCAACTCCTGCGGGCTTTGGCCAGTGTGTTTCCACAGCTCTCTGTTCATAGCTTGGTATTCGTATTTATCACATTGTCTCACCATTTATCTATCTCCACATCTGATCCCTGACCAGGCTGTGTGCTCCTTGAGGGCAGGGGCTGTGTTGATTTACCTTTTTGGTCCATAGAGCCCAGGGTGTGGCACAGCTATTGCTGAATAGAAAGAATAGAATAGAAACATGAATAGAAAGAAACATGATCTGAATTAATGGATGGGTGTGAATGGGTAAATGGGTGGCTAGATGGATGGACAGATGGACTAAGGGAGAGAAGGAGGGAGGGAATGGATGAATGGATGGATAGATAGATGGATGATTGGACAGACGACTGAGGGATGGATGGATGGATGGATGGATGGGTGGACTGAGGGAGGGATGAATGGATGAGTGGATAGATGGATCGTGGGACAGGCAGACTGAGGGGTGGATGGATGGATGGATGGATGGATGGATGGATGGATGGATTGACAGAGGGATGGAGGGAGGGAGAATGGGGGGATGGGCTGGTGGGTGAGTGGGTGGACAGAAGGGTAGGCAGATTGTTGGGTGGATGTTGACAAATTGTGGCATTCTGTGTTCAAGTTGAAATTCAGAACCAAAAAACAACCACCTTCACCAATGACTCTGCATTCTTGGGCAGTAGACGCCTCAGGATTTTCCCTGGAAGCTCAGAGAGGAGAATCTCCATAGTGAGTCTGGGTCCCTGGAGGTAGGTGTGGGCTCCTCTCGGCTGAAGGATGAGGGCCTTTCACTTGGGCTGGAAGCCGTGATTCAGGGAGACTTCCTCATCCACTTTCTCCTGGAGTCAGGGAATTTATCAACCATCCCTGCCCCCACAGCTTTGCACAGACACTCCAGGCAGGAGCAGGGGAGAAATGCCGCTGGGAGGGGCTGTCAGCACCCTTCACTGAGGTCCTGCTTTGGGGGAGAGCAGAATAGGAGGGACCCACGTGTGGCAAGCTCAGCAGGTGGAGAGGGAGCCATGCATGACCCTAGCTCTGTGGCAGGTGGTCTGGGGTGGGGGTGGGGGTCAGAACAATAGCCTAGAAGGCAGGAAGCAAGAGCACCTTTGAGGCTCAGTGATAGCAGCTGGGGACTTCGGGTGCAGCCTCTATCAAGTCACCTTTTGCCACTTGATGGGAGGACGCCAAGCTCCCGAGGCCTTCCTCTGACCCTGAGATGTCCCAGAAGGAAAGCTCATCCTGCTGCCACACCTGAGACCCGTCCCTGCCACCTTGGCCACGGGCGACACCCACACCTTTCACCAGCAGCGACAAAGGAGGCTGAAGATGCGAGGTACACGTGCCCATGTGCACGCCCAGCCCGTGCGAGGCATCATGCCTGTGGGTGTCAAGTTCACCAGGTCTGCCCCTGCTGTCTCCGCCCCAGACATCCAGGCGCTTTCCGTGAAGACTGTGTCCCAGAATGACGGCATCCCCTGGGAGGCAGGCAGCTGTTGGGGGGTTGTGCTGGTAGAGGGGGAACCAGGATTCCCATCTGCAGGCTTTCAGCCCTTTGGGCAGCTTTATCGAAGATGGGCAGGAACACCCTGGCCAGCCTTGGAGCCTGAGGACAGAATGAGGAAGAGCAGCACCCCCACACCCCCGTTCTTCTCCGTGGAGCTCTGAAGCCAAGGCTCTGCCTGCCAAACCCCGGCCTCCTTTCCCCCATCTTCTCCTTGTTGATTCTGGTCTTTTCTCTGCCCCTCTGGCTGTCAACGCGGTCTCCAGAGCCTGAAGCCGCCTGCGCCCCCAGCGCTGCTGAACGTCCACCATGGGGGTGATCCTGTTTGGGGGTGCTCTGAGTGTCCAGGCCCAGTGTGTTCTTTCTGCACTTGCTTCATGGAGCCCGCGGCCACTGGGCTTGTCCCGGCCTCCCGTCCAGCTGTCCCACACCTCCTCCTCTGCCCATTCTGCATGTGCCAGGCTCTGCCTGAGATGCCCCTGAGGCCCAGAGTGCCCCGATTAACCCTTGGCCTGCTCCCCATGTTCTAGGCCACCCTCTGGCCTGGGCCCCACCCCCTGGCCGCGAACACGGAGCCGGATTATTTTGGCACAGGGGCGCCGCCATTTCAGCCGAGCTGAAGAGGGGACACCATGGACAGGAGGGGTTTTGTCCTTACCCCTGGGCAGACCCTGGCATCCACACACTGCCTTTCCCTTCCCTCCCCTCCACCCACCACTCTTCCCACCCCTCACCCAGTCACAAAGCACCTCACTACCCACACTGGCCCATCTTCATGATTCCCAGAGCCCATATGTCCAGGAGCCTGGGCAAACAGGGACTAACCATTTAGAGAGTGGGGCCGGGGGCAAGGTCTCAGGCTGCCTGAGAGGGTCCCTTCCCGGTGCCAGGTGCCTAAGCTGCAACTTCCTTCTCTGTCAGCTGTTGAAGCTCCTGGGCTCACACCCCTGTCCCCACCTGTGCGTGTGTGTATGTGTGTGTGTGTTTGGGGTGGGGGTGTGTGTCTCAGTGTGTGGCCGTGTACCTGTGGGGATGTGGGTGGACTGGTGGCATGTGGGTGCCGAGGCCGAGAATGGTGTTGTCGGTGTGCGAGACTTGGAACCCCAGCTCTCCACCCTTGTGTGCGCTCACGGATGCCAGACTGTGTGGTTGCTGTGTTGTCCGTCTTCCTCGCTAATTCTGTCCTTATCCAGTGCCTGCTCTGTGTTGGGGACACCTGCAGGGCAGTGCCGGTGGACTCCGTATCCCTGTATCCTGTGGCGGAGGCAGCGGTGGGAGAGACCAAGACCTCCCTGGTAGAGTGTGTGGTGGGTGCTCAGTCAGCATTGGTCCAGCCAACAAGTGGAAGTTAAATAATCCCATAAATACACCATTAACTGATCACTGGCTTCGAGGAAAAGCCCAGCGCACCCCAAGACCATATGTTGGAGCAATCTAATTTAAATGGGGGGGAGTCAAGGAGGGCCTCAGTTTTGAAGGTTCCTTGCTGGGAGTATCATGGGATAGAGCAGTTACAGAGTACTGATCAAGAACTCAGATTCGAGCTCTTCCTCTGCTGTGTATCAGCCGTGTGATGGGAGTGAAGGCCTTCACCTGTCTCTGTGTCGTCCTAGCTGTGAAATGAGATCAATCAAGGCTCCTGCCTCCTGGTGTCGCAGTGAGGAATAAAGCCATGGAAAGTACGAAGCGCGGTGCCTAGCACATAGGAATCTCTGTGTGTCCCCGAACCCTGGTGCTGGAAGGGATGGGCACGCATGTGCGTGTGTACATGGCGGGTGTGAGCCAAAGCAGGCACGTGAGACAGTATATGTGGCCGAGCAGGCATGGGTTGTGGGTCTGTACAGCTCAGCTGTGTGTGTGTGCAGGGACTCTTGTGTGTACGGTATGGGACAGCGTGGATGTGATATAGCCGGGGAGGGAGCTGTGTGTGTGTGTGTGTGTGTGTGTGTGTGTGTGTGTGTGTGCACGCATGCGCGTACTAGGCCAGAAAAGGCAGCCATCCTGGGAGCGCAGGCAGCCATCAGCGTCTGTGCGGGGGAGAGTGTGCCTGCTCCTCAGTGCGCCCATGCATGGGTGCATGCTGATGTGCGCTGCAAGGGTTGCGGGGAATGGGTGCCTGTGTGACAGTGTGAGGGAGCAGGAGCGAGCAGAACTGGGAGCTGGCTGTCACCAGAGCCCGCACAGCAAGCAGCAGGTGGGCCCAGGGCCGCCAGGGCTCACTCGGAGGCAGCCGGGTTCTAATTGTCCGTGGAGAGGATGGGGCCCTGGGGAGTTGTCAGCAGCCCTCGGAGAGCTGAAGTTGGGCTCCTTGCCCTACTTGGAGGCCGGCATCCTTCAGCTCAGCTGGCAGAGCTCCTTGCCTTCCCCCCTGCCCCTCCTCCCCCACTTCCTGCTCGCCTCCCAGCTCCCTCCCTCTCCCAGCCTCAGAGCTCTGTGACAGACTCCTCCCCATCTCTTCTCCCCCTCCTTGCTGCCTAAGGACCCTCTGCCCTAGGACTGCCCCCTTCCTTTCTTCTTAACCTATGATTTGCCCTGGGTCCTCCCTCTAGAAGCTTGGATGGATGGGCTCCGGAACAGGGCCCACAGTGTTCCTTCCTGCCCCCTCCCTGAAGACCCTTTTCTTCAGAAAATGACCTGAGGCAGTTTTCTTCAATTCAGCACATGGATTACTCTTTATTTTTTAAAGTTTATTTGTTTATTTTGAGAGAAAGAGAGGACGAATGGGGGAGGGGCAGAGAAAGGGAGAGAGAGAATCCCAAGCAGACTCTCATGGCCAGCATGGGGCCTGATGCGGGGCTCGAGATCAGAGATCACGAGATGAGCCCAAGTCAGTGCTTAACCGACCCAGACCCAGCCAGCCGGGTGCCCCATCACTTGGATTCCTCCTATGCAAATCTGAGTCTGTGGTCTGGGGTAGAGAACCCGAGGCTCTGCATCTCTAACAGTCCCCTAGGGTGGTGCGGGCATGCTGTCTGATCTCAGCTCCACACCTTGAGTGAGGAAGAGCCAGGCCTTCAGGGGCCAACTGCGGACCAAGTGGCCTTTTCTCAAGGACTCCGTATGCTCCCCACTCATCCTCTGTGAGTGGTGGGCCCAGCCAGGCCTCTGGAAACGGTAGGAGCAGCAGCCGTGATCGAGACCCCGGCCCTGGGGGACCACAGCCCCAGCACACGTGTGCTTCTGGCCGGCCAGCTGGGAACCAACCGCAGGGTCCTCTCCCAGGGAGCAGCCCCTGGCTAGCGCCACCCACCCACTCCACCTGCCCCATCTGGTTCAGCTGGACAGGTTGGGGACACTGCCCTGAAGGTCTGTAGGAAACATGTTTTCTGGGCATCCTAAGCTGTGACGGCTGAGCTGGTGACAGCAAGGGTGGGATCTAGGAGCTGGGGGCGACTTAGGAGTACATCAGGGACCCTGGGGAGGTGGGAGGACTCCCTCCTCACCACCCGCAGTGGCTCCTCCAGCACCCCCAGCCCCCGTCTGCAGACACCCCCTCCCCCAGAGGTGTACTCCCTTACACCTTGGCTTGGTGTCATTGGCTACTTGACGTTACATTATAGGTTTCTTGGTTTATTGTCTGACCTCTCAATACGACCCTAGGCTCCAGAGGGGACTTGGTTCAATGTCATGTCTCCACTGCCCAGAACAGTGCCTGGTACACAGTAAGTGCTCAGAAACATTAACTGCACAAGTGCCCTAGGCAGCCGGTATACCCTCCTAGAAAAAATAGACAAGAGTAGTTACTTCAAGGCCTGACTTCAAGGTAATAGTACCCCCCATTACCTCCTGGAGGAATGACTGGGCTGGCTTCTGGGAGGTAGAATGGAGCAGATGGTAAACAGACTCTGATCAGATGAGCCTGCTGTACTCCCTAGCTTGGCCACTTACAAGCTGGGTACTATTAGACAGATTGTCTCAATGACTCTGTTTTCTCAGCTGTGAAATGGGAGGAATAATCCCCATCTCACTGTGGCCATGAGGAGTCTCAAAGCATCCTTTAAATGGAGCTCTGATGTGGTTCCCTGTACATTCCCTTCTGTCACCCCTGATCTGTCTGGCTGCATCACCACCCCACCTCCCTGGTCACTAGGCAACCAACTAAGCGGGGGTGGTGACGTGTGACCCACTCCCCCTCCAGGAGACCCAGTTCAGAGCCCTGTGGTGATGACAGGTGGGCACCAGCTGGCCTCCTTTTTGTTCAGGCACCCTCCAGCTGCTTGCTTCCATGGAGAGAAGTCCCAGCCTCCCCTGAGTTGATTGAGGCAGCTCAGGAGAGTGGAGCAAGACCGCTTAAATCCCATCACCACTTAGTGAGTTGGGGGATGCTTCAAACCTCCCTGAGCCCCAGTTTCTTCATCCGGGTAATGTGGTGTTGTAAGAATGAAATAAAATCATCCACATCGGACACTTAGCTCGGTGCCTGGTATATGGTCAGCATTCAGTAAATTGCATCTGTGGTCAGTATTTCCTTTGGACATAGCGCATTGTTCATCGAGTGAAGCCAATGTGACAGGAATGGGGAGGAGGGGTAGATGGATGGTGGGAGCTTTAGTTTCTTCACGCATAAATAAAAGAACAAGACGGTCCTTCGTATGATTTCCTGCTGTTATGGACCCTAAACTTAGCCTTTTTATCTGTTGCTGTGTTCTATCTGTTTTCTGGCACTGGGGGTTGGAAAGAGCCAGCCCCATTGAGAGAAGCCAGACCTTCTTAGGACTGGGGTGGGCGGAGCTGACTCCAGGTAGGCGGGGCCTGACTCCCTGGTGCCTGTGATTAGTCTCCCCCCCACCCCCACAACTAGGTGAAGCCAGTTCCTGAGACTGCGTGGGAAGGGTTCAGGTGTCCTCAGTGGTGTCTAGTGTCCAGACCACACAAGCTGATCCCATTAGTCATGGGAGGGAGAGTGCCCTGGGCAGACGGGACAGTGGGGGTAAAGACCCTCTGTAAAAAGAAGTACGGCACATTTATGCAAGGGAAGCCGGGCGTCTGCGTGAACCCCCCTCAAAGGGAAGGGACGTTGTGGTAGGAGGTGGGCTGGAGGGCTGAGCAGAGGCCAAACCCACACCAAGCTCCGGAGGCCTTGGGAGGATTTGGGGTTTATCTTAAGAGCAATGGGAAGTAAACATGGGTTTTAAGCAGAGCTATGGCCTGATCAGATTTGAATTTTAAAACTATCCTCTGACAGGTATGTGGAAAACAGCTCGGGACCGGGGTTTGGTCCAGCTGGGTCTGCCACAGTGACATCGGGCTCTTCCAAAGGGAGTTTTGCTAGGAAAGGGCAAAGGACGTAAGGAGACCCCAGCACACTGGAACACGTGGGGTCCGGTTTGCGTTGCAAGGAATAAAAAGCCACTTAAAAGGACTTGCGGTCAGGGTGCATGTGGATTAGAATCGTAACTGGAAAGCCTTCGGAATCCAGAGGCCTCTGGAAGCAGCCTCTGTCTCAGTCTGGGTCCCCACCCCCCACCCCCCACCCCATCTCAGGCAATGTGGCTTCAGCCCTGTGATGTAGGAGTCTCCTTTCTTCTCCTTCCATCCCCACCCTCTGCAGTGCATAGTTTCTACCCCCCATGGAGCACTTGGCTTTTGGGGCCCATCATACCCTCTCTGGCCTGACTGCGCCTTATCTTTCATCCGAAGCTCTGGCCACCGACCAGCAGACCTTTTCTGGTGTTTCTGAGCTCCGATTCCCAAGAGAAGGAATCTGATTAGATCAACTCTTGATGAGCCAAGCCACAGATGGGTTGTCTTTGCATGCCCCTTCGTCTGATGGGTTACATCCATGGAGGACACGATCCAAAACACAGTCTCCAAGGCAGCAAGCGCTATGAATGGGGCGCCTCCCCCTTGGACAGGGTGCACCTAGCACAGGCACATGACCAGCTTATTCCAAGCCTAGAGAATTCCTGCGCCAGAGCTCCACACTTGAGGCCTTCTGGACCGGACTGCTTCATCAGTTATGCTGAAAAGCCAGAACCTGTGAGCACTGGGTGACCAGAACTGAACATGGATTTCCAGCCAAAGTAAGACCTCATTCTGGCCTATTGGCTGACTGGCCCATCCATGCCATGGGTTCCCACAAGGGGACATGACTGGTTCCTCGGAAGCCAACCTCATGGTCAGAGTATATCTTGTAGTGAGGGCTGGTGGATCTGGGTCTTTTCCTGTCTCAGTGTCTGGCCCATTAGACTAGGGCTGGGTACCACACTTAGAGGGGAAATAGAGTTTATAGAAGTCACCATAACCAACAACAGTTCATCTGTCCCTGACCCGTCTAGCAGCCTGTACTGCTCCATCATGAGGTGGTGTCTGCTCATGGCCAGCACCATCCTCTCTTGGTCTTCAAATATGCATTGTCTAGACATCTCCCACAGTAGGTTGATGGCAAGTGGCTATAAATGTTCATTACTCTCTGCATCCCTGATCGATGTAAGCTGACTACAACATCTCCCATCAAGATGTGGTCTATTTTTGGCCAGTAGAATTTGCTAGAAAGGACATTGCGCCAATTCTGAGCCTAGACTTTAAGACTCTTTGCATGATTTTACTTTCTCTGCATTGGAATCCTGCTACTGCCCTATGGACAGGGCTGGTATGACCGCTGGATGATGAGAGATGGGTGGCCATGTCAGCCCACAGCCTCTGTTGACAGTCAGCCAACTTCCAGTCATTGAATGAGGCCATCCTGGGCCAGCTAGCCCCTACCTACCACTGACACACAAGGAAGCCCAAGCTGGGTTTGCCTAGCTTGGCCCATATCAGTAGAACCATCCAAAAGATCTGTAGAGTCCGGAGCAATAGCAAATGCTTGTTGCTTTAAGCCACTAAGCTTTAGCGTGGTTTGTTATACAGCAATAGCTAACTGATACACCCCCTTGCTGGGAGACCTCCAAGGATGTGTTAATAATAAGTGCTGTCTAATTCAGTCTCTGTGCCTGGGAAGTTCACTTCTTGAAGGCAGGACATAAAATGTGGTTGGACTCAAGTTGCAATGATGACTCTGTACATTGATAGATGCCCCGTAATCTGGGCGGGGTGTGTGCCAGGCAGCTGCACTTCCTGCCACTTACAGAGAATTTGCTGTAATGCATTGTGATGCATTAGCATAATAATTGCTAAGCATTCGCAAATGAATAGCTCACTGACTGATGGATTTTGTACAGAATCTGTGAAGGTTACATCGAGGGTGAAAACATTTCACTGTGTCAATGAACATACTTAATTTTTCTGGAAGTGCTATTTAAATTGCGTTGTGCTATGCATTAGCATAACAAAGACATAATGCATTCGTTTATGCTGTAGTAGGGAACACTACCTTAATCAGCGGACACCATGGAGGGAAGAGGTGGGACGCGCAGAGAGTGGCCCGGGAGCTCCGAAGAGCTCTCCTATTGGGTCCCTGTGGCCATTCGAGGGAGGTCCTGCTTATGCAGGTCCCGCCCCAGACGTGGCTCCAGGGGCCCTGGAGGCTCTGGTGGTGGTGGATTCTTTTTGTTGGCTTGTTTCCTTTTCACTGATTTTTCTCTTCTCACTGTACCGGGCACGGACTCCTGCTAATGGGTGGGTGGGTCTTGGCTGTCAAAAGAGAAATCCTCAGAACAGTTAAGAAGTGTTCAAATCTGGCAGCAGCCACCAGCCCCCCTCAGAGGGTAGGGTGGCCTCCCCAGAGTCTGCCTGCTGGTCCCAGGAAGCTGTGCCTTGGGCTCTTGGTCTCTCCTAGCCCCATCCCCTGAAAGGGCCTTCAGAGCTGTCACAGAAAACCTCATGAGGAGGATGGCTCTGTTACATATTTTCTCCATATCTGGCTCTTCAAGGGGTGGGGGAAGTGTTTGGAGAAGACAAAGAGCCTGCTAATTGAGAATCTCCCGCCTGCCAGAGAGTGCCATCTTTACATGTGCCAGCTCAGAGCTTCTCTACCAGCTGTGCACAGATGTGGCATTTTGGAGTCTAGTCCTGTGTTAAACAGAGTGGGACACACTTCTTTTTTTGCAGAACTTCTCAGGACTTTTAGTATAATAATGAATCTTAAGTATGTCCAAGAGGGAGATGCAAGGTACCAAACCTTTAAAACAGTGCAACCTGGGTTTGAGAGAGGCAGACAGAGTCTCATTTGTTGCTTTATAGGGACTCGGTGAGATCAGGATTGTTAACCCCATCTCAAAGCTAAGGAAATGGAAGCTTCACAAGGAAGTAATTGGCCCAGAACTGGCAAATGACCCAGGTGGGATTTTAACCCACATCTCCCTGATTCTCACACCAGAGGGATGATGTAGAATGGCTTCCTGAAGGGAAAGGAGGGGACTAACAGCTAGCTTTTGGAGAGCCCAAACTGAAGATGACCCACAATTATTGCTGGTCACACCCACGCAGACCCTTAAGACCCTGGCTGTCTGAGGGAGCCCATTCTGGAGATGCAGGGCTGAGGTCAGGACAAAGAGATGTCTGTCATGTTCACTG
Source organism: Proteles cristata cristata (assembly GCA_017311185.1). Taxonomy (NCBI): domain Eukaryota; kingdom Metazoa; phylum Chordata; class Mammalia; order Carnivora; family Hyaenidae; genus Proteles; species Proteles cristata. The sequence goes on along the minus strand of JAESUZ010003902.1, from coordinate 1,510,622 downwards.
TGGCCAGGAGTCCTTCTGGCTAAAGGTACATAGTTAAAAAATGTGAGTCTCTAGGGAGGAAGTGGGCCAGCTCTCCCTGCCTCCTGATGTGAGGCTTGCAGAAGAGGTCATTTGAGGGTCTTGGTGCTTTAGGACTGGGCTAATATGGAGTGAGGGGGGTGGCTGTGATTCAGAGTCCAGGAAGGAGGGAGGAACTGGAAGATTCTGGAACCATGGGGAGGGGAGGGGGGTCAGTACCCTGTCATCCCCTCCACCAGCAGTGCACCCTTGAGATGCAGTTGATTTCACATTTCCTGAGTCCCAGTCCTCAATCCAGATGGCTATGAGGTCTGGATAGTGGCTGAGCTCACTGGGTGAGCCCCTCTACCCTTGCCTGCTGAAACCGAAGGCCCATAGTGATGAGGGACAAGTTGTAGGGGACCCTACCCAACTGGCTTTTCCCCAGAGCTCTTTTGGGCATCACAAAGTCCTTTTAGAATCTGATGGAAGCTATGGACCCTTTCTTCAGAAAACTGAGGAAATTCACACTCATATAATGAGTTGCTTACAATCTGAAGGGTCACAGATGCCCTGAAGACAGATCATCCTCTGGTAGGGCCTCCTGTCTTGGGGGGAAAGTAGTTGAAACTTGAGACTCTGGCAAAAGGGGCTGCAGGGTGCCCTCCCATTGGCTTCTAAGGACTCATTCCATCTGCCCTAGGTTGGCGTTCAAGGGCTCATTTCGCCTTCCATCCCCCTCACCCACCAACCACCCTAGCTCACACTTCCTCCCATACCCCCCACCCATCCATCCTCTGCCAGCCCAGTATGACCACTCCCTGTCCACAGAGAACACCGCAGGGCTTCCTACTTAGGGTTCCTGCTTGGGATGCTCTTCTGCCTCTGCTCACAGAGTGAGTCTTGTCCACTTTTGGAATCTCTCTTCTCCTAGGAGACCCTTGTCTAACCCCGTCCCTTTCAATTGAGCATTTATTTATTTAATGCGTCCCACGTGCATTCTGGGGTACAGAATGGAGCAGGAGGGGACAGATCACTGCTCCCACATAACCTATAGGCCAGTGGGGAATCAGAGGAAATAAGCATTTGCAGGTGTAATGGGTGTTAGAAGAAAGTGGAGAGAGCTCTATGACCGTGTGGCAGTGGGGATTTCATTTCCTCTAGGGTGGAGGTTCCCAAACTTTGACCATTGAAATTCCACCTTGACAATTTTTGCCATGTCCGCATGCCATCTGTACAATTGTTTCCTTCTTATTTGAAGAAATAAACATTAAAAAGTCCTACTGACCTTCTGAGCCTTGTCCTCAGCAATATTATCGGTGAAATCATGGGTCTTTGTGTGTTATTTATATATTTAAAATTCTTTAAGTTTTTCTTATTGTGGTAAAATATACATAACATAAAATTTATTATTTTAACTGTCTTTGAATGTATGGTTCAGTGGCATTAAGTACATTCACAATGTTGTGCACCTATCACCTCTATGCATTTCCAGAAGTTTTTCTTTATCCCAGATAAAAACTCTGTACCCATGAAACAACAATTCTCCATTATTAAAAAAAAATCTCCGTTATCACCCCCTCTCAGCTCTTGGTAACCTCTGTTTTGCTTCCCATCTCTATGAATTTGCTTATTCTAGATAGCTTGCATAGATGGAATAATACAATATTGTCCTTTTGTGTCTGGCCTATTTCACAGAGCATAAGGCCTTCAAGTTTCATCTGTTTTGTAGCCTGTGTCTGAATTTTCTTTCCTTTTTAAGGCTGGATAATATTCCATTGAGTGTGTATACCACATTGTTTATGCATTCATCTGTGACAGACATTCGGGTCATATCCACCTTTGGGCTATATGATGTGAGTTTTTTGCAAGTTAATATATGTTAAAATATATACGTAAATATTAAAGTAAAAAAGATTTCTGTGATTTTTTGGTCCTGAGAATGGAGGCCAAAATAAGGACCTGAGTGCAGGCAGTTTATTTGGGAACTACTTCTAGGAGACAGGAATGAAGGAGCGGAGAAAATGAAAAAGGGAGGGGACGGACTCCAGTGAAATAATGAACTGGTTATTGTGGGCAATTGGGGCTCAGTCCCATTATGACCTTCTGAAGAACCGAGTAGAACACACCTCAGAATTACCCTATTGGAGGACAGGAAAGGTGGGAACATAACTGCAACTTCAACACTCATTGCTTTATCTCTCACCCCACACTTCCTGGTGGTTGCTGAAGGGCTTAGCAACCTTCCCCAAAGTTCAAGAAAATAAACTCAAAACCCGGTGCTTGAAGTGGGACATGGCAGGGAACTGTCCAGTACAGCGGTGCTGAAATCAGGTGAGCCGCAGGACGGGACACATTGCATTGTAAATGTCTGCTGCGTTATCTAAAAATGTTCCTTATAGTTCATTTTTGCTCTAGATCTTCTTGCCTTTGGGGATGTGTCAAGTAAGAAATTATTGTGGTGGAGGTCCAGGAGGTTGTTTCCTGCTTTCTCCTCTAGGCTTTTGATAGTTTCCTGTTTCACATTCAGGTTCTTCATCCATTTTGAGGGTTTTTTTGTGTATGGTGTAAGAAAGTGATCAAGAAGATGTGGTTTATCTATACAATGGAATACTACAAGGCAATGAGAAAGAATGAAATCTGGCCATGTGTAGCAACGTGGATGGAACTCGAGGGTGTTATGCTGAACGAAATAAGTCAGGCAAAGAAAGACAGATACCATATGTTTTGACTTATAAGTGGAACAGGAGAAACTTAACAGAAGACCATGGGGGAGGAGAAGGGAAAAAATAGTTGAGGAGAGGGAGGGAGGCAAACCATGAGAGACTCTTGAATGCCAAGAACAAACTGAGGGCTGATGGGGGTGGGGGGGAGAGGAAGGGGGGTGATGGACATGGAGGGGGCACTTGTTGGGATGAGCACTGGGTGTTATGTGGAAACTAATTTGACAATAAACTATTTGTAAAAAAAATTTAAAAAGTAAAAAACAAAACAAAACAAACATTCCTTATACTTCATTTCATGCTTTGAGAGGATTGGCCCATAAAGACAGTGATCTCTAAACTATCACCTGAAAAGACAGTAGGAGCTCGTCAGGCAAACCCTATGGGAAAGGTGTTTGCAGTGGAAGGAACAGCTCAGATAAAGGCCTGGAGTACAGACATACCAAGGCATGTTTCCAGAAGGCTAGAGCTGCTGAAGCAGGGAGGAGGAACAGAAAGATGGCTTTGGGAAGATGGGCAGGGGACAGACTGTGGAGAGTCCTGAGTGTACCCCAGTGACATTAGTATGCTTTCCTAAGGGCCATGGGAAGCTGAGGAAAGATTTAAACAAGGTTGGGGTGTGTGTGATACCCTGGTACTGAGACCACCTGGGCAGGCGAGACCCCTGTGTGGTTCCCTCAGTGTTAACAAATCTTTCTCTGGACACGTGTTCAGCCCTATACTTTGTCTTCCAGTGTAGCAGAGAGGAAAGAGTTCCATGGAACTGGGTCCCACCTCTGCTACCGGTTAGCTGAAGAACCTTGGGAAAATCACTTTTTTTCCTCTGCTAGTCTCAGTCTCTTAGTCTGTTAAGTGGGAATAATAATGCCTGCCTTGCATGGTTATTGAGTGGATTCCATGAGAAAACTTTACCAAGAGCATAACAAGTGCTTGGAAGCATAATAAATGTTCAAGACATGAGAGTTTCCTTTCCTAGTATCCAACACACATCTTGGTTCCATGAACGTAACCAGGCCCAACTTGCCTGAGGGAAGGGTCACTTAACAGTGGCAGAAGGAAGCCCTGGAGGTAGTGAGAGCCCTTATTAGGGTAGGGTCCACCTCCTATTTCTCAAAAGTATACTCCTGCCCTTTCATCTTCCCTGTTAGTGGGCATTGTATCCTCATCCAGAGCTGGCTGAGGTTGGATGGACCTGGTACTTTATTCCAAAGGTGCTGAAGTCGGGAAAGCCTAGGCCACTTCAACAGGATCTGTCTGCTTCCAGCCTGGGTTGGCTCTCTGGTGGGGTTCTTAGGGGTTCCACGGTAGCTCTAGCCCCAGTGAGGTTCTCATAGGCAATTCCCAGGGCTCCCAGGCCTTGTGAATTTCCCTTCAAAAATAATGGCCTCGTTGGGGATGCTGAGCACGTGGTGGAGCCTGTACCAAAGATGGATCAGGAGCCTCTGTGTGTGGCCTGGCTGGGATGATTACTGCTGCTAAGTAAATTGCCAGTGCCTCCTCAAACCTCCTCCTGCCTGGCTCTGTGATTCATTTCCGTTCAGAGAAGTTTAATAATTAGCAAAGGGGATTTCCAACAACAGATGGTGCCTGGCCCTGGGGAGTGGTTCTGCCGCAGACATACTTTGCAGAGAGGTAAGCTAGAGATGTTCTCCTGCTCCTTCCAAATGGGTGTCTCCAGGGCTCTGTGACTACTGGCCCTATTTGCATAATGAGGCTGAAAGGAGAACAGAAGGAAAGGAGGGTGTCAGCTAGGGGCACATGGGTGCTGGTGACTCTGATGGAGAGGGGCACCAGGCAGTGGTCTCCTTCACTCTGCTACCCATGTGGAGGTCTACGAAGATAGAAGATCAGAGCTGCCGAGAGTCATGAGATGCCACTTAAGAGCCTGTCTGGGATTGGGGCAAGAGAGAATGAGTGGGTGAGGAGCCTCCAAGAGCCTCAGGAGACTTTTGATATCCAAGCATAAACTTTCCCCCAGACCCCATCTGGAAGCCGAGCAATTTGCTTATCTTCTGTCTCCCTCCTGGCACAGAAGGAGAGCTCAGACCTACCTTGGACTGCCCTGATTTTAGAAGCCAAACTCAAAGTATCTTAGGTAAAAGGGGGAATTGGCAGGCCCTCCAAATTGGACATTCTCAGGATAGACTGACTTCAGACATGGGTAGACCTAGGGGATCAGGCCATGCCATTCCTTGACTCTGCTTCTGTGAGGCTTAGCAGTGGCCTCATTCTCTTTATTTAAAAAAAAAAATGTTTATTTTTAAGACAGAGTATGAGTAGAAGAGGGGCAGAGAGAGAGGGAAACACAGAATCTGTGTTCAGGCTCCAGAAGCAGGCTTCAGGCTCTGAGCTGTCAGCACAGAACCCAGCGTGGGGCTCAAACCCAACTTGGGGCTTGAACCCATGAACCTTGAGACCATGACCTGAGCCAAAGTCGGACGCTCAACCGAATGAGCCACCCAGGTGCCCCAGCCTCATTCTCTTTATAGCATAGGCTTTTGGCTTCCATTTGTGTGGGAAAGATGGTGCCCCGCTAGCTCTAGCCTAAACCCTCCACATTGGCCTGGACTCAGTCGTGTGCCCATCCTGTAGCTGTTCTCTGTGGCAATGAGAATGCTGATTGGCCAGCTTGGACACTTATCATTTTCTATGCCTGAGAGAGAGCACTGAGATTGACAGCTCCACAAGAACCACAAGGAGCAGAGGTTCTCCAAAGGAAGGGTTGCAGAAGAGCCAGATCAAACATGTCCTGGAGGTGGCCAGCCAAGTTCTTGCAGCAGCAGAGCTTAGGTTGGGCATATTCAACTTTGCTTGACTAATGGCTTCTCAGGACTCAGCATGGCTCCCCAGTGAGGGCCTGTTGTGATCATATTACCACCTAGTGAGTTCCTACTGGGACTTGCCTAATGGTCCTGGACTGTCCTGAGATAACACAGGGTATTTCCTTTATGATAGTGGCAGACTACTTGGAGGACAGACATTACAAAGGATTGCAAGACCAGGAAGAATGTAAGACATAGCAGGAGCACCCTGCAGAATCAAGGCATGATTCATATCCCACTAAGCATGGCAGACCCATTACCAGGAGTTAAGAAAGACAAGAAACCACTGTGTGATCAGGTGAGATGGGGGAGGGAAGGGTACTGGAGGAGAAGTCTTCTAAGCCAGTTGTTAAAGGATAAACTGAATTTGGATCAAGAAAGAGTTCCAGGTAGAGCAAGTGGAGTGGTGGTAGGACCTAGCCAATTACTCATCCATCCATTCACCCTTTTATCCATTCTACAAGATCCCTGTTGAGTACTATTTATGTACTAGAAATTGAGCTAAGTTCTGTGTTGATCAGAACAGTATAGCATGTAAGGGGAATGGTGAGTAGAACATCCCAGCTAGATTAGAGAGTAATCTAGTAGAAGAAAAGACTGGAAATGTAGTTTGGGTCAGAGTATGGGAGCCTCAAATACCAGACTCAGGTGTGGAAGGCTTTTTCTGAGGGAAGCCAGTCCTTGGTTGGGGAGTTGATCCCACTCACCACCCATGGACACCATAGTCTCCCAGGTCGGGATGGGGTGTCATGAGCAGAGAGGCCCTTCACTGCTCTAAACACAGTGTTCTTTTCCCAAATCATGGGCACTGTGCAGTTAGTTGATATTCTGAATCACCACAACTCGTAGGCATTTTTTAGTAAATCTTTGGTGCCTTTTAACATTGGTCCCCAGCAAGTAGTGCTGGATGACACGAGCAGAGGCTGTTCAGTTTTGAAATATCACACCTTATTCAGCCTATTGACCTCTCCCTTCACACTGCTGTTGGTGAGATTGGCATTATGTGTTTTCCCCTGCCAAGATGGGATTTCTTAACAGTACTTCATAGTGTTAGTTTCTGTATGATCATGTCTGTTAGCTGAATTGTTCTTAGCTCACGCAGTGGAGTTCTATTCATCCACGTTTTCACAGTGTTCTCAGGTAAGTGCTATGATTTCTGGGTGTGCCATGCCCTAGATGAGTTTAAGACCTGTGTTGCAGCCTGAAACTGGGACCCGTGATTTTCTTGAACTCTGTGAGCTTCCTGTCTCCCCTTGGTGAATTTCCACTTATCCTTCTAGTGCCTGTGCCTGTGTCCCTCAGCTATGAAGTCCTTTCTGATATCCTCAAGAAGTAGTGAATCTTTCCCCACCATAGGCTCCCAGGGCACCTTGCACATAGCTCCACCCTAAGACTAATTTCATCATTAGAGTATTCATTTTTATACCTCCAAAGCCTAGCCACAGAGTCTGGCACATGGCTGGTGCCAAAAAACATTGAATGGATGAATGAACGAAACTATTAGTGATTGTGTGTGAGGAGGTTAATAAGTCAAGATCAAAACTCTGAAAACTAACCCCCCCCCCCCCCGCCAAAAAACCCAACAAAACAAAAGCCAAGTCTGTTCCCAGGGGATAGATTCAAACACAAGTCCCATGCTCCTTGATAACACCTGCCACTGATCTCTCTCCCCAGAGATGTAATGCAGTGAGGATGATGGGACACATCTCCCTGTGCTAATTGCCAAAGACGAGGGCAATTAGATCTGTGTTGTTTGGGTTCACTCCTCCCCTTTCTCCCTGGATGTCTTGATAGGTGTCTGCCATTGGTGGATACCCATCCACTCAGCTCCCAAGAAAACTCTTGGTGAGGGAATAAGTAAGGGCTGACTGAGGAGATCAGCAGGGGGATATTTGCCTGTTTTTCTGGAAAGGACACTTTGTCTTGGGAGCCAGAGTAATTTGGGAGAAGAGCAGGTGGCATTTTCAGTCAATTCCATCAATCTGGCCTCCTCTTGGGGAATAGAGGGAATGGATAGTGGGGGCTGTCTCCGCAGTGGGCACTCTGGTGAGGCCATTTAATTAGTTTGCTTCCCGTGGGAGAGGGTTGGAAAAGCTCCCTGCCTTGGTTTTGCCTTCAGGATGAGTCATTCTCTTTGTCAGTTGTCAGACTAGTCAAGAATGCATCCTGGGTAGAGGTGTTGGTGCTGTCCTTGTCCTGAGACACCCACTGTTGGGAAAGGAGGGTGTGTTGCTACCAAGTTACTGGCTTGAATGTCTTGGCAAGGGATCCATAAGGGCCTAGCCAGCCCCATATGGAGCTACACTTGGGGGATAGGGAGGTGGGGGTTTCAGGTTGAAAGGAGGGTGCACCTCCTGCAGCCATGTCCCGGGACTCGTAGACTCATGGGATGTTTACCTGTAAATAAGAGCGGGGAGGGTCTATAAAATCAGAGGCCTTCAAAAAGGCAGGTGAAGGTATGTTCTGAGCTGTCCAAAGCTTGACTATAAGCAGGTTAAAATGTTTTTTGCTCTTGGGGGAGTATCAGTACTTGGGGGAAGAATATCCCATTGTCACCCTTAACAAAGAGCTTCTGACTTGCCTGATGGAAATGTGCATCAACCTTAATGGCCACCAATTATCCTGCCCTGAGGGACAGTGGTAATTATGGGGGTGGGGGAGAAGAGAAATAAAGAGAGAGGGGGGAAAAATAAAGCTAGAGAGAGCAAGAACAGAGGGAGACAAAACAGAAAACACAGGGTCATAGAGAGAGATAGAAAGACATAGGAGGAGGGGGACATGGGTAATAGAGCTCCCATGGCTCATGGTGGAAGCTTCTAAGGATGCTCCAACCTACAAGAGACAGATATAGATGGGGTGTCTGGGGCCGTGGAGGGGTCCATACTATCACAGAATGCCTGCACTCTTCCAGCTTAGCTTCTCAGTGCAGCAGAGAGACTGGAGGTGAATTTGGGCATCTGTTCTCAGAAGCCTGGGAGCCAGGTCCTTCAGAATAAGCTCACTGGACAAGTATGTCACTTTTATCAATAGTCTCACTGTCATTAATTGAATGCTTACTGTGGATCATGGATCTGTTATCTCAGTTAATTCTCACAAGAAGGATATATTTTTGCTATTATTAGCTGCATTTTACAGATGAGAAAACTGAGCCTTCTGGAGTCTAAGTAACCTGCTAGTAAGTGGTAGAGTTGGGCATTTAACCCAGGCCCATCCTGTACAAAAGTTCATTTTCTTTATCTTATGTCCTTTACTACTCGTCATATACCTTCTATGGGCATTGCCTAAGGAACCCTCCCCTTGCTTACACCACTGTATCTGTCTTGATGAATATCTTTCTTGGTTTTTCTATCCTGCTTCCTCTTTACTTCCTCTTCTGTCACCTCCCAGTTTCCCAGACCATAGGCTGTGGCTAGATGTCCCGGTATAGCTTTTCCCAGCTAGCCACAGATGCCCCAGGAGTCTCTGTGCTCTCCTTTCTAATTACATCCCCAAGGAGTTTGAGTTCTGCCTTGTGGAGTGACCCCTAGTAGGGGGCAGTGAGGCCCTGCTGGGCATGGAGATGGGAGCAGAAAGCCAGGACAGACCAAAGGAAAGCAATGGAGTCAGAAGCATTTCTCAAGACTTTGCAATGGAGTCAGAAACATTTCTCAAGACTTTGTGGATCCCAGCAGAAAGGATTCAGGCCTGAGCGCCCCCAGTCTCTCAGCTGAGTGGAGAAGGGAAGACCAGGGGTTGAGGACGAGAATTAAGGACCAGGAAGGCTCTTCTATCCACCCACAGGCCTCTTCTACTCTATCACTGCACGTATTAAACTGTATTGTCTTTATCTAGGGGTTAAAAGGGCAAGCCCTGGAGATAGGATGCCTGAGTTCAAATATTAGCTCCTCCTCTTGCAAGCTGTGTGACCAGATGATAATGACACCTCCTTCATAGGGTTTCTTAGAAAATTAAATGAGATACTGTCTATGGAGGGTTCAACACAAGTCTTGATACTTAGAATTCATCAAATATTAGTGATAATTGTCATAATCTTATTTGTCCTTCTTCCCCATTAAAACCAAGATTCTATACCTTTTTAAGTACTTATATCCTCAGAAATGAGCAGATTCTCTGGCAAGCAGTGGGTCTTAGTACATATTTGTTGAATGAATGAATGAATGAATGAGAGACTCACCACATCTGGATCTCTTATTATTCCTTCCTTCCTGGGGCGCGTGTCTAGAGGTCAGAATTCCCATGAAGGTGAGAGGACCAGGGGCGGCAGATGGGGTGGCCTCTACCCAGGAAGAAGGTTTTGATGAGGAGCATCCTGGGAAATAAGCTGTCACTAAATCCATGAGGGATCTGTGGTGTCAAGCGTGGTCCACGAGTGTCCACAGACACCCAGCTTTGTGAGGAAGAGAAGGCTCTTGGTGTGGATGAGGATGAACCCTTTCCACAAAGATCAAGGTCTGCATTCCCAGTCCTGGCCTTTCAAGCTAGGAACTTCTCTCACCCGCTCTTCCAAGCTAACCTCAACTGGGTGGGGAGTCAAAGGCTGCAGTCATCCCCAGTGGCCTTGTTGGGAGCTGTCCTCGGTCTGGACCCACGAGCCTCACCTGGGTTCTGGCAAAGAGGCTGTCGTCCAGACTGACCCAGCCCAAGCAGACCTGTTCCTGCTGAACCTTCCAACACCTCTGTTGGCTTGGCAGAAGTCTTAGGCTTAGTACAGGTCAAACTGGACTAATGAACTCTGGTTCATTAGCTGGCTTTTATGAACTCATCTGGTAGCATGTCTGGTCTCATCTCCTGCTTCTGACATCACAAATCTGCCGTAAGCTGCCTCAGCTGCAGCAGAGGGAGTCTGGAGAGCAGGCTGGGAAAATGAAGGGGAAACTCACTGATTTTCCTCTTGTCCTCTACTCTTAGTGCTTGACTTCTGAAAGCAGATTTGGGAGTTTTCTCCCCACACCAAACAATTCTTCTGTTCTCTGCAGATACCAACTGGGGGGTCCTACAATTCCACTTGATTCTGACACTGTCTTGCTGGAGTTAGCATCATCTCCCACAGATTAAGGGCCCAGTCCCATAAGACTACTCCCCTCTAGATGCCAGTCTGGAGTAATGGGTCTCCAGGTTACCAACGCTTTTGTCTGACTTGTTTATAAGTAAGGGTTCCCCCAAACCCCTCCTCGGGTTCAGTAATTTGCTGTAACGGCTCACAGAATCCAAAGAAACACCTTTGTTTACTAATTTAATGTAACATAAAAGATATGATAAAGAGCCAGATAAAGAGGTACATGGGGCAAGATCTGGAAGGATCCCCAGTGCAGGAGCTTCTGTCTGTGGAGCTGGTGACCACCCTTCCAGCACATGGATGTGTCCATCAACCTGGAAGTTTTGTGAACCTCATACTTTAGGGATTTTTATGAAGGCTTAATCACATAGATATGATTGACGGTTAACTCAGCCTTTAGCCCCTAAAGTGAGGCTGAGAGCTCCAAACTTCTAATCCTGGGGTGGTCTTTCTGGTGACGAGCTCCCATCCAGGAACCTACCCAGAGTCACCTCATTAGAACATAAGATGGTCCTATCACCCAGGAAATTCCAAAGGATTTAAGGGCTCTGTGTAATATGCTCCAATCGCTGTGGAAGTTATAAGGATTTTAGGAACTCTGTGTCAGGAACCAGGCTCGGAGACTAAATATTAGCAGGAACTGGAGGCAGAGACCAAATACTATATTTCTTATTATGTCACAGGTGACCCTTGAGGACAAAAGATGGGGTGCATCAGTGTGCAGCTGGCTAGACCTGCACCCTTGGCTAGCACCGCTCACTGGCAAGGATGCCCTGTGGGCCAGAGTCTCTTGGGACCATGGGCCATATTTCTTTTCCACAGCAAAACTTGTGTTGTGGGTGGGGCTGAGAAGTGCCATCTCAGCACGATGCTTCCCGGCTAATATAGCAGTGTGAAGGCTCATCTCTGGAAGGGCAGATTAATCATTTCTGCCCCGAGTCACCATCCAGGCCAAATTTATGGTGGCGGGAGCATGGGAGCCCCCGACTTTATGGTCTTGTAAATTACAGAGCTGCTTGTGCAAGAGGCAGGCGGGGCTGTAAATCATGTGTAATTGCTTGTAAATCGGGAAACAAATAGTATTTTTGCTTAAATTACCCTCTTTGCAATGTTTCTTAGGGAATTGCGGTTCCACAGAGGACCTTTAACCTCTCTGGGACCAAAATTCCCTTTGGGACTCAATATAAACCATCTCCGAGTCTCTCAGAGCTGGCCCAACAAGTCTGGAGGCCTTTGGGTCAAATGGAGAATTGACTGCAGTTGTCATAAATTCCTCTTTCAGGCAGGCTTAATCCACATTCTCCTGGGACCCCCTCCCCCTCTCCCTCCATTTTGAATGAACCCCAAGGGTCCCATCTGTCCCCTGGCTATGGCCAGTCCTCTCCAAGGCTGGGAAGACAAGCCCACGTGAGCTCCAGAGAATCCAATTTCATTCCTCCTTACCCCCACGCAAAGGCAGTGACTCACTTGTATGCTGGTAAGCGTGGCCTCTGTGTTAAGAAGCTATTTGCTGGCTTTTTCTCATTTTTTCCTCATTTCAATGAAATTACATTTATAATCTTTTTGCCTGCCTTGGTCAACTTTGAAGAGTCATTAAATTTGCTGATAGGCAGCCTGGTAAACTTTAATTGAATCACGAATCACAGGCTCCTAGAAGGTTCAGCCTTCAGGGGACCTTGGGGACCACATCATGAGGCTCCTTCATTTGACAGATGAGGAAATAGAAGTCTGGGGTGGTTAAGTGACTTGCCCAAGGTCACACGCTGATGAGGGAGGCTCTGGGATCCTTTGTTGGGTGCATGCCTTCCCCGCCACCATGCGGGCTCTCAGAGCCAGCTGTCATTCCTACAGCTCTGCTATGAGATAAATCTTAATAGGATCAACAAGCGTGTGTCTTATAGCTGCGAGAATTAGCAGTATTTCCTTCCCTAGGAAACTGAGTCAGCCAAAGGGCTTGGGCCGTGATGGTGGTTCTGGAAGCTGTCAGACATTCCTTACAGGCTCTGGCGTAGGATCCCTTTGGAACCCCACTTTTGGAAGTGGCACTTGAGGCTTGAGTTTGATGCTGTCGGTTGGGCCTGCGCTAATCATGCTGTGTGGGGTAGCTGCGGGCCGTAGTGGAAAAGACATGAATAGTCTTGGATCCTGGCTATGCTACTCACTGCGGATGTGGTCAACCACCAAGCCTCAGTTTCCTTATCTATCAAATGGGCATCAGTAGATTTCCCCTGCAGGCTTTCTGTAGAGGTGATAAAGGTGGGGCATGAGAGAAGTCATCTAGGCACATGGGGAACCACCTCCATCCATGCTGGTTATATCAGAAGAGCAGACACATGGGGCTCTTGGTTTCAGTGACCTGAACTTGTCTGCGGATGCTCTGTGTATAGAGAAGGGGGGAAAGGTCACAAGGAGCCCGTGGTCTGATTTCCTGTCCTTGGGGCCTTCACCAGTTGCACGAACTTAGGCTGCTAGACCAGAGCTCACAGGTACCCTCCAGGAGAGGTTACCGGAGCTCTGACAAATCCTGAGGCCTCAGCCGGCACCTCTCTCTGGGGAAGGACTTCAGTGCTGTCCAGAGGGCTGAAGTACAGCAGCCTGGCATGCCCCCATCTGGCCTAGGCCTCCCTTGGCTTTGTGAGCAGACTCATGGGTGGCTCTCCTCGTGCCCAGGGCGAGGCCACGGCTTCTCAGCACTTCCTGCATCCACATGCTTTGTCCCATGGGGCCTCTGTGGTTAAGGGTGTGCCCGGGGAAGGGTGGTGGGCTTCTGCTTAGAAGGAGAAGCTTTCTGACTCTACTACACGTCATCTCTTCAGTGTCACCGGCTAACTCCTTGTCCCTGGGGCTGACAGAGGCTGACAGGAGACCTGGGGCCAGTTGGATGCACTGAATGCTTTGAGATGCCCTTGTCAATGACAGCCATTCAAAGCCGAAATGCCTCCAGAGGCTATACCAATCTGAAGAGTAGGAAGGAGCCCGGAGGGGGCCCTTGTGAAGGATCGTTTCCTAAAGGACTCTGATTCTTGGTAGGTGGGGAGCTCACCCAGAGGCCAGCACCCTCTCGCTCCTCTCCATAGATTACAAGAAACAGAAACTCAAAGCAAAGGCTCCGATCCTGCTCCACCACTTGCTTCCTGGCTGTGCAACTTCGGGCAAGTTCCTGAACCTCTCTGGGCCTCGGATGTTCACAGGGATGGATAAAGATAAAGGCACATGGTTCAGAGGATCTCGGCGAGGACTCCATGAGATCATACAGGCACAGAAAGAGCTCAGCACAGTGCCCACCCCAGAGGAAGCGTTCCTCGGCATTGTGGTTATTAGTGTAACTCCTAAGCCTCCTTGCAGGCCTGCAGGAGCATCAGGAAGCGTGACGGGTGTGACTTTCATGTTCAGCCTGGCGTCCTGAGTGTCCTGGTCTCAGGAGGCTGAGCAAGCTTGTTTATTCCCGGAGCTGTTTTCTCCACTGCCCGCCTCCCCCAGACATCCTCGAGGAGCCAGGTGGGCAGGAGGCACGAGGGAGACCTGCCAGCCTGATGGAGTGGAAGACTGTGGTCTAGCTCCCATGGACAGACAGATGGAGCAGAGGACATTGGGCACGTGGCCTCCCTGCCTGGGACGCTGACCCCAGGCCTGGCGTGGCCTGGATAGAGACTCTCGGAATAGGCCTGTCTCCCTCCATCCCTTTCTCCCCTCGCTGCTGCTCCCCACCCCCCTCCCCTTCAAACATCCTGGATGATTTTGGGCTGCTTATTGGTCGCCCTCTCCTTTTCCGCTCCTTTGCCTTTGCCGCTCTGGTTTTTTTTCCTTCCTTCTTTTCCTTCGTTATCCCTTTGTATTGCTTGTCCTCCATCTGACTTAGTTCCAATCTTTGCCTCTCCATATCTCCCCTCTCTCTGAACTTCTCTTCTGCCTGTCTCTTAACGTCTCTGCCTCTGTGTGTGTGTCTCTCTCTCGCTCTTTGCTTGTCATGTTCATCTTTGTTTCTTTCTCTCCATGTCTTTCTCTAATTTATTCATAGTCTTTCCCTTCCCCCCACCCCACCCCTCTGTGCTGAGTCTCTCTCCAGCTCCCCTTGCTTCCTTTCAGGGTTAGTCAGCCTCTACTGCAGGCGAGCCCAGGGCTCTGCTCAGGACTCCCTAGCTCTTTTTCTAGAACAGGTCGTTTGCATGGCTCTCTGTCTCCTTCCCTGCCCCTTCTCCAGAAGCAGAAGCATCTTTCCATTCTTCCCTGGAAGGTGGGACTGGGGCTTAGGACCGCCCCCCCCCACCCCTACCTGCAGCCATTTCCTAGCATGGCCAGGACCTCCATTCAGTGAAGATTATTTTTAAGTTTGTTTGTTTTGAGAGAGACAGAAAGTGCAGGTGAGGGAGGGGCAGAAAGAGAGAGGGAGAGAGGGAGAACCCCAAGCAGGCTGTGCACAGCCGGAGCCCGAGGCGGAGCTTGAATCCACAAAACCAAGAGATCACGACCGATTGAGCCACCCAGGTGCCCCGTGCAGTGAGGATTTATCAAGCCCGCTGTGTGCCCAGGGCTGTGGAAGATGGAGGGAGAAGGGAGAGATGGTCTGCTCGTAAAGATCTTTCCATCTGGTTGTGGAGGAGAAGCTAATAGGTGTGACCTGGTTCAGGGGTGGGTAGTAGGCGGTGAGGGAGCGACAGTAACTCAGCACGATGTCCGGAATGGTCAGGGCCACGCCTGGTGCTCCCACCACCCCCGTCGCCTGCCGCACCGCCCCCCACTCAGGCCTCCCTTAGGCCTCTCTTCCTGTGGACACCTTTCCGCGCCTTCTCCCGGCAACCTGGACCCTTCGTCTGCAATCCTGGGCACCTGCCTTCAGACTCGCGGGCCGCAGCGTGCTGAGATCATCTGGCTGGGTCGCTCTGTCCTCCTCTGTGAGGCTGGGAGCTCTCCAAGAGCAAAGGCTTTTCTAGCCCTTGGCAGGTCTAGCTGGGCCTGGCACAGAGGAGGGGCACGTTCTGGGCCTCTTCCTAGGAGAGGCCCGGACGTAAGGAGATGTGATGGTGAATTAAAGCAGGACGACGTCGCTGCGTAGGTGTTTGCATCCTTTGGCGAAATGGTTTTGTCCGGCACATCCCAGCTCTGCTGTCCCGAGGCATGAGTGTCAGGGCTGCCAGGACCTTAGACGTGGCTTTGTCCAGCCCTTTCTGTTTACAGATGGGCCCCTGAAGCCCACCCTCAGCCTGCCTGGGAGCGGAGGAGGGAAAGGGCACCCCCCCACCCCCACCCCCTGCGGCCCTGCTCACTCTTCCGGGCAGCTGTTTCTAGCTAAGATGCAGTCTCTCTCGGTACGGGTGCCTGTTGCTGTCTTTGTCTGCCCCGGGTGTCTCTCCGTCTGCCACTGTCCTCATCCTCTCTCTCCTGTTTTTCTTTCCTCTGATGGGATAATTATGCTAATCAGCCTGTCAGAACAAAGATAATTGTGGTGGGCTATTTCAGACTTTGGAATTCAGGCCGAGGCCCCTTTCCTGCTTGCCTCTGGATGCCCTCTAACCCCCCGCCCAGGCCTGAGGCGGCAGGTCTGTTGCGGGAACGGCAGGGGACACTCAGGGGCAGCAGCAGGGTGAGGGTATGGATGAGTGCGTAGGTGTGCGCCCGCATGCGCACGCACACGCCCCGCGCGGGGCCCGCCTCTGTGCACAGGCACACGCTGCACCAAATGTCTGCAGAAACCGACGGAACACGGAGAAGATGATGAGAGAGTGGCTCTCCCTGGGTAGGATTGTGGAGCGTGTCCAGCTCTAGCTCTGGGATGACCCTGACCTGCCCCAAAGCTGCGGTGCTAGTGACGTGTGTGCATGGCAGGTATAAAGACCAAATCATCACCCTCTCTTCTTTGGGGACCGTACCCCACCCCCAGCCAGGCCTGGCTAGAAGGGGTTTCGAGGTGCCCGCTCCCTGGACACAGTTGGTCAGCACTGGGTGGGGGCAGAGAGGGGTTACTGTGCCAGGCAGCAGGGCTGGCCAAGCGGGGCCAGAGGGGCAGTTCTGTGTCCCGGGGGGTTTCCAGGGGGTGAAGGGAGTGATCCCGGAGGAGCCAGGCTCAGCAGTGGGAATCCTGGAGGAGGTGTTCATGGGGAGGGGGTGGAGGCCGGCATGATGATAAGGGCCACCCTGCCTGCTCTCCTGCTTCTCAGATTCTGACGTGTTCCAGAGGAGCTTGGGCTCAGCCCAGGAGTGGATCCAGAATCCCTGGGGCCACTGTTGAGCCAGCCAGGCCCCTTCACATACTTCCCTCGTGTCCTCAGTGTCCCCTCCTTTTCCAGGGACCCCCAGTCCCCTCACCTGCCTTTCGCTTGCATGCACTCGATGATACTGACAAGCATCAGGCAGATGCCAGCCACTGGGGTCCCTGTCTTCACAGAGTGCGCAGACTCACCAGAGCTTCTCAGAGTCACCACTGCCTCCCACGCCTGCCCCAGACACTTCCCTGGAGTGTCAGCCTCTCCTTCTCTTTGGTCACAGCACAAGCCCTAGTCAGTCACACCAGATTCAGGATCCAAACCAGCTTTGTTCTGGAGCCTGTTTGTTGGAGGCTCAATTTCTACACCTGTCGTTGGACATCACCTTGCTCCCTGCCTCCAGGAATGCAAATGAGGCGGGGGAGGGGACGGTGTCTGGCACAGAGCCTGGTACACTGTGTGGTGCTCAAAGCGTCGTGACCACCCTGTCCTCCCCCTTCCCCTGCTCCCCGCCATCCTTCCCCCTGCCTTGTGCCAGGTGCCCAGATCTTTTAAAGGACCCAGCCAGCGATTTACCTTTAAAGGAAAGGTGCCGATCAGTCCCCTGCTCACTGCATCATACTGCTCCCTCACCTCCCTCCGGTCCCCAAAGGACCCAGGTTGGCAACCTAGGTGGGAAGTTGTCCTCACCCCCCCACTCATCAGGTGTGACCTACCTGGTGCCCCAGACCAGCTGCAAGCCTCCAGCTCTGGCACGGGGCGCCTTTCCCTTTGCACCCGGAGTGAGGCACGTGTGTCCACTTACAGGTCGGTTGCCCCTCTGGACAATGAGCTCCCATAGGGCAGGGCTCCTGAGCAGCTCACGGATTGAATGAATGTGTGATTATATGAATGCGTGATGAATGAGTATTCCTTCTAAGAGAGGAGATCCAAAGCCTTTATTTTAGAACATTTCAAAATATACCAAAGTGGAGAGACTAGACGTCATGCTCTTGTCCTCTGTTGCCAGTGGGTGGCCAGAGCTGTCTCATCTGTCCCGGCTCACCTGAGTGCCAGCTGTGCTCTGCTCCCTCCTACCTGCCCACAGATGCTGGTAGTCAGGGCCGGGCTCCTGTAAGAATCTTCCAAAGACAGCAATACAGGGGCACCTGGGTGGCTCAGTCGATTAAGTGTCTGACTTCAGCTCAGGTCATTATCTCATGGTTTGTGAGTTCGAGCCTTGAGTCGGACTCTGTGCTGACAGCTCAGAGCCTGGAGCTTGCTTCAGATTCTGTGTCCCTCTCTGTCTGCCTCTCCCTTGCTTGCGCTCTGTTTCTCTCTTTCAAAAATAAATAAAACATCAAAAAAAAAAAAAAGATGGCAATACAGATGCCTTGCAAAGATGGCACCACAGCATGCTGGCTGGGGAGTGGTGCAGGAGCAGACACGGCCCTGTGCAGCCCTTTCCCCAGAGTCAGAAGCCTGTCTGCCTACACGCCGGCGTGGAAGGAGTTAGCCGCCTTTCCCTCTCTTCTCTGGTGCATGTTTGGAACGTCCCAGTAAATTGTGGTCATCTCACAATCGAGGCTTTGAGTCATTTAAATGACTGTTGGTGAGATGCTACACTGACTCATTTAATCTTCCTAAGTAACTTTCCCCCTCTGCTCTTGTGCTTACACAGCACCTCCGCCCAGGCTGGAGCCAAGGCGGCCGCGGGCTCCTCGGATCACAGGCTCCAGCCCTTTCCTCCTCGGGCTTCTCCCTGGCTCTGCTGCCCTGGCTCTGCCCGGTGCTGTCTTTTGTGGAGAAGGAAGAGGCTGATGGTGGAAAGGGCGAGAGTCAGAGCCCCCTGGGGCTCTGCTGCCCGGGCTGAGGGAGGAGATGGCGAGCAGGCTGCCACTGCTCAGACTCCTGCCTGGAGGCCCTCTGCTTGCCCCCTGGCTGCCAGGAGAGGAGGTGGCTCACTGGAATCTGGCTCCGGGCACTACTACTTACTAGTCCTGAGAAGTCAGTCTGGATCCTGAGCCTTCATCCTGGGGGCCTTGGACTTGGCCGTGTTTATCCTACATGGGTGACCAGCCAGAACGCTGGATCCTGGCCCTGTTGGCCAGGAGGGAGGGGTGGGGAGGAGACCCTCGTGCAGAAGGCCAGAGAACACTCTCTGGATGCCTGTGTGAGTGCCTGTGTGCACATGTGCAAGGTGTGTATGTGTGTGTCTTTGGTCCTATATGCCTTGGTGTAGTTGATGCATCCGTGTCTATACAGCGTGCACCAGGGAGTTTATGAGCTTTCTCCTGTTGTGTCCACATACATGTGTGCTTTAGCGTGTGTATGTTTGGTGTGTTTTGTGTACAGTTGGGTGTGGGTGTAGCCCGTGTGACTGCTGCCTGTGAGTCTGCTTGTTCAGATATATGCTTGCGTGTGAATGTGTGTGCCTGTTGCCTGTGTTTCCATGTAGCTGGGCAGCGTGTGTGTGTGTGTGCCATGAGTCTGTGCCTCTATGTTGGGGTGACCTGAGGGTCTCTGATATCTCAGTGCTTGTGTTTCTGTGAATATTGGTGCTGCGTGCACGTTCGTGCCTCTGGCCCCCTCTCTGCACTTGTCCACGTGTCTGTGTGCCGCTCAACGATGGGGAAGCACAGTCCAGGCAGCGCCGGGTTGGGCCCAGTCCCCAATGTCCCCCACCTGCCCCTCCTGGTCCTGCTGGCAGGGTTGACACCAGCCACCCCGGGCCCCGCCATTAGCCGGCTGGGCTGTCACTCAGCTCCTGCTGCTGTTTTAGGAGGGGAAGCAGCTGGCTGGTGGGTTGACACATTCACCCAAGTCTCAGTAAGTGTTGAGCATGAGGCCCGTTGTGGGCAGCCCCTCACTCTGCTGAGGGCTGTGTAGGCCTGCCAGGAGCCGGGGACCTCGGTGGGTGAAGCCTCTGCCTGACATTGCCTACAGTAACCACCAACCAGCACAGAGCCAGCGTGGGCTTCCTGCCTATTCTTGAAAGACTAGGCCTTTGTCCAGGGCTCCTACGGGCCCATGTGTATGAGCACCTGCAGGTTCATGCCGGAGTGGTCCCTCTGTGCATCCCTGAAGGCACTTGTCCCTTTTATACTTGTGTGTTGAAGTGCCTTTGTGTGGCCTGAACTTCTGTGTCCTTATGCGTCTGCTGGGTTAGGCCGTATGTGTATATGCATGGGCGTGTCCTCATGCAGGTATACACACATGTGCCTCCGCGAACACGCATGCTTGGACCTGTGTGTGGAGGTGAGGGGTGCATGCTCCCAGCCTCCTCACGCTGATCAGGGTAAGCCTGGGGGACCTGCCTTTGGAAACACAGACGTGTCTTCCTACCTGTTTTCCCGCTCTCCAGCCTCAGGCCCTCTCCCCACCCCCGGGCGTCTCGGAGGTCCCCACCGCCCACTCGGTGCCGTGCTGCTCAGAACCCTCGCGGTTCCCTGCTGCTTACCCAGGAAGGACCACTTGCTTCAGGGAAAGGCCGTCCACCCTTCCCTCCCAATCCCCCCTCAGGTGAGCTCTCTGGCTTCTGCCTCACTTACAGCTCCCTGCACAGAGGGACACGTGTGAACCTCTCTGTAGCACATCCTTGGCTACATGCTGGGCCTGGGAGATGCGGGCAAGAGCAGGTCCAGCCTAGCGCCCCAGGGCCTGTCGGGCTGGTGCAGTGGCAAAGCCCAGAGCCAGGTGTAAGGCGTGCCAGACACACGAGTGCTTGGCTCTGGCCCAGTCTTCCCAGCAGGAGCTCCCTCCCTCCATGTTGGCCTGGGGCGGCCCTCTTCCCGGACTCTCTCCTCACTCCCCAGCTCAGGGTGCATGCTCTGCCCTTCTCGTGTCTGTGACGTCCTCAGGACAGTAGGGTTCCTGCACCAGAGCCGGGCCCAGCAGGTGGCACAGACGAGGGAGCCCAGGGCTGACTGACAGCCCCCTTGGGACAGAGAGGCCGTGCTGTGGCTCCCAGGTGTCCTCAGCACTGCCCTGGATGCCCTCTAGCCTCTGGATGTCCTCCCCCACCCCTGGCAGTGTTCCTTATTCAAGCTATCATCTCGGAGTCTCTCTTTGTACTTCCCTCCAGGGATGCTCTTCCTGGGGCACACTTTGTTGTTAAGCCAGCAAAACCCATGTGAATATCTACTCTGAGCTCCTGTAGACCTGTGTGTCCCAGTCCTTGCTCTGTGTCTCTACTTGGGCACCTCCAAAGCACCCAGCGCACAGCAAACAGCGCCTTTAGGTGCCCAGGTTCACAAGCAGGATCACCACTGACTCCTGCCCATCTCCCTTGCCCCGGCCGGTCCATCACTCCGTCTTGTAGGTTTCATCTTCTAAGTGTGCCTAGGTCAGTTTCCTTCTCTAGCTCCCCACCCCCACCCCCCCATCACTGTCAGTGTCAAGTAGGCTGTTCTTCGTGCATCTGCTCTGGCCCCTGCTCCTCCATCTGCTCCACATCCAGTCTTGGAGCCTCACCCCTGAAAGCCGTCAACAGATCATCATCGCTCTGAGAATAAGCCCCAAGTTCTCTGCTCAGTCCACCAGGCGACTCCTCGACCCACTGACTTCTCTTCCTCTGTAGATCTCAACTCGACATCATGTCTTCAGGTCGGCCTCTCCTGATCTCCCTCCCCTGTCCCCCCAGATGTGCCTGGTGGGGTCCTCCTGCTCCCTGCTCTGATCATGCCAGGAACCCCTTAGCATTTCCAGAACCCGAGTGGCATGCTTATTGTGGCATAGCCACTTCACTGGGGTCCAACACCTCCTCCTCTCCGAGGGCCATGGGGCTGCGACTGGGTTGGGTGCCCTCAGTGCCAGCGAGGAGGTAGAGAGTCTGCATAGTCGGGGAGCTCAGCAAACGTGTCCTGAATGAATGGATGTGTGGAGTGCCGCAAGTACCTTCTCTTCCTCCTTTTTCCTCTCCTCCTCCTCTCCTCCTCCAGGCAGTCCTGGGTCAGCCTGCAGTGCTCCCTCAGAGGACACAGGGCAGACACGTCAGTGGTGGCAGTGACGCCCCCTGTCATCTGCCTTGTACAGTGTGCTGCACCTGTTGTTCCCTTAGCCTGGAGGGCTTTCCCCCATCACAGAGCTGTGTTCCTCCTGGGCCTTCAGATCTTGGCTTTAACTGGTCTCTCTCTCTTTTTTTTTTTTTTTCCTTCTAGAGAGAGAGAGAGACAGCGTGAAGAGGGGAGGGTCATAGAGAGAGGGAGTCACAGACTGAAACAGGCTCCAGGCTCTGAGCTGGCAGTCAGCACAGAGCCCGACGTGGGGCTTGAACCCACGAACCGCGAGATCATGACCTAAGCGAAAGTCGGACGCTTAACCGACTAAGCCACCCAGGCGCCCCTTAATTGGTCTCTCTTTGAAGAGCCCTTCCCTGATGGCCACATACAAATCAGGCTCCCCAACTCCCCGCTCGGTATCATTGCACCTTGGCTTTCTCCTTCCTGGCACTTCTGCAATCAAATAGTTGTTCATTCGTATACTTTTTATTGCCTGTGTGCCCCCGCCAAATCATACGCTCTAGGAGGGCATAGACCACATCTGTGTATTTCCAGTGCCCATCACAGAGCCCACTTATGGTAGGTGCTCAATAAGTGTACAGATGAATGAATGAGGGATTGCATTGTGTAATTGATTTTCCAACCCTGTGAAGGATCCATTTTATTTTTCTAAATGTTTTTTTTATTTATTTCTAGGAGAGAGAGAGAGAGACAGCGTGAGCAGGGGAGGGTCAGAGAGAGAGGGAGTCACAGACTGAAACAGGCTCCAGGCTCTGAGCTGGCAGTCAGCACAGAGCCCGACGCAGGGCTCGAACCCATGAACCGCGATATCATGACCCAAGCGAAAGTCGGACGCTTAACCAACTAAGCCACCCAGGCGCCCCGAAGGATCCATTTTAGAGATGAGAAAACTGAGGGATTTTTTAAAAAAAAATTTTTTTAATGTTTATTTCTTATTGAGACAGAGAGAAACAGAGCACGAGTGGGGGAGGGGCAGAGAGAGAGGGAGACACAGAATTCGAAACAGGCTCCAGGCTCTGAGCTGTCAGCACGGAACCTGACGCGGGGCTCAAACTCACAAACCGTGAGATCATGACCTGAGCCGAAGTCGGGCGTTTAACTGACTGAGCCACCCAGGCACCCCTGAGGGTTTTTTTTTAAATGTTTATTTATTTCTTTTGAGAGAGAGAGAGAGTGAACAGGGGAGGGGCAGACAGAGAGGAAGAGAGAGAGAATTCCAAGCAGGCTCCACACTGAGAATACAGAGCCCGATGTAGGGCTTAAACTCACAAACTGTGAGATCATGACCTGAGCTGAAATCAAGAGAAATCAAGATGCTCAACTGCCTGAGCCACTCAGGTGCAGAGAGAAAACCGAGTTTCAAAGAGGCTTCGCAACTCACCAGGGGTCACAGCTAATGAGAGGTGGAGTGGGGATTCAAACCCAGATCTGTCGGACCTGAAAGCCTAACTCCATTCATTCATTCACTCATTTGTTCGTTCATTCATCCCTTGTGTCCATCTCCCCCTCTATGCTGGGAAGCAGGACACAGAGGAGATGAATCGTGCTGTCTGGGAGACGTCTCAGGCTGGCAGGGGAGAGGGACACTGGTCAGAGGGAAACACCGCAGCAGGTTGTGGGGGCCTGAGGAGACTGCCTGGAAGAAGGGCCCTCTGAGCAGGGTTTTGGGAGATGAGTAGGCTTTCCTCGCTGTGTGGTATGTGCCACCCAACAGGAAGAGCACTGGACAGGGAGTCCAGAGGCCCAGGCTCCACTCACGCACCCCTACCCACCCCCATGACTTCGGAAAACCTGCTTCCACACTTGTAAAGTAAAGGGGCTGGTCCTGTTCCGACAGCACATCCGCCCAAGTAGCTGATTGGCAGGACATTCGTTTTCCTCTCCCCTCCCTCCCCTCCCCTCCCCTTCCCTCCTCGTGAGAGAGATCACCTTACCAAGATCTCAGACGGCCAGACGGGCCATCTGGTAGGGTGGGAGAAGCAGGGGCACCCGCAGGCTTCCTGCCCTGGGATACCGCTCTCCCGCACCCCTGCCTCCCGCCCCCTTACTGCCCTCTCCTCCCCCCTCAGTCTCTCCCTTCTGTCCCTTCTCCTCCCCTTCTTCATCCCCCTCCTCTCCTCCTCCCTGCCCCCTTCCTTGTATCCCTTCCTCTTCTTCCTCTTCCTCTCCTTCTCCGCCTCCTCCCTTTTTCTCCTTTTCCACCCTGCCAAGGGGGAGAGCACAAAGGGTAGTCAAAGTTAATTTAGGCTCAAGTGCCTGGTCACCTAGAAACAAGGCCAGTCCCCTGGTGCAGGGCCTCAGCCGTGGCCTCATTAATCTGCGAGAGACCAGCATCGGCGGTGCCGACATAAGTAAGTAGGACAGAAGCATGCTGGTATGGAGGGGGGCCTTGGGCTCTGGTCACTTGGCCCCCAGCAGTCACATGGCCACCCCTAGGTGTGCAGTGGGAAGAAGACAAAGGAGAGAGAAGGAGAAATAAAGACCCCAGGGTGTCTGCTGTCCCTTCCTCCACGTGTCCTTGCTCCTGGCCCGGGACCCCCGGGTTTTTGCTGTCTCTTTCCTGCATGTGTCCTTCATCATGGTCCACTCTTCCTTACCCTGAACACAGGGCCGCATTGGTCTCTCCCATCAGAGGATGCTGCAGATCCCCGAGTCCCCATCCCAGCCTCTGCTTGCATGCACGGACCCTCAAAGGACTCCTGAGTCCAGCCTCACAGCTGAGCTTCAATCGCAGGAGTGCCGGGTGACCCCAAGCAGTTTGGGTTCCTGGGCCGGCCACTTGCTCCATAAAGCCACCCCCTCCCAGCCACATGCTCCGTACCTTCTCCTTCCCTGGGACCTGCTTGGGACATCCTTCTGGGTCTGAGTTCATCTGTTCTGCGCTGCATTGGCTAATGTTTAGGAAACCCTGACCCCAGCCTGCAACGGAGGCTCCGCCTACCCCAGCCCAGCCCTTCTGCAGTCACAGTAGCATTAACAGGCCGCTGATGTCCCAGCGGGATAAGTGCGTAATTTGTAGGTGAGAGCGCACAATCATTCCCGAGACTCTGCTCCCGCAAGGTGTGACCCCACAGCCCCAGTTGTGTTTTGCAGCAGGGCCAACATCAAGCGTTCATCAAGATAGTTCATAGAATCAACAGGCACATCTCAAAGGAGGCCCCCGCCTTTGCCGGAGCAAACTGTAGAGTGGGATGAAGGGTACCAGCTGGGCGCGGCATCTTGCGTAGGGCGTGTCTCTGCTCCGTGCCGTCTGCCGGCCTCACAGCCAAACTGGCTCTGCCAAGCCCATTCTGGTTTGGTCTTCTGGAAACCTTATCTACCTGGAAGTGTGGGGAGATGGGCTTAAACACCTACCTGCCCAGTTGTTAGGCTTTGTCAAGGAAATCATGCAGCATCCCATTTTTTTGGAAAAAAAAGCCTTACTGAGAAAACATTATATTTATAAATGGGAAAAAGACTGGAAGGACCTGTACCAAAATACGAACAGTGATTTTTCTGGATGGTACGATTTGGAAGCGTTGCTAATTTTTTTTTCTTTCTATTATGCGGTGCACATGTATTTTGTAAGCAGGAGTGAGTATATTTAAAAATCTGAATTTGCATGCCAACTTGATCGGGTCTCAGCTGCGCTATCTTTGGCAAGCCAATTCTCCTTACAGAGTTCCAACGTCTACACCCCAAGGATTGGGGTAATGAAAGCCATGTCATAGCATTGTTCTGAAAAAGAGAATGAGATTGTGCGTGCGTGTGTGTGTGTGTGTGTGTGTGTGTGTGTGTGTGTGTGTTCGTGTGCACGTGTGCATGTGTGAATATTGAAGCAAGAGCTAGGGCATGTTTAGAACAACTCCAGTATCATGGGCACATACAGGTGCTGTAGTGTTGGGTGGCTTGGATTCGAATCCTGACTCTGATACTTACAAGGTGTGTGTCTTTGGGAAGGTTGCTTAACCACCGTGTGCCTCTCTTTTTTGTCTGTAAAATGGGTTGTTAGAACGAATAAAGGCATTGATACATGCAAAGCACTTAAAATGGTGCCTATACACGACAGGTAGTCAATAAGTGCTATTAGCAGCAGCAACAGCAGCAGTAGTAGTAGTAGTAGTAGTAGTAGTAGTAGTAGTAGTAGTAGCAGTAGTAGTATTTTATTGCTGAATACATGTTCTTTCACTTTCTTTCTAGACCATTAGGATTCAAAGCCCTGTGTGGCTCATGGGGTTGTTTTTCTCCAGGAGGAGTCCATCTGCCTGTCTATTTCAGAGTCAAGGGAGACAGAGGTCCCCCAGGAGCATCAGTCAAGGAAAGTTGGGGCTTAGTGTATAACTAAGGTCAAAGGTCAGAATGGAGATTAAAGTCAAGGTTCAGTCTGGTGTCAGAATCAAGACAGTTTGAGGAAAGAGTGAGGTCTCTGGGGCAAGGTGCCAGGTTTGTCTCTTGCCTTCTGATGGAAGCAGGCAGGGTCTGCTCTGGGGTGTTGGCTGGACATCCGGAAAGGGTCTTTATCTGGGTGCCACGCTCACCCCTCAGTGAATTCATTCTTGGGCCTCTTTCAGCCTCCTCAGAGGCCATAGCTTCCTTCCTGAATGGTGTGAGCCACCCGGCAGTGCCCTGACTCATCCTCAGTCTGTGTCCCCGTCCCTGAGCACCTTCTGGCTCAAGGAGTGGCCAACTCAACTCTGTCGCGAGGCAGGAGCAGCAGCCTGACGGGCCCCGGGCTGTACCTTTAGAATCACTCTCGACCCGCCCACCTGGTGAGCAGTGGGCTGGAGGGCTAGAGACAAGGAGGCTGGGCGTCTCTTCTCCCAAGCAGTGCCAAGTCGACGGGAGGCCGAGCTGCTCCCCAGAGCCGAGCCGGGCTCCGGCGCTGGGCCCTGCTGGTGATGAGCGGGCTTGGAGCTGCGTGCACAGATGGCCCTACATGCGCTCATAATTTGCTAGAATAAATAGTTGTTATTAATCTCCCCCATGCTTTCCTTCTTCCCCCACCTCCCCTATTTACTGCTCACCTCGGGCTGATTGTGAGGCCCTCGAAGGCAGGGGCCGAGTTTTACTTATCTTGCTGCCCTGGTACCTGGTTCAGGGCCTAGCACACAGTAGGTGCACTCTCAGCATGAAACCAGGTACATGTATACCCTACCTTCCATCGCAGGAGTTCACCCAAACCAGATCTATCCACAGGAGGGTTCCAGCCAACTCGGGCTGGCCCACAGGAGGTGATTTTTTGGCACAGAACCTGACACTTAATAGGTCTCTCCTCATATAGGACCTGGCACACAGTAGAGGTCATCCAGCAGGGTGTGTGGCACATAGTAGGGCCTCTGCCAACCCAGAGTTTGGCTGGGAGTAAGGCAAATTTCAGAAAATGCTTGCTGAGTCAAGTCTCCTGTCTCTGTACAACACTCAAGAAGCCATTACTGAGCACCTAGGATGTACCTGATTTGGTGCCAGGCATTGTGTGGGGGAACAGTGTGGGTAAGACACAGACCTTTCATTCTTACTTAAGGAACCTACAGCCAACTGGTGAAATATTAGCCCTTTAGAAATACTGTCTCATACGGCTGAGTGAGTGAGGTAGGTTAAAGGAGGAGGGCTGCCTGGAGGAAGAGGCATGGGAGATGGATCAAGTGTCCCGCTTTGAGCTTTAGTGCAAAGGTGAGTGACAGGGAGTGGAGTGGGCCCGTGAGGACCGCCTCAGTGTCATGGGTTGCTGTAGCAAAGAGTACAAAGTGTGCAGTGGCAGGGCTGTCATTCGTTGGTTCAGCAAGCACCCGTCCCTGGGACAGGCTGTCACTGCTCTGAGCCCTGATGTTGTGACTGAAGGATCAAAACTCCAATATACTGGGGGCGCCTGGGTGGCTCAGTCGGTTAAGTGTCCAGCTTCATCTCAGGTCATGATCTCATGGTTCATGAGTTCGAGCCCCACATCGGGCTGTCTGTTGTCAGCACAGAGCCTACTTCAGATCCTCTCTCTCCCTCTCTTTCTGCCCCTCCCCTGCTCGCTCCTTCTTTGTGTCAAATATAAATAAAAACATTTTAAAAAACTTAAACAAAAGTCCACTATACTGGTTGATAGTGTTTTGAAGGAAACCTAAGGCAGGGTGAGGGGTAAAAGACGGGACCAGAGCGGGTGGGCTCCTTTGGACGGTAACCTTACATGATATGTTGACATTTGAGCCAAAACCTGAATCCCAGAAGGGAGAGCCCACTCGAGGTGTCAGGGAGAGAACCCAGTAGGTAGACAGAAGGGAGGGAGGGCAGGGGGTGGGAGCCACGCCAGGAAGGGCCTTGAACACCAGTATAAGGAACTTGGACTTGACCCTGTAGGCAGTGGCCTGCCTTTGAAGGCTTTTGAGCAGAGGAGGGACGTGATCAGAGCAGCAGGAGGAAGAAGACGGCGGAGCTGGGGGAGGAGCAGCAGAACTGGACATGGTGGGGGGCGGGGAGGGGGTGGCTCCAGGTGGAGGAGGACAGAGCCCAGAGGCAGGTGGAGGGGCAGGGGGGGCAGACGCCATAGGCGTTTAACAGCAGAATTGTTTGGTTGTCTGGGGTTGAAGTAAGAGGAAAAGCAAAAAGGCAGATGAGGGTGAACGGGAAGCCCCCTCAAAGGGAAACACAAACACAGGCCCTGGAGTGGGTTGAGGGAGCAGATGGTCCATCCCTTCCGAAACGGATGTTCCTCCTGCTTCTCTCTCCCTGCCTGCACCCCTCCCCCACCCAAACCCTCTTCTCTCCTCCTCCAGTGCCTCCCCCTACAGCCTGATCCTGAGGAGTAGCTCCTCGTTGGCCTTACCTGCGTCTCTTTCTCTTTCTCCTCTGTCCTTAACCCATCTGAGCCAACCTTGGAGGAGATCCTGAAAATCAACCAGTCTGGGTCTTTGTGGGGCCCCTGACAGCTCGATGGGACGTGCGTGATCTCAGGAGTAGCTAAGGGCTCTGGGTTCTGTGCCGGACACAGTAGGGTTGGAGTCCCCACTCTGCTGGTGACAAGCAGGGTGACACCGGGTGAGCTACTTAACGTCTCTGAGCCTCCCGATTCCTCACCTGTGAAATGAGAACATGCACGTGCCAGCGTGGGGCCTGGCCCAGGAAAAGGCTTCGGGGAGCCGTGGCTGTTGCTATTATTTCTGTTGTCGTTGTGATTTGTCATCCATGCGTGAGGCCCTTCACCCCGGCGGGTCCTGTGGGCCCCAGAGCCGCCTTCGGGAAACTGTGTGGCTTGGAATTGGACCGACTGGCGCAAGTCCCTCCTGATGAGGTGCTCATCCCCGTGTCCATTTGGGCTGCCTGGGAGGGGAGGCCATGGCCAGTGCCCTTTGTACAGGGCACAGGAGGCTCTGGGGCCCAGGCTCCCTGAAGCAGGCCCGGCGGGCACTTGCAGACCCCTTGCTGCTTGCCGGAGCTATATGCCATGGGTGGTCCCAAGGCTGCGCCCCCCTCCCCCCCCCCACCGCCTGCAGTGTATTGCCCCAGGGCCCGTGTCCCCTCGGGCAAAGGACAGCTGTCCCATTTTTTCTTTCTGGGCACAGCCCTGCCTCTCAGCCCCAGGCCACAGGTGTCGGGGCTTTCCCCGACACGGGAGGCTCTGATGCCAGTCCCGCTTCTGTACCTGGCCTGGCCTGAGCCTTAATGATGAGGATTTTGGCTCCCCACTGACCACAGGCCCGGCCAGTATCCCGGCCGCATCCTGCAGGCTGCTTCCCAAAGCTCTGCCCCCCCTGTCTCACTGGCCTCCTCATGTCTATCCCTGGCTTTTCACCTCTGCTTCTGCCACCAGACAGGAACTTCTTGGGGTCCGGGGAGTCTGTCACCCTGGGGAAACAAGGGCACTCCATAACGTGAGACTCTGGGGCACAAGGCTTCGTCCATGGGGACCCAGGGGAATGAGAGACATGTCTCCATCCAGCACAGAGTGGTAAGACGAACAGATCTTCGGAAGCTGTGTGATCTCAGACAAGTTCCCTAACTTATCTGAGCTTTTCTTTCCTCGACTCTGAAGTGAGAATAGGAATTCCATCCTTTCAGAGCCAGTGTGTTGATTACATGAGCGCTTTTTTTTTAAATATTTTATTTATTTTTGAGAGAGAGAGAAAGACAGCATGAGCAGGGGAGGGTCAGAGAGAGAGGGAGACACAGAATCCGAAGCAGGCTCCAGGCTCTGAGCTGTCAGCACAGAGCCCAATGCGGGGCTCGAACCCATGAACCGTAAGATCATGACCTGAGCTAAAGGCTTAACCAACTGAGCCACCCAGGCGCCCCTGATTACATGAGCTTTTAAACCCCAGAGGAAGCACCTTAGGAGCTCCAACATGCTGGGAAATATGGGTTATGTGTTAACACCTGAGTCAGGAGCCCAGACCCTGACTCTGATTTGATGGACAACTTTGGGCCGTCTGCACCCTCTTGTGGGTCCCCGGTGTCCTCCTATCAGTTGCATGAACGATCAGTCTAATGATGTCACAGGATCAGCTTTCATGACACTGCAAGTCCCTGCCAGCTCAGAAAGCCTGTGATGGGTACCTGGACTTTTTCATTCCCTGCGGGGGACCTTGAGGCCCAGGAGCCCACCGCTGCCAGGCCAAGGGCTCAGACCCGCCCTCCCCATCCCCCACCCCAGCTGCCCCATCCCAGTCCGCTTGCACCAGCGCCTCTCCGCTCTGCTGCCCCTGGTCCCCTAACCTGGAGCCCTGTCCAGAAAACTAATTGCTGTGACTCCAGTGTTTATTTGGAGACAATACGAGTCAATTGAAACTGCCGCATCAGGAGAAATATGTTCCACTTAGATCTTTAAATTAGCTCAGCGCCTGCCTTTGATGAGGCTGACTTGGGAGCGGCGTCCGCCCTCATGCTCCACTGATCATTGGCCATCGTGGGCCATTTGCTTAATGAGCAGTGTGGCTGGCAGCCAGGGGGTGGAGCGGCCGGACACACCTGCCCACAGGCTGGCGAGGCTGGCCCCCGGCTCAGCAGTCAGCTCTTGCGGTTGGAGAGGACACTGGGGTCGGCTCAAGCTGCTGCTAAAGGCCAGAATATAAAGGCGGTGCCAGCTGCCGATTACTAGGCTCTTCCTGTGCCCCCTGCCGAGCATAGGCTGAGCTCTTTGCAGACATTGCCTC
Source organism: Proteles cristata cristata (assembly GCA_017311185.1). Classification (NCBI taxonomy): domain Eukaryota; kingdom Metazoa; phylum Chordata; class Mammalia; order Carnivora; family Hyaenidae; genus Proteles; species Proteles cristata. Next base: position 1,479,714 of record JAESUZ010003902.1, on the reverse strand, counting down.
GCTGCACATTGGCGCAGCCTTAAGAGGTCAAGGCTGTGGTTCTCCCATTTTACAGATGAGGAGACTGATGACAGCCACATGTCTCTGACTTGGAAGCCCGTGGAGGTCAGTGGAAGAGGATGGGAGGAAGGGGGTTACAGCGGAAGATGAGGTGTGATGTGCTGGAGACTTCCGGCCAGAAACTAGAGGTCTAAGGTCTCAGAGGCCCCATCCTTCTTCCCTTTTGTTTTGTGGCCTCAGGCCTGCATCCTGAGAGCAGGTTCTCTGCAGCCTGAGAACGCTCCTTCCCGCTCCTGCTCCCCTTCTTCCTTTCTTCCCCGTTCCCCCCTCCTTACCTTCCCCTGCTCTGATATCCTGCAACCCTTAATTTCCTGCTTTGCCCCCAGATTCCTAAATAGGGGGCTGCAGAGATCCATGGGGAGCCTGTGACCCTTTCAGCCTGCAGAGCCTTCCACCAAGGTGCCCCTTCGCCACCCCTAATGTTCCTCTCCAGATGTCCTCAGATGTCCGACTACCCCGGACCTTCCAGAGGCTCTGCTCACGAGCAGAGAGCTAGCCCTGGGGAATTTGTTCTTCCCTCCAGTCTTCGCTCTGGGCCTTCTTCCCAGGGGCTGGGGAGGGGGTGGGGGGAGTGGATTTATAAGTTATGGTTGCAGACCTTTGGGGAGCCGCCAGTCTGGACCAGCTGTGTGTGTCGCAGGCAGAAAGGGCTAGGGTCCTAAGCCCCTGCGGCAGTTCCCAGGTTTGCTCTGAGGCCCTGGGTGAGACGTGGGGCCTGAGCCGGCCTAGAGCCTGGTGAGTAGGCGCTGAAGGGCAACGACCTCACCTTCCCAAAACCCCACCACACCTGCAGGCCCAGCCGGGTCTCTGCCTGGGAGTGAAGCCTTTCCCTGCCCTGGTGGGGCGGCACAAGGCAGAGATGGCCACTGCTAGCTTCACAGGGCTCCCCCCTAGGATGGTAAGCCCCTTGAGGACAGGACGTGCCCCTTCTCCTCCTAGAGCCCCGCGACCCCTGTCTTGCGCGGGCCTGCCTGGCGAGAGTAGTCCATGAATGAGTGAACGGTAGCTATTGTTAACGTGGCTACTATTCATTCATTTTTCCTTTATTCATTTGCTCATTTACTGCCTACTCTTGCCAGGAAGTTTCAGGTCCAGATTCTTAACATGTAATTATCTCCAGGGCCAGGACTAGGGAGAGACTAATGAGCTGCCTTGGGCACAAAATTTAAGGAGACACTCGCTCTCAGGGTCATGGGAGAGCCTGATTATCTCAGCTCCTGAAAATAACCTTGCTGGTAGGTATTGTAATTTCCATTTCAGAGATGAGGAAATGAAGTCAGAGTAAGGCTAATTTATTTCCCCTGGTCACCTGGCTGGTAGATATTCATTCCCAGATCTGTGTGACTCCAATGCCTTTGTTCTCTGCTCTGAGTGGCCCTCAGTTTCCCTCCCTTGCCTGACCACCCCCCTAGTAGGGCCCTGGCATGCAGGAGGGAGAGTGAGTTGCCGCCATGCACTTTCCGTGTGTTAGGGCCCCACTGCTCCGTCTCCTGTGTCCTGAGCAGCACAGACTGACGGCCTAGGGGCCGGTCCTGTCTCCTCTGCTTAGCAGAGGACAGTGAGCTCCCAGCGCCTTAGTGTTTATCTGTAAACAGGGACCAAATAATAGTCCCTATTTCATGGGTTGCCATGAGGACTTGGTGAGTAGGGACATGTAATATGTGCAGCACTTAGAACCGTGCCACCACGCAGCAAGCTTCATGGAATTGTCAGCTATTATTTCAATAGCTGGGTAACCTGCTGTCACTCTCAGGTAGAGAGGGTCTGCAGTGAGCCCCAAACCCTCAGCCCATGGGGCCCTCAGGGTTCAGTCTCCACCTCCCTCTCAGGAGGGAGCCCCTCTGCCTCAGTCTAACAGCTCCCAGGCTGTCACCTCAAGCGTCCAGTCGCCCAGTCGATGGCCCCTGGGAGGTGACATGAGGAGCATAGGGTTCAGTCCCTGTCACCCAGTCTCAGTCGCCCTCTGGCTCCAGGCAGGTGAGCAGCCTCCCAGGCTCCTTCCAGCTTGAGGTCTCCTGGAACTCACTGGAGCTTTGGGGAGTGAGAATTTACACTTCATTGAAAATGTGTTTCAAGCAATTAGCAGGTCTTTCCTGGAGGAGCCTTTGAAGTGGAAGCCCAGATCCATCTCTGTGAAGGACTTCCCCCAAAATGACAGGCTGGCAGACACGGCCACTGGCTTGGCCCTTCCCTGTGTGCCAGGGGCTCCTGGTCTCTGGGCTGGCACCACGGGGCTCCTGGGCATCCCTTTGCTATAGCAGCCCCGGCGTCCTCCTGGCCAGCCCAGAGGGCTGCTGTGCCCATAGGTAGTGAGTAGAGCTGGGCTGCCCCCTGGGCTGGGGTTGAGGGAGCTGGATCGAGTCCATGGGATTTTTCTGTTTTCCAAATCTCCCAATCCACAGGCTAGGGCAGCTGAAGCCCTTGACTGTGAACCTGCAGCTCATGCACCTTGAACAGTGCGTACAACTGTGTATAATTATCAGTCGAATGAATGTATGGATTCCTCTGATGATCGGCCCTGTGGCCTTAAGCCAGCCTCCATTTCCATGGGCAAACTGGAGGCAGGGTGGGTGGGAGAGGCGTGGGCTATCTGGTCTCCAGGGCTCTGAGCCACAAACTTCCTTTCCTTGGAAGGGTCCCTATTGCCGTGGAGTGAAGACTGGATTTTCTGCCTCTGCCCCCCTTCTACCTGTGTGATCTTGAGCAAGGCCACCTGTCCATTTCAGTTTCTCCATCTGTAAAATGGGAAAACTCCTGCTTCAGATTTTGGGTCTCCCTATCAGCCCCTCCCCTGCTCACACTCTGTCTCTGTCTCTTAAAAATGAATAAAGGTTTAAAAAAATTTTTTAATGTATAAACTAATCTCTATGTTGCAGAGCAAGGGTACAGATTAAGTGAAGTCATACCCGGAAAGTGCCAGGCCCAATAAGTGCTCATGATTGATCGGCTACAGCCTATGCCCCCTACTGTGACTTTTCTGACTTCTTACAGAGCCAGAGTAGGCTGTTGGTTAGCTATGGCAGGAAGGGCCCTTTCTGCATCATGCTGACCCCACAGAACCGAGGCGGGGGAAGGGGGCCAGGGAGAGCCAGCCAGGACAGGAGCTGAACGGATCCTGTCCCCCACTCTCCTGCCCCCACGAGGCAGCCCCCTCCCGGGCCTTCAGGCTGCTGTTTGATTCCCTTTCTCTGACGCTCCATCCATCATCATAATTGCTTCTCCCGAAAAATGAATTTGTAGTTGATTTCTTCAAAAGAGGGAATCAGCCAACAGATAAAAAGGTTGTTTTATTTAATTTGCATGAAGAGGCCGCCTGCTGCCACCCAGCTGTGCCGGCTGGGCTGCGGGGAGGATGCGTGGAAGCAGGTAGCGTGTGCATACAGGTAGGAACGGCTCCTCCCCGGCTCGGGACCTCCCTCCCAGGTTGTGGGGATCCTGGCCCCAGAGAGTGGATCCTTGGGGTCCACGACGGGCTGAAATCATTCTATCGCAAGAGACCCGCACCTGCCCCACACCTGTTGTTGCTGGGGCAGGACACGGTTTCTGGCTCCAAGAGCCGAGGGCCACGAAGCCAGACGTTGCTGAGGGCAGAACTCGGGAGATCAGGGGCTCTCTTAGGCCAGGGTCTGATGAACATGACAGACATCACTAAGTTTTCTCAGGAGGAAGGAGTGTTTAAATTGCATGTATGGGGTGCCTGGGTGGCACAGTCGGTTAAGCATCCTACTTCGGCTCAGGTCATGATCTCACAGCTTCTGAGTTCGAGCCCTGCATCAGACTCTGTGCTGACAGCTCGGAGCCTGGAGCCTGCTTCGGATTCTGTGTCTCTTTCTGCCCCTCCCCCGCTTGTGGTGACTCTCTCTCTCTCTCTCTCTCTCCCTCAAATAAACAAGCATTTAAGAAAATAATAAATTGCCTGTATGTTTGGGTCAAATTGGGAACTTCAGGTTCCTCTGTGAGATGTATTTCACCCAAGGGTGTTGGGTTTCCTCTCCGGTTCAGCAATCACTTGGTGACGTTCCCATGTTCCCAGGGCGTGGCCGATTCTCTCCAGAAGCTTCCATTGCAGTCAATGTGAGCTCTGTCTTTAGAAGACATTCTTGGCAGGGGGAGGGTTAAGGGACAAGGCAGAGCCATGGCTGGGATAGGAGGGGGGCCAGGCAGGGAAGGCCTTCTGAAGAGATGTCTGAAAGGTTGAGCGATGTCCAGGGAGGTACGCCCCAAGGTTTCCTGGGACAGAATTCAACCGAACTCCTCGCCTTGTCCAACATCTGGAGAAGGTGCCAGATGGTTCTCGGATGGTTCTCCACCAGGAGGCTTCAGGGATTCGGAGGCTTAAGTTCGCCATGGATGGGGGTGGGGTGGGGTGTGCGGATAACTTAGTGTCGAAACCTGGATGCTTCTGCACGTGAAAGTGGGTTCTATGCATAATTACTCGAGAACGACAGGTGTGACCTGGGACTGTCCCTGGCCAAGCAGATGTGTGTCTTCAAGCCGACCACGTGCCAGATGGCGTGGGGACTTAGGTCGGTGGGGCATGCTCCCTGGAGCTGCCAAAAAGAGCATCGGGCATTTTCGGATGGAACGACAGGGCATCCGTGGGGCGACCAGGGCCACAGAACGGAGGTGGGGCAGTAGCTGGGAAACAGCAGTTGGCGGGAGTGGGGGCTGCTGTTCAGGGCAAGTCACTTACCCTCTCTAGGCCTCCCGTTTCCTCTCCACGACTTGCTGGGTGTGAGAGGGTCTCACGTTTATTACATCTGTAATTGCCTTGCTCCTTCATGTGTTTCCTTTCTTGCTGCGTGTGCTCCTGCCTGTCACGTAAGTCTCTGAGGACAAAGGCCTTGCGTGCCTTATTCGCTGCGGTGCGTGCAGCTTCTAGAATCGCAGCTAGTGAGGACGTGGGGGCGGGGGTCTGCGAGGGCCTCACTTGCACACACTTCCAGACGTGGCTAGGATGCCTGGGTCGGGACTGGCGGGGCCCTTCCTCCCGCGGGAGTTCCTGCCTGGTCCCTGCTCCCCTTTTCTGAGTCACATGGAATTCTTCTACCCCTGACCCCCTGCCGCCATTCTGTAAGAAGAAGCAACATTGTGGGTGCAGAATCCTCACTGCAATTATTAGTTTTTTAGAAGATTGCAATTTTTAAGTTGATTTATTTATTTTGAGAGAGACAGAAACAGTGTGGGAGGGGGAGATGCAGAGAGAGAGAGAGAGCACGCGAGAAAGAGAGAGAGGAGGAGAGGGAGAATACTCTCTTCGTTGTTTCAGCTGCGGAGCCTGACTCAGGGCTCGATCCCACAGACTCTGAGATCACGACCACCAAGAGTCAGATGCTTAACTGATGCGGCTCCCAGGTGCCTCCCTGGTTGCAATTGTTAAGGCCGGTGTGGGGGATGGGATGGGGTTCTCCAGCTTTACGAAGATGGCAGTGGTGAACTTCAAAAGCATTATGAACAGCAAGGATGGTTCAAGGGCGGGTCGGGGTGGGGACTCCAAATTCTCATTTCTCCATCTTTTCTTCTTCCTCGAGGGGTGGCTGAGAACCCCCGCGGGAGATGCTGCGTCCTACCTTCTGAGTCGCTCTTCCTGCCGCGTCTTCCCTCCTGTGCTGCGTGGTCTCTCTTCTCTGTTCGCCACGTGGCTCCAGTGGAGCGTGTCAGTGTGGCCCCCTTGGCTGTTAGCGGGAGCCGTGTGCCCTCCCCTGGCAAATGCACAAAACCAAGGGCAGGATCTTTTCCAGTGTTTCTTTGGGACAGACTTTCTTCCTCTGTAGCTCCTCGTTGTGACTGTTAATGTGCCCACTCGGGTCGTGTTGTCCCTGGGGGAGTGCGCCTTCCCCACGGGCTCCCTCGCAGGTGCACAGTGAATGTTTCATGCTCCCCTCGTGTGCGCGCTGCGTGTTACAGGGACGTCTGGCCTTGACTGCGACTGGCAGGAACATACCGAGCAGCTGACACACCAGTAGAGGCATATTAGGATCATGTAGCCATGTGCAGGAAGGCCAGCTTGGCTTAGCCTTGGGGACAACCAGAACCAGGGACAAGTCCTCTTTCTGCCATCCCTTCCTTTCTGCCGTCTTGCTGTGGCTCACCTGTCCTGCTTTCCCAAGTCAACTTTATTCTCCACGAGGTCAGGACCCTAGCTTCTGGGACCTCCGGGCTTCTGTTCATTAGCGTGTTATGTCAGGAGAAAAATGCCTTTTCTCCCCACTCCCCTCCCATTTGAAAGACCCCAGGAAGGGACGCAGTTGGCTAAGCTTGGGTTGACGCTGACCCCTCAAGCAGTTAACTGTTCAGGCCAGAGGCCAGCAGTCCCCATTCAGAAACAGGCCACCAGTGGGGTGGGGGGTATATGGAAGATTGCCGTCTGAAAAGAGGTGGCACATGGGGGCGACCTAGACTTGGCTGCTGGGAGAATGGAGTGAGCTGGGCAAAATTATCCCAGTTTGCGCTGGACGTAGGAGGGCCGTTTTTCATCTCCTTCCTTCCTTCCTTCCTTCCTTCCTTCCTTCCTTCCTTCCTTCCTTCCTTCCTTCCTTCTTTCCCTCCCTCCCTCCCTCCTTCCTTCCTTCCTCCCTCCCTTCCTCCCTTCCTCCCTTCTTTCTTTCCATTCCTTCCTTCCTTCCTTCCTTCCTTCCTTCCTTCCTTCCTTCCTTCCTTCCTTCCTTCCTTCCTCCCTCCCTCTCTTCCCTTCCTTCCCTCCCTTCCTTCCTTTCATTCCTTCCCTCCCTTCCCTCCCTTCCTTCTTTCCATTCCTTCCTCTCTTCCTTTCATTACTTCCATTCCTTCCTTCCTTCCTTCCTTCCCTTCCTTCCTTCCTTCCTTCCTTCCTTCTTTCCCTCCCTCCCTCCCTCCCTTCCTTCCTTCCTTCCTTCCTTCCTTCCTTCCTTCCTTCCTTCCTTCCTCCTTCCTTCCTTCCTTCCTTCCTTCCTTCCTTCCTTCCTTCCTTCCTTCCTTCCTTCCTTCCTCCATCCCTCCCTACCCTTTCTTCCTTCTCTCTCTCCTTCCTTCCTTTCATTCCTTCCCTCCCTTCCTCCTTCCTTCTTTCCATTCCTTCCTCTCTTCCTTTCATTACTTCCCATTCCTTCCTTCCTTCCTCCCTTCCTTCCTTCCTCCTCCCTCCTCCCTCCCTCCCTCTCTTCCTTCCTTCCTTCCCTCCCTCCCCCTCTCTCTCTTCCCTTCCTTCCTTCCTTCCTTCCTTCCTTCCCTTCCTTCCTTCCTTCCTTCCACTCCTTTGCTCCCTCCCTCCTTTTCCCTCCCCTTCTGCCCTCCCCCTCTTTACCTTTTTCCCCCTCCTTCTCTCTCCCACCCTTCTTTCCTTCTTTCTTTCCTTCCTCAGAGTCTGACTTCTTCAGACTCAGCGGGACTGTCCATTCTGCCAGGGCAGGAACTGGGCCTCGATCGTCTCTTCTCCCCATCTCTACCCCGACGGTAATCATATAAAGATGTGAGGGGTAGGGTATGTCTCACATCCTTTTTCTCTACCAAGATTTCTGTTTCATGGAAGCACAGCAAACAAGGTCTGATAACGTCTGTATCTTCCAGCATCAACTTTTGGATCTCAAAACGGAGTCCAGTTCTGTCCAGGTACGCAGAGTAGAGGAAGATAGCACCTTCTGCCTTCTAGATTCCCTGCTTCCACAAATGTGGCAGCTGATGTCCTTAGCCTCTTGGGGAGCTGATTCATACTGGGTTCGTTGAACACTGGGAGTGTGTCACTAAGCCGTGTCCCCATCCTGCCCTGTGCTCTAGGAATGTGGCTTCAGTGTACTCCTGGGGCAGTTCATCTTTTTAGAGCTAGTCCATTGTTCGAGCTCGCTCACATTCTTCCAGCCGATTCACAGTGGGACATCTCTGGCTTTCTGCCATGCCCCTCATCTGGTGACAGGATGGGGGAGAAACAGAAAGTCTCCATTAGGTGTCTCAGACTAGTTATATTTTTCAATATAACACCTGTAGGGAAAGTATAGACAGGGGAAGCATTAGGGGTGTGCAGGACACTTATTTACCAACAAAGCAGCACTTCGTCTCTCATTTGACATCCTGCCTGTGCACACACTCCCTCCACTGGGAATTCTGCTGATTTGTGCACTCCTAACCCAAGGCCCTGTCCCCGCTCTCCCCCAGTCTGTGCATTCTGACTCTCCCCCTGCCCTCCACGCTGGCACTGTTGTCTCCTGCAAGCACACAGTGGTGCCAAAGCAAGGCTGTTTTACTCCGGACCAGAGTCTGTATCCAGCATGTACAGCTGCCCCTCCACTCCCCTCCCTGGCGCTGCCCTGGGCTTGGGGGAGCCTTCCTTTCCTAGTGCGCAACCTCAAAGCGTGTCCACAAGGCCTCTCTGCTTGCCCTGCCTCAGCACCTCTGCTCTCCTGCTTGCAGACTCCCAGGACATCAATTGCTCTTTTCCCGGCCTCCCAAACACTTTTCTGACTCTTACCTTCTTCCTGCCTAAGCCCATGGGGGTGGGGGTTCCCTGCCCCTGCCCTGTTGACAGTTTCAGTTCTTGAGCAAGCTAATGTCTGTATCTTCCAGCATCAACGTTTAGATCTCAAAACTGAGTCCAGTTCTGTCCATGCATGCAGAGTGGAGCAAGATAGCACCTTCTGCCTTCTAGATTCCCTGCTTCCATGAACGTGGCAACTGATGTCCTGTCTCGGGGATTTCACAGAGCTCTTCCCTCTGATGGAATGCTCTTCTATCCAGTCATCTGGACTGACCCTTGTCCTTTGGGTCTTAACTCAAATGTCATGTCTTCAGGTAAAGCCTTCCTCCACCTCCATCCCTGGATGTTTTTTCTTTCAGAGAATGTCACAGACTATGAGTCTGGAGTTTTCTCTTCCCCAGCAAGAGAGCAGATGCAGAATTGAATACAAGAGAATATAATGTCTGGGAGGAGACAAAAGAAAGTCCCAAACAAGGGTTTCGTTTACATATTTATTGAGTGCTCCAGATCTTACATGTGTGGTTGGACATGAAGAAAATAATCAGACAGTAATTGTTAACTTGAGTGTGTAAGAAGCAAAGAGTCTGGGGAGGCAAGTCGATTTTGTGATCAAAGCACAATAGGATATTGGTGTCTGATGGAAAGTAATTCCCAGCAGGTAACATAACAAGTTACTCGTGGTCCCATTATAATATATCTCCAGCTAACTTTGGGCCCTTTTGCCATGATGTCGGCTTTCCGCCCTAAGCTTTGCCCTAACCCATTTATGTAAGTATAAGGAATTCTTGAACCTATTTCCCCACAGGAGAATTTATTACAAATTATAATTATACGTGAAAGCCTGAGGTAACAGATCCGACCCCGAGCAACACCAATGCCGTGCATCCTTTCCTATTATTGTGCTAGTCTGCGCACGCGCACCACACGCTGAATGGGCAGAGCAGGGGTCCAGCATCTGCCACCCAGCAAAAACCTGTGAAATGTCTCCTCCTGGACATCACTCTGTCCCTGGAGCTCTAACCCTATGGCAGCTGCCACTTCTCTCTTCTCCCTCCTCCTGAGCTGCCGTTTTCCTGCCTCCCCTTCCTGGCTCCGGCACCTCCTTTTCTTCTCTTCCTTATCTGGAACCTTCCCTTCCAGGGCTTGATTCCCCTGTCTTATTTAGAGTAACTTGACCCTCTCTGGGTTCTTGAGTCCCTTTTCACCATTGCCCACCAGTCAAATGAACGATGTCAAAAGGGCAAGACGCTATATAATAATTGATTTGTATTCTGTCATATACACATAGGTATATTTGATCACTGTCATCACTACCGTATTGCAAATTCCATGACACTCACATGATTTCACAGATGCTTTATTTGCCACTGTATACCCAGGACCTAACATGGTGCCTGGCACATAGTAGGAGGATCCATAAATACTGACAAAATGAATGAATACCACATTTCTCTAAAGAAACCCATTATTGATTTCAAGTTGAATGCCCAGAACCCCTGGATATCTAATCCTGGGTACTCATATACCCAGTTAGAAAGTCACTGTGGTTCGATAAAAAGGATATTCATTCTTTGTCTCCAGTGCCTGGCAGAGAGCTCCTACAAGTTCTTGAAATGTCCGGAGTGATAACAGTGATATGGGAGCCTCTTTTGGTCTAATAAAGTGCCTCTTGGTGCGCCTAGATAGCTTTGGAATGGGGACTGGTTGCCAGAAAGATTAAGCCTTGATTAGAGGCTTGGAACTTTCAGTCCCACCTCCGAACCTCCTGAGAAGGGAGAGGGGCTGGAGACTGAGTTCAGTCACAAATGGCCAGTGATTCAGTTAATCATGCCCACAAAGTGAAACCTCCATAAAACCCCTAATGATGAGGTTTACGAGACATTCCAGGTTAGTGAACACATTGGGGGCTAGGAGAATGGTATGCCCAGGAAGAGCATGGCAGCTCCCTGCCCCTCCCCTGTACCTTGCCCTATGCGTCTCTTCCATGTGGCTGTTCCTAAGTTGTAGCCTTTGTAATAAACCAGGAAATGAAGGTAACCTGTTTTCCTGAGTTCTCTGAGCCATTCCAGCCAATTATGGAACCTGAATGGGGGTTGTTGGAATGCCCAGTTTATAGCCAATATATTAAAATTTCAGGTGGCCTAGCATTTGGAACTGTCATCTGAAGTAGGGACAGCCTGTGGGATGGAGCCCATAACCTGTAGGGTCTGTACTAAGTCGGAGTAGTTGGTGCTAAAATTGCATTGACTTGTTGGAGACCCAGTTGGTATTGGAGAATCAGAAAATGGATTGGGTAGAGAAGAAACTCTTCAGAGTCACCATGGACCTTGTGCCCGTTTTCTGGTCTTAATCTCCTGGTGTAGACATGAGCAATCAGAACTCTCAACCTCATTTGGATTACAAGCAGGGGGTGCTCTGAATCCGGAATAAACTGGAGTGCCTGCAGCAGCTCTGTGTCTAGGGAAGACCACCTCCCCTCCCTCAGCCCCTCCCCCACCTTCTCTCCCTGGCCCTGCCCCCACACCCAGTGAAGATGAGAGTGGCTGAACAAGCATGAAAGATATGGAAACTTCCCTCCTGAATGATCACGCTAATGGTAAATTGATGGGATTGAATACATTCAAGTCGGAAATGATCCAAATATATGCTAATGAAGCTGAATATGCATTATTTAGACTAAAACAAACTAACTGCGAGTCAGGAAATAAAGTAGGTGAATTATTAGTTTGGCAACTCAAAGAATCGGGGAACTCAAGCACCGTTCCAGAGACAGGCAGAGGCAGGCAGGAAAATGTGGTTAATGAATTCTAAACCAATTAACCGCAAATTGATGGTGTGCTTGGAGACCCACCACCCCCGACTCCCTCGGATTGCTTTCTGAAAATTTAAAGGGAAAACGCTGTTGCCATGCACTTCTCTTGTTTTCACTTCCTGAATGTGCTCTCCTGGCAACTTGAGTCTCAGGGAAAAAAAACAAAAAAACTACAAACAGATCCCAGACATGGGAATGGGGCTATTTTGGCCACAGGGAGAGATAGATAATGCAAAGAGGAACTTCTCGACTCTTCTTTGTCAAAGGGAATCATCCTCAGACTGAAGAGAGGAAAGCAAGCCTTGATGAGAAGGATCTAAAGCCTGAGATGGGCGAAGAAAATATAAGAACGTACCGTGCCTGTCCGGACCAGAACAACTCAACTGTCCTGGCTGAACTTCACCCCAAGGCATGGAAGATCACAGATGAGGTCCCCATGAGACCGAGTAGTCGCTAGGAAGGGGTTAGAACGCAGGAGGTGGCATGGTGCTTTCCAAAGATAGAGTCTGTACATTCCAAGGTATTTGATGGTGATCATAGAGAAATCTCAGGTTCAGTTCATCAAATGTTACAGTTTCTGAGTTACAGTTACGGAGATCTTAGGAAGTAAGTAGTGATCAGTTGGAGCCAGCATGGGCTCACCATGAGCTAGATCTTTGCTGAAAGGGCACCTTTGTTGATGAATGCTCTCCTGGTCTCTCTATAGAGATAGTCTTGCCCCTCCACCCCTTTCCCACTCCTGTCCCCACATATATATGTGCTTGTTATTTCCTTCTCTTCCCGCTGGACTGTAAACTCGTGAGGTCTGGGATTTCACCTGGTACATGGTGAGGTCTCAATACATATCTGTTGAATGAGTAAGACTTCCCTATCATTCCACATTCACCAGATATGGCCAGGCCCTCAAGGGAGACCTGCCTCCACCTACCCATCCACTCACAGACAGAGACTGGAAATGAGAACCAGAGAGCAGTCCTGGGCCCTTACTGCTCAGGTCTTGACCTCTAAGGCACATATCCCTGCCCACTGGGAAGTAGGACCCAGTGGGCTTGGAATACTCAGATTAATAATTCTTTTTTCATGTTTTAAATGTCTGTTTATTCCTGAGAGACTGAGAGCGTGCACACAGGGGGAAGAGAATCCCAAGCTGACAATGTGGAGCCTGATGTGGGGCTTGATCCCACGATCAAGATCAGATCACAACCTGAGCCAAAATCAAGAGTCAGCCGCTTAAGCTCCTGAGCCACCCAGGGGGTCCTACTCAGATTAACGATTTCCCACCCCACAGTGGGGTGTCAGGAGGGGGCAGAGGAGGGCCAGAAGCCCCAATGGGAGTTCCTCCTTCCTCTGGGAAAAAGCAGAAGCATGAGGGGAGGAGCAACAATGTCCCCTCCACACACTCAGGACTCCCCTTCTCCACTCAGTCAAGGAAACGGAGGAGAAGGCATTGCTGGTAAGCACTGACTCTCAGCACCATGTGCCTTGTCCTATACTTGGCTGCCTCTGAACTTGGAAGTAATGTTGGAGAAGAGTGTAAGACACATGCAGGTCTTTTGCCTCGAGACAGCCAAAGCATGTGGAGAGAGATATTTGACCTCTGATTATGATATAGTCACTCGGTTATCTGTGGGTGGATTAACCAGCCTGCAGATGAACTGTGGGAAAACACGGAACAATAAGGAAAATAACGGGGTAAAATAATCAAGTTGATTGCCTATCAGTCATCACATCTCTCTCTCAGGAGATACCAACTGTTCGGGGCTACATAGTTCTCTGTAGGTCCACATTGTGTTCTCAGCAACGTGGCAACTCCCTCACCCCCTCGCAATCCATGCAGGCAGCACACAGATGGAAGAGGAGAGGTGGGAACGCTGATGAAAATACAGTCCCAAGCCACTCCCTGCGGTACCTCCGGACTGAGGTCTGATGGCCTCGAGCAAAATGGGGTCACCCGGCTGAGAGGTGGGGGGATGACCTGCATGGGGGAGGGGCCGCCCACAAAAGCAAGCCCCCAAAGCTACTGGGCTTAGTGGCTTTGGCCTGTGCGGGCTGCCAGACTGTTTAGAAAGCAAATAGCTCAGTGGGCTCAGTGACAAACCACGTTAGTGTAGGCTTTGTTCTCTCTTCACACACAAAAAAGATAGTGCAGATAGAAACAGACAATGTAACAGACTGCAGAATGAAGGGTGCATGTGTTTCTACATATTGGATGGGATTGTAACCGAATCAGCTGATGCTAAGTGTGCTGTTGGGCATGTTTTGGTGATTAGTGTTAGCAGTGATTTGGGGATCTCTGTGAGCTCTTGCCCCCTCCACTATCCCAGTGCGCTCATTCGCGTAGATTTCTGTGCCGGGCACTGGGCTAGCCCTGCAGTGGTGAGCACGGGGACGTGGTACCCGGCCTCAGGGTGTTCCCAGGCGAGCGCCGACTATAGGTGTGCCTGCAAGGGCGACCAGGTGTGTATCTGCCTCTCTTCTTCAAAAAATGTGAAATGAAAAGGAGAGTGCCTTTAGGAAGTGGGAGTGGATAGATGCAAAGTGGCAGTTTGGAAAACACTATGAATCGAGGCACCTGGGTGGCCAGTTGGTTGAGCGTCCGACTTCGGCTCATGTCATGATCTCATGGTTTGTGAGTTTGAGCCCCACATCAGGCTCTGTGCTGACAAACAGCTCAGATCTTGGAGACTGCTTCAGACTCTCTATCTCCCTCTCTCTCTGCCCCTCCCCTGCTAATGCTCTGTCTCTCAAAAATAAATAAATGACAAAAAATTAAAAAAAAAGAAAGCAGTATGAATCTTATTTTAGCCAAGAAACTTCTTTAAAAAAATTTTTTTAAGCTTCTTTATTCTGAGGGTGAGTGTGAGTGGGGGAGGAGCAGAGAGAGACAAAGAGGAAGAAAGAGAATCAGAGGCAGGCTCTGTACTGTCAGGGCAGAGCCCGATGTGGGGTTCAAACTCCCCAACTGTGAGATCATGACCTAAGCCGAAGCCAAGACCGACTGAGCTGCTCAAGCGCCCTGAGCCAAGAAACTTCTTAATGCCTCTGGCCTTGAAGTGGTCACCATGGTTGCTGACAAAGGGTCAGCATGTTGACTCCAGGTCCTCTGACTTCTGACCCCAGAAAGGAAAGGACGTGAACTCCAAGTGTCTCTTGTACCAACGGATGAAGAAAGTCAAGGGAGGCCTCAGGAGTGATCTGGTGTCTCCTAACCCCCTCCCCTGGAGGAGGAGGGGACTGTGATATAACTCAAGCCCCAAGAGCTAGGGCAGACCACGGGTATCACTTGTTTCGGAGTGACATCCACCGAGTTTCTGGAGATGAGGCACCACCCAAAACCCAGGGTCAGTTTTCTCTACCTGGAAGTTCTATAGCCTGCTAAAAACAAAACCAAGAAGTAGATTGTCATGTAGAAACTATTATCAGTCACATTAGAGTAGAGGTCCATCATGAGAAATTGTCAGCATCAGGAATTCACAGAGAAGGAGGGAAGAACCCACTGAGAGGTCAGTAGGTACATGGGATGTTGGCACCCAAGGAAGCCGCGAGCATAGAATGGGTGCATCCAGGAAAGGGAGAGAGTGGTGCATCCAAGCTGTCCCAGCGAGCATCCATGTCAGAGATGGGTCCTGTCTTGGGGGATAGAGAGGGAGGAGGCGGCAGGGAGGGGGTTGATACAGAACTTCTGGACGATCCAACGGGGACAAGACAGCATGAAGATGAGATGGTTGGCCCACTCCTGAGATACAGGGGCCGACAGGGCCAGGGTCAGCACGTGGGCTTCAGCAGGTCAGCTGGTTACAGGCAGGGCTCCTCACCCGATGCTGGAGACACAGCATCTGAGACTCAGAAGGAGCTGCATACGCCTCTCTATGGGAGTGAGTTGGAGAGGCTCTCATCTGGTCCCAGTGACCAGAAGGACAGCCTCTCCTCCAGATGTCTCAGCTCTCTGGCATATGGCAAAGGAAAACAGTCGTCTCCCGAGTCCATAGCAGTCATTTGCAGAGTGCCAGCTCTGTGCTGGACACTGAGGACAGAGTGGGGAACCAAAGAGTCACTGTCACGTCCCCATGAACCTTGCCATCTTGTAAGGGAGATGGACCCACAATGAGGAAGAACACGGGGATGAAATCTTAGAGAAGGGAGTCACAGAAGGCCCTCTGAAGAGGGTGAAGTTTGAGAGGCCAGTGTTGTGATGGGGACACATTGATTCGGTCTTGCTCCTTATTGACTTTCTCCACGTATCCTGTGTTTATTGAGTCATCTCAGGAACCTGCTTGTGGAAGCTTGGGACAAATCCCTGGAGTCCCACCAGCTGGGTGGAGGGGAGACCCTGCAAAACGGGCTCCACCAGCCCCTGGGGACTGACCAGAAAGGCAGGACATCATCCCTGGCAATATGCTGTACAAATCTAAGCTGTGACCAAGATGCAGGGCCAGCAAGCATGTCACGTGTTCTCGCTCAGCTCTCCCTGGTTCTACTCCCTGGATGGTTGGCTGAGCTTGGGTTTGGAGAGAAGGGTGGGTCTCAATATGTAGACTTTGAAGAGAAAGCTCCTAGTTCTTGTCATTCCTTTAGATGGTGGTAGCAGAGTCCCTCAGAAATCAGACGTACCCCCACCTCCATAAAGCCTCTACTTACACCATCCCTGGCCTGGAGCTCCCTGGACCCTTGGCCCATGTGGTCAGGTCTGCAGAAAGTTCAAGGCTTTCAGTAGGGATGGGGAAGTATCCCTGGAATTTCTCTCCAGTGGATTTACATTTGCATCTTGTCAAGAACATGTGATGGAGAATGAACACAAAACTTGCAAGCCATGGTTTGCTCTTAACTTTCTCTGTGACCCTGGACAATGTCTTTGCTTTTATTAAACCTCTATTTCCCTACCTGTGAATTGAGTTAGGACCAGATGGCTTCTAGCTCTGACATGTAGGATTTATGATTCCACAAGGTCAGGAGATTTAGGAGGCGAAGAGAGGCAGCTAATGACAGCAGAGTATAAAAACCAACTGGCCACTGGGCATGGCTGTGTGAGTTGAAAATAGGTCTGTGTTTACCTGCAGACCTAATGGGAGGAGACACATGCCTATCAGCAAGCTCCAGAAGCTTATATTAGAAAGCCATCTGGGGGGCACCTGGGAGGCTCAGTTGGTTGAGCGTCTGACTTTGGCTCAGGTCATGATCTCAAGGTTCGTGGGTTTGAGCTCCACGTCAAGCTCTGTTCTGACAACTCAGAGCCTGGAGTCTGCTTGGGATTCTGTGTTTCCCTCTCTCTCTCTGCCCTTTCCTGCTCACACTCTGTCTCTCTCTCTCAAAATTAAACACTAAAAAATAAAAAAAAATAAAAAAAAAAAAGAAGGCTATCTGGGATAGCCAGCTTCCAAGAAGGCCCCGCTGTGATCCTTGCATCCTGGTGTTCATGCCCTGACATATTCCATTTCCACATTGTATCAAGGTTGTCTTGTGTGCCCAGTAAAATGCAGTGACCCCAATAGTCTGTGATTCCTAAGGCTAGGCCTTAAAACACATTGCAGCTTCTGTTTTGCTTTCTTACCACTCCTTGAGAAGCCATAGCATGGGGACACTCGAGCAAGCCCTGTGGAGGACCCATATGGTGAGGAATTGGGGCCCCATGCCAGCATCCAGCACTGACTTGCCTGCCACGTGAGCGAGCCATGTTGGGTCTTCGAGCCTCCATCAAGCATTCAGATGACTTGGCTGACATCCTGACTGCAGCTCATGCAAGAACCTTAGCCAGAATCATCCAACTAAGTGAATTCTGAATTCCTAACTTAGAGAACCAGTGCAAGATCATACTAATTGTTGTTTTAAGTTGCTGAGTTCTGGGGGAATATTTCTTACACGGCAGTAACTAACAAATACATCCTCCCTCGTGGTCCAAAAACTGTGACTCAGAGGTAGAGCTTCTGAGTTTTGTTTGCTGGTGCTCTGGTCCCAGGAGATGTTCACCAACTAAAAGAACTTAAGAAGGCCTGAAGTAAAGAAGCCTGTTTAGCCTCATTTATCCCAGAGCCCTCCAAACTCGCATGATGATGGATACCATTTTGTGCCTACATTTCTGGGAATTCGTGTCCCCTGGAATGAGTTCTAGGAATTACTGTTCTAGGACAAATGGAAGGTTTGATGTACTAATATACTAAAGTGCTAATGGGCTGTAATCTTACGTACTTGTTACCCCAGGGTCTGCTTGCATTCTGAATACATCTGAATTCATTCAGTCCTCCATCATTTCATCCTTCCATTCATTTATCCATCCGGCAACATGCCTCATCTCTGCTGGAACACATTCGATGTACCAGTAGTGCAGAAATGAATCCTACAGCCCCTGCCTTCAAAGGCTCAGGCTAGTGGTGTTTAGCAGAGAAGCTAGAGCAAGGGTTCAGATGTCATAATGCCGGATTCGGAAGTCCAGGTCTTTTTTTTTTTTTTTTTAATGCTTGTTTATTTTTGAGAGTCAGAGAGAGACAGAGCACAAGTCAGGGAGGGGCAGAGAGAGCAGGAGACACAGAATCCGAAGCAGGCTCCAGGCTCTGAGCTGACTGCCCAGACCCTGATGCAGGGCTCAAACCCACGAACCATGAGATCATGACCTGAGCCGAAGTCAGATGTTTAACTGACTGAGCCACCCAGGCACCCCAGCTCAGTTCTGTCCCTTACAAGCTAGATGACCTTGGGCAAGTTTTTTCACCTCTCTGATTCAGTTTCTTCATTTGTAAGTTCAAACTAACCCTGATTGTATCTATCCCCTAGGGAAGATTTTTAAGGATTAAGTGGCATAACATAGGTAATGCACTGATTTGGGGAGTGGTGCGTAGTAGGTGTTGAATGAACGTGAGTTATCTTCATTATGTTTATTATTCATTCTCTAAAGTTCAACACAGGCTCATTTCTTCTGGAGAGAGTTCTCTGACACCAGCACCCCCAAACTGACCAAGGTGCCCGTAGTGTCTGCTTCCTTGAGAATATCCTACCCTTCCTTCCATCAGAGCATTTTCTTATTATATAATTGGGGACAGTGAATGAGTGGCCTGCTACAGCCAGAGACTCTAAGGGAATGAGGCTGAAGAGGTGGGTTTCAGGGTATTTTTCCCCCCAGGATGAAGTCTAGGCTAGATTTCTTGGGTGATGGGAAACTAGAGAGGGTTGGAAGAAAGGTTGTGGCCAGCTTGGTCCCCCATCTCCAGACCTGGTCATCCTGCCATTGGAATGGTATCTCACAGGCCTGTCCCTATACGCACAGGAGCAGACTGTTGTACTAAGCCCTGGGTCCGTAGCCTGTGGTTTTGCGTGGCAAGCGGTGACCTCATCACTCCCGCCACCCATGCCACTGCCACTTTTGTTCAGACGCATCTGGAACAGATTTGGAACTTGGTTCAGACCAAGTAACGTCCTTCTTTGTCCACCTGGGGAGCCACAGTGCAATCGGTGAGTGATGATAGGGAATCTGGTTAGGTCCCTGGAGTCTGCCTCCCTGGGGTGGGGGAAACTGTGGGCTAGACCGTGGCCGTGGGAGTTCCATGTCTTGTCCTAGCTGCACTGCACACTCAGAGTGGTTTTTCAGAGAACAGCTGGTAAATTCGCTTCAGTATCTGCTACCCCCAGCCCTTGCCTCCACTCACCTCTTCCCTCCCCACCACAAGTGGGAGGCTGCCTCTCCTCCCAGCCACAGCTCTGAAGAACTCTTCGTGGTGACCCCTAGGCCTTCCTGGTCTCCAGAAGCAGTTTCCAACCAGCAGCCTGGCCCGGGGGTGCCCGAACCTCCCTCCCAGCCTGCTGGCTTTGAGCAGGACAGTAGCCACGTGCCAGCAGCCGCTGGGGTTCCGGGCAAGGCCCCCCGCCCTCACCTCCACTCTCTTTTCCTCTCACACACAATTCTGGAGGCAAAATGCTAGACAATCTCTTTTTCTTCTTAAATCCATGAAATCAGGAACCAGAGGGCAAACTGGGGCTCCGGGTCTCCAATTATCTCTCTCCCCCTGCCTCTCGGGGAGCCTCATACTCTCCCACTCCGCTTCAAGCAGTCAACAGCCTCTCGGAACCTGTTGAAATCTATTACCGACCTTTGGTCTCATCACCACAAAGGAGTTTTCTGCAGCGTGGAGGTGGATTAAACAGAAATGAATTGGCCGGTGGCGGCTTTACAACCCTCTCCGTTCTTGCCTCCCGTTTTTCCCCTCCTCTCCCTCGATCTCACACTTTTTTTTTTTTAATAGAAAGCCAGCTGGGCAGAGCTGAGACAAGGTGATGGGGCCCGAATGGACTGAGGTCACAAACACCTCAACGAAATTCCCTTCATTCGTTTTTCAAAGTAGGGCACCCGCGGTTCCACAGCACAGAGCCTGTTGGTGCTAAATTCATTGCATCTGGGGCAAAAAAGAAAATAAAGCAAAACGAAAAGCCCATAAAGTTGAACTGTT
The DNA here is from genome assembly GCA_017311185.1 of Proteles cristata cristata. Taxonomy (NCBI): domain Eukaryota; kingdom Metazoa; phylum Chordata; class Mammalia; order Carnivora; family Hyaenidae; genus Proteles; species Proteles cristata. The sequence continues at coordinate 1,459,964 of JAESUZ010003902.1, read as the reverse complement.
AAATATTTAGGGCTCGTGATGAACAGCATGTCATAATATTTGTCGAATTGCATTTGCTATTCAATGCATCTTTTCCACTTAAGTCCCCAGTTTTGGGAGATAGAAGGAGAAAACCAGAAGAATTGGGTTGCATCAAAAGTGAAACGTGGGCTTTAATTTAACCTCAACAGATAAATCTCTCTGTCTGTGTGCCCGGGCTGTGTGGCTATTAGCGCTCTTGAGTGGGGGGCTTTGCTTCCCCAGAGCCTGTCCCTTGGTGTTCAAACATAGCTCTGTGTAATTAGCAGATGCTCCTCGACGTTCAGCTTAAATTATCAAATGTCAGGACATGACACTTTATTTGTGTATGTTTTCCTTGCTTAGCAATTTAGGTGGCACCTAGGGAAGAGATGCGTCTGCTGAGCTCTAGGAAGGAGCCTCTCCTATAGTTGCCTGTCTTGAAGTCTCCTCTTAAAGCTTCACTTCTTGGGCTCATGACCTCTTTTCATGCAAATTGCCCAGGAGAACCCATGCAGACTCAGTTTCTTACCTCATCAGGGGATGGGCTATTAAGATCTTTTTCTAGAGAATGAAAAAATGAATGAATATAAAAACTTGGAGAGTCTGAAATGTGGGGAAGTCCTGGCTCTGGCCTGGGAAATAATGGTAGATTCCTTCTTGACAGGCCTGGGTGATTCTACTCAATAGAAGGGGGTGGCAGGGGAAAAGAAAGGAGAGAGAGGGAAGGAAAGAAGAGCCCCAAGTGTGTACTTTGCATGTATATTACCAAGTCTGCACTGCTCAAAGGGCTTGCCTTTCTGTCAGGAGCCCAAAGTGCCTGGACAGAGGGCAGAAGGACTTCCTAAAGTTGAAGTAGAGCCTAGGAATGCTTGGGACTGGCCCTGGGAGTCACTGTAATCTCAGGAATCCACATAGTCTTAGAGATCTCTGTCCAGTGAATATCCAAATCATTGTGCAGTGACCTTGGAAAGCAGCATAGAGATCTGGTGAATCAGAGAGTGCTCAGAGAGCCTAGCGGCAACACGTCAGTCTCGAGTCCCTAAGTGGGTGAGGCCGATGGGGGACTGAGACTATGGGTAGTGCTTAGGGATCTCTAGCCAGGCTCCTGCCATACCAGTCCTAAACACCCTTTTTCTCCACTGGAACACTAGGACCCAAGTGACATTTTGCTAAGCTGCCTAGTGCTCTGGAGAAGTCCATACCTCAAAGCTGAGCCCTCCCCATCTGTCACCAGGCTCTTATGCCAGGCTTGACCTCTGGTAGTGGCCACACTGGCTGCACCTTCAGCAGAGCTCCTGCCTCTGGGAGGCTGCTCTGCAGGGCCAGGCTGAAGCTGAACTCCCAATTTCAGCAGGCTTGTTTGTTTCCATACAACATCTGGGGCTTACCGCCACCATCTGGACTTGTTCCCAATCAAAGCCCGCTCTTGATGGCTGCCAGCACTGTTGTCGACATCAGCCAGCTCACCCTCCCAGAATCTGGACAGCTTACGGGAGGCGGGCTCAGAGGGTGTGAACTGGGTCTGTAGAGCAGCGGGTCCAGGCCCCTAGGAGTGCTGAGGCAGACGATGCTTGGTTGTGCTGTGTGTGTGCAGGTGTGCGTGTATACATGCATATGTATAGGTGAGTGTGTTTCTATGCATGCACACATGTGAGTCTGAGTTTACCTCTGTGTGCTTATGCATCCATGTCTATGTGTGTGTGTGTCTGATGTACATGTACCTTGGGTGCACAGGTGTGTATCAGTGCAGTGGATGGTAAGAGCACTAGCCGTGTGGTTGGCCTGCTAGAGCCTCAATTTTATCATCTGAAAAATAGGAGTGTGATAATGCTGATATCTGAGGGTTGGCAGGAGAGTCAAATAGGACAATGCATATTAATTGCTTGAAAACGGAGTTCATAGTAGGTGCTCAACACCTACGGGGTTATCTTATTACCCTGAGAATGTGGGTTTGTGTGTGCAGGTCTCCATGTGCGTACCTGTGTATTGATGGTAAGTGTGCCTCTAGGTGCCTCTGTGTGTCTGGGGAATAAGACTGTGTGGATGTTTGTATCTGTGTGCTGGCCTGCTGTGTGCTGTGCCCTGTGCGAGTAGGTGTGTGCACGTGTGCTCCAGAGCCAGGCGCCTACTAAATATTTGTTTTGCCGGGCCCTGGGGAATGCATTTGGCAGAGCTGCCAGCGCCGCGTGCAGTGTTTCTGACAGCTCGAGCGCGGCCTCTGAGAAGTGTGAACTTTCTCAGGGTAAACAGCTAATGATACCGCGATGCCAGCACTGACCCCCCTGGCAGGCCTCTTCGCATGCTGGGAGTCATTAAGAGGCTTCTGGCTCATGCCTCCCTCCCGCTCCCCCAGCGTGGCATCTGTGTAAGTGATACGACAGGGTGGCTCACCACCCAACCCACACCCCGCCACCCCCCACCCTTTCCCAAAGCTGGCAGGCTTGTGCCAGAGGAGAAAAAAAGACTTCTCTCAGCCTATCTCCCCAAGCCTCAGCCATCAGCACCTTGGAGAGCTCCTGGTGAATCCATGTGGGGTGGGGCGGTGGGGGGAGCACAGTACCAGCTTTCCCTGCCTCCCCTCCCCCTTCATTCCAGGCGCAGCCAGGACTGGGGCCATGGGTCTCCAGCCGCTCCAGGTCTCTGGATCTGGGGAAGCCCTAGTAGGGATGTGATTACCTGGTTAATTTATGCAAAACCTCACTCTTGTCTGAATTGGGTCATGGCCTTTGGGAACTCCTGAAACCCTGGCATGAAACCTATTTCATTGGTGAGAAAAGTGGCCCTTGATCCTCTACCCCAGCAATGCCCTCCCTGCCCCTCACCCCCAGTGCTATTTCTGAAATATGCCCAAGCCACATGTGCCAGATACCCTCCTGTCCGTGCATGACTGTGACAGGGCTTCACCTTTTATTCAGCTGTGTGTGTACATGTATGCACCCATGTGTGGGAGTTCTGAGCATACATGTGTCTGTTGTGCACACTTGCTTGTATGTGTGGGTGCTGGATGCAGACATGCACCTGAATGGGGCAGCCAGTGCCTGTGTGTACATGTACGTATATGCACATACACGTTACCAGATGCATAGACATAGGAGTACACTTCTGTGCTGGTGTCAAAAAAGGGATTTTCCAAAACCCACTCAAGGGCCGGGGTGTCCAGGTACACCCCACGTGGAGCTCAGCTCCCCACTAGGTTATCTATTGAGGGTGAGGGCAAGGTGAACGTTGGGACTTATCCTAGAAGCCTGTGATATAAAAGAAACTGAGTTGGAAGAGAGCATTGAAGATGGGTTCATTCTCCTCCCCAACTGACAGATGAGAAAACTGAGGCCCTGCTGGGAGGTTGGCTTGCATAAAGTCTGTAGGGGCAGAGCTGGGGTCCCATCCCATGATCCTGCTTCCTGGGCAGTGTTTTCCACCTTTTCAGGCCCCTGCCCTGGGAGTGGCCCCCTGTGTCTGCCTTGACTCCCCTCCAAGGCTCCAGCAAATCAGGGGTCAAAGAGTCCAGGTTTCTCAGGTTTCCTGTGAGGTCAGAGAAAGCCCTCTTGGGTCTCTCCCCTCCGGGGCTGTCCCTGTGCCAATCAGGTGAGGTCCCTCTAACAGATGGATCAGGCCTCCCCCCACCCATCCCCTGCTGCTGCTGCAGAGAGAGAACCTTTCCAGACAGCCCCTGTCTGTGTTTCATTACAAAGACGCAGCCATATTCCATTAATTCCTCATTTGCTGTGGGCAAAGCGCTGATACGGACATTTTTACCTGGGGTGGTTTTAATCAGTTAATTTAACCAGAAACATTAATAATGTATTTCTTTGCCACTCGACTGCCCATCTGTTGAACAACTTACCTGTTGGAGAGCAATGTCACCTCCCGTGACTCAGAGCCCGCGGCTGTCCAGGAACAAGATGAGATTCTGCATATTTAATGGATTTGCAGACCAAGGGTGAGGGCCAGGGGTGCCGCTCCCTGCCTGGCATGGGCTCCCGGGCAGCGGCGGGCAGCATGGCCTTCCTTTTACCCCAGGCTCCAGACAAACACCATCACTCTGCCTTTGATCATCGCTTTGTTGGAAGATTCTGGGTTACAGGTCAGGTTGGCTCTCCCCTGATTGTTGAGGAGTATATGCTAGGAGATGCCAGCAGACAGATCTTTGCTTCTCAGTGCAGCTTAGCCGCTGCCTGGGCAAGCAGCTGCACCTCCTGAGCCTCAGTTTCCCCATCCACCTCTTGGATCTGTTGGTAGGATTCAGTGGGAAAGTCTGTGTGAAGATCTCACACGGGGCCAAGCCTAGAGTGGGAGCTCCATATAAGAGGGTTTCCTTCCCTGAGGCTCAATAAGGTCATGGCCCTGCATCGTTGGGACCAATCCCAGAGAGGCTGAAAGCCCGAATTACCTTGGGGGAGTCAGGGGTGATACTCAGAATAAATACCCACCAGGCTGGGAGGGGAGGAGCAGCAGCCAATCAGAGCTTCCTGTGGGGCTGGACACTAAGCATGTAGTTACTGGGTCACGGAAAGTTCGATAAGGGGGTCGGAGCAATTGAGACAGCTGTGCGACTTTAGATGCCTGGGGATGCTGGGTGGCTGAGGAGGTCGGGGTGGGCGGTGCCAGTCATAGGACAGACCCACCACCTGACCTCCCCTACGTCCTGGCTTTCCTGGGTTCTCTGCCTTCTCCTTCCTCAGAGACCAGGATGCAGCCAGAGCTCCGGGCATGCTGTCTCACTCCTGAACCTGCATCTCTGGAACTAGTACTCGGCCTACGCAGGTCTGTGTCCCATCTACCCGCAGTCCTGGGGATCCCGAGGGTGGCAAAGCCACTGTGCTCCCTCCTAGTAGAAGGATAAGGACTGGGTCCTTGTGAATACCTAGTGCGTGACCGTCCGGCTCTGGCCCACAGCCTGGTGCTGGGGACACAAGCCTCACCCTCTCACGGGGCCCTGGTGAGCAACATAAAAAACCAAATCAAGCGCCTCTCTATCTACGGGTTCCAAACGTCCCTGTCCAGAAGGACACTGATCTCACCCCAAGAAGAAAGAGCAGGCAGGTCTCAGGGAGAAATAGAAGAGGGGTGGGTCGGAGGGGGACGTTGGCCCCAGGCGACCAGAGAGATTCGTCCCTGGAGGCCTGGAGGGCACAAGGCAGGTGGGACACACTCAGAAACAGCAGGGCCAGGTCCTCAGAACTTTCCTTCTTTTCTCGGTCTGCTTCGATTTCATCAATTCTGAAACGCCACGGATTGTAAGATACATAATTTTATGTACTTCCCTAAGAAAGAAAAAAAGTGCCACCAATTAAACTATGACATAGTGCTTTCTTATCATCTATTGCAAACCCATCTCCATTTCATGGATGTTAAAATGTGCAGGGGAAAAAAGTGTGATTTGGAATCAATGAAATATGGTAATTAAAAAAAAACCAGTCACTGCTGTTTATCCAGGGTGCTCTGTGCACCAGGCTCTCTGCTGAAGGGCATCCATGCTGCACCTTATTCCATCTGCACAAAGCCTGGAAATCGAGACACCAGTCAGAGAGGTCAAGTAATGTTACAAGGTCACAAGACAATCCTGTTAACAAAGAGTACCTAACTATGCTTATGTGCCAGCAAGATCAGCTGCCACACCTGTAGTAAGGACTTGGAGACCCACAGAGCTTAGAAGGCTTGTCTGAGGTCATGCAGCCTATAGGTGGCAGGGCTGCTGGGTTTGAGTGACCACTCCACCATCCCGTCATCAGCTAGCGGGGGTGGAGCTAAGACCCCTCCCCCAGCTCTAGCTACCCCCACGCTGTGCTCCCAATCACTAGCTGACCTTGCCTCTTTGCAAGAGCATAAGGTGCCAGAACAAGTGGTTTTGCATCAGTGTCTACCTACAGGACTCAGCCTCTCTCTGGCCTCCCAGTGCCCTGGAGGCTACCCCCCTCCCCTCCCCGCTCCAGTGGGCATTTGCTTCCCCCACCGGCCGGCCACAGAGGCTGAGTCCCACCTCCCTGGCCTCCTTCGGAATCCTACCAGCCAGCGGAGTGAGTGGGGGCAGCAGCAACAGGAAGAAACAGGAGATGAGGCAGAAACGGGAGAGGGAGCTGCTGCCGAAAACTCACAAATTGGTCCCAGAGAGAAATAGAGCCTCTTTTTTTGCCCATCAGCTCACTTCCCCAACCATTACCAGGCAAGCAGCACGAGGGCCTTGGCTGGAGCTAAACTCAGGCATGGGTGTGGGGAATGGCTTTGGGACAGCCGGAGCTCCCTTTCAGCGAGATCGGCCCGGGCTCGGCCTCCCCAGGGAACTGGCCTGGAGTTGGGGAGACTTGACCCCACATGCCGTCAGGTGGATGGGAGGGCCCAGGCCCACCCATTGCAAGGAGGAGGGGCAGGTGCTCGGTGGATAGACCCAGGGCCCCAAGGGGCCCAAAGTCTATCCCAAGAGCAGAGGGCAGCTCCCGAGGACAGGGCATGGCCAAAGGCGGGGCTGCCCCAGGGACTGAATTCAGGAGCTGGCCTTGCCCCAAGCCTTGGGCGGAGAGCAGCAGAGAGGGAGAATCAGAGGCCACAGGGTGCATCTTTTGTGTCCCAGCACCAGGCCAAGGGCTTTATGTACATCATCTCCTCTCACCTGCTCAGCGGGACCAGGAGGCAAAAATTCCCGTTTCACAGATGTAAACGTTGATAGGCAGAGGAGGTGAGCTGGTTAGTGGCTGTGCTGGGATGTGAACTGCGCTTGGCAAACTGACTCCAGACCACTGTGGTCCTTTCCTTCTAGGGAAACTGAGGCACCCAACAAGTGAGCCAGGCAGGGCAGAATGAGCTCCCAGAGCCGGGGCACACAGCATCACCAGTGAGCCTTAGGGGTTATGGTGCTTCGGCTCCTTAGTTGTCCCCCTCCCTCCCCCCCAACCCAGCGCTGTTCAGCTGTGGTCCTAGGCCTGTGCAGCGCTGAGCAGGGTGTCGTGGCGTGGGGGTGGGGTGGTGATATAGGCCTTGCCTTTGAGAACCGGGAGCCAAGCAGCATCCCTGGGCATCAGAGCTGCAGCCTGCATGCTTCTGCCGCTGGCCAGGGTGGGGGCTGGCTGCCTAGCAAGAGGGAGTGTTCAGTCCTTGTGCTACGTGCCTCCCTCCTGAGGCCACCGGCAGCAGGCAGGACCCGGAGGCCCTGGGTGCTGTGCTTTCCCACTGAACTCTCCATCCTCCACTGCTGGGCTCCCTCGCAGCACCTGCTGGGAGATGCAATGCTCAACTGGCAGCCGAGCTCAGCAGTGCCTGAGGAAGGAGCGGCAGTTCCGCCATGCAGCGTGGCTTTCCAAGGCAGGGACTGACAACCTGATGTCAGGGAGGACATGGCTGGCTAGCTGGTGGCCTGTGCATGACCTCACCGGCCCATGCCTGCTTGCTGAAATCACCAGGCTCGCTCATGCTCTGCCCCTGCTGTCCTGCTGCCTGTTCCATCTACTTCTACTCATTCTTCAAGGCCCAGGTTAAACATCACCTCCTCCAGGAAGCCTACGGGGATTTCTCCTGGTCATTTTCATTCCTAATGCACTCTGTATTTACCACAACAGAGCAGTCCTCATCCGTCCTGTTGATTATTTATTTGATTCTTCCGCCCCTATAGTCTGTGAACAACCCAGGGAGACAGTGGACTTATCCTTTCTTCTATTCCCTTGTACTAAGGTACCAGTGACTTTCCCTGGGAGAGTCATAAAAACCAGTCCCCTGTAGTCCCTGGTATCCTCTCACCATGTTTATTCTGTTCATGATTTTCATGGCAAGAAGGTTGGCACCCTAAAGATAAGAAGCTTATTTGCTGAGATCAACACAGTATCCCCAATGGCGGGAGTGGTCTGTTAACACATAGTAGGTGTGCAATGACTGCTTGTATGGAATTGGTGAGTTTGAGAAAGGCTGCTCTGAGTTCTCAGTCACCCAGGGCCAAAGACTGGGCTTTATTCTGGTGGGCTCAGTATCTGGAAACTGCTCTAGGCACTGGACGACACATCCCCTGAAGATCCTATGGTCCAATTGGGGAACCACCATGGAAAGAATGACAGGTAAACACAAACTCAAGGTCAGACTAATCAGGGTGGTGTATGGGGAGGTTAAACCTGGGCACACCTGGGTGTGAGCTGCAGGGAGGTTACACTGTCTCTGAACCTCAATTTTCTCACTAGTAATACAGTGAGAACCTAATATTGAGGGATGTTGATTAAACGGTTGAGGCTCATAAAGTGTGTGGCCCAGTACCTGGTGCACAAGGAAGGATCAAGTACTTTATTATTGTTGTTATTAATAAGAAGCATAAGGTTACAAGCAAAGGCATAAAGATGTGGCACTTCTTGGGGTGTGCTGATGTGGCCGAACTACATTACAGAGAGGAGTTTAGTGGGAGATAAGGTGGAAAGATAGATGGGGCCAGATTTATGAAGACATTGAAGATCAGAAAGAAAATTGGGGCCCTAAGCCCCTGGGCAGGGGGAAGCCAGGCAGGGTGTGAGGCAGAACCCTGGGACCACTGAGTTTGGGCTTTGAGGTTCACTGGGCAGATAGGAGAGGGGACTGGGAAGAGAGAGGCAGGGGGAGGGAGGGCCTGGAGAGACTGGTGCCCTGGTGCAGGGCATGAGCTGGAAAGTGGCACTGAAGATGGCAGTGACAGACCCCAGAGTCATTCAGGGACTGAAGGGTGGGGAAGGGGTTGGGTGGGAGGGGAAGACATCAAGGTTTCCATCCTGGACCAGTTAAAGGGCACTGATGCCCTTCCCGGAGGTAAGAAGCCAGGGAAGGAGCACATGTGGGGAGAAGATGCTGTGTTTGATTTCAGTGATGTTGGGCTAGAGATATAGTGGTGGACGTGAAGGTAGATCACAGGACAGAGATCCTTACCTTACAAAAGCCTGTTCCTCATCCACAGCCCGGAGGCTACCAGCCTCTCATCAAAAGTGACAGCATTTGGGACTGGTGCGGAGCACCCCCCTCCTGGGTGAGGACAACAGGCAGCCCACCTGGGTATGAATGGAAAGAGTCTGCTCTGGCAGGGGGCATTTACTCGATCTGTCTTTTGGGAAGATAAGAGTCCCCTGTTTTATTCTCGTGGCTTAATTCCCTTGGCTTGGAAATACTCGAAGTTTGTTGCTGTTGCTATTGATTATAACCTTTGAAGCATTGCTGTAAGAAGGAATTCGTTGGAAATGACTGAACCCATACTGTAGAAGGAGAATCACACGTTATTTCCTAAATAGTTAAACAGAAATCGAACAACGCTAAGCTACGGATTTAAGGACTATGTGGGCACTGATGATAACTACCACATGAGCTCCTTTTCTTGATGAGGCTCAGGGAGGAGATCGTACCTTGGCTCTGAGCTAGATTCTCAATTTCACCACCTGTGCTGTTTGCAGTCTTAAGCTCCTGACTCAAACCAAAAGAGATCGTAACTCCTGGCTGTGCAGAAGCTGTGTGATTTTGGACTAATCCCTGACTTCTCTGAGCTTCCATTTCCTCCTCTGGGGAAAAAATAAAAACCACGAGATAACAGTTGAATCCCTGTCATAGGGTTTTTGTGAGGATTAAATGAGCTAATGAGTGGAGGAGGCGTAGAACACGGGCTCAGAAGCTGTAAGTGATTCTCCTTCCTGTTAGTAAGTACAACCCCTGAACTGCTTTTGGCCCCCCAGCTAATGCACACCAGATGGTTATGCAGAAAGTTCTGTCTTTGCCTTTGTTCAAAGTGTGGGGTTTAGCGGATGGTGTCTTTAAACTTGTATTTTTAAAATCAAGCTCCTTCCTTTCCCCCTGACTGCTGACAGTCCATGAAGACTTTAATATTGCAGCTTGGCTCTAGTTCTCGAATGTACCTGCTGTCCCGCCTGTTATAAACTGCCTTGGGCTTTCTGAGTGGTTGTGACCAGAGGGGATTCTACATCTTTCTGGCTTTTGAAAAGAAGTGCTTGGCTTTCTGATTCAGATGCTCCTAGAAGCTTTCTTACTTTTTTATGCCCCTTCTGCCACTTGAGGCAACAGCCCTGGTTAAAAGCCACTGTCCACATGTTACCCCCGTGGAGTTTTGTTGGTCGGTCATTTCATGCTTGCTTGCGCTTGTACGTTTCACACACATTCAGCAATAGTTGAGAAGTATTTGCTGAGTGTGTGGCAGGCAGACAGTGTTTCAGACGTGAGAGCGAAAGTGAGAATGGGCTCAGTATGCCCAAAGAGCTGATGTTGTAATGGTGACATTCTATAAACTAGATGACAAATACTGGAGATCAATTTCTGTTTTAAATTTTTTAATGGTTTTTATTTATTTTTGAGAGAGGGCGGGAGAGGGGCAGAGAGAGGGAGGCACAGAATCCAAAGCAGGCTCCAGGCTCTGAGCTGTCAGCAGAGAGTCCGACGAGGGACTCGAGCTCGTGATCCACGAGATCATGACCTGAGCCGAAGTCAGACACCTAACCAACTGAGCCACCCAGGCGCCCCTGGAGATCAATTTCAACTTGCATTAAGAGCTTTGGGGAAATAAACAAGGTGTTGCAGGGGTAAAGGTCTCCCTTGCTGTTTAGCTACCATATACCGGGTGCCTGACACATGGAGGTGCTCTCTGAGTGTTGAATGGAGGGCAGAGCAGATGAATGGCTCTATCAGCAGAGTCAAGTTGGTGCAGAGCAAGGTCACTTGGAATTCCTTTCTAAGAGCCTGGAATTTCTTTGTACAAGCCGAGAGCTTGTGAAGATGCAAGCAGCCTTGGTTGCTAATGATCATAATTAAGACAGAATCTCTCTTTTCAACCCCTTGGGGAGAGAGGCACAAAGCATTGGGCTGATGAATTAGCTCCCTGTGCTTCCCTCCCTGCTGTGTCCCCGCCCAGGTGAGATGTGTGCGCACACCTGCCCAGGTACGCGTGCACACACAGACACATGCTGATTACCTGGCAGGGTAATCACACCCCTAAGCTCTGTTAAAACAGCCAGTCAGCAGTGTCCCGGAAGCAGTCCAGTAAAAAACAACATGTGTTGCACTGGGTGCCTGGTGTAGATGGAACACCTTCACTGTCATACTTTGTCATACTTCCTTCATTCTGTGTGTGTGTGTGTGTGTGTGTGTGTGTGTGTGTGTGTGTGTGTGGTGATCAGGGCTGGGGACCAGGTATGTGGAGCAGACTGAGATGGTGAAGCCTGTAGCTCTGGACCTCAAATAGCTCACACCCCGGGGTGGGGGGAAAGACTACTTTTGCCCAAAGCACTGTAACACAGTGATTCCCAAAGCGTGTTTTTAGTGAGATGCTCTGCCAAAAAAGGTTTCCACGGCTGTCAAGGAAGTTTGGGAAATGTTGCTTATGCCACCCCCGTCTCTGAGGCAGCACATGAGCAGAGTAAACGGCCAGAGAAGTCCTGCAGAAAAGGAACCTTCTCAATCTTGTTTAACTTCTAGTTTCCCAAACATACAGAGGACTTGAGCTTCCCTGCACACCGACTGCAGTTTCCTGATTCACTGAAATAGCAGGGACACAGTCTGCCCTCCAGCCAAGCCAGAAGTGCCCGTTCTCTGCCCAAAGCAGCACAGTAGTTGGAGCCAAAACCGAGGAAAGGGGAAAGAGCAGGAAAGGAAGCCCAGGGTTGCACACTCTCACACGGTCCAGGCACCCTGAGGCTGCGGCCTCCCCTGCTGCCCCCAACACAGATGGGCAGGGAGCCCTGAGAGGGACCTAAAGGGCCAGGGCAAACCTGCCCTGTACCTGCTAGTTCCCGGAGGCCGGCAAAACATCAGGAGCCAGGGGCCCAGATGAGGTCAGAGTCTGTGAGCAAGAGGGGGCCAGAAATTGCTTTGGCAGCATCTGTGTTGGGCTTTTTATTTTGGCGGTGATGGGGGAGGGCCTATAGAGTGGGTGGGCTGAGGGCGGACAACTTCATTGGATTCCAGCCAGTGGTGAAGTATACTGGTATTTTCAGCATCTTAAGGTCCTACCTTTGAGAGCTTCTACCTGGGAAAGGTGAGCTCATCCCAGAGTCAGGGGCCACTCATGCGTGTGAGTGCACGTGTGTGTGCCCGCACCTATGTGTGTGTGTGTCCGTGTGTGCGCGGCTGTGTGTCCATGTGTGTGCTTGCGCATCTACGTGTGTGCGCATGCGCGCCTGCCCGCGTGCGCGCACCTATATGTGTGCGTGTGTGTGCATCTGGGTGCGTGCACGCCTGCGTGTGTGAGTGCGTGTGCCTTTGTGTGTGCGCGCGCCGGTGTGTCTGTTCGTGTGTGCGCACGCCTGTGTGTGTGCACCTGTGTGTGTGCGCACACGTATCTGTGTGTCTGCCTGCTCGTGTGTGTGTGCGCGCGCGCCTGTGTGTGTGGTCCATATGTGCGTGTCCATGCATGTGCATGTCCATGTGTGTGCACCCGTGTGCGTCCGTGGGGAGGGCGCATGCTCCTGTGTGTAGGGGCTCGTGTGTGTGCGTATCTGGTGTGTGTGTGTGTGTGTGTGTGTGTGTGTGTGTGTGTGTGTAGCGGCAGGGGGACAACGCTTGCCGTCGCAGCCTGATGAAAGCAGCAGGCTCCTGCCCCACCAGGCCCCTGTCACTCCTGCAGCCTCGTCAGAGAAGAAACAAAACAAAATAGAAAAGTGGAAGTTGATTCTATAATTAGTGCAGTTTCTTCACTGTTCATTCAGGATCTCCAGAGATCAATTAGCTTGCTTTTAAGCTAAAAGGCATCTGAATAAGTATTTAACCTGCATAGCAATTGATATTTAAAACAGATGAGGACGGGAGTAATAACGCAGAACGGGCTGCTCCTTTCTCCTCCACTAATCTCCCGGCCTCTGCTCCTCCTGCCCCTCACCTCTGCCCACTCTGCATCCGGAGTGGCCTTCGGTTGGGCCTCCTGGCCTTCTCCGTGCAGGGCTGTGGGGGGCAGGCCGGTACTGAGGGGCCACGGAGGTGGGGCTGTGGTTCTCAGGCTGACACCGCCGTGGAGCAGGTGGCAGGGGCGGGCCCAGCCAGGGAATGCCAGGTCCCCTCTCTGCTGCCCCCCGCCATGCCTCCAGCCTCAGGGCACCTAGCCATCCATGCAGGGGGCTGGAGCCCCAGAAGGGTGCTCCCTGAGACACCTCAGCCTAAGCGACCTCAACTCGTCCAAGCCAAGTATTGCCAGGCGGGGGGGCGGGGCGGCTGGGAGATTGCGGGACCCGGATGTCCTCCTGCCCGAGAATCTTTTGGCTGGTGGACTGAAGGATATTTGCCTGTTTTCTGCTTTGTCACTGAGGTATTAACATCCTGAACTGGCATTCGCTTTTTAAAATAAGCTGTGTGTGCGCGCACGCGATGTGCATTGACTAATGCATTTATTTAACAAATGGGTCTTGATATCCGCTCTGTGCTGGATGTGTGCTGGGCACTGGGGGAGGGAAGGAGATGCCAGGATGACTAAGGTGTGTCCCCCTCCTTCCAGATGACCGTGGGGAGCCTCATGGGGAGAGGGAGAGGGGTCCACGACATGACATAACACGTGTGAACCTACAGACGATGAATTTGGAGCTCGGGGAAGATGTCCCGGTAGGGGACCCCAAAAGCAAGCCCTGCAACAAAGGTTCTGGTGTGAGCAGCTTTACCTGGGAAGTGATCCCAAGCGGGTGGTGATGGACGAGGAAGCGAGACCGGGGGGGAAGGAAAGGCAATGGAAGTGTGTCAGCCAGTGGGCCACAGTGTGAATGACCAGGGCTCAGCCCTGCTGGGGCCCTTGAGAAACTGTAGGATTGGACTTCAGAATTGCACCCCCAAGGGGCAAGGGAACAAGTTCATCTATCTGCCCCCCGTCTTCTGGGTGGAGGGTCTGTAGCGTTCCTAACACCCTGGCTCTTATGGCCTGTGCTGGCCATGCCTGCACCACTGTCAGAGGACACCCCAGATATAGAGCCCAGACCTCTGCCCAGAAAACAGAGCAAGTGTCTACAGGTGGTCCCTGGGTTGGACAAGGGCATAGGGACAGTGTGTGCTATACAGGCTCAGGGGAGAAATGTGGGAGCCAGGTTTGGAGGGATGAAACAGAGGAAGAAGGAAAGGTGTTCCAGGCAGAGGGAGGGCACACTGAAATGGACAGGTGTGGACAGACTGGCCAGCACTACAGTGTGGATGGAGGACAGGCTGTGTGGAGGGGCTGAGGCTGGGGGAGTTCAGACTGGGTCGGGGTGCCAGCTAGGGGCCGGCCTTTGTGCTGTGGGCGCAAGCATGTAAGGGTGGGCTGTGCCACGGCTCAGCTGCTCCAGGAGGCAGGCTGGACCCACCAGAGTCTCAAGGATTCTGGATCTTCATTCCTTCGGCTCCTCCGGCAAGGGCAATCTCTGCTCGCTGCTCCCCTCTGCAGTGGCCCCCTTCCCAGCCCTGTCCCCAGCAGCTCTAGCTCCCGTTCCTCTGCCTGATGACAGCCCATCGGTCATCAGGGTCTCTGGGCAGCACTGGAGCCTCCGGCCATCTTCCCGACACGGTCGATTCTGCAATATTTGACTTGCATGTCCCTGAGTTGTACAGACAAAGCTCCACATATCACCAGATCAATTAAAACAACTGCCACTGGGCCCCGGGACTCAATCAGGAGCCCCTCCCCTGGGACCCCGCGGGCCTTGCAGATCCCGTCATCCAATCTATTGCTTCTCTGGACGCCCCTGTCTCCGTTAAGCGTGCCTGGGCTCCCTTGTCACTTCATGAGAGTAACTTGCTGCCCCTTTCGAGGGCTTACAGTGTACCTTTGATGATTTATGTCATTTACGCCTCAAAATAGCTTCATGTTGCATGTGCTGTTAACATCCCTGTTTTCAGAAGATGAGACAGATGCAGAGGGATGAGGGACCCGCCCAAGGTCACACAGCTGGGAAACAGTGGGGTCCGCTGAAACCTGGCCATCTGGCTGTGGCACCTACACGCTGGACTGTACTCCTGTCCTCATCCAGGCTCTGGGGGCGTCTTTGGCACCCCTGTCCCAGACCCCGCCTCCCTCCAGCCCCCCCTCACTGACCAGTCCTCCCTGCCTGCCTGGTTCCCACTGCCCTAGCACTCTCACATGCCCACGGTGCCCGCCCGAGCCCAGTCTCCCCCCCCCGCCTGCCACACTCCGTCCACAGCTCAGCTCCAGCAGGTCACATGCCGCCTCGACCATGAAGACCTTCATGGCGCCCTTCTGAGCCTCACCAGTTCTCTGACCATTCTGATCACATGGAGAGTTTTTACCCATGTAGTGTGCTTGTGGGTGCTTGTGGGTGCTCCTCCTCGCATCCCCTTGGCCAAGCTGGGAGCTCCTGGAGAGTTGGGAGGATGACCAGTCACTCACGCAGTGACCAGTACCCAGCTGTGTTCCCACTTGTAGCCAATAAACTGCTTGGGGAATGAATGAATGAATTAATGAATGAATGAATGAATGAAGGGGAGAGACACCTACTCCTTGCCCCCCTCCTTGCCCACGACATCAGAAAGCCCATCATTGGGCCTTTTCTGCTGGGCACTGCTTCACATATTATGCCCAGCGGGGAAAGCCAGCCAGCTTGTCCCCTGATGTCCCCTGCAGAAACAACAACATAGAGAGGCCCAAAACCAAGTTCAGAGGCACTGCCAGGGGCCCCTAAGGGCTGGCCAAGGTGCAGTAGAGAGCAGAGCCTGCCTCTTCCAGGCCACAGGCTGCACAGAGCCGCAGGGGCCCTGGCAGGGAGAAGAGAGAGCCCTGATCAGAACAGACAGGGAGGCGGGCCCCGGGAAGATGCTGTTAGCAACAATCTCGCTGATCAGCGTCTCAATTAATCTCCACGACACCTTGGAAACTTCAGAAAAAGAACAAAGCAGACTAGGAAAAAAAAAGAGTGAGAAAGAGAGAGAGAGAGGGAGGGAGAGCAGATTCAGGCCCTGGAGGACAGACAGTGCCTGGGCCTGGTGCTGGGAAACGTGTATCTCCTGGGACTCAGCTGCCAGACAGGTGAGGGAGGCAAGCACAGGCCCAGAGGAGTCTCCCAGGCTCACTGCGCTCAGGGCTGGGCTGCTTTTGCAAGGGCCAATTTCAGGAGCACAAAGTTATGAAGAGAAGGCAAAATCGCAACAGTTTCCAGACCAGTGCTGGACTGTCATGAAGTCATGGGCTTGACCAAAGGGGCTCAGCCTTCTGCAATCATGTGCTGTAAGATCTGTGCCTTGGGGTATTTCTAGGGCCATCTGACCAGAGGGAATACATGTTGAGGGGGGCGGGTGCCTCAAGGGTCCTTGCCCTTAATGTTATAGGGATGAGGGCTGGCAGGGCAGTCGTAACAATCCTTGCTCCTGGTTTTTGAGGTCACATTCAGCTTGACACAGGCAACCATAGTAGGTTCACCTGGGAGGCAGGGGAATTCCACCATTTGGGCACATTTCCAGAGATAGAAAAAGCAATCTTAAAAATACAGGCACTTCTGGGGCGCGTGGGTGGCTCAGTCAGCTAAGTGTCTAACTTCGGCTCAGGTCATGATCTCCCAGTTCGGGAGTTCGAGCCCCACATCGGCTCTGTGCTCACAGCTCAGAGCCTGGAGCCTGCTTCTGATTCTCTGTCTCCCTCTCTCTCGGCCCCTCCCCACCTGTGCTCTGTCTTTCTGATTTTCAAAAATAAGTAAACATTATAAAAAACTTTAGGGGCACCTGCATGGCTCAGTCAGTTAGGCATCTGACTTCAGCTCAGGTCATGATCTCATAGTCTGTGAGTTCCAGCCCCGCGTCAGGCTATGTGCTGACAGCTCAGAGCCTGGAGCCTGCTTCCCATTCAATGTCTCCCTCTCCCTCTGCCCCTCCCCTACTCTCACTCTGTCTCTCTCTTTCTCAAAAATAAATAAACATTAAGAAGAATTGGGAAAAAAAAAACTAAAAATATATACGGGCATTTTTGCTCAGGGTATTCAGAATGTTTCTCAGCTATCGTTTCTTGGCACAGCTAACTTCAATCCCCTTCCCCCACCCCTGGCCCTGAGTTTCACTCTGTAGATGAGGGTAGGTTTGAGCGGTGGTTTTTGTGCTGTGCTGGGTGGAGTCCTGGGGGCTACAGAGCCTTCTCTGCCACCGTGGCACCAAGTCTTTCAATGCCCAGGTGATGGAAATGGGCTTGGGTGGTGGTGTGCTGGTAAACCCACTTTCCAGGGGAAAAAAAGTCCTAATTTGTGGCATCTGCGTATTTCCATGGTGTAAATACTGTCACCGAGGCTGACTTCAAGCTGCCAGCTCACTTATAAACTCCTGAAAATTTCACAGTTGGCTCTAGGAAGCTGGCTTTGGTCATAGAAGACAGTTCACTACAGAGTAGTTATAACAGCATCCTGAACCTCTCTGGGCCTCAGTTTTCTCTTGTTTGAAATGGAACAATAATAGCTTCTGTCTAATGGGGTTGGAGAGGTTCTTGTGAGTATTAAATGGAGAGCGTGGAAAGCACTCAGCATCATTCCTGACACAGTAGTTATTTCAGTAGTAGTAGTAGTAGTAGTAGTAGTAGTAGTAGTAGTAGTTTTACCCAGTAGGTTTCCACTCAAGATTTTGTTTAAAGAAAATGTTCCGGTTCCAGCTGTGCTCCACCCCTGCTTACATCTTCTGGAACCCATCTCTCCTCTCTTTCTCTCTCTCTCTTTCTTACAAACACACACCCCCACCCCATTTTCTCAGCAGCCTGATGCCTCTGCTCCATTTTATTAAAGCAGAAAGCAGTGACAATTATTTTCATAATGAACTGGCTCTTCAAATTAATGCCAATTACACTATGCAATCATGATTAAGATTATGCATTAATCAACGGTGCCAACCTACTTATTAGCCTCTTTAAATAACGATCATGAGGAATGTATGGGAAGGGAGAAAATGGAGGGGAGCCAATTGAACGGGGGAACTGCATCTAAGTGGGGCGGGGTGCTCTTCCCAGAAGCCAAGACCCAAAGCAGCCTTTCTTCCATGGGGCGGAGCTTGGATCAGAGCCCTAGCCTATCAGACCCTGAGCTTCCAATGCTCCCTTTTCTACAGAAGCCCCCTGCACAAAACGAAAAGGGGTCAAGAGGACCCAGTAGGGAGAGGGTGGAAGAACCCTTGATGGTTTATCAATCGATGAGGTTTGGTGCCCCCTTTCCCTTCCTTCAAAAGCATGGAAAGGTAAAGTGTAGGTGATACTTCTTCTGGAGTAATGTCACCCCCATTTTAGATCAAGTCTCCCAGATGCAGAGCCTGAGGCAGGCATTAAGATGCACAAGATTAATAGAGGGGAAGAGAGCTCTTTAGGAAAATCCTGTTGGGGGATAGGCAAAGCAGGGTAGGGAAGGAGACTGGACTAGGCAAAGATACGGCCCTGGGTAAGATCTGGCCTTTGCCAGATGCAGTGTGGAGGTGCTGAGGGGGGTGGGGGCTGGCATACATGCATACAGTTTTTCCTATCTTGAGGCAAGGGGACCACACTTTTGAGCCCCATGTTGATGAGTCATCAGTGGCTGCAGACTGCCCCCCAGGGCCAAGGGGAGTGGTGTAACCTCCTGGGCAAGGTGGCTCCCTTCAGCTGAGAACAGTTCTCTAGAGAAAAGGGCACCTATGAAGGGAAGATTCAAACCCCGGGTCTGCTGTGTCCAGAACCCACCCTATGAAACTCTGAACCCAAATATTTACTGCCTGAGTGTCTCAAGGCATTCAGCTTTAGGGATCACCTTGCCCTTGCGTGTTCAAGTAGATAATGACGCCCATGCTTGCTTCTGCTTGGGAGTGGGGGCAGGGCAGCCTCTTCCAGGCCGTATCTGGAATGCTCCAGGGCTTCTCAGTGTCTCCAAATCTCTCCTGCTCCACCTTGTCTTCTCTCTCTCTCTCCCACCTCCTATGCTTCCTGCCTTCTTTCTCCCCGATCCACCTGTGCTGGGCACAGCCCGCCTTTCTTCCCTTCCCCCAAAGAGCACAAGCTGGTGTCCTTTTTCTGTCATCGACTCTACTAAATATCAGGGCTCCCGTCAGGGAGGGAGGCGACAGCACAGTGCAGCCTCACAGATGCCTGAGCACCAGGCATCACTGTGCTACCATGGCTCCTTCCTGCCATGAAGGATTTCACACTGGTCTCATCTGCCTTTGGCCGTGAGTCGTGCTCTCCTTTCTCCCTTTCTGGCTCCACATCTCCCTTCCTTTCTCCACATAGTCCCTTCCTCTTGGGCCTTCCCACATCTTCCCGATTCAGAACGCAACTTCACATCTTTCTTTTCTTTGCCTGGCAATTAAGTACTATCATAGTCTCCTCTTCTCCATCCAGGCCCTAAGGTCCTTTTACCTCTAAGATAAAGGCTGCCCTTCCTAGAAGAGGGGATGAACTACAGCCCACTAGCCAAATCCAGCTAACCACCTGATTTTGTAAATAAAATTTTATTGAAACACACCGGCACCTGTTTGTCTACATATTGCCTATTAGTTTCCTGTTCCAATAGAAGAGTTGAGTAGACTATCGTGCCCACAAGGCCAAAAATATTAACTACCTGATCCTTTACAGGAAAAGTTTGCCACCCCCTGCCCTAAAACGTGGAAGTTTAAAATTCATTTTAT
The DNA here is from genome assembly GCA_017311185.1 of Proteles cristata cristata. Taxonomy (NCBI): domain Eukaryota; kingdom Metazoa; phylum Chordata; class Mammalia; order Carnivora; family Hyaenidae; genus Proteles; species Proteles cristata. The sequence goes on along the minus strand of JAESUZ010003902.1, from coordinate 1,440,449 downwards.
TTTTCTAAATAGCATTGTTTGTATCTTCCTTAAGAATTACCAAGAGCTAAGTTGCTCTCTCCTGCATCTAGTTACATTGTTTCCCTTCTTCCTTGCAGTAGTCAACCCTTGGTAATATGTACCCATTTTGCAGACAGGGAAACTGAGTCTCAGAGAGATCAAGTGTAAAGAGCTAAGGTTTGGACTGAGGCATAACTGTAACAGAGTTTAAGTTGGGAACCTTTCTACGTTTGCGTCCAACAGCTGAGCACCACGTGGATGATGGTTATTGTGTGGTTATTGTCACCTGAGCACTCCTTGAGAGTAGGAGCCTGGTGCTGGCTTCTTTTGATGTCCTGGGACCCAGTGACAGGTTGGCATGTGGTAGAGATTGGGGGGTGTTCATGGAACTGAACTGCATAGCGCCTAGTCTGGGGTCTCAGTGCCTGACATGTGTCACCACCCTTGTGAGATACCGGCCTCTCTTCTTTCCTCCCCCTACCAAGACGTGAGAGGCCGGGAAAGTATGAAGCCCTAGGAAATGGCTCCTTGTCCTGTGACCTTTGACTCTCATTTGGAATGGGGATCTATAATGACCAGACTTCTTCCCAGGCTCTCTTTGGTACACTTTTTACAATTTTTTTTGTAAATTTTTTTACAAAAACTTAAAAAAAATTTTTTAATGTTTTATTTATTTCTGAGAGAGAGAGAGAGACAGCATGAGCGGGGGAGGATCAGAGAGAGAGGGAGACACAGAGAGAGAGAGAGAGAGAGAGCTGGCTGTCAGCACAGAGCCTGACACAGGGCTCGAACCCATGAACCATGAGATCATCACCTGAGCCAAAGTGGGATGCTTAACTGACTGAGCCACCCAGGCGCCCTGAAAATTTTTACATTTTAAAATACAAAAGAGAATGCATATTTATCGTAAATAACCTAGAAAAATCAAAACAGGAGCAAGTGAAAAGTATCTGTAAACCCCTTCTGTGCAGAGAAGCTCATTGATCAAATGTTGGTATAAATCTTTCCAGTCTTTTTTCTATAAATATAGATAATGTGCTTTTAGTTTGATAAATAGATTTCAAACTGTAATATAATTTTGTTGCTTTGGTGGGGTGGGGGGGGGAAGAACAAGCATTTTCTGTATCATTAAGTATTCCTTAAGAGCATTCTTTTAAAGCTTTTTCCTTATTACCAAAGCCCTTGCTTGGTGCAGAGGACTTGGGGAAAAAAGCACTAAGCAGAAGCAATCCATTATCTTTTTACTTTCTAGAAAGAACCTCTGTTAACATTTTGGTGTATGCCCTTCTGGTATGTCCTTTTTGATTTTAATTGGAATGCATTAAATTTATAAATTAATTTGAGGAGAACTGACATCTTTACAATATTGAGCCTTCTCTTCCAGGAGAAAGTTATGCCTCTCCATTTATTCAAGTCTTCTTTTATGTCCCCCAGTAAAGTTTTGTAGTTTCCTTGGTATAAGAATTGCACATTTATTGTAAAGTATTTTATTTTCTTATTGTTGCTTTTGTGAATAGGGTCTCTCTTTTTCCTTATAATTCCTCACTGTTTATTGCTGATATACAGGAAGGCTATATGTTTTCTCTATATTTGTATGCTGGCTCCTTGATGAGCTGTTTAGTTTCCATCTAATTCTCTTGAGTTTTTAAGAGAACAGTAATAAGCATCTGCAAACACTATTGTGTCTCTCTTGTGATTGCACTACCATGATTTGTTAATTTTGTCTTAGTTATACAAGGATTTTAAAGAATATCTTCTTATGGAAGATGTCTGTCATACTCACTTGCGGGCATATAATGAATCCCTGTGCACCCACCACCTGGCCCCAGTGATCAGCAACTCATCACCTTTATGCCCCATTTTTACCCTTTTCACACTCACCCTTTCCCTATTATTTTGAAGCAAATCCTTGGCACTGTATCATGCCGTCCTATACCCTGACTCTTTTTTTAATGTTTATTTATTTGTCTTGAGAAAGAGAGAGCAAGCAAGAGCAGGGGAAGGAGAGAGACAGTCCAAGCAGTCTCCACACTCAGCACAGAGCCTCAGGCGGGGCTCGATCTCACAACATTTGAGATTATGACCAGAGTTGAAATCAAGAGTCGGATGCTTAACCGAATGAACCACTCAGGCGCCCCTACCCTGACTCTTAATGCCTGCAAGTTGTTCTTCCATATGGGTGACTTTTAATGTATTGAGTAATTTCCTACTTTGGGACATTAAATTGCTTCTATCTTTTTCAATATTATGTCAAGAGTATCCATATAGATCAATGTGTGTATGTATTTCTAACGTATTCTAAATTTATATCCCCAAAGATGCTAAATCCCCAACATTAAATTAAAATCCCTAGAATTACCAGATCATATGGTATTTTGATCATTTATTTTCCTTGAAACACATACACACAGTCACATGATGGCTTTTCCGATTAGAAATAGAACACATGTTCACTGCAGAACTTTTGGAAAATACAGAAAAACACAAGGAAGGAAATTAAAGTCACCCGTAATCTTGTCACTCAGAGAGAACCCTTCTTGACATTTCGGGGCACAGTTCTTCTCCTCATGTTTTATGCGTGGGCCCAACATGTTTATGCACACCCATGCACACTCACATGCGTGCATACTACGTGTTACAGGTTGTAAGCCTGCTGGAGGGCTGAGGTGGGGGTGCCGATTTATTTGTCCTCTTTTTAAAATACTCACTTTATTTTTTAAATACAACTTATTGTCAGATTGGCTTACAACACCCAGTGCTCATCCCAACAAGTGCCCTCTTCCATGCCCATCACCCACTTTCCCCACTCCCCCACCCCCATCAGCTCTCAGTTTGTTCTCTGTATTTAAGGGTCTCTTGTGGTATGCTTCCCTCCCTGTCTGTTTGTAACTATTTTTTCCCCTTCCCCTCCCCCATGGTCCTCTGTTAAGTTTCTCAAGATCTACCTTTGAGTGAAAACATATGGTATCTGTCCTTCTCTGCCTGACATATTTCACTGAGCATAATACCTTCCATTTCCATCCACGTTGCTGCAAATGGCCGGTTTTTATTCTTTCTCATTGCCATGTAGTATTCCATTGAATATAGAGACCACATCTTCTTGATCCGTTTGTCAGTTGATGGACATTTAGGCTCTTTCCATAATTTGGCTATTGTTGGGAGTGCTGCTATGAACATTGGGGTACATGTGCCCCTATGCATCAGCACTCCTGTGTCCCTTGGGTAAATTCCTAGTAGTGTTATTTCTGGGTCATAGGGGAGTTCTATTTTTAATTTTTTGAGGAACCTCCACACTGTATTTCAGAGCGGCTGCACCAGTTTGCACTCCCAGTAACAGTGTGAGAGGGCTCCCCTTTCTTCATCTCGCCAGCATCTATAGTCTCCTGATTTGCTCATTTTAGCCCCTCCGTCCAATGTGAGGTGGTATCTCAGTGTGGCTTTGATTTATATTTCCCTGATGATGAGTGACACTGAGGATCTTTTCATTAAATGCTCACTTAAACTTTTTAAAATTTTATTTATTTTTGAGAGAGAGAAACAGTATGAGCAGGAGAGGGGCAGAGGGAGAGAGGGAGACACAGAATTGGAAGCAGGCTCCAGGCTCTGAGCTGTCAGCACAGAGTGAACTCACGAACTGTGAGATCATGACATGAACTAAAGTTGGATGCTTAACCAACTGAGTCCCTCAGCATCCTTTAAACACACTCACTTAAAAAATTGTTTTTCCAGGAGCCCCTGGCAGGCTCAGTCGGTTAAGCTCAGGCTTCAACTTTGAGTCAGGTCATGATCTCACAGCTCATGTGCTGGAGCCCTGGGTGGGACTCTGTGCCTAATAGCTCAGAGCCTGGAGCCTACTTCGGGTTCTGCGTCTCTCTCTGTGTGCCCCTCCCCTACTAGTGTGTGCTCTCTCTCTCTCTCTCTCCCCACTTTCTCTCTCAAAATAAGCATTAAAAAAATTTTCTAACTTTTTAAAATGATGGAAATAACTCAAGTACCCATCAGCTGGTGCTGAGTGGGTGAAGAAAATGTAGCACGTGCGTAGAAAGTGATATTATTTAACAGTCAGAAGGAGTGAGGTACTGATGGATACAACATGGATAAGGATCAGAAATATATTAAGTGAAAGAAGCCAGATGCTGAAGACCACCTATGGCATGATTCCATTTACAGGAAATGTCCAGAAAAGATAAACCTTTAGAGACAGAAAGTAAATGAGTGCTTGCCTGGGACTGGGAGGTGGAAACTATGATTGACTGTAAATGGGCACAAGAGATCTAACTGCAGTGATAGGAATGTTCAGGATTGTGAGGGTAGCCACACAAATCAGTACATTTACTAAAAACCATCGTACGCTTAATACAAGGCACATTTCGTGGAATTGCTCAACGTAAATCACACCTTGATGAAGTTGAATTTTTTTTAAAGGAACAAAGAAAGAAAACATAAAAACTTCATTTGGAAAATAAAGAAAAGCACAAAGAACAACACAAAAAAATCTACCTCGTGGGACTGCTCACCTGCACTGTTTTGAAATGTCTCCAGTTATTCTGTCTATGGTAGAAATTCCCCCTCATCTTCCTTCTATTCTTCCTCTTCTGACATAGAATCACATTGCATCTTGGACTTTATAACCTTTGCTTTTCACTTAAAAGTATGCCGTAGGTAGTTCCCAAATCATTAAATTTTTGCTCTGACATGGAAAGATAAAGCTTATTGGGGCTTATTGACTCTGTCTCTGTGTTGGACATCTATGGATGCCCCTCCCGATCCCCAGTGGTGTGTCCCCTGTTGTCGAAGTCAATTCCTAGAAACCGAAGAAACGGAGTCAAAGGAAAGTATTGAGTCAAAGACCTGAGCATTTTTTAAGGCTTTTGGTATTTTCTGGTAGCCACTGGGAAACGAGGTGTACCAGTTTTCACTTCCACCAAGAGTTAAGCTGGTGTCTGTTTCTATTTATTTCTGAGAGAGACAGAGACAGACAGTGTGAGCAGGGGAGAGTCAGAGAGAGAGAGGGAGACACAGAATCCGAAACAGGCTCCAGGCTCTGAGCTAGCTGTCAGCACAGAGCCCGATGTGGGGCTCGAACCCACGAACCGTGAGATCATGCCCTGAGCCAAAGTTGGATGCTTAACTGACTGAGCCACCCAGGCGCCCCAAGCAGGTGTCTGTTTCTAAACACACTCAGCAAGGGGCGCCTGGATGGCTCAGTCAGTTAAGTGTCGGACTTCAGCTCAGGTCATGATCTCACAGTTTGTGGGTTCAAGCCCTGCATCAGCTCTTTGCTGACAGCTGAGAGCCTGCCTGTTTCAGATTCTCTCTCTCTCTCTCTCTCTCTCCTCCTTCTCCTCCTCCCCCCCCCCCCCACTGTGCTCTTTCTCTCTCGGTCTCAAAAGTAAACTATAAAAAAATAATAAACATGCTCAGCAAAGCTGGGTGTTATAATTTGTTTTATGTTTGCCCATGGGATAGGCTAAACATGGTATCTCATTGATGGTTGAAATGGAGTTTATTTGATTTTTAGGAAGGATACACATTTTTCAAATACGTTAACAGCTCTTTGTAGTATTTAAATTTTTTTTAAATGTTTGTTTTTAAGAGAGGGAGAGAAACAAAGCATGAGTTGGGGAGGGGCAGAGAGAGAGAGAGAGGGAGACACAGAATCTGAAGCAGACTCCAGGCTCTGAGCTTTCAGCACAGAGCCCAGTGCAGGGGTCAGACTCATAGACTGCGAGATCATGACCTCACCTGAAGTCAGATGCTCAACCAACGGAGCCACCCAGGCTCCCCTGTATTACTTTTTTTTCTTTAGGGAAATATCCTTTGCATATTTCTCTATTGAAGTATTTGGGTTTTTTTTTCAGTAACTGTTTATTTTATAGAATAAGATCATCAACTTTTATATGGACAAATAAGTTACAAATATTTTCCCAAGTTTGATGTATGGTAGTTTTGATAGATTATTGCTTGATATATATTATTTCTGTGGAGTTATGCATGTTTCTTCTATGGTTTCTGACATTATTGTAATGCCTGAAAAGGCCCCCTCCACCTCAATATTGTATAACATTCACCTATATTTTCTTTTTTGGTACTTTTATACTGTCTTCTTTCCTCTTTCCTTCCCTTACTTTCATGCTATTTAATCTTTAATCCACTTGGAACTTATTTTGATATATGGCTTAAGATTGGAATCTAACTTAAATTTCTCCCAAATAATTGAATAATTGTCTCAGCACAATTAATGAATAATTTATATTTTACCCACTGATTGGAAATGGCCACCTTTGTCATGTCTTAAATACTTATCTCTACTCACATCTCTTTCTGGGGGCTTTTTATCTCATTCTGTTGATCTGTCTGTATTTTCACATGCCACTGGGACATGTTTTTAATTATTTTGGCTTTTATGATCTGTTTTAAATCTGGCAGTGCAGATCATCTCTCATCTCTTCAGGCTGTTATCTCCTGGTTAGTCTTCCAGATGCATTTGAGAGTCATCTTGTCAAATAAAAGAAAAACCCTCCTGTGATTCTGATAGGAATTGCATTAAGTTAACGGAAACATTAATTTGGAATAAACTGACACCTCTATTCTTGGGCCCAACTATCCTGAAGCGGGACATGCTTTGTCATTTAAACTTGCTATTACATATTCATACTGTAGTGTTGTTGTCATTTTTAGTACTGAAATTGCATGCTTCTTATTTGCTTTATTATTAGTTATTTGATATTTTTGTTGATGTTATAAAGGAGATCTTTTGCCATTAGGTTTTCTTACTGGTTGATGCTGATATAAAGAAACGGTATTAATTTATGCTAACTGATCACCTAACTCGACTCTCCTGCTAGTTCTTAACTAGTTTTTGTCTTTGGGGATTAAGGGTTTGTAGGAAGTCATTTAAATCATTGGCAAGAATTTTTCTTTTCAAGAGGTGTGCCTCTAAATTCTTTTTCTTTCTTATTTTGTTGGCTAATGATGTGGCGTGAATCTTTACCCCTTCTTTATTTCTTTAATGAGAATGTCTCCAGTGTTTACCATTAGTGTGATATTGAAGGCAGATTTGAGCTAAAGATGTTTCAAGGCAGCGACTTTTCTGGCGCTAGTTTATTAAGCATTCTTAACAGCAGTATATATTGGATTTTATCAAATGCTTTCCTGCATCTTGTGAGTTGATCGTGTGTTATTTTTTTCCCTTTGAACTATTGATGTAATGGAATGATATTCATAGATTGCTTTATGTTGAACCACTCTTTCTTTATATTGAATATAACTCTACCTGATCATGTTATCCTTGTCATATTCTAATAGATTCTACTTGCCAGCACTCTATTGAAAATTTTCATAGCAATATTACTAAGTTGGTCATTTTATTTGGCTCTGTTTGGCACTCTCTGTTGTCAGTCTCTGTTCCTGGCTGATTGAACTAGGAGGATCCTCATATTTTGTATGCTGTAGCACAATTTCTATGTATAGGAATTATCTAGGATATTGTTGAGCAATTTTTTAGGGAAAAATCTTGTCCATAAAACCTTCTGAGCCAGCATCTTTGTTAGCATGTCCCTCCTTCCCCAGCACACATGATTTTACCCATCTCTTGCAGGAGGAATCTTTGAGTATGCAGATGGCCCCAATGCCCAGGTCATGAATGCTGAGGAGCATGCCTTTCGATTTTCTGCCAACATCATCAACAGGAACAGGACTCTGCTGCCCAACACAACCTTGACCTATGATATCCAGAGGATTCACTTTCATGACAGCTTCGAGGCCACCAAAAAGGGTGAGTATGCAGCCTTGACTGTTCTTGGTTTCTTCCAGGAGTAGAGAGAGGAGCACGTTTGCTGTCCAGGGTCCTGAAAATGGGCCTGAGCTCTTGGTGGGCTTGAAACTTAGAGCCTATTCTGTCTGGGTTGGGGACCTGCCTCATTCCCAGTCCACCTTTGGCTGTGTCATCCCCCAGGTTGTCCAGCAGGAATTTCAAGGCCACTGGAAGGTGCCGTGAGGGAGTGAGGGGCTACGGGAGCAGGTGGAGGATGAGGGGTGTGGGTTTGAGATGGGACTGGAGAGGTAGCAATGAGCAGGTCAGGTCAGATCCCCAACATCTTTGAACCGAAGCCGGCATTTTCATTTTTTTTTTTTTGATGGAAATACCACCCAGAATATCAATAGTTAAAATACATATAAAACAGATAAGGTACAAGTTCAAACATGCAACATTTACTTGGCATAAAGAGACTTCCTGAATGATTTGACTCCAGAGGTTATGGGTAACACTTCAAGTTAGACATTCAGTACGTTTCCATGTTTAGTTTTAGCTGCACAATAACAAGAAAAGTATAAGTCATAAAAATAAGTCTTAGTAAGTCCAGTCGAACAGTTTTCCCCACACCTGAGTTTTAAGAAATAAAACAAATGTTGGGTTGCATCCCTCTTATTCGTGACACAACTCACAATAAACTCACATAACTGCACAGAAAAGATTGGAGAACTTTATCCTAAGATTGTCAGGGACAAAAACAAACAAGGAAATTTGTCAATACCTGAATGAGCTAACAGTTTCCACTGTACCATATAGCACATTTGAGTATACACAAATGCTCTTTTGTTACTATTTTTAAAATATAGTTTATACTCACCTACTCACACACACATATTTAACTGAAACTAACTTAAGAGGCTCAAATAACTCTAGAAATAGCTTCCGTATATCCCTAGATTCCCAAGGAACTCCATTTATAAAATTTCAGGCCTAAAGAATATCATTCCCCAGAAAGACAAGGTCATCATAGCCCCTTTCTTTTATTCTTCAAGGCCATTATCACAATTCATAGCTAAATAGTGGTGTGTGCTTGTTGTCATTTCCCTTCTCTCCAACACTACTGAGAGGAAGGCTGTCTCTTGTTAGCTGATGTAGCCCTAGCACCTAAAAGACTGGTGTATAGTCAGTGCTCAGTGAAATCATTATTGAGGGAATCAGTCAATGAACGATGTGAGAATGGGGCATGGAAGTCTGAGCATCATTGCTCAGGACCCCTGTCAGCTAAGCTTAGGGACAGCGTCATTTGTGTATCTTGGGAAGATCCTCTTGGTCTTCCTCAAGGGTTCCCAGTAGCTAATCATGGTCTCCTGGGCTCCCAAGAGCACCTGCCAAGGTGCTTCCTGATGCTGCTTCTGTTTTCCAAAGCCCTACTGTTGGTAGGCATCTTAGCATAGAAAGACAGTGTAGCACGAGCTTGGAGCCAGAGCGCCTAGCCTTGCACCTTGTCCATTCTGATACTAGCTGTGACCTGGAACAAAATACTCTGTGCCTCACTTTTCTCGTCTACAAAACGGACACACTTCTGTGAAGTGCCTAGAACAGCGTCTGGCACGTATGAAGTCCCATTTTGGACTTTGCTCATGTTACATTGGCTGTCTTCCCCTCTGCCCACTGAGTCACCAGGTTAAGGGGCCTCACACCTACAAGCACTTTCTCCGCTGCCGGCCCCGTCCCGCCTCCCTGCTCCTCTGTGCCTTGTGAGCTGAAGGGCACATTGAGCACGATATCCCTGACATTTTTGACACCACTGCCTTGAGTCTCGGAGCCAACTTGCAGACAGACTACAAGAACCCCATGCTGTTAGTCTCGAAGAGTGGTTCTCTGCCCATCACCCTTCTCCCTGTGCTCGTAGCCCCTCCCCCCACCCACCCGAGCCCTCCCAGCTCTCTCTCCGCATGCCCTGTGGCCAATACTGTGCAGTCAGAGATCCACCTTCCTACTGAGAGCTCCTGCTGGCATCCTCTGCCTGGCCTCATCCAGCTAGAAAGTGACTGAACTCAACCAAAACTGCTCGGTGAAAAGGTGAGGACGTAGAACAAACGCCTGGAATCAGAACAGAGTTTCACGTGGGCACAGTGACCCCAAAGGGCTAGGCTGGGTATTCTGTTCATTTTTTTCTAAAAATCCCTAAAATAAGATGACAACTCTTTAGTAGCACACTTGTGAGTCAGCATAGGGACCTTCCCCAGCCAGCACTGAGCCCAGGGCAGAACTCTGGAACCTTCTGAGGCACTTCCTCCAGCAGGAACTTGGAGTCCCATACTATGTGGAACTGCCGAGTGGTGGGTGACGAGACCCGAGACAGAACCACCCAGCTCTGGAAGTCCAGTCAGACTGATCCAAAGGACCAAAGCCACATACACACACCCCATCCTCCACCGCATGCTTTGTTTGCTTGAAACCCTGAATGGTGTGTTCTGCTTTTCTTCCCCCAAATCATCAGAGCCCAAGGGTCCTGTCCAGGCTAGCCCAAATGTGACTTCCCAGCCACACTTGTGCCATTTGCTCCCTCAGCTTCTGAGCTCCAGCCCTACCTGCTGTCCTCTATGTGCCATGCTTCCTCCCACCTCAGGGCTTTTGCACATGCTGTTCTTTTTGCTCATAATGCCTTTTCCCTGTCCCACCTCTGCCCTGCCATTTGTCTAGGTCCTCAGGGGAGCCTTCCCCAAGTCCTCAGACAAGGTCAAGTCTTCACCTCATAAAGCTCTGGACTTTCTTTCACCACCCTGATCCATGGTTGTGTGTGTGTGTGTGTGTGTGTGTGTGTGTGTGTGTGTGTGACTATGTGATTATTGTCCGTATCCTCTGCTAAATGACACACCTTTTTGCCTTTTCGCTGCTGTACTAAAGAACCATTGCTGTGATAGACTGCTTAGCCTGTTTTTGAACTCTACATAAATAGAATACCAGTGTGTGCTTCCTAACAGTCTGTACAACATACCTGTGAGATTCATCTGGGTTCTTGAATATAACAGTGTGGTCTCTTCTTCATTGTTGTATAGCGTTCCATTATACAAATATGCCACAATTTTCAAAAACTCGAATTTATTGTTAGACGTTCAAGTCACTTCTATTTGGGGTCCCTGGAGTACTGCTGCTAGGAACATTCCAGTAGATTTCTTTGGGCACAGAAAGGTGCACATTGGTGGGCAGACACCCAGGAGTTAGAAGTATGAGGGCCCAGGATGTCATGTGTTCAGCCAGGCAGCTTTCCAAGTGACACTCCCCACCCCCTTGGGCATCAGATGGCAGTGGCAATCCATCCACGTCATCACAAACACTACGGGTGAAGTCAGTTTTGTTTCTGGCCGTTTATGTGCTGGATATCTCATCATGGCCATACTTTGTATTTCCCTGGAGACCAGAGATGGTGAGCACCTTTGCATATGCTAAAGGGGCATTTGAAGTTTCTCTTCCCTGGAGTCGTTTTTGAGCCTTTCAACCACTTTTTAAATGGGGTTGCTTGTCATTTTCTTATTGACTTGTAGGAGTCTTTTATATGTGGTGGGTAGGAGTCCTTTGTGGGACTTCCGCATTGCATAGATCTGCTGCAAATGAGCTTACCTTTCCACTGTCTTTTGAGGAACAAAGTTCTTAATTTGAAGACGTCTGATTTATCCATATTTTCTTTACAGTTAATGTCTTTGTGTTCTGTATTTGTCTATCCTAAAGTTATGAAGATTTTCTTCTATGTTCTAGAAACTCTGTTGTTTTGTCTTTCATAGTTGGCTCCGTGGTCCATCTTACATCATTTTCCGTGTATGGTGCGAGGTAGGGGTTGAGGTTTATTTTTTCTATGCAGCATTGGAGGGAGTGAAAACTGGTGGAGCTTCTTGGGGAGCTGTTTGGAAGCATTCCTGGCCACTTTGTGGTAAGAGCACCACGTGGGAAGTAAAGGTCCATTGATGGGAGAACGGACAGATTGGAAGATAGTCATACAATAGAATTTGAATTAGCAGTAAAAAAAACAAAAACAAACATCAAACCATTTCTTCCTTCATGAAACATCACGGATGAGCCCTGCAGACATAATGTTGAGTGAATGGACAGAGGTCACCTCTGGGGGAGGGAGGAGTGTGAATGGGTGTCTTGTAAGAGGAAGAGATAACCTTAGGTGTTGGGAATGTTTTACATTTTGATCCAGTAAGTAGTTATGGCAGAGTTATACGTAAAATTTCCTAAGAGTCTGTGCTTGTAGTCTACACTTGGCTTTTTTGTGTCATATCTCAATAAAAATATTTTTGAAGAGGATCCTCTCTGCCATCACTTCCCCTTGACATCCCTCTGATAATACACCTAAGACGGTCGAACCCACCACTGTCTGACCCTGGGGGTGTCTCTGCCCTTGGACCGTGCCCCCTTTAGGCACACCTCATCCCTTGGGGAGCCCCTCATTCCAGTGATCTTTATTTTTTTCTTTTGATCTTTGGTTTTCGAAAATGTATTCCTTGGGAGCATCATTAAGACTCTTCTGGGGGATGGCCTTGGCCTTCATTTTGATCAACCCATTGATAAGGACAAATTCTGCCATTCCAGCCACCTTGGGCCCCGTGGGGTGAGCGGGTGCAGGGGCGTGGAGGCTGGCATCACGTGCCGCCAGCTCTGTTTGAATTAGTCCTTCCCTCCACATGAGGCCCAAGAGGCCTTTTCCCCATTAAGAGGGACTTTCACGTATTGTCTTTATTTTTAAATGTTTTGTGGAGAATTAAAAGATGAGTGACTGCCAAATGGTGCCCGAGCCAGCAGCCCAGAGAGTGCCTGTGTTTTCTCCCAAGCCTGACCGGAGCGGGCCTGGAATCGACCCAGCGCTCCCCAGGCTCCTCTGCTGTCACTTATTCTCAGGGCTGCTCAATTCCTTTTAAGACACAAATTGATTGGGATAATTTTTGCTATAACTACAATTGCCATGGAAAGGGGGTGAGGGGGGCTGTTGACTCCCGCTATGACTGTGAACCATTGAGTTACTGTAAAATGACCAGAAAATGGATTCCAAATTGAAGCTACAAATAATGTAATTACTGCAGCGTGTGCTCAGGGCTGCTAGCACAGGAGTTGGCTGCTGCCCTGGAAACATCTGGAGATAGAGCTGCCGCCACGGCTTCTGTAGCCCCTGCCCTGGTCCCTTGGGGGCAGCGGTGCTCTTCCAGGCTGGAAGGTGCTCAGAAGCTGAGGGGAACATGGAGAAGATGGAAAAAGGGACGAGGAGAGAGGCCAAAGGGATGGAGTGGGTGAAGGGCAGCAATGATGCTCACTGCCCCCCAGCTGTGAGGTGTAATCACTGCATCCCTGGCAGGATGGAACCCAGTGTGGCCGTCATCCTCCCACCACCACCACTGCCACCAGTGCAAATGGCAGTGCACCGGCACCACAATGACCATCATCACCGTCAGTGATACGGTGGTGTCACCTCCATTCTTAGCATCCTCAGTGCCACCATCACTACCACCGCTGTCGTCTCCATCCCTGCCAGACAGCAACGTCTCGTCAGCACCAGTCTCATCAGTGCCAGCATTGTCACCGTCATGCCTACGGCCATCGTCACAGTCATGACGCTGACATCCTCATCAGCACCGATCTCATCAACGCCATCAAAATCGTTATTCCCTCCGCCCACAGCCTTGCCAGCATCACCACCCCTTCCGTCACCCTTCTCCCCATCTCCGTCCCCGTCCTGGCGTCAGCATCTTCGTCTTCGCCGGTCTCGTCAACACCAGCATCATCGACGCAGTGGCGGTCATCAGCATCAATTTGTCACCTCCTCTCCCATCAGCCCTTGTGTCACCACCATTCTTCCTACCGCCGTCATCACCATGACTGCCGCCGCCATGATCATCAACGGCCACACATATGTCTTCACCATCACACTCTCACTGCCGTTACCTTCATCATTGCCTTCACAATCGATGTCAGAATCAGAATCGCCTCCTTCAAGATTGCTCTTTATTTTATTTTATTTTTTTTCCACGATGGCTCTTATAATCCTCTGCAGAATCAGAACTTGTGTTATTATAACACTCTCCGCTGCCTCAGTCAGACAGGATACCTAGCCTTTGGGCCTGGGCTGGGGGCCATGACTAAGCGGTGAGGCGAGGTGAGGGTTAGGGTTTAGAAAGTGTTGCCTGCCTGCTTCCAGGCACGAATCAAAGGGGGAAATCCAAAGGGCAGATTCTTGGAGGTGGCAGTGAGGCAATGAGACATACTAGTCATGTGACCAAGTTATCAAACAGAGGGTCTTAGAGACCAGAGGAAAAGAGTAGAGATGAGGGTTGGTAGGATGGACACCAGGGACATCGGAGGACAGCTGGAAGCTTCAAAGCTGGGGTAGGGGGCAGAAACATACAGATTTTATAGAGCGCCCACGGTCCCAAGCTGTGGGCAAGAGGGGGTGACCAGGCCTGGACAGCTGTCACATGCTCACTGTCACCATCTCCTTCATGTAGTATCCAGCCTCCATGGCTACGAAGTGACTCCCACGTGGTGTCCTCCTTCAGGAAGCACCTGCTCTCGGGGACAGAGTGGCCAGAGAGACAGTCAACACACCCAGAGAGCAGAGGGCCAGCATGAGTGAGCAGCGAGTGCACAGGTCAGAGCACATCCTCCTTGGGGCGAAGGCCCTAAAAAGGAGAACTTCCTGAAATTGGACAATTTACCAGCAAACCGAGGTTCCTGTTTTTGAAGCATTTATTATCCCAGGGGCTGATCTCACACAGAGGGCTGCTCAAGGTTTATCGACTGTAGGGTGTGAAGAGCAGGGAACAGCAGTGCTTTCCCAGCTTGCTCTCCGGTCCTATAACTGCGGGAGCCCTGGGAAGGCGCCCTGTGCCCACTGGGCACCTTCTCCTGCACCTGGCGTTGGCCACGAGGCGCCCGGGTCACCCAGGGGTCCTCTGTGCTGGCCCTGCTGCTTCCATCCACCGCTGCCCTATCCCATGTTCCAGGCGGTTCCAGCGGACTCCTGACAAGAACTGGCTCACCCCGCCCCCAGAGTGCTGTATCTTTCACCTGGGCCGGAAGTGGCATTCTCCAGTGTTCTCGAGGGAAGTAAAAATTTCAGGGGAATAAGTATATAGTACTTCCTGGTCTCAGGATGCAGAGGGGGAGGAGGGAGAGGATGTCAGTGAAGAGGAAGAAGTACCCTGAAAACCACCCATTCTGATCAATTCAAAACCACCCTAGGGATGCCTAGCTGGCTCAGTCACTAGAGCATGCAACTCTCGATCTCAGGCTTGTGAGTTCAAGCCCCACGCTGGGTGTAGAGCCTACTTCAAACAAAACAAAACAAAAAAACCCCACCCTGTATCTTTGGATGCATTGGTACCACCCTTAGCCCGGGCAAAAGGCCCCTTTCCCTGGGTCCCTGGGTCCCTGGGTCCCTGGGTCCCTGGGTCTGCGTTTCGGAGAGGCTGCCCTTGTCGTCCTCTGGTCAGCGGCTCCTCCCAGAACAAAAGGTTCGTGGGACCAGGGGCACTTGCCTACCAGAAGCCTGTGCCCTGTCCGTCTAGTCCTTACTCCAAATATCTAGAATGCTGAACTTCCTACCCACTCGATCCCGAGCCCATCCCCAGGCCTGCATGAGCCTCTTCCTGGGGCTGTTCTCCAGAGGGACAGCCCTACCGCCATGGTCACATGCCTGAGCCCTTTCCAGGGGTGAGCAAAGGGCAGCTCAGATATGGACAGAGGTGGACACAGGAGTCCGGTGAGCACACGGAAAGTGCAGGACCCCTTATGGTTCAGGGTGGAGCCGACAGTTAGAGAGAGGGGGCAGGGTGGGAGCTGGCCCCCCACCCCCGCCCTTCTCACATCACTGCATACGGAAGTCTCCGTTCTCACTTGACTTTCCAGGTTGTTATGAAAGTGTATTTGTCAAGGCAGAAGGAAAGCGTATGTTTTATGTAAGTTTGTTAGTTTGACTTACATTTAACTATTGAGCCACGGAGTATGTGGGCCTCCATCTGTCCCCTAGTCTGGGGCCCTGCAGATCCCAGGGGTGGCCTGAGCACGAGCAGGTCATTCCCAGAGGCGCTGGGCAGCCAGGACCTGTCTGGGCCCGCGGCGCCCCGATGCTGAGGCGCTGGTGTCTTGTTTCCGCAGACCCCATAGGTTCATATGTGCACATGCAGTATTGATCTTGGGGCCATAGGCTTGGCGAGTTTGTTGATGCTCCCTTGATGGGTTGGCTAGGGCTCCTCTGGTTGCAAGGGACGGAGACCCACATCCTAAGTGGCTTAAGCACAAAGAGCATGTATCAGTTCATATAGCCAAAGTCTAAGATTCCACTTGGTCAGGGGTTCTGATGTCTTCCTCTCCTCTGGCTCTGCTCACCGCCACTGACCCTGTCCCCAGACAAACGCTGCACTTTCTTGGTGAGCACAGCTTGGCTGCTGCACCTCCAGGTCTCACCCACTCCCCCACCCCCGCCCGACCATGTCCCATTGCAGCGGGAGAGTGCTACCTTCTCAGCGTGAGGTCTCGTGGCATCCTGTTAGCTCTGACGGGTCACACGACCATTAAAACCAATGACTGTGGCCTGAAGGAGGCCAGTGTCTAAGGCGCTTGCCCTAACCCTCATGGCTTGGGAGTGGAAGAGACAGTGGAGCCCAAAGAAAAATCAGAGATGGGTGCCAGAAGAAAGGGGAATAGCTCCTAGGGAGCCCTCTCCCTCACTGCCCCTGAAAGTTCACCCACCTTAAGGATCTTTTAGGGACAATCCCTCCGTGAGCCCATGCCCCCGCTTTGAGCCCACAGCTGCCCTGAGGCTGCTCATTAAATCTCTGCTGGGCCCACCGATGTTTGCCCTCCGAGCCTTGCCTGTCTGGCCTGCCTGAGCCCTTGGCCCCCACTCCCCCAAGAAAGCAAACGGTTTGAAGGCAGAGATTCAACACATTCATTCAGTAGATGCTAAAGCACCTACTCAAACCAAGTACCGTTTTCAGCACTGTTCAGGTACTTTTAAGGTACTATTTATTGTTGATTCATCAGTAAACAGCATAGACCAAGCCCTTGCTGCTTTGTGCTTACGTTCTAGCAGGAGGAGAAAGTCAACAGATGGATAAGACTTTCACTGGTCATTTAATAAAGAGAGAAACAAAGCAGGGTATACGGCATTTCGGGAGCATGGCTGGGAGGCGATTCATATTATAGGTTGGACAAGTGGTACTTATTTATAAGACCACACAGATGGAGAGACCTGGGGGAGGGGTGGAAGGGAGTCCTATGGATTGTGAGTGAAGAGCAGTGCAGCCAGAAAGGACAGCAAGTGCAAAGGCCCTGAGGCAGGAATGTGTTTGGTGTGTCTGAGGGACATCATGGAAGCCAGTGGGGCTTGAGTGCTGTGAGGGAGGGAGAGAAGGATGGGCGATGACATCAGAAAAGTGGGGGTGTGATAGGGGCAGGGGTGAGTCAGGGGTGGGGAGGAAGTGCGGCGAGCAGGGCCTCATCAGTCACTGGAGGGACTTTGGCTTTTAGACTGGGTGAAACTGGAGACTTTGGAGTAAAAAAGCGATGTAAACTCCTTAGGTTGTGAGAGGCAGGAAGGCAGGGCGGGCCCCTGAGGAGGCTGGGGCCGGCACGAGGCTCCCGCAGTAATCCAGGCCGAAGGGGATAGTGACAGGGGTGAGAGGCAGTCAGATTCTGATACATCCCAGCGGTGGGGCAGCAAGACTGGGGTGAACTGGGATGGGGGATAGGACAGAACAATGGGATTTGGAACAAAACCAGGGTTCGGGCCATAAGACATTGGGGTGGTGGGGCGGGGAGGCGAGGAGGCTGGGAGGGGTGCAAGTTGGACTCCAGGCTGGGGCTGGAGGCTTAACAGTCCCCAGCGGGTAGGGCTTCATCCTACCTGTTTCTCAGCCTTCATCCCTCCACCACCCCCCAGAACAGGGCCAGTGATGGAGCTGGGGCACTCACCACAGTGGCCATCGCGTCCAAAGTAATCCCCATCTCTGTTCCACAAGCAGTGCTGAGGGTCTGGTGTGCGTGATCTCACCCTGCCTTCCTGTGGTCCCACGGGCCCCGGGCGATTGCAATCCCAGCTCCCAGATGAGGAGGCAGGTTCAGAGAGGGCCCCAGTCACCCGCCCTCGAGGGCTCTGCTTGCTGTTTTTCTGGTGTGTTCGTGAGATGGTCAGAATCCCCGTGGTCCCATGCCCACCGCCCCCCGCAGCCAGGTGAGGCCCCGCACTGACCCTCGCTCCCTGTCTCCCCTCCTCGCTCCCCCGCAGCCTGTGACCAGCTGGCGCTGGGCGTGGTGGCCATCTTCGGGCCGTCACAGGGCTCCTGCACCAATGCCGTCCAGTCCATCTGCAATGCCCTGGAGGTGCCCCACATTCAGCTACGCTGGAAACACCACCCCCTGGACAACAAGGACACCTTCTACGTGAACCTCTACCCCGACTACGCCTCTCTCAGCCACGCCATCCTCGACCTGGTCCAGTACCTCAAGTGGCGATCGGCCACCGTGGTCTATGACGACAGCACAGGTGGGTGGCCAGGCCTGGCTGGGCCGAGGGCAGGGGGTGAGGGGGACAGAGCCCCAGGGCCAGGCTCCTGTCTGCTTGCCCAATTCCGCTGCCCGCTGAGGAGGAGTCACACTCACACCTAAGCTGTATCTACCCCTCCCGACACTCACCCCCACACTCATCCGCAGCCTCGGGCTCCCCAGCTGCACTCTCACCTTCCCCACACTCCTGCCTCTGCCCCTGCAGCCACCAAGCAACTGCACTGTACCCTGCACAGCCATGCCCCACCTGCCCCTGCTCTTAGGCTCATGTTCCTGTCTGCCGCAAACGTGCTGGCCCCGTGCTGGCTGTGAGCACAGGCTTTGGGCTCAGAGTGGCTCGTGAGTGTGTGTGCCGGCTCTGACACTCACTAGCTGTTCCCTCTCTTCCGCTTCTTATCCAAAGACTTGAGTCCCAAGACATTTCTTAGCCTGGCCTCTTAAGAGAGAGTGACCTTGGCAAGTCACTTAACCCATCTGGCCCTTCTCTGCCCACGTGTCAAGTGGAGAGCTATCGCATCGAGCCTGGAAAGAGCCCTCCGGCTCTCTGCTGCCTGTGATTCTATGTCAGCTCTTGATTACCTCCTAATGGGGTGTGGGAATCGTAGGGAGAGAATCTCTCAGAAAAGTTGTCTATTTAACGCAGGCTCCTACAAGCATCTGCTGAGTTCCTGCTATGCCCAAAGTACCAGACAGGAGCTCCTGGCAGGCAGGGCCCCCACCCGGGCTCAGTGTCCCCAGCATGAGACGTCTGCCACCGAGGGGCACCGGCGCCCGGCTCCAGGTCCCCGCCCATGTTTTTGGCAGCCCTGTGGATGATCCGTGCTAGCACGCTGCTGGGAACGATGATGTGGCTTTGATCCTCCTTCTCTGGCCAGCCAGACATGAGCCTTGTGTGCCTCCAGGGTTTAGCACAGAGCCTGGTACAACATAAATGTTTTTAAATGCATGTTGAACTGAACTGAACTAAATTGAATTGAAAAATCAAGACGAAATAAGTTACAATTAAGTTTTGCAGGAAGAGAGTCTTGGGCACTGGTAAGAAGAAGAATGAGGATGTGGTGATCCCATCTTCTTTTGAGGAGTTATTCGTATCATAAGGGCATGAGTGCATACCCAGAGGTCATTGGTCATTCCAGGCCATCAGAGCCAAGACTCCAGCGACAGGTACAGCACCAAGGCCCCTGCCGGGAGGAAGCCCCGTGGCCTTGGCTAATCTGCGCTGACTTACTAGTAGAAGAGAGATGCGAGCTGGGCCTTGAGGGTGGATAGACAGGGAGGGGAGTCATGAAGGCATCCCAGGAGGTGGGGACAGCGCCAGCAAAAATGAGGGGGTGGGACTTGCACTCTCAAGTCGCCTTCTCAAGAGCAGGGCCTGGCTGGGGGAGAAGATTCAGGTCTGGAGGGTGGGAGGAAAGGTCAGATAAACAGAGCGTATCAGGCTGTGCAGGGTCTCTGCTGTCTAGCTTCAGAGCTCAGACTTCATCTTGGAAGCAGCCAAGACCCACTGAGTGTCGTTGAGCAAAGAAGTAGAATAATGAAAGCAGAAGGCGGCCGTGACAGCCACGCTCAGGGAGGTTTGCAGGGAGAGCCCAGAGCAAGAAGACAAGCACAGGTGGCCGGATTGATCCGGGCAGGAACAAAGGAGGCCTGGATTCGAGGAGCTTCTTGGAAGAGAGCTTGGGACCAGGAGTGGGGAGGCAGGGGACCGTGAGGGAAGGGAAGAACTGGATGTGAGCAGAGGGATGTTGAAAATGTGTAGCTGGAGTGCCACGGACACAGAGCAGTCAGAACAGACTTTACTTACAGTTTAGTTCAACTTGATCTTCAGTTTGGTTGGATTCCGTTTAACGGACATTTAAAAACATGGGGGAGTCAGTGATGGCATTGGTTTGGTCAGGAACACAGTGGGTACTAGGGATTCAAATGATAATATGGCTTTGATGATGATGAGTGGGAGGCACCCTCCCAGAATCAGGATGTGTCAAAGGGACAGCTTGTGGGTCATCAAACCCCCGGAGTGAGGAACATTTCAGAGCAGGGTTTGGCAGTATTTGTTTTGGGGGCTGTGTGCTTTCTGATGCCTTGGCT
Organism: Proteles cristata cristata; assembly: GCA_017311185.1. NCBI lineage: Eukaryota > Metazoa > Chordata > Mammalia > Carnivora > Hyaenidae > Proteles > Proteles cristata. The sequence goes on along the minus strand of JAESUZ010003902.1, from coordinate 1,420,045 downwards.
GGAGTCACAGATGACTCAACTCAAACTGACTCAAGCAATAGGCACTTCATTACCTGGCTGACAGGAAGTCTAGAGATGGGCCTTTCCGGGGCTGGTTTAACAACTCAACAGAGACAGGACGCTGGGTCGGCATCCCTGCGGTTCTCCTAACTTTCCCTCTCAGTCGCAAGAGTGCTGCTGTGGCTCTGACCGTCACATCCTCACATGATGGCACCCCAGAAAGCAGAAGGAAAGGGGTAGGAGCCAAAAGGATTTTTCTTAATGTGACTCATGCCTCTTACCAAGAACGAAAATCTGTCTCAGAACCTTCCAACAGACCATCTGTACAGCTCACCGAGTCTGCCCACTACTCTAAGCACATTCGAATAGGGAAGGGATTGCCACTGACCGGCTCTTTTTTTTTTTTTTTAAACATTTTAAATGTTTGTTTATTTTTGAGAGAAAGAGAGCATGAGTGGTGGAGGAAGAGAGGGGCAGAGAAGATCTGAAACAGGCTCTGTGCTGACAGCCAAGAGCCTGATGGGGTCTCAAACTTACAAACCATGAGATCATGACCTGAGCTGAAATTGGAGACGCTTAACTGACCGAGCCACCAAGGTGCCCCCGCCACTGACTGGTCCCTAACCAATCACCAGCCATCTCTTGGGACTGGCACACCACCACCTGAGCAAAATCATGGCTCTCTCAGCACACTAGCAGGGGGCACACCTGTTTCTACCATATTTCTACAATAATGCTGTGTAAGAAACTGCCCCCAAAACTTAGTGGCTTAAAACAATAAGTATTTGTTTAGCTCATGACTAAGGGTCAGTGACTGGCTGGGCTTGGTCCAGTGGCTGTTCTGGTCTCAGCCGGATCACTCACCTGCCTGCCGGTCATTTGACGGTTGGTGTAAACTGGCCCTGGCGGAGAGAACAGGGGCACCTGGCCCCTCCCCCACCATCAGGCTGGCCCAGACAGCTCATGACGATGGCAGAGAAGCAAAAGACCAAACTCAGCATGCAATTCCATTTCAAGTGGCTGCGTGTGTCATGCCCGCCAATACCCCGTTGGCCAACACAGGTTACGTGGTTGAGTCCAGTGTCGTTAGTAAGCAGGTCACCTGCCCACAGCTGGAGGTCACTGCGAAGTTACATGGCCAGTGGTGTGGCTCTAGGGAGGGGCGAAGAGCTAGGGTCATCATTGCAATCTACTGCAGGGAGAGCTCTTTTTTTTTAATGTTCATTTTTGAGAGACAGAGAGAGAGCAGGAGTGAGCAGGGAAGATAGAGAGAGAGAAACACACAGAATCTGAAGCAGGCTCCAGGCTCTGAGCTGTCAGCACAGATCCCGACGCGGGGCTCGAACTCACCAACCATGAGATCATGACCTGAACTGAAGTCAGACATTCAACCAACTGAGCCACCCAGGCGCCCTGAGGGAGAACTGTTTCTAAATGTACCCAAGACCCAGTAGATAAGGACGACCAATGACGATGCAGAGAGGTCCATGCCATTGAGAGAAGAGTTGTTACAGCTCCCTAGTGCCGTGCAGAGCCTCACGGAGAAGCACCAGGGCCAGTCAGGAGGCAGGAGCGAGAGGAAAGCATGGGCAAGAGCTTTCATACTCTGGAGACTTTAATTATTTTATTGCCATAATATAGCTTATATTGCGACAGGAGGAATTTGTTAGGGGCAGACATCCTCTGTGGGCCAGGAAGCAAAACACAGATGCTGGGGTTTGCGGTTGGAGGGTTTATAATGTGACTTTGGTGTACTCAAAAACAGAGGGAAAGCAGGAATGTGACCAACTGTGGCCCTTGGCTTGGCACCTGATTCCGGGATGCCAGATCGTGAGTTACAGAATATCACAAACAATTATTTCAGGACCTGTGATGGCTCTGTGGTCACCATCACAACCTAATCCCGACACAGAGACAAACTCATGTCAAGAACGAAAGGAAGGGTCTTAGAAAAAACCGGGGTGGAGAAAAGGGCCCCCCTCCAGGAGCCAGCCAACAGGTTGGGTCTCAAGTCTTGATGCTGTTGCTGGCAAGCTGCGAAACCTGGGCAGATCGCATAACCTCTGTGGGGCTCAGTCCCCTTGCCTGTAACACTGGAAGAAAAGTATTCTGCATGCCTTCGAGGACAGGGAGATGGTTAAAGAGGGTAATGAATATGCAGAAGTGCTTTGTAAGTGAAAAGCATGAGTTCAACAGCCATGATTCACTGCAGATATTTTGAGAGAGATTGATTAGGGAAGCAGCCAGGAAGGAAAGCTCATCTCGGGCAAGCCAAGAGCCTCGTCTTCTGTTGAGGGGGCGGGAGGGTGGTGGTGGCTGAGACGAGCTCTGGTCTCCTTTGGGAATACACTGATGAGAAGGAGGTCTGACATTTGCTGCTGGAGAATGTGGGTCACTGTGTATTACATGGGGCAGTGCACTTGGCTGACAAGAAGACTCTGGTGGCCTCTGCTCCAGCATGCAGGCTGTCCCTGTCCTCATGTCCTGGATCCCCAAAGCCCACATGCCTCCCGACGCCATGCATGACTCTGAACGCTGAGCGAGTGGGAGCAAAGTGAAAGCTTGGTACCTCCCAGGGTCACGGGTGCGAGCGGGCAGGAGCATCCGGCCTATCTGAGAGTTTCTGGGGTTAATTGGGGAGGGAGGGTAAGCTCACGGGCCCTCCCTCCCCTGTGAGGATCAGCTGATGCCCTGTGTCCGCTCTCCATCGAGTCTGGCATTAGGAGGCACGGTGGCCCCTGTTTGATACAGACCATTCTGGGATTCCGGAGCCCTCTGCCAGCCCAGGCACCTGGGTCCGAAGCCTTCCAGGAGCCTGGGGGGAGGAGGGTCCTGATGACTGTGGCCACGGCAATGCTTGTTTGGAAGCTCCTTGGGAGGCTTAGATCACATGGATATATCTCTGTCCTCCCCAGCAGAGGGGAACGATGGATACCATTCAAACCGCTTTCCTGGGGTCCAGCCCTCAGGAATGGAAAGGAGAGGCTGACCAGAGCGAGGCATTTGTATCAGAAATGGGTTTGGAAACCCAGATGCTCTGTTGGAAGGCTCTCAAAGTAGGCTGGCTGTGTGGGGGGACTCTGTCCAGATCGGGGACACTGAAATAGTTGATTGCAAACGAATCCAGAGCAAACTAGCTTAAGCAAAAAAACAAAAACAAACAAAAGGAGGTGTAGGTTTTGTTGGCTGCATTTACTGGAAAGTTCAGGAGTAATTTTAGCTTCAGGTACTGTTTGATTCAGAGGCTCAGTGGGTGTCATCAGGACTCACCTGTCCTGACTTGTGTGGTTTTGGAATCCTTCTCAGGTTCTGTGTGTTGATGACTAGAATTACTTCCTCCCTATTTGGATCAGGGGGTATCTCTTACCAGTGGCTGTGGCATGTTTTCTGGAAGGCATCTGATAGGACCAGCTGGTGTCACATACCCATCTCTCTAAGCCTGTACCTCTGCCTAGAGGAATGTGGTGATTAGTCAGGCTGGGGCCCCATGCTGTGCGTCTCAAAGCTGGGGATAGAGCCCTCCTGAGTCACGTGGTCTGAGCATAGGTGAGGCGTTGCTCCCCGGAGGAGAAGCAGGTACTGTTTTGGGGGGGTGGAGTGTGGCTGACGGACAGCGCAATTAGGACACAGACACTGTGCCCTGACTGTGGGGGGAGGGGGAGCCCATGGGCAGGCGGGGATCACCTACATGGGACCCTGGCCCCTGCTGGCTCCGCCCCTCCCTGCAGTGGGGAGAAGTACAGAGGGCAGCAAGCAGGCTTTGCTCCCAGACTAAACAGAGAGGAGTCAGCAAGAATGGACCTTGAAATAGCAACGGAAATGAACTTAATTAGACCTAAGTAAGCCATTTGTCTCCGGGAAGTGACATTCAGTTTTCCCTGAAAGTCCCCAGATTAAGTGGCTTTGCAAAATGCCAAGGTGGAGAATGGATTTTTCAGGGCGGGGAGAAAAACACAGTGAGTCAATTCAATTATGGAAATTTGTGTTGAGCGCCACCTAAGTGCCAGGCCCTGTGCTAGAGGCTGTGGGGGACCCAGGGTGGGGAGTGAGATGAGGCGCTGGGGGCGAGCCTACTGGGTTGGGGGAGGGAGAGGGCCTTATCCAGACAGAGCAGTAAGGGTGGGCTTCCTGGAGGAAGTGATCGCATTGAGCCTAGAAAAACGCGTCAGGTTTCCTGGGGCAGCCGGTCCCTGGGTCTCAGACAGTTCAACAGTAGCTGGCACAGCGGAGCCTGGAGGCCTCCCTTGTGCCACACATGCCTCCCGATGTTGCAGGTGGGCCCACTTTTGAATCTGTGTGTGTGTGTTTCTGTATGTGCACATGCCTTTATTTACATGTGGAAATAAGCCCAGGCGTGTATCTGTATCAACATGCATGTCCGTGTAAACATGTGTTTGTATGTGTACAGCCCGGCGCACATGGCTGTCTGGGCGTCCAGGCACCTGGGTCTCGACACACGTGGCTGTGGCTGTGCACACGCACCTGCACACATCTCTGTGGGCCACGTGTCCGCGTGTGCGTATGTCTCCAGACCTGTGGCCACGGGTGTGTGTGGACACCTGAGTCCATGGACGTCTGCAGCTGTGTATGCCTGCGCACACTTGTGTCTTTTGCACCCCGGGGCCTCCCAGGGCTCATCCGACTGCAGGAGCTCATCATGGCCCCGTCGAGGTACAACATTCGCCTGAAGATCCGCCAGCTCCCCCTCGACTCTGATGACTCGCGCCCCCTGCTCAAGGAGATGAAGCGGGGTCGTGAATTCCGCATTATCTTCGACTGCAGCCACACCATGGCCGCCCAGATCCTCAAGCAGGTGCGTGAGTGCCGGCCAGCGGGAGGGACGGAAGGCATGGTCGTGACGCCGGCCAGAGCTCGGCTAGACCCCGCGATAAGAAGTGGCCTCAGTGAGCCTGTCTGAGCCGCAGCAAAATGGACGCAGCGTGGTCTTTAAGCTCGGGATTGGTGTGAGGATGGAACGAGACCAGGGTTGAGCCGACCGAGACTGGTACCTGGAAGGTGCTGTGTGAATGCTCCCTTTCATGCCATCCCTGCTGGTGGGGGTCAGGGGCTGCCTAGTGGGGCTTGAAGGCACACAGGACAAAACATTTCAGAGAGCACAGAGAGGCCTCGGGGTGGCCTCCCTTAGGAGGGCCTCCCCGCCTCTTCGGTGATGAATTCCCCCTAGCCTGCCGCACTTGGTATTACTCCCCTATTACTAGGAGGTTTATTGAAGTTCCCCGCACCATCTGCTCGACTGTGCGGTGGCCGTGGGGGAGGAAAACAGCTCTCGGTGCCGGATGGACCTCTGTTCCTTCCCAGACGCAGCCCCGTGTGGCATGTTGGGGACAAGAGCAGTCTCTGCCGGCTACCTGAGAAATAAACAAAATCGCCTAGAGCCCCCTTCGAGGCTGCTGCCGCCGAAACCCCAAATGCTCACATTTGAGCCAGTGCTCTGTGTAAAAGGCAGCTGTATGGTCACAGAAAGTGTCCCTGGTGATTGAAGGAGGCATTGCCTAGAGCTCTATATTCATGATCCTGCTAGAGGCAGGCGGTGGGGAGGAGACACAGAGTGGAGGGAGATGGGTGCTGGGCTGGGGGGTAGGGGCGTTTTCAAGTCATGGAGGGGTGGCAGCCTCTTGGCAGCCTGTGTCTTCCCCGAGGCTCCTTCACACAGCCGTTAGATAGCTCATTTGGGGGTTTGAATCTTGCTTCTGCCCTTGGGTGTTGTGCTCCCAAGAGCAAGGGGCCCCAGGGTCATCTCCTCCTCTGTACGTGGAGCCAATGGTCCATACCTCAGCTGGTGACGGAGGATTCTGTTGAGACGAGGAAAGGAAAGAGTCTAGCCCAGGGTCCAGTGCTCAGTCGGCACCGGGTGTGGGGCATCTTTAAAGTCACAGTGGAGGAGACCCACGTTCCCCAGAAGTCCCTTAACCCTTTTCTCGGGACGCCTGCCACCACCCCCCACCCCGCTTCCAGCATGGAGTAATAGAGACAGTCACGACTCAGGTTCGCTGAGGAGTCACTGTGGGCTGGGTGCATGTACCCCCTCGCCACCACCCTGGGAGGTGGCAAGGATTATCATGCCCAGGTTACAGGTGAGGAAACTGAGGCTCAGGGGGAAAGGAATGGACCCAAGGTCAGCCAGCCAGAAAGTCGAAATTTACTCCCAACGTCTGCCTAACTTGAAACATCCAGAATTAAAATTGGAGAGTTTGCGCCCTGCTATACACTGCCCTCCCCAAAGGTAAATACATCCATTGACTGAGGCCTCGCCCCGAGCCTCAAACCTGCTGATGCGGGCTGCGAATCTCCAAGAGCGAATGAGTGGCATTTGCCAAGTGGACTTGAGCCCGTGACAGCATTTTCCTCCAGAGCACTTACTGGGCCCAGAATATCTTTGCAGAAAATGCATTATGCTCATTAGTATTATAGATTCTAGATTTCTAATAAAATACATAAACGTACGTAACGTGGGCTTCATGATGGTGTGTAGTAGTGATTCCATGGTGCTTTTGTGGTCAGCCAGACTGGGGAAGCCTGGCCGTCTCAGCCCCGCTGGGAGGCTCAGCCTTAACCACAGCCTCTCCTCCTTGGGCCTGGCTGGAGGGTGCTGGGGGCTGGGCTTCACACACCTCTCCCTGGAGCCAGGCAGGTGAGCTCAGCCAGGTGGAGTCAGGGCCCTTGCAGCGGCGGTCTGGGGCTGATTCCTGCAGTGTTTCTCTAAGTGTGGCAGGCCCAGAGATGCTTCCTGAAAAGCCAGGACGATGGGGCCTGGCCCAGCCCTGCAGAATTTGGAACCTTCACAGAGTACGGCTCAAGGTTCTGCATTGTGTAACCTGTGCCAAGTGACTTTGCTGCACGCTCCTGTGCGAAGCCCACTGCTGGCTACCAGCCGGGCACTGTCACTTGAGGGGGGTGTGGTCTCAGAATAGCCCCCTGCAAGTAGCCAGACTCCCCTAATGCCACCTGCTCCCTGCCAGTCTTTGCAGCCCTCCCCGCTGGGGTGCAAGTGGGGAGGGGGCTTCTCGGATACTCCCTACCGGCTGCTAATCTGCTGCTCTCCCGCAGGCCATGGCCATGGGCATGATGACGGAGTACTACCACTTTATCTTCACCACTCTGGTAACGTACCTCTGGGTCGTGGCACGGGTTGGGGTGGGACCCCCTCAGAGCAACGTCAAGCCGGTGGGGACAGCAGGTGCAACTAGAGGAGATTCAGGCTGGCCTTGCCTCCTAAGGCTCTCGGTGTGGCCCCAGTCAGGGACACAGGGACATCTTTGCGGCCCGCCCACTTTGAGAAGTGACATTGTGTTTTGATTAAGGGCACTGAATCTCAACCTGCCCGTGCAAGCACAAGCCCCTCTGATTACTAGCCACATCCCTGCCTCTGTTTCTTCATCTGCGAAATGGGCACAATAATGGCTTCCACCTCCATAGATGGTTGGGAGGACCGAATGTGCTAATGAAGTAAAATGCTGAGAGCACTGCCTGGCTCATGTGAAGAGCTGTCGCAGAATTAGCTGTTCTTATTCTGATGGCCTTGGCCTCTCAGCCCACGCGCTTCCCCTCGAGCATCTCAGGCCTCACACAACAACAGGCATTGCTACTCTGGGTTTCTGCACATCCCTGCTGAAGTCTGCCCACTCGCTGTCAGCCGGCCCAGCCCACCTGCAGGCTCCAGATGGGTCCTGTCCAAACTCTGAGAACATTTAGGGCCATTTAAACCCATTAGGATAATTAGTTGTGGCCTGAAATCAGCAGAATGAAGGGATCCCTATGCCAAAGGGCCACCAGCCCCCAGCCACCCTGCCTTGGAGCCAGACACCCATGCACCGCCCCTGCGACCCCGGGTGGACCGTTCCACCCAGCCCCGTTCTGGGGCTGGCGACAGCACCGCTAAGCGTCCTGTGCCGAAAAAAGCTTCCGCCATCTGCATCAGCGGTCGGCACCTCTGCGTCTGGCTCCTGCGGCAGCTTGTGCTCTCACAGGCCTGGACAGGTGGCCATGGGGCACAGTGTAAGGCGACACCAGGTATGGAGGGGCTGGTGGAAGGTGGGAGACTTGAGGCAAGAAAGCAGATGCTTAAATCGTTCTTGAAGGATCAGTAAGAGTTCACCGAGGACAAAGAGGAAGGGGATTCCACGCGGAGAGAACAGCATAAGCAAAAGGCAGGAGGCATGTTAGCGGCTCATGGGATTGCGGGGGTTGGCTCGCTCTGGCTGATTCCTAGACCCCATTGTGTTCATCTCTTCGCACATCCACATTCAGTGACAGCACGTGGGTAGCTTAAAGTCGGCCATGGTCGAAGGAATATTCGTACCATGGAAGGTAGCAAATACCACACACGAGGGTTTTTAGCCTCCCCTCCCCCAGGAGCTGGCTGTTAAGCATTTACCAGCACACCATTTCTTATTTCCCTCCCTGCTGCATACCCGCATACCCTGTGCCCGGGCAGAGCTCCGGGGCCGCCCTGCACGTGCTCTTCATCCAGAGCTCAGACCTGAGGACCTGCCAGGAGTCACGTTGGGAGAATGGGATGCTGAGAGCTGGTGACTGAGATCAGGCACCTTCTCCCCCCAAGTCCCTCCTGGATTTCTGCTCACCCACACTGACTTTCCCGTGCCTTGCTATATCCTGGGAAGTTATTATAGGCTGGAGGATGAGGCTACCAGATCTCCTGTGGTCCACCTCTGTCTGGAGCTGGAAAGAAGGCAGAGGAGAAAGGCTGGGAAGGTACGGTGGCGCACATCCCAGGGCCCCAAGGCCCTGTCCCTGTCCATCCCTTCCTGGGCTCCTAGGGTGAGGAGACCAACTTCTGGGGCCTTAGCCCTCTGGCCTGGCTCGACCTTTCAGGCAACACTCTGGAGAAGGCATCTCCCTAGTGACCCCAGTTTCTTTACATGAATGCCATTGCCCTCCTGGGGTCAAGGTTGGAGGTCTCGGAGGGAGGCTCAGGGCAGCGTCCTAGTGCCCTGGGGCTTCCTCTAGCCCCGGACAGCGTCCACTTCTCTTACTTGTTCATTTCCTTAATTCAGGCATTCAGTTACTCCCTTCTCCGGAGGACACAGATGCTCTCAAAGCTGCATGTACTGAGCGAGGCACTTGGGTGGGAGGCCGCGTGCAGAGTAGATCCAACCCAAAGCCCACCAGCTGGTAGGCTCCCTTCATGCACGTAAGGATCAAGCACCGTGGCCCATTCACCTGCGCATCTCTGGTGCCCAGATAGCGCCTGGCGGGCAGCAGGTGCTCCTTAATGCCTGAAGAATGAATAACTACAATACAGACACTGAAGTTTTCAAGACCCTAGTCATAGCAACAGGGAACACCGTGGACTCGGGGGCCAGCCTGCCCGCATTAGAGTCGAGATTCTTCCACTTCCTGGGGCAAGTTACTTCACCTCTCTGGCCCTCATTTTCCCATCCACAAAATGCGTGCAGCAACCGCACCACCACATAGCATTGTCACATGGAGTGTGAAGTATGTTGAGTGCCTGATGTTAATCTGTGAAATTGGTTCAAAATTCAGAACAACTGTCCAAAGGAGGTATAGTCTCCCTATTTTACAGGAAAGTAGAAACCAAGGCCCAGAGAGGCCACTCACACAAAAGGGAGCCCAGGGAGAATCTTTAGCTGCTGGGGGCTATCCAGCTCCAAAGGTCCCTGCGGGGGCCTGTCACACTGGCCTCCTCTGGCCACACACGGCGGCGATGGTCCAGGCACAGTGGCTGACAGTAACGAGGGGAAATGAGCCTCCACAAATCCCAGCCTTGCACACACCTCACGGGTTCCAAAGCCCTTTCTCCACATCGCTGGTTTTCCTCTTTACAGGGCAGAGTTTTCACTCCCTGTTGATTGATGGGCAAACCTGGGACCAGAGAGGTTGAGTGACTTGCCCAGAGCCTCACGGTGGATCAGTGGTAGCGGCCATGGCTCCTGACTTCTGCTCTTGTGCGGGGCCGCTCCAGCCTGCCGCCCAGCCTCCCCGGGCCTCTCTGAGGGTCAGGGAGGCTGGACCTTTCCAGGGAGTCACTGGCGTACAAAGAGTTCTGCAATTTGCAGTCAAGTATGTGTGTGTGCGTATCAGGGGTTCCACCAGCGTGTCCCCCGACTGCCCCCAGCCGCCCGCCTGCCAGAGCGTCAGCTGTGTCCCTTGGGTCCTCCGCCCCAGCCCATGTCCTGCTGCAGCTCCGGCCCCGTTGGCTTCAGAATCTACCTCGTGATTCTGCCTCTCTGTGCCCATTGGTCAGGCAAGGCTGCAACTGGGGAGGGCAGTGGCATCTGGCATTTATCTCCTTCCCTTTAGGAAGCCCACGTCACCAATGCTTCGCCCCTAAAAATTTCTCCAAACTTGCTTCTTTCATGCCGAAGACATTTTAATTACCCCAGCGGCCATTATCTGTCCCAGCCAGCTCTGAGCCATTCCCAGATAACCCCGCGTTAATCAGCCCCGGCTGAGCCCCTGCTACATGTCATGTGTAGGTAAAAGCCTGGAGGTGAAAAAAGAATTATAATAAATTAATAGATAAGCAATCACAATTAATGCCACTTCCCGGCAATAACAGTTATATCATGGGAAAGATATTTTCATCTGTCATTCCTTAAGGCAATGTTTTCCGAGCTCCAGCTTCTACCCAGCCAGACCCATGGGGTGCTAATGAATTAGTCTATTATGTTATGCTGAATGTTTCTAAAAGGTCCCTCGTCGATACTGAATTCAGTGTGTCAACATTTGGCATCGAGAATAGCAACTTTTTGCCAAGCGGCAAGGTTGCATGCAGTTCACCGTGTACGCACTCAGGGTCTCGGTCCGGGGCAGCTTGGACAGAAACTCGGGGCTGGACAGAGAGGCCTCTTCAGCAGCTCTCCATCGTCCCTGTCCCTGTCACAGGAGCGGGGACACTGGCTGCCACGAGTCCTACAACACTTTGTACCCCGGGCTCAGGGTGGCAGGGAGGGAGGTGCCCCCGGCAGTGGCACCCCATCTCACTCCCCCCCAGGCTCAGAGTGTCAGCAGACCACTTGGACGGCCGGATGCCACCAGCATCTGGGCCCCCGCCCTTCCCACTGAGTCATGGGGGCCCGAGGCAGCCTGGTCTTTTGGCATCCTTCAGGCCTTAGATATTAGGCCAGCACTGTTTGGGAGAGGAGGCTGCGCCTTGCCCCCACCAACCTATGCAGGGGCGGCGGGAGGAGGGCGCCCCCTGGGGGCCGACCTCGGCTGCTCACCTGTGGCCCTAGCAACTCAGCTCTGGCTCCAAACTCCTGTTCTCCACTCTGCAAAACAAAATTGTTCCATCTCCCCTTAGTTGCCATCTTCAAAGGCGATCTGGGGAAGATCTCTTGAGACTAAAGCAGTCTCCTTAAGGGTCTGTCCCTCCTCCTCAGGTGACTTGCCAAACCGCTCCTAACCTCGGGCTTCATTGAGAGCTTCCCTTGAGCAGAGGATGTGAAACCCTAGTCTTCCATCCCAGGCTCTTCCCAGCGCTGTTTAGGTATCCCAGAGAGCAACTCAGCTGGCTGGCCCTTCTTTCCACTTCGGGTGACAGGCGCATGCAAGACACAGACATAAACACCAATAGCTGTTATCCAAGGGGCCAAAGCCAAGAGGTCCCAGGGTAAGAGCAGAAGCACCCCTGACCCACTCTGTTGCGCATGTGTACAGGAGCAGTCAGGGGAGGCTTCCTGGAAGAGGTGTCATGAGTAGACTCTCAGAGAATAGCCCACCCAAGAGGGTTAAGAAGAGAGACATCCCATCCGGAGAATAAGAGCAGGCACAAATGGCGGCACAGGGATGGGAAGCTGCGTGATGGGGGCCAGTGAGGAAGGGAAGAAGGGAGCGAAAGTGGTTTGGTCCCTGAAACAAACACTGGAGGGGGTGGGAAGAAAAACGAGGCTGGCAGGGTGGAGAGCTTTGTAAACTACACTAAGGAATTTGCACTTGCTTCTGAGAAGGCAGTAAGGGTCCATAAACATGGAAGTGAGGGGGGTGTGTTGATCCTTCAGAAAGACCCCTCTGCGTGCTGTGTGGACTGAGAGCTGGTCGCAGGACAGAGGGAGGGCCCAGGAGGACCCCACTGCTCCCCGGCCATGAAACCTAACCTCTCTGTGACTCAGTTCCTTCCTCTGAAATGGGGTGGTAGCAACACCATCCTGGTGTAAGGTGGAGATGCGAGCCGTCGTAAGAAAGGTGCTCATGGCTATTAGCTCATTGTGATCGGCTTTCCATTGCCAAGACGGGTAAGTCAAGGACAGGACTCCAGTCTGTGCCTCGCCTCCCAACAACGAGGAATGTCCCTGGAGCTGCACCCTGTGGCTGTCACACCCAGCTACCAGAGAAGGCAGAATGGAAATATTTGTCAAATATTTACATGACGTCTGCCGAGCGCCTCCGGACATGTTTCTGAGCTCATGCATTAACCCATTTCTTCCTCGTCCAACCCCACCTGCTGGGTCCTGTTATCACCTCCCACGTTGGGGAGATGAGGCTACCGAGGAAAGGAGAGTAGATGCAGCTAGAACCCGGATGGCCCGGCCTCGCCGGCTGTGCTCCTGACCGCTGCCCGGGGGCCTCCGTGTGCTGTGCTCAGGAAGGAGCTGTGGGGAGAGAGGCCTCCTTCTGGGCGTGCCCTCCCGCTCCCCTCTGCTCCTCTCTGATTCCTCACGTGTCCCCAGCTAAGCCCCGTCAGGAGTAATGACTTAGATGAGGGGCTTCTAGAAACACAGAATCATTCTTCCCCCCAAAAAGCTCCAGAATCCATTTGGATGCATATTATGTGCTTGGCAACCACTGGGGACAGCAAAGCACAGGGGTTTTGAATAAGACAGACAATAGTGCACAACCAGCTCTCACGGGGGCAGGGCGTAGACCCTGGATTTGTAGTGCTTCTGATTTCCGTGGTGTAAATACTCCCACTATGGCCAGTATCAGGCCACCAGTGTGATGTCACTGGTCACACAGAGAGGCAGGAGGGAGTGCCAGCAGTTCTCCGGCCCGTGTGAGCCAGCTCCTGCACACCACTGGGGATGTGGGTGCAAATTCTGCTTCCTCATCTGTAAAAGGAGAATACTGTGGCAGCTACTTCACAGGGGGTTATTGAGATGGGTCGGTGTCTTCTACATGCAGGGCTGAGCTTGGTGCCCACTGTCCGCTGCCCACTGAGACGGGAACAGGCACCCTCTGGCTGGCTCATTGAGACCCCCTCGTCTGCTGAAGAGGGTGGGCTTCATGCTCCTACCTGATCCCTTCCCCATCCCAAGTCCTGGCCTAGAATCAGCACCCTGTTTGTTTGGGCAAGGCTAGGACTGACTTTTCTTGCTCAGGTTCAAGTCTGCTCCACACCTCCCCCCTACTCCCTACTCCCTAAGCCTTCAAAGAAGAAAACAACAGAGTGCATTCCAGAAGAATGCAGCAGGACTTTGCAGCAGGAGCAGGAGGCATTGAGCGTCAATCAAGGGCATCTGAGGGACGGGAGGAAGCCAGTGCCATGTGGGTGAGCTTGGGCTCTGTTCCTCATGTCACCACTGAGTTAACCGAAGCGTGGACGAGGACGGGCTGAGTGTGATTCCCAAAGGCTCTGGCCATGCGGGGGACAGTACAGCCCAAGGGGCGCACTGCCACCCCCCAGCACAGGATGGAGCATCTGAGTCGAGGGACCCGGGAAGGAGGATGGACCAGGGGCCGGGACAGAAGGCACCTTAATGAAGGCAGAGCATGGAAAAGAATAGGCAGTTTTCCAGGACAACTTTGGGACTCAGTTTCCCCACTAGTAGGAAGGGGCCAGTCTAGAGGATCATAGTATGTTACATTTTCAAAAAGTAAAAAAATGACACATGGAAATATTGGATAAACATATATCAAAGGTGGATTCCGCTCATTAGCAAGGAAACCAGTAGGATGGCAATGCTGGCTCTAAGAGCTTTTGAGTTTTTATTTGGAGAGAGAAACACAGATTAAGACTGCTCTGTTAGTTACCCAGTGGATTAATGTCCTACAGGGCACTAAACCACAACATCGGGGCTTCTCTCTCCAATTGGCAAAAATCCCCGAGTTAACCTGGAGTCTGGGCTTTTAACCAGTAGCTGAGAGGGGGGTGAGGCCCAGGGGCATCCTTCCAGAGAATCTCACAATCCAGGGTAGGCCAGGTAAGTGATGCTTCCATCTGACATTGAAAGGAGATGTGCTCTCCTTCTGTCTCATTTCCAAGCTTGGGGAGTGTTGCTTGAGAGGACAGAGCTCTGCTCCTCCAGCTACCACCTGCCACCTCTTGGCCACTGCCACATCTTCTTAGTGCCTGGCTTTTCCCTCTGCATCCCCATTCCCCCCGCCACCCCCTCTCTGCCTCCTTGCCTCACCGCGGAGCTGGAGCTGCAGGGAGGCGCTGGAGCTGGGCCACCCCATGCATTGAGGCCTGTCTTCCTGGCCCTTAGTCCAGGGCCTACCCATTGCACCAGACCAAACGTGGCCTGGCGTAGACAGATGGGCTGACTGCCAGTCAGCCGCTCCTAGGAGGCAGGGCTGGCTTGTGACAGAAGCCAGCGGTATTCCTTGAGTCCCAAGCAGAAAGACTCTTTTTTTATTATTGGATTATAACTGACCTACAATATTATGTTCATTTCAGGTGTACAAGATACCAATTCAATATTTTTATACGTTACAAAATGATCCCCACAATAGGTTGGGTTACCATCTGTCACCATACAAAGTCATGACCGTATAACTGACTGCATTCTCTATGCTGTACAGTACCTCCCTGTGACTGATTTATTTTATGGCTGGAAGTTTGTACCTCTTAATCCCCTTGACCTATTTTTCCCATGCCCCCACCCCTCTCCCCTCTGGCATCCACCAGTTTGTTCTCTGTATCTGCTAGTTTCTTTTGTTTTTATTTTTTAGATTCCACATACAAGTGACATCTTATGGTATTTGTCTTTCTCTGACTTACTTCACTCAGCGTAATGCCCTCTCGGTCCTGACGTGTTGCTACAAATGGCAGGATTTTGTCTTCTTTTACCTGCTGGGTTACGTTTCTCTGTGTGCACATACCACGTCTTCTTTATCCATTCATCTATCGATGGACACATAGGTTGCTTCTGCATCGTGGCCATTATAAATAACGATGGAGTGCACGGACAAGTGCTTATATATTTTCACGTTAGATTTTTTGTTTTCTTCAGATAAATGCCCAGAATTGGGACCACTGGATCATAGGGTAGTTCTATGTCTAATTTTTGAGGAGAACTCCATACTGGTTTCCACAGTGGCCTCACCTCATTCCCACCAACAGTCCACGAGGGTTCCTTTCTCTCCATGTCCTCACCAACATTTATGTTTCTTACCTTTTTGATTCTAGCCATTCTGACAGGTGTCAGGTGAGGGCTCGTGGTGGTTTTAATTGGCATTTCCCTGATGACGACTGATGCTGAACAAATTTTCACATGTCTGTTGGCCATCTGCACGTCTTCTTTAGAAAAGTGTGTCTTCAGGGTCACTGCCCATTTTTTCACCTGGTTTTGGCTTTCAGTGGTGGTGGTGTTGTTACTGTGTTATAGGAGTTCTTGATATATCTTGGGTGTCAACTCCTTATCGGATCTATCGTCGGCGAGTACTATCGTCGGCAAGTACCACTGAGCCTTTTCATTTTGTTGATGGTTTCCTTCACTGTGCAAAAGCTAGAAAGGACTATTTTAAACTAGTCTTTTGGGGGCAGATAAAATAATTCCCTTGGGCTTCCCTCTGGGTAACTTGGAGATGCCCAGACCCAGTGCTCTTTGTCCTCCCAAAGTGGGCTCCCCCATCATTGGGAATGACTGTTATGACCTTTATCAAGCTCCTTTGATGTTCTGGGCTGGGCCTTTATGTGACTTTCTGCACTGCGTCCTATAAAAGAGCCACAGTCCCCATTCCGTAGATGAAGAAACTGGCCGCGCCACTGGCCAGAGGTCCAGCAGTGCATACGGGAGGGCGGCCAGCAGGCAGAGGGTGTCCCCGGCAGCCCCACATCAGTGCCCCTGCAGAGCAGGGTTTTGCTGGGAGATGCAGCCTTGGGCTCTGAGTGTGGGATGGGGTGGGGGGCGGGAAGCGGGCGGATGGATGGGGCTTGCAGCAGCCACGCCTTTATGTACTTGAACCTCTCTCTCTGTCAAGGATCTCTATGCGTTAGACCTGGAGCCCTACCGCTACTCGGGGGTGAACCTGACTGGGTTCCGGATCCTCAACGTGGACAACCCGCACGTCTCGGCCATCGTGGAGAAATGGTCCATGGAGAGGCTGCAGGCGGCTCCCCGGGCAGAGTCCGGCCTGTTGGACGGAGTGATGATGGTACCCAGCCAGGCGGGTCAGATCCGGGGTCTCCCCTTCCTCTGTCCCTCTCTCTCCCCCTTCCCTCTTCTCTCCTCTCTTCCTTCCTTCCATCCTTCTGCCCTTCCCTCCTTCCTCCCTATCTCTTCCTCCCTCCTACCCCTTCCTTTCCTAAGACCTTAGACGAGGCTCCGGGAACACAAGGGAATCAGACACAGCCCCACATCAAGGGTGGCAGTGGAGGCTTATAAATGGATTGTTTCAGAGCACGGGGATAAGACTGTGGCCAGCTGAAGGCTGGGGGGCAGGAAAGGAAAGGTGCAGGCAGGGCCTAGGGGAGCAGGGATGGGGTGAGAGGTCCTGGAAAGAGAAGTTCTGAGCCACAGAGGGTGGAGGTGGGGGTCTGCAGAACAGCAGGGACCCCCAAGCCTGGCCTTCCCTGGGGGCATGGACGGGTCACTCTGGGACTTTCCCTCACCGGGACCCCATGTATCTGGCAATGGAGGGGAAAAGGGACAGAGCAGGTGGGGCCGAGGACTCTCGGGGCTTGGGATCTGCTCTCAGGCAGGCCCTGGGCCCTCCCCTGCAGACTGACGCGGCCTTACTGTACGACGCTGTCCACATCGTATCCGTGTGCTACCAGCGGGCACCCCAGATGACTGTGAACTCCCTGCAGTGCCATCGGCACAAGGCCTGGCGCTTTGGTGGCCGCTTCATGAACTTCATCAAGGAGGTGAGTGCTCCTCTGCCCCCCCCACTGGGGCCACCAGAGCAAAGGCCCAGGGGTGGGAGTCAGGTGGAATCCATTTCCAGTCCACACAAACCTGGCCCCAGTGCTTCTCATCGCTGAGCCTCAGTTTTCTTGGGGGGAAATGAGCTTGACGGGATCATTCTTACAAGGGGATCGAGAGGCATAGGCCCTGACATGTAGGAGGTTCTCAGTGGGCACTCAGCACCGTCAGCACGACGTGCATGGGCTTTCTTTTTTTTTTTTTTTTTTATTAAATATTTTTATTTATTTCTAGGAGAGAGAGAAAGAGAGACAGCGTGAGCAGGGGAGGGTCAGAGAGAGAGGGAGACACAGACTCTGAAGCAGGCTCCAGGCTCTGAGCTGGCAGTCAGCACAGAGCCCGACGCGGGGCTCGAACCCACGAACCGCGAGATCATGACCTAAGTGAAAGTTGGACGCTTAACCGACTAAGCCACCCAGGCGCCCCCGTGCATGGGCTTTCTGATGCAATAGATGAAGGTCTCTGCCTCTGGCTGTGTGACCTTGGGCAAGCTAGAGAACCTTGCTGAGCCTTGATTGCCTCATCTTCAGAATGGGGTACAAAGCGGGCCCCATCACAGGGATGCTGTGAAACAGAGATGAGACCCTGGCCAGAAAGGACTCAGTGCAGTGCCAGGGCAGAGGAGGCTGGTAGATCAGAACCAGCCCTCCCACACCCTCTGGATGTCACAGGCCCCCTGGGACTAGGCTCTCCTGGCATCACAGCGACTGTGAAGAAGTCCCATCCGTGGGGCTGATTCAAAGGAACCAGAGAGCTGAGATCTGTCCTGCTGTTCAGAGGACCGTTGAAACCCTCGGTGCCAACTGATAATTTTGAACAACGCTCCGTCACCGTTGCCCTTGTAAGCTGGGGATGGTAGTTTCCCGTTCCCGTTTTACAGATGAGGAAGCTAAGGCCGGAGCCAAGCATCCTGTCTGCATCACGATTAGCTGTGTGCCTTCGGGTGAGAGGAGTAATGTTCTGATTCTCAGTTTCCTGGACTGTAAAATGGGCATTGGGAGCTTACCTCGGTGTTGTAGAGAAGACCGTGTGAGACTGGACAGAAGCATCTAGCCTGGGATGGGGACAGAGTCAAATCCCAGTAATTGGTAGATGAAGACCTCTCAGGGATGAGATCTGGGCAGGGTTATCCTGGGTCAGAGGGAGTCCCCACGTCTAGGCAGCATGGAGTGCGATGGAAGGAGGGTTGTATAGCTGTATAGACGATCTCCTCATAGCAATCACAGCGGACCCGGAATGAGGCAGGCTGCCTTGAGCGCTCATTCATTTATGCAGCAGCTGGTGGTTGTGGGCACGCTGGGTGCCAGGCGCTGAGCCCTGCACTGGGACCCAGCAGGGCTGAGACAGACGCGCCCCTGCATTCACAGAGCTCCCAGCCCAGGGAAGGGGCAGACACGAAGAAAGTTCTCACGTTCAGGAATGTGATCCCATGTGCGAAGGCAGGCAGGCCCAGGAGGGCCGGTAACAAACCCACCACCTTATACTTACACTCAGCGGACAGTTAGCTTTCCCCCAAGTTCCTCGGTCACCGTCACCGCTTGGGAGCAGCGCTAAAAGGAATGGGAACGGGGGACATGGGCGGTAGTGTGACGCACGTGCCTGTGGAGCTCATCTTTGCCTCTCCCAGCTCTGTGGCTTCACACGTGGTCCTAAATGTCCCCAAGGTCCGTTTCCTCCCTGGGCAAATGTCACCTCACCATCATGGGGAGGGAGGCATGAAGTCCTTGGGACCGGCTCCCCCACACCTCGAAGGGGCTCATCCAGCATCAGATATTTTGATACCAGAAGACCACGAGGGTCCCTTCTTATCCAGCCCCTCAAAATTGCTGAGGAAGTCTGATTGTCCAGTGTCCTGAGCAGGCCTGTGTGGCCTGGGCCATCACCGATGGCTTGTTCTTGAGGGACTCTGAGACCTGACCCCCAGCCGCCTGAGCCTCTTTCCTCAGCAGGGCCTCCAGCGGGACAGTCAGAGGCCAGCACGAGGGGGTCGATGACCCGAGCCGCAACCCTGGGACCCTTATGAGCCGGACATAAGTGGCTCTGAAGCTTAACCACTGTTGAGCTGTGTGACCTTAGATAAGCTACTGAACGTCTCTGTGCCTCGAGTCTGCCTCTGTGTGCTGGAGATTTCCCTGGGGTTGATGCGGGTGAGGGGAGAGATGGCTGTGCATGAAAGACTCGGCACAGAACAGATGCTGAACACATCATCTGTGGTTACTGTGATTTCTGTCCTCGCAACTGCAGCCGCTACAGCTTCTCTGATGGGTTCCCCGATCACGAGGATCTCTGGGCCACATAGCTTCGGGGACCCCCACCCCCTTTACCTGCACCTGTTGGAATTTTAGGGCTCAGTTACAAAGCCCTAAAGGAAGCAGATTCGTCACTGCCCACACCATAGAAAGGGACCGCCTTGTCCCTTTCTGGGGAATGACTGGGAATGACTGGCCCACACTGGTGAGCCTCCTGTTTCCTGGCTGCTGGCCCAGCGAGCGGCCCTCGCCACCCATACTCCTTTACAGAGCCCTTCCACAAACACGTTCGTGGCACCTGTGTTTGAGGGTGCTGGAGACGGCCGCCCTGAGCAGCCGCGTGGCTTCCACACAGTGCCACAGCTGCCCGTGACCAGGCCCCAGGTGCACACGGTCCTCCCTCAGACCATTTCCAGGTTGCCCGTCTCCCCCATCTGACTGCGTGACAGCAAATCATTTTAAAGACTTGGCATTTTCGAGAGGAGCTGGAAAATACCAGGCCGGAGTTCAGCGTGTGTGAAGCATCTTTCATTTAGCGAGTGGCTGGAAGGGGCAGGCAGGCCGGGAAATGTCACGGGGAGGAGCTGTGAGCGGCATCTTGCCCTGGCCCTGCCCACCCGCCCACCCGCCCACAGACGGGGCCATGGCCCTGCTGGCATTTAATTCCGCCAGAGCTGACAAGGAGGAAGGCTTCCTTCTGAGTGCAAGTTTGAAGGCACCT
The DNA here is from genome assembly GCA_017311185.1 of Proteles cristata cristata. NCBI lineage: Eukaryota > Metazoa > Chordata > Mammalia > Carnivora > Hyaenidae > Proteles > Proteles cristata. The sequence goes on along the minus strand of JAESUZ010003902.1, from coordinate 1,399,988 downwards.
GCTGTGATTTCCCCTGGGGGCCAGGAGATAGCCTGAGGGTGCAGAGGAGGGGGAGGCAGCCAGAGGGGAGCTGAGCTTCCCTGTGAAGTTAGAAACCAAACTGTGGGCTTCATCTCATCTGATCTGTCAGTCTCTGTCCCCAGCCCCCATCCCAGCCGCCCATCCAGGCTCTGTAAGCCTCCCCCACTGAACTTGGGCACAGTGACCCCAAGCTCGTCATCTCTGTTCCCGTGGACCCAGATTCTGCCCTGCACCACCATAATGTGTGACTCTCTATAGCTCAGCCCCAATTTGAGCCTCTGTGTCTCTGATCCTAAAATGGAGGCGACAGTGACACCCACATGCAGGATTGTGATGAGACAAAGCACATTCAGGGAAGATGAGCCCTCTGTGACCTCGGGCCCTGGCCCACACCACTAGCCCTCCTCCCAGCCAAGCGCCAACCCTAATCCAAGGGAAAAATAATCGTGTATACCGCTTAGTTGGGATCGTAGATACCAAGGTGCGAAGCAACTTCTATATCTTTTTTAACACCTGTGAAATTGGTCATTGTCCCCTTGCCAAAGCTCAGAGAGGTTGGATCACTTGTGCAAAGCCCACATTCTGTCCAACTTATTTTAGAGCTTCTCGGACCCCTTCCAGGCCCTGCCCCTCTGCCTGGGTCAGTCTATCCCCTTGCTCATCTGCACACTTACCTTGGAGCCTTAGCACTGCCCAAGTGCTTGGAGAGCCCCACGGGTTTTACTTTGGCCTCCTGGGACCCATGATCCCATGAAATTGGATGTCAAATTGTGCGTGTCAGCGTGGATGCCAGGGGCATTCAGCCTGGGAGAGGCCCTGGGGCCATTTTCAGAGCCTCCAGGGGGTCATGGCCCCAGTGTGGTTAGGTACCACCTTGGCAGAGCAAACACTTTGATCATCAGACCTTCCCCCACTCCCATGTGCTCTGGCACCTCTCCCCAACCTTCTCTGACCCAGTGGGCTGTGTGAGCTCCAAATTTTCTCCCCAACTCCAGACTGAAGCCTCCTTTGGTTCCCAGGGACTCCAAGATGTATAGGTTTGTTCTCCCAGACACAGAACATTCTGGCATTCAGGTGTTTAAGTGTGTTGGCTGCCTCCTACCTCCACGGACAAGGGAGAGAAAGGACATGACCCCAGGCTCTGGGACACAGGCCCTCCTGGCCTGCTTCCTGGTCTGTAAAACGGGCATCGTGACCTGACCTGGCTCACCCGCAGGGCTGCTGTGGGGGTTACACGCTCTGAGCAGTGTGAAGCACTGTGCAGGTATGCGCTGGGTCCACAGGAAAGGTGTTTTCTAGAAAGGAGTCAGCAAACCTTTTCTGCAAAGGGCTGGGTAGTAACTATTTCCGTTTTGTGGTCCAGATGGTGTCTTTTTAACTATCCAGGCCTGCAGTGGCTGCTCCAAAGTGGCCACAGACAGTAAGTAAACACATGGGTGTGGTGTGTTCTAATCAACTGTTTACAGAAACAGGCAGCAGGCCCATTCCACCACCAGCTGTAGCTTGCTCACTCTGGATCTAGAAGATGGGACTGTTCTCCCTGTGGGTCCTGTATGTTCCCTGAGCCTCTGCCTGTCTCTCTACATTAGTGACATTAATGACAATAAAAAAAAATCACAAAAGCTACCGTTTGTTCAGGGCTCAGGTCATAGTGTGCACCGTCCTAAGTATTTTACGGGATTTATCTCCACCCCACCCCCGCAGCATTTTGGTACTGTTATGAATCCCATTTTGTAGATGAGGAAACTGAGGCAGAGAGGTGATGTGAGATTCCCAAGTTCGCACGGCTAACTGCGGTTGAAACTGGCACGGACTCCAGAGTTCTTAAGAGCTTGTTTGGACATTCTAGCTACTCGTATACCCTTGACCGAAGAACGGTCCTCCTCTATCAGGGAAGGTCGCTCTCTTCGACAGAGCACGCAGCTTGGGAGGGACGCACAGGGAGCAGTGAGGGAGGAAGGGGACACCCGCCTAGCCAGCCAGATCAGCCAAGTCAGCCGGGCGATCAGTGGGGTGACAGATGTCGCAGCCAGATCGCCCTCACATCCAGCCCCAGAGTTCTTAACCGTGACACGTGCGGAGCTGGGGCTGGGGCGGTGGCCCTGACTTCTTGGTCTCCTCTTGCTCTCCCCCAAGCGTCTGGTCTTACAGCCGGGGCTGGCTCGGCCCCCTTGGCTTCTCTGCCTTTAGGTGGGTGTCACCTGCTCCAAGCCACCCGTCTGCCTCCTCACCCCTCTCTGGGGACCTGACACGGGCTCCCCCTCCTCTTGGCTTCAAGGCGGGGGCTCATTTGAGTGCGTCTGAGATCGATGTTGTACACGAGAAGGTGCAAATGTAAAGCTAGCTAAAGAGCATAATAGAATTTATGGAAATCGCTGGCTCGCACCACAGCCCGAGCAATGATGGAGGTGATTATTAATTAATCATGGTCTTGGGGGAACAGTATCAGTGCAAAGAGTAATTAAAATGAAGCATTGTACAGTTGTACCGAATGATGATTTATGAGCCCGAGGAAGTGCCGCTCTGCCCTCTCCCTTCCGGCAGGCTCAATGGGAAGGATTAACGGGACGGATTGTTTTCAACAAAACCAGTGGCTTACGGACGGATTTCGATCTGGACATCATCAGCCTGAAGGAGGACGGCCTGGAGAAGGTGCGTGGGCTCAGGAGAGGGAGGGGACGAGATCCTAGGGGCTTGCCATGACCTGGCATGGCCTGTGTCCTGGCCCTTCGGAGAACCTGGAGGCCTGGTCAGACTGGAAGGGTGCAGAGCTCAGTGGCCTGGCCATGACAGGCACCCAAGCGATCACCCTGTTCGCAAGGGCCGCCGGGGAGGCTTCACCTGGGAAAAGTCATGAAAGGCTCAGGGGGCAGAGGGACAGACCCGACTTTGGGTAACAGAAACTCTAACAACCAGGGGCGTGTCTGCCTGGGGGCAGTGAGCTCACTGTCACTGGAGGCATTTAAGCAAAGATGAAGCCATGCAATTGCTTGTCTGGGAAATGGAGTTGGTTCTTATCCTTAGAGAGAGATTGAAGCATGTGAATTCTGGTCTCCCCTCTCTTGGTTTCTAAGGTCTCAGTGATTTCGGGGTGTTTGGATGAGGAAAGCAGGCCCTTCTGGGGCCTCCATCTGGCTACCATCAGATGTCTGTAGTGAGGCCAATTCTCTCTGGGAACCTTCTGCATCTTCTGTCCGGTCAGGCTGCCTGGCTGGGGAGGAGAGTCAACGTTAGTCCTAATTCTCCGAATTCCTGGGAACTCAGGGCCGGGGGCTCAGCCACAGCCTCTCCCACCAGGGCACTTTGTGGGATGGACAAAGTGCAGGGAATGAAAGCCAGGAAGGGGGAAGGGGCCAGCTTGGAAGCTCCTGGGCCTTCAGGATGCCTTGATTCCTCCCCTCTCCACCCGTCTGCCCTGATTAGGCGTCTCTCCCTTGGATCATTTTAGCAACCAGCCCTGGCTTCTCCACCTCTAACCCTGAGCCTCCTGCCATCCTCAGTCACACACACACACACACACACACACACACACACACACACACACACAGCTTCCCAAACTACAGCTCTGCCCTGCTCTGCACGTGCCCCTGGCCTCCTTAGTGCCAAGTTACACTCCAGCCCCTCACTTGGGCCCCTTTATGGCTCTCCAAGAAACAACTCAACCCACCTCTCCAGGCCCAGCCTCCGCTGCCCCCAGAACATTCCCCAGGGCCCGGTCACCCCCACTCCCTTGGGCCCCTCCTTTGGCTGAGTGATCACCCAGGGGGCGGAGGTAGCCTCTGTGTCCTGGGTTTGCTCCCTCACGCACAGGCCCGGCTCTGGCTGGGTTGGACCTTGTGGCCAAGTTTACTCCGTTCACTCCTGAGTCTCCCACAGACCAATGGGGCCCAGGACAGGGGTGGCCAGGGAACCGCCACCTTTCCTCTGCACACAGCATCAGGCCCCTGAGGACAGGTGCTGTGGCCTCTGCTCCTAAGATCAGGGAGACCAGCTGGTCCAACTATTCCCACAACAAGGTCTCACCGAGCAGTGTGCCAGCTTCCTATTTAAACTCAGGCAGTGCCCGGCAGTGGCGGCGGGGGGGCGGGGAGGGCTTCCTTCCCTGACAGTATTACTACAGTGGTTTCCACTCAGGTGGCATCTCGCGTTTGCTCTCTCAGCCGTCCATTTCTGGAGGTGACCTAAAAGTCTAAGGATGGCAATTAGACACATGTATGCCAGCGCCACCGGCTCCCATGCCCATGGCAGACACCTGTAATCAGATCACGAGAGTACTTTCCACCTGAGCATCTCACAGCATTCTTCTCCCAAGCGCAAAGCAGCAATGGCTAACACCCAAAAGAGCCCTCCTACTATATACCTGGATAGAGGTTGCCCCGCACCCTCTGGGGGCTCCTGGTCATTGCGACCGGGAATGGTAGGCAGACAGCCCGTATAGGCTGGGTCTTCCTCCATCCTAGGCATTCTCATCCCCACGGCTCCCAGGACCTAAGTGGGCATGCAGTCAGAAGTCAACAGGTGCTTCCTGGGGCGAGAGTACCTGCTATTCAGGAGCCACGGGACAGATGTGTACTGAGCACCGGGTGTCCTGCTAGGGACCCTCACGAGCTCGGCCCACTTGAGAGGAGAGCCTCATTGAGGCGTTCTGCCTGTCTCTTCTCTTGGCTCTGGGGGGCCTGCGTGGACGGAAATCCAGCCTGGAGAGGGTGCTAAAGCCCAGACACCGCCGCCCTGCCTCTTGTCTCATCACTTGTGTTTGCTAAGCAGGGTCAGAGCTGATCCAGCCAGCTCCAGCCGGTGGCTCTGGGAGGATTAAGGCAGAATTACCCGGGCATAATTATGTGTCTCTCTGCTATCTGCTCTGCACAGCTCTCTTAATGGGATGTTTGCGTTTGGCCTCTCTGTGTAATTGATTAAGTTTCCTGGGTGCTCCCCCTCCCCCCAGCTAGGCCAAGGACAGAATGGGCATGCCAAAACTTTGAGGGAGGGGACCTGGGGAGAGTGGGTGGAGCTGGGCGGAGCTGGACCTTCCTGAGGCCTGAGACAATCACTGGTAAACTTGATCTTCCCTGGCCTCCTCCAGCCTTGGGACTGATAGCAATGAGGGCATGGGGGAGAGACAGATTATGCCGCCTTGGCCGGGGTATCTGCCAACTTTAGAAGTAAAACCACAAAGCAAATTGCCTTCAAACCCAGAAGCGACCAAGCCCGTAGTGACGGCCCTCCGCTCTTTGGTCTGAGACCAGCCCCTGCCCAGCCTGCTTTCCTACATGGGACACATTTCATCACCTATTACCCCATTCCGCGACTGCTGGGGGAGCATCTCCCTCGCTCCAGACCCTGCCTTGGGCTTCAGAGGGTGTGCTGGCCCCGGGAGGTCGCACCAGGGCTGAGACCAGATGTGTAAGCAGCTGCGTGCCCAGCATCTTCCCCAAAGCAAGGGAGGCCCACTGGGCTCAGAGTGGCTCTGTCCTAGGGTAGGACCTGGCCCTGACCCAGGGCCCATGATTTCCTAGCGCCTCTGCTCCAGCCCAGGCTGAGGTCTCTGGGCTATTTTTACACCCCCCTTCTCTTCTGCATTTTCCCCTCCGGCTGTGATGTGTGCGCCAGCAAGGGGGAGGTGCTGGAATTCAGGAGACTCCAACCTGGGGCGCCTCCTCCAGGAAAAAGGGAGGCAGCAAGGTTGTCAGGAGTTAGCTCACAGCTTGTCAGCCGTGACGACAGTGCTCGCCGGCAATGGGAAGGAGACGATGGGCTTGCTGGCCATCTGAGGGCTTAGAACCTTTTCTCCGTCTGTCCATCCAGGTTGGAGTGTGGAGTCCCACAGAGGGCCTCAACATCACGGAGGTCGCCAAAGGCCGAGGCCCTAATGTCACGGACTCTCTGACGAACAGGTCACTCATCGTCACCACCGTGCTGGTAAGAGCCCACAGCCCTGCGGGAGGGACTGTCTGAGCCAGGGACGGGCTGGAGAGACCTCTCCGTCGCCCCACGTGGCACAGACCGGGCACCTCTCGGGGCTGCTGCGAGGCTGGAAGACGGGGGATGGGGAAACACTAAGGGTCCGTCAGAAAGGCTTCAGCAGTTGGAGCGCAGCAACTGTACTCATGGTCACAGGCCGAGGACCCCGAGGGGCAGCTTTCAGTGGCCTCTGCCCACAGGCAGAGTGGGCTGGTCCTCGTGCCCGTCGGAGAGCTACTTGAAGCCCGTGCAGAGGCCTGCGTGTCTGCATTTATCCCTGCCCCCACGCCCCCTTGAAAGTACAAACCATGAAGGGGTAGAAGGAAGGAAGTTAGCCTGCCCTCTGCACCAGGACTGAGGGCCCTCCCCTTGACCTCGGTTCCCAGGAGTCCCCCCCCCGACTGTGGTGGGTACCGTGGCCACACCCAGAGAGCCCAGCGGGTGCGGAGCCCACACACAGGCCACGGTCCACGGTGTCCTGTCCCGAGAGCTCTCCTCTGTGGTCACTCGACCTGTCACCCTCCCTCCATTTGCCAGGACTGAAGAGCACCTCCTTCTTCTGACCTAAGGAGTGGCTCCCGGGGTCTCCCAGGCTCCCTTAGAGCTCAAGGTGGGCAGAAGGACACCCCCCGCCGCCACCACTGCCCTCTTGACTGGCCGGTGCTGGGCCCTCTCCTCGTGCGCCAGCCCCTTCTGGAAGGCCTCCAGAGCATCCACAGACGCAGGGCCCACCCTTTCAGAGACATGGCACTGCTCTTGGGGACCCAAGCCGGGTCACAGTGGGGAGAGGCAGCCTGATTCCAGCCTGGTGGTTTCTGACCAAAGACCTTGCGAGGACAATTTGGCCAGCCCCACCTTATATTAAAGCTCATACAATACGATACAATAAATGCAATATGAATAAAGCAAATTCTCTACAAAACAGAGGGCTCAACCTGGTTTGAAGTGCAGGACAGGACCTGGGAGCCTGGCTTGGCACGGGACCTTCTGTGACGCTGAGATGGGGCCCCCCTGCCTCCCGTGAGAGACAGTCAGCCAAGCCCCACTGAACGCTTCTGTGTCCCCTCTCTAGTGTGATTCACCACGTATGCTTGGTGGCCCAATGGCGGACACGTCCGAGCAGGAGGGGACACAGTAGTTCAATCCCATTGTCCCAGGGAGCAGCAGACACAGGCACCAGCGGCTTCTAGGGAGCATCTGTAGCCTGAGGGTCTCCCCCCAGTCTTCAGGGTCATGACCATTGAGAGGATCCACATTAAAGATGATGGAGCCCTAACCGTGGTTCTGGACCATCTGCCTGCCGACGGAGCCAGAGCCAGGATGAGAGAGCTGGGGAGACACCTGCTCCAAAGGTTTGGGGATGAACCCCCCCTCCCCCACCAAGCATCTTCCCCAACAGCATATATCTTGCCTGCCTTTATTGATTAAATTTTTGTTAACTAATACAATATAAAAATTGGACTGCTGAGACCAGGAAGTCAGAAGATTTCATCAGGAACAGGGTAAAACATTTTTTTAAAAAAATCTAAAAGATGAAAAAAGAAACAAAAAAGAGCAGAGGGATTAAAGACTGATGAGCAATAGGGGCGCCTGGGTGGCTTAGTCGGTTAAGCGTCCGACTTTCGCTTAGGTCATGATCTCGCGGTTTAAAAGGCAAATAATAACGAGAAAAATGAAAACAAGGAACAGAGATGAAAGGAAAAGCATCAGGAAAGACAAAAAATTAAAATAAATAATTAACAGCCTCAGCTAGACAAGGTAGGAAATGTAAAACCGAGATGTCAGAAAGCAAAAGGATAAAAGTGTGACAAAGCTAAAATATAAAAGGGTAAAAATAAAATAATAAAAAGGTGGTAAAAGATTAAAAACAGAGCTGCATAAAATGTGAGATATAAATAAAACACTTTTCACATGGCAAGATTAAAAAAGGTAAAACTAGTGTGCTCCAAGAGATTAGGAAGAAGGGTGATTAAGTGAGCCGGGGTGATTCAGCCACAAAACAATGCCCTCAAGCTAGAGGTAATCTACCGGAAGGGTACAGGATACACATGCCTTGAAAGACCACAGGCATGAGTTTTATTAAAATGGCAGCAGCCTGATTTCAAGGGCATAAGACCCTTCTGCAAAGGTGCACAGGATTCGTCTATGCCAGCAGAGGCAGGAGCCAGCAGACATCGGTGCCCTTCTCCGTCAGTGCTCACAGCTTCTTGCAAAGCTCCAGACCTGATGCACTCAGCGTCTCGCTGGGAGTCCCACCCCCAGGGTCCCCAGCTTTCAGGCACCCCCGGAGATAGGGGAGGAGAGAGGCCCATCTTGGCACCTAGCCTGCACACAGCTCCATCTGTCCCACCGCCTCTCAGATCAAGCAAACACTAGCCCAGCAGCCTTTTGGGATGTGCAGTGGGGCCTAGGATAGCTGTGACGGTTAAGAGCACAAACCTTCCCTTGGCTCCTGGGTGGCTCAGTCGGTTGGGCGTTCAACTTGAGCTCAGGTCACGATCTCACAGCTAGTGAGTTCGAGCTCCGCATTGGGCTCTGTGCTGACAGCTCAGAGCCTGGAGCCTGCTTCAGATTCTGTCTCCCCCTCTCTCTGCCCCTCCCCCGCTCACACTCTGTGTGTGTGTGTGTCTCTCTCTCTCTTTCCTTCCAAAATAACATTAAAAAAAAAAAAGGCTACAAACCTTCCAGGTCTGACCCCTGGCTTTCCTGTGACACCGGAAAACTGCTTAACCGCTCCGTGTCTCAGTTTCCCCCCACCCCCGAAAAAGAGATGATAGTAATTGTAGCTACTCCATTAAGTTGAGAGGCTGAGTGATTAATACAGATAAATAAATTAATAACTTATATCATGCAATTATTAATGATTAATATAAATAGGTTAATAAATATACGTGCATGACAAATGGTAGCTGCTATTGTTACTAACTACTATCATGGATTTTAAATCCAGTCCCCGGAGAGATATGCAGAGTGTTGTAGAAAAAAACCTCTGCTTCTTTCCACAGCTGAGCCCTGAACTTAACTGGAGACTAACCCCTGACCATGAGGTTGTCTCCAGCACAGGGTGCCCTGCAGACTCGGAGCTTGCATTCAGCAGCACCCCACCACTCCCCATGCTGCCTCTCGCCTCCTTGTTTCCTGACCGGCCGCTGAAGGCATCAGGGTTTGTGACCTTGATCTCCGGAGTTCCTCATAGCTCTCCTCTCCTACTGATATTTCAGACTGCAGGTCCCAGCCACCACCTTCTCATCCGCTCTGCCCAAAGCCTGAGCTTCTGAGATCATAGTAACTCCCCACCCTGGCCCTTATTACCTTGACCTCTTACAAAGCTGCCGACCTACCTGAAGCGCATGTCCCACCAGCCATCTTAACCCCATCCTGCAGTTTCAGATACTCACACGGACTGGGGGTGACCCATGATTGCTCTCTGCACCCCCACTGCCCAGAGCTCACGAACCATAGGGTCTGCTTCTCCCTGTGGGTCAGTGAGAGAAGCCCAGTCTTTCCTGAAGGAAGAGAAATGGCAGAGAGAGCCCGTGGAGTATACCTGATGGGGACAAGGATGTGACACACGGCCTTTGCGCTGGTCTCCAAGAAAGTCTGTGTCCAGCTGAAAACGTCCTCTGAGTCTCCTGAATGAGAGAGGCCCACTCACTTAGAGCCGTTCTTGGAAACTTAGAGCTGTTCCAGATGCTCCTCAAACTCTCAGTGCAGTGTGTGTGTCTCACGGCCCCGGGGTGCTCTCTGTGGGAAGCTATACCAGTTGTGGAGAGGGCCCAGCCCCAGCGGCTCTGGCTGAAAACTCAGCCCCCTGCTTGGCTGGTGAAAGCAAGGCCAGCACCTCCTGCTGAGGGCACTGAAGGGGGGGGGGAGGGCGGGGCGGGGCAGCCTGCCTGGAAGTGTGTTGTCCCGGCAACGGCACTTTGAGTGACAGCCAGGTACCAAAGCCTAGTTCAGGAACATCCAGCTGCTTTCCCCTTAGAGAATAAGCCTCGACCCCTATGGAGAGAGGTTTCTCTTTTTCCTTTTTCCTGGAATCTGCATGTGGCAAAGGGGCCACAGCTCCCCGCGGGCCATCCCTAAACCTGCCTCCTCTCCTACCCTGTCCTGAAGTTGGGTGCAAACGTGTCTTACCCTGGACAAACAGATGGACAGAGCCCTGACTCAACCACCACCACCCCCCACCCCCCACCCCGGCCCCTCCAAGCCGCAAACGGCCTTTCCTGTGCCTGAGGTCAAAACTGAAGCAGCAAGAGCCTGGAAGCCTGCCCCCTCCCGCCCCCTCCCTGCCTGGCCCCGGCTTCTGTTCTGGTTCTGCTCTTCCGCGGGCTCATGAAACATTCATCCGCCAAAACCTCAGCTCACACACCAAGAAAGCACACCTGACTCGCTCCTGGGGCCCCTGCCTTTGAAGGTTCAGGGTTCTTTGGGCTGCCGGAGAAAGCCGCGGTGTTGACGTGCCTGTGGGTACGTGTGTGGGTGTGGGGCTGGACACAGCTGTGGGTGTATTTGTGCCATGTGCACACCGGCCCACGTAGGACTCCCGGGCAGGTCCCAGGCCAGGAACCACTTGCTGAGTGGGGGGAGGACTCCTAATGCTCTGTCCTAGTTCTATCAGGAGGGAATGGGGGAGTGGGGAGCTTGGATTGAGGGCCTTCAGCCTCTGTGTCTGAGCAGGACTAGGCAGACAGGGGTGTCAGTGCCGGTGGCCTCGTGCACACGTGTGTTTGCTTATACAGGTGTGTGTTGATACTGTCGATGTCAGATACCGGGCAACTCACCTTGGATCCTCCCCCACCCCCCACACCCACCCCAGACCCCTTCCTGCCGGGAAAAAACTGACCGCAAGGCCCGGCTCTCACGTCAGTATAAGCGATCACGGAGAAACCAGACTAAGCGAGCCCCGGCAATGAAAAGTCGGAAAAGGTTATTTTTCCGGACCCCTGTTTCCTGTGACTTGTTGAAGAGAAATATTACCCCGCTCCTACGGCTGTTCTCCCAAAGCAATAGGAGAGCGTGAAGTTATGAAATTGAGGGCACCTTCACTGAGCAATCGATTAGCAGCCGAGAGAGCTTGTGAATTGGCTGTCTGGACATTTCCAGTAATAAATTGTGAAATAGTCCATGAATAAGTAGTTGGCGGAGTTCAGAATTACCCCCTAGGAAATGTTGCTGGTCTGGAGACACATTACTAAGGCGAGCACCATTTTAATGCTCTGGGCTTTGGCTGTTAAATATGTATGCCATCCGCAAAGCACTTCCCGAAATTAATGGCATTTTACAGCTGCTCCAAAGGCAGCGTATTTATATGGAGATGTATAGATTCTGGGGCTGTGGTGGCTTCACAAATGAAGTGCTAATTTTAGAGAATAGGCCCAGGGAGGGGCGTCGAGGGAGGGTCAGGAAGTGAGCTATCTCAGGGACCTTTCCCCCCAAATGGCTTTCTGTTGCCAGCTATGAGGTTTAACCTTTGCTGACCTTGGGCATGATCTCTAGGCTGGAAAGGGCACTCCAATAACAGGCTGCCCAGCACACAGAAAGAAGGAAACGATATTAATAAAAATAAATAATTAAGTCACATTGGCAACTTATATTTGCCAGGCCCCGTTGTAAGTGCTTTTCACAGATTGACTCATTTATCCATCCTCACAACTACCCTCTCTGGTAGGTTCTATTATTATCCCAATTTAACAAAGGAGGCAGATTGTGCCCAGGAATCAGTGTGTGGTTGACAATTCCCCCCGGGGGAGATGGTACCTCTCTCCAGTTCTTTCCTTGAGCTAAGATCAGGGCCACCAGGTACAGTGGTCCACGTTGTTCACTGCCCAAGAATGTCCTAGCCAAGGGAGAGGTTAGGACTGAAACTCCCGCCCCCAGGCCCTGCTCACTAAGCCCTGTGCCAGGGTTCGGGCAGCCCCTTCCCAGAGACGGATTTGCACAACCGCAGTGAGTGCCCAAGCCAAAGCGCCCTTCTCTCCAAGTAGCCCCAGAACCTTCTCTGCCCCCGCCTGGGCTCTCTTCTCCAACCTTGTGAACTGCCTGCTTGGTTGCAGGGTGGGGATGGGAGGCACGGAGATGCAGCATCGAGTCTAGCTGAGGGATCCAATGTTCCACCCAGTTTGGCTGTGAGGTGGCTTTCTCAGAGTCCCTGGAGAGCCAGGAACCCCTCGGGGCTCCCCACACCCCACCCCGTCCTTTCTGTGAGGCATCCTGAAGGACTGTCTAGAGTAAATGAGTCCTGGGGTGGGGTGGGATTTTGAAAGGTAGCAGTACTGGGGAGCCAGGAGCAGAGAATCGAGGCCACCTGCCACCACGGGACCCGGGTAAGAGGCTGCCAATGGGTTTATGCTCCAGAGCACCTCCAGAGAGGGTGTTCTCTGGGGCCTTCATTGCTCACCCTACCCCAGGGGCCCACAGTGTCAAAGGAAGAGCCACACTGGTTCACAGGACAGCAAAACGCCTCCATAATTGGGCGTGTGTTTCTTGTGAGCGTGTGCACAGGGGATTACCTGTACACGGGCACCCTGTCAGCCACTGTGTCACCTAGAACTAAAGACCTGAGACATTCTGACATGGGGGTGGGGATGCTGAGGTGGCTTTAGGGAGGGTTAAGGCCCAGCAAGAGGCTGAGGAGCTACAGGCGTGCAGGACTGGAACTAGCCTCTATTGGACTGCAGTTCAATTGCTGTGTGACCTTAAGCAACTCACTGACCTTCTCTGAGCCTCAGTTTCCTCGTCTATTGAATGGGGGTAACGTCACCTGTCTCGCAAGCCTGTGAGGCCTGCCTCAAACCACCCGTGAGAGTTTAAGGCGGTGTCTGGTGCATAGTAGGAGCTCAGTAAACGTTGAGTTTGCTGACAGGTGGCTTGTCCACCACAGCCCGGTGACAGGGATTTGTCAGTGAAGCTGTGGACGGAGCCAGTGGAAACAGACTTGTGTGTTGACCTGGACTTCGAGACAGTGCTGTGGGCCTGGGTTTTGCCGAATCAGAGCCCACAGTTCTTCGCTCCCTGGCCCTCAGACTGGACAAGGTCAATAGCTATTTTCCACTGCCTGTCCTGTCTCTTCTAGTTCTCTGCGGGGCAGTGAGGGGTTTGTTTCTAAATGAGAAATCAGACAGAGCTGTGCCCTATTCTAAGCCCCTCACTGGCTCCCCATCGCCTGGCAGAGAAGGGGCCTGACAAGGGACAGTGGGACCTGTGCTCCATGAGCTACCTTCCGGGGTCCCCGTGCCCACCAGGGAGAGGCACCTTGTGGCTCAGCGCCTCTCGCACAGCGAGGCGGATCAGAGCTTGCACTCTGGGGCCACACCAGCCTGAGTTCATACCCAGTCTGTGCCAGCAGGCGAGCTCTCACCCTGTCCTGATGAGCTCACTCACTGCATCTGTGAAATGGGATTGTTGGTCCCTACCCCCCCACCCACCCAAAAGGGTGAAGCCAGGGTTCACAGAGGCAGTGCCACCTGCTGTCTGCCGAGCACTCCCTTGCTGGGCTGCGTGCTAGGCTCTCACAGGCACTGTCGTGTTTGCTGATTTACGCCTGGTGCGTCCACGTACAGATGCAGGCTCTCATGGTTATTGGCAGTCACTCACCTGGCAAATCTCGTGCTGGAGGCTGAGATCCTCTGAAGGAGGGAGAGGTATGGGGGGGGGGCGTGAGACTGTGTTTGGGGGAGAAGTCAGGGAGGATGCTGGACAGAGAGCCTCGAGCAGCAGGGTTCTTGCCTCTGAGCAGACAGCAGAATCCCCTGGAGGGAAGCTTCTTAAAACTGATTCCTGGGCTCTGTCCCAGAGCTCTGGCCAGGTGGTCTGGGGGAGGGGCGGGGGGGGCACAGAATGTGTGTCTCTGAGGAGTTCCTGGGCGAGGCTGGGGCTGCAGGCTGGGGACCACGCTTTGAGAACCGCTGGTCCCCATGGATGGTACGGCACAGAGCGTGGGAATCAGAATCAGATCGTCATGAGTTCAAATGCCTGTTCCACCGCCTGCTAGCTCTGCGACGGGTGGACAATTAATCCACCTCGAGCCAGCCGCTACTAGAAGGTGCCCATTTGTGAGTTGGCTGTGACTTAACAGGCCGTTCTTCTAAGTCCCCCTCCCCCAAAGGCTTCTTAGATGCACAAGCAATTTCCAGCCTGAGCTCCCCAGCAACCCACTCAGCCTTGATCAGCCCCCTCTCCCATCCGTCCCTGCAGGAGGAGCCCTTTGTCATGTTCCGCAAGTCCGACCGGACCCTGTTTGGGAATGACCGCTTTGAGGGCTACTGCATCGACCTGCTGAAGGAGCTGGCCCACATCCTCGGCTTCTCCTACGAGATCCGGCTGGTGGAGGACGGCAAGTACGGGGCACAGGATGACAAGGGCCAGTGGAACGGCATGATCAAGGAGCTCATCGACCATGTAAGCGGGAGGGGAGCGTCAGGGGGCTGGGGATCCCCCGGGAGGCCTGGCCAAGTCCGTGCGCATTAGGGCGGGGCATTCTAGCAGGAGGGAGAGGAGATGGAGACAAAGGCTGTGACCTCGGGGAGCACCGGACTTCCTTGGGCCTGCCTTGCTCATGCACCCCAGGGCCCAGACGTTGCTTTGCACAAACGCACTGCCTCCCGTCTGACTAAGCCCTCCCCACTGGTGACTTCGGTGAGCTCACTCTGGAGGGGTTCCTCAGCTCCCCGCTGCCTCCCGCTCCCCTAAGAGTGACACCCAGCCGTGTAGGCCAGGTGCCCATGCAAAACACCTCACCGCACTCTAGGGCACAGAGCCAGGTGCCCGAACAGCTCCGGGCCCAGTGGGGGGCAGGTGGCGCGAGGAACTGACGGCTGTTTGAAGGGACAGGCAAGGGCCAGCTGGGCGGTTCTGTGCCTGAGTGGGGAGAGGACCCAGGTAAGCAGCCAGGTGGCACTTTGGGGCAAAGGAGCAGCTGGTGGGAGGGACGTGGGGTTCATGGGACACTGACACTAAGAAAGAAGCCACAGTGGAGGGTCACCACAGCGGTGGAGAGGAGCGCGTCAGGGGCCCTGGGTTCGAGTGCTGCTTCTCACTCATCCGTTGTGTGAGCGGGGGCAGGTCAGGGGACCTCTGTAAGTGGTTTCCTCATCTGTCAAATGGGCAGATTACCCCTCGTAGGATTATTGCGATACTGGATGGGAAGTACTAGGCACGGGGTGCGGCCCTGGGTATAAGGAGAAGGCTTGTAGAGGCCGTAAGTGAGGAGCCCAGGCTGCAGTCCGATCGACTGAGGTGCAGAGCCCCCCACTTTACCACCTGACAGATGGGTGGGTGGGAAAGTTCATCAACCTCACTGAGTCTCAGTGTCTTCGCTTCTAAAACAAAAGTCCCAGCTACCAAAGCTCCTATTTGTTGTAGGAATTCAGTGAGGAGCCCTTTGCCTAGGTTCACATGTAATTAACACTGCTGGCCTTCCAGCCCCGGGGCCCTCAGCTGCCCAGAGGTGTTAGTTGTCAAGGACCTGCTAAGGTATGCAAAGACCTAACCTATGCCAGACCCCTTCTATCCCTTCTCTCAGTTCTCCTTGTAACAAGCCCGTGAGGTAGATACTGTTATCACCACCCATTTTACAGATGAGGAAGCTGAGGCAGAGAGGGGGGAGGACCCGTGGGCTGGGATTTCAAAGCAGCAGAATCTTTAGAGGCCCTTTGCTTTCTTTTTTTTTTTTTTTTAATTTTTTTTTTTAATGTTTTATTTATTTCTAGGAGAGAGAGAGAGAGTGAGCAGGGGAGGGTCAGAGAGAGAGGGAGTCACAGACTGAAATAAGCTCCAGGCTCTGAGCTGGCAGTCAGCACAGAGCCCAACATGGGGCTCGAACCCACGAATGCGAGATCATGACCTAAGCGAAAGTCGGACGCTTAACCGACTAAGCCACTCAGGCGCCCGAAGGCCCTTTGCTTTCTGAAGCCCTGGGCTCTAACCGTCTTTGGCAGGAGCCAGGGCAGAGCGGTAGGCTCATGCAGTAGATCTTTGCATGAAAAGTACCAGTGACCGGGATAATTGTCGCTTTGCCTCTCTGGGTGGGAGGAGGCAACGGCAGGGCTTTCTGCTCAGCCTCCTCTGCCCCTGCTCAAAGAGGCTGCCCTGCTGGGACCTTGGAGATTGAAAGGGAGGGAGCTGGAACTCAGAGTGTGAAGACTTCAGAAGAGCTTTACCTCGACATCACTTCCTAGGTCCAAGGAGACCGGGGCTCCCGTGGAAGCTGATAGGAGAGGCGAATGGTAAAGAGCATGAACTTGGGCTGGTCTTGATTCCCACTCTGGCACTTACTAGCTGTGTGCCCCCAACAAGTTTCTTGGCCTCTCTATTCTCAGTCTCCCTATCTGTGAAATGGGAATGATATTAATAGAATCAGCCCCATAGGTTGTTGGGAGGGCTAAGTTCGCCCGTGTGCATTATGTATTCGGCACCATGTCAGTACCTGCTGAGGTTTTCGTCTTTATCATTATGGTTATTCCTTCGAAGCAGGGGAGGGGACTTCAGGAAATACCTCTACATCCCCGAGCTCCAGTTTCTAATTCTACGGCCAGAATTCTAATACCTGCCCTGTGTTCTTGCCAGCATGTCGAGTGGCTGGGAGGAGACAGCTGGTAGGGAAGCACTCCTAGATTGTGGAATTCAGTATAAATGGAAGGGAGTGGTGTTGTCACCATTATTAGTAATAACTATAATTATTATGGAAATTAGTCAGCAGGCCCCAGAGGCATCTCCATTTATCAGCACCCTCCCCTCCTGCTTTGTCAGTGGGACTCTGGACTGTGGGGCCCCTGGTGGGTTTGAAGCCTGTCATTTGCAGAGGCAGACAGGGCTGGGGGGGAAGAGGGGGTCACACGGAGAGCGGAGGCCACATGTGGAAGTGAGCTGGGGCTGAGGCCACTCTTGTCAGCCACAGCATCTCTGGCGTCCAGAGCTAGGAAGAGCATTTGCAAGGGGGCGGACCAGAAGAACCCAGCAGCAGCTCAACCTCTGTCCGCTGACCCTCAGCCGGGGAAAAGAGGGGGCCTCGCCGGCGGCCTCCGTGCAGCCCAGTATCCATCAAGGCGCAGGCCCTGACGGGACATGCAGGGGACCTTGTTAAGCCCAATTCCCTACAATTGATGAGCCTATTAATCCTACTTGGTGCCATTTTTAATAACATCATAACCATTTATTAGTGTCGTCAGATAATTAGTCTTCTCGCTAGCTCATAGATAGCGTGGTAAAGGCTTGGCAATATTATTACTTTCTTATTAGGGATCTGAACGTAGACGTAAAAGTGATGAATGCTCACCTTTGCAAGAATCTGGCCCTCGAGGCCCATTTGGAGGCCCTAGGTGGAACCTCTGACCGGCGAGACTTAAGTCCTTCTCTGACACTCTGCTCACCTCTGTCCCATGCCACATGGTCTTCCAGGGAGCCGGGGTTACAGGGGAAGATGGGCATGTGCAGGGGTGACCCCTCCTGCTCACACACTTTTCTCCCCTGCCCCCGCCCCCTCCCACAGTACAAGCCACAGACGCGACCGGACAGAACTGTGATTTCTCCATCACCCCAGCTCTCCCAGACTGTCACTCTCTCCAGTTTTACTGCCCGCTGTCTGTCATTTCCTCTTTCTTGAAGGTCTTCGGCTCCCATCTATGCCTTACTGTACTCCCACATGTTTTAATGACTCTGGAATCCAACAGAGGTGACTTCACATTCCGAGTCTAGCACGTGTTCAACCTCTCTGGCCTCCGTTTCCACACCTGTGAAATGGGAATAATAAAAAAGCCTTTTCCCCAGAGTGTATAGGAAGATTTAATGAGATACAGCACAAAGCTGCTTAGCAGAGTGCCTGGCTCTCCATAAATGGGCCAGCCCCTGGGACCTGTCCTGCTTGTCAGCGTTCTCCACAGGGACAGCCCTGCTGTCCAAAGTGTGCACGTAGTGGCAGAGCCCACCCCTCAGCCGTGGTCATCCTGGTGGGCCACAGTGATCCAGGATCTAATAGCCTCTGGATCCAAATAGTCTCAGGAAACTGACACTAATCACATTGATTAGACTCACAGAGAACTGAAGCACCCACAAAGCCATCGGCCCCTTACTTCGCTTGGGGCATTGGCCTTTCCTGACATCTGCCACCATCCAGGGCTTCTGTCCTGGCACCCGGTGTCCAGGATCATGCTGGAGAGTGGAAACAGGGCTCTCACAGTGTGGAGAGTCTGAATCCAGGAAGAGAGGCTGCTAATGGAGAAAGGGGCAAGAAACGGGTCTTGAAGAGTCTTGAGGGCTAAATGGAGGGATTTGATTTCTATCCTGAGAGCCACAGGGCACAGCTGGAAGATGTAGAGCCTGGGTCACATGAGGTTGGTACTGGAGGAAAGTGAGTGCTGCTAGAGTGAACTCAAGCCCGTCTGGAGGCTCTCGCTGGGACTGGGGTGAAGGAGAGCATGGTGGCGGAAAAGGAGGGAGGTGGGCGGCACAGGGTGGAGATGAGGAGGTAGAATCAAGAAGATTGGTGAATGGCTGGATGAAGGAGGTAAGGGACAGGGAAGAACTTAACACAAGGGCAAGGTGTGAGTTTCTAGCTGGGAAGGTGGCCGTGTCATCCCCAAATGAAGAGCCTCCTGGCAAAATAGAGGACCGGGGGGAGGTACAGAGATCGTTCTGGGATTGGGGTCCCGGTAGGTGGCTGGCCAGATGGCTGGGCCCTTCGAGGGAAGAGTGGGGCGGGAGGCTAAGATTTGGGGGTCATCAGCACAGCCTCGTGGCATGGGGGGGCGCTCAGGAGACAGAGGCGGGACCGCTGGGGAGAGGAAAAAGGGGCCCCTGGGCAGGGCCTAAACTGCACCGACATGTAAGGAGAGAGGAAAAGGAGGGTCCACAAGACGCCCAAGGTGCCAGACAGGAAGGAGGAAGACCAGGGGAGCATGGGTGACAGAGTCCAAAGGCGGAGAGGCTACCAGAAAAGCATGGGCACAGGGTCACAAGCGGCAGGAAGGGAGGGCAAAAGAGAGGAGTGAACAGCACCCCTGAGTTGGCACAAGTGAGATCTCCTGCGGGTGCAGGGTGGGCCCCAGCGCAGGCTTCCTGAGCACTTGCAGCCTGGCCTCCTACACACTCTTCTCAGAGACCCAGAAGTCCTGTCCCTGCTGCTTCTCTAAGCCCCAGAATCAGAGGGGGTGGGCGAGGCAGAGAGGAAGCAGGAGACTGGCCTTACGGGAATGCATACATGCCCTCCAAGCCACGGGAAGCCATTGGTTCTCTTCAAGTCCTTCCATCTCACTATAGCAGATAAGGGATTTCCCTGGCTCGTGGATGGGGCTGGACCCAGGGTGGGGAATAGAAGGAGATGGAGACAAGGAGCAGTCATGGGTAGCCCTGGCTGTCATCGCTGCCCTTGTGAAAGAAGTAGCACCTCCCAGATAGCCCCTGAGCCTCCCCAAAATGCTGAACACAGAGCAAAGAGGACGGCACAGCTTCAAGGGCCCACTTGCCCCTCCCTGACCCTTCTTCCAGACCTCAAGTGCCTGATGACCTGCTCTTGGCCACTGCCGAGCACCTGGCGTAGGCTGGGCCACATGGAGCAGGCGTTGACAGATGAGCACGTGGACTTGCACGCCTTCCCCAGAGATGTGGCAATGGGGCCATCACCACTGAGCTTCCCATCTTGTCCAAGTGGAGGGTCAGATGTCAAGCATGGCTGTGACCCCATCGCCCACTGTGTCCCCTGCCTTCTAGCCAGTAACCAGCTCTTAGCTCTGGCTTGCGTGCACTGGTGTTAGAAGGGGCCCCAAACCCCTGTTTGTGTGGCCAGGAGGGACTCTACCACACCACCTCCTTGAGACTGGCCAGCAAGGCATGCTGGGAGCTCACCTGAGGCAGGTGGGATCCCAGATGGGACAGGATAGTTGAGAGCAGGGGATTCCCTGATAGAATACAAAGGTGGACTCTTATCATGGCAGCCGGGGTTGCCCAGAGCAATGATCGAGGGGCTCTGGGGAAGCTCGGGATCCACCTGAGAATGGGCAAGGGAGCGGGAGAGGGAGGCAGAAAGCTCCCAGGCCACACTGAAGCCTGGTGGGAGGTCAGTGTCCAGACAGCTGGGTGCCAAGAGCAGTCAAGGCACAGGTCGCCAGGGTGAGGGGGGATTGGAAGGAAACAGAGCTCAGAGGGAGCAATAGGAACATACTAGACCCCCTGCTGAGGGTCACCTGCTCCTTCATTCATTCCACAAAACTTTATGAGACAGAGTCTCAGCCGGACTGCTGGAGAGCACAACCTGCGACAGAGGCCTAGATGCCACTACTTAGTCCCGGGCTGCGCTGCCAGGGAGAGAACGAGGGGCAGCAGTGGAGCTAGAGCAGGACAGCCAATACGAAGGCTCATCACTGAGCCGATCAGCGCAGAGCATGGCCAGTCTCTGAATCGGCACCCTAGAAAGGCCTTACACGGTGTGTCGAAGGGAGAAGGGAGAAGGGGGAACAGCTTTCCCCACAGGCTCCGGCCTTGCATACATGTCCGGGTCTGGCGCACCGGGCACAGGGACCTGTCAGGACCCAGAATCAGCGTCTACAGTGGGCAGGTGAGATGCCGTGAGCTTTCGCCTGCAGGAGGTTGGTCAGGGCCCGAGTGCCTGACCTGGTGCTCGAACCTGGCACCTATGATGAGCCCAGACCGGGGGGGTGACTGGAGATAGGGGGGCAGCCGTGGTAGACGTACATGATCCTTGCCGTCCCCCCCACCCCCCACCCGGACCTTGGGGAACAGACAATGAGTCCGCCCAAGCTAAATTCCATTAAAATTTCAAACATCTTCACTCTCAGCAGGAGGCCGGCCTTGTGGTCACGCAGAGCATGGGGCAGGGGGCTTCTCTTAGAGATGGGAACGGAGGTGTGGTGCATCCCCCATAGTGCGCCACCAAGCGGGAAACACCCACAGAGTCATCCTAAAAGACAGACGCAGGACAGCCTTGGCTGGGTGGTGGGAATCAGGCCCCTCTCGCAGGCTTGGGAGAGGCACAGACTTCATTTCTCACTGTCAGGCGCCCCGCAGCTCTGGAGGCCTGTGTGTGAAGCATGGGTACATGACCCCTCCGTCTACATGGGAATTTTCTAGCACCTGTCTGCGTCTCTTTAGATATATGTGCGTTTCCCCAGGCTAGTAGTGGCCACAGTGCTGATGGAGTGTGGCGGCTGGCTGGTGGGACATTGGATATCCCCTGTGACTCTGTGTTCCCCTCTGAAAACTGCAGTGTGTCAGGCCCTGGGAAAGTGCTTCCTGATGACCTTTTCTACACCTCCAAATGGATCTATCCAGTGTTCCCCTTGATCAGTAGTTCTGTTATATAATTGATGAAGTTAAGCCCCATGCTAGTGCTGAGGCTACAGCAGTGAACAGAGCAGACAGGCTCCCTTCTGCCTGCCTCTGATCTCACATTCTAGTGCAAGAAGCAGGTAGTCACACGTGGACGGAGGAATCGGTGTGACCGTTCAGCCTGGACATGTGTCCTGAGAGAGGAGTGTGTCCAGGTAAAAACGCCAGGGCCTGGGCTGAGAGCCCTTTGGCTTGGAAACCATTGGGCAGTGGCCACTGGTCCATCCAGAAAACCCTGGAGGAAGGTCTTAGAGACTTGGGAGAGGTAGGGGCAGCTCCTGAAACGCCTTCCCTGTCCCCTTGGCCAGCAGCCTGCAGAGAAATCCGGTGGGCAGGTGGGGAGGCTGGGTCATTTCCAGCTCCCTGGCACACGACGGAAGGGAGGTGGCATACAGAGGGTGAGTGAAGGAGGACACAAATTTGGGAAGGTGTCTCCCAATAGGGACGCTGAACCCCTGCACTGCAGTCCCCACCCTCCAGGCAGGCTGGCCGGCACATCAGGAAGATCTGGTCTCAGACACCCCACCATCGCCCCACTGTGTCCCATCTTCTTCCCAGCCAAGGAACAGATCTGGACTCTGACCCATATACATTGGACCCAACCCCCATGTACAAGGCCAGGGAAGGCTCTGCCCCAGCCCTCTCCACTCCGCCCCTCCCCAAGCCCGGCCCAGGGCACTTGAAAGCTAGGCCTGCTGGGAGTTCACCTGGGGGTGGGCCAGAGCCCTGCGTGAAGCAGGGCAGGCTGGGGGTGGGGGAAACAGATGAACTGAAAGGGTGGACCCTCCTCAGGGCGACAAGGCAGCCCTGGGCAATGACTAGGAAGGGATGTGGAGCTGAGATGTCACTAGGACCTACCGGAGACGGGCCCTGAGGACAGGGGAGGGCTTTCCATGAATAGGCAAAAGTAAGGGGCTCATCAAGGGCCAGGGCCAGGGAGCAGGGTCCTCACTCTGGAGGAAGACAGGCAGGGGGGCAGGATCCGGACAGACTGGCATGGGTCATGTGGCTTCAGGGAGAGAGGGGGTGCTGATTAGGGAAACCGAAGCCAGAGCTCAGCCCCTTAGGCTGTGATAAGGGTTGGTGAGGACCCGCGGGGATACTTTGTTGCTCAGTCTTGCCAGAGAACTTTCCTGAACCTCTTAGTGCCAGGCTTTGTGCTAACCTGGGAGATAAATCAGTTGAGTCCCTGCTCTCCTGGAACTTATATACGGGCAGATGAGCGAGGTATGAAGTGCTGACTCTCAAATACAAATTTAGTTGTGCTAAGGGCAGCATGGTTTCCCCTCTATTCCAGTGTGTGGGTTGTTGAGGCTGTGGGTTGTCAGGTTAATGTCCACGACTGTTCAAAGAACACTGTTTTTTTGAGCTTAGAATTTGGGAGTCATCAGCAGGTGCTATGGACATGCTTGCTGGGTGTCTCTTCTCCACATCCACAATCTCTCAGTCCCAGAACCGCTACCGACTGAGGGCTTTGAGCCAGGCACCGTGCTAGGTGTGGGGCCCTCTGTGCTGGAAGGACACAGGCTCAGGCCCTGCTCCCATGAGCTTCTATGGCCCAGTAGGGGGGAGATCCCCCAGTTCCTCTACACCCCAACTGTGAGCAGTGCTAGGAGCGAAAATACTTGGTGCCATGAGAGGAATTCCCAGGAGACCTGACATCATCTGAGGGTTTTGTGAATGTGATATTTGAGCTGAGATCTGAAGGAGAGGTAGACATGAGCAAGACAAAGAGCTTGTGGAGGAAGAAGTTCCAGGTAGAAAAATGCACAGGTGCAAAAGTCCTGGGGTGAGAGAGAGTGCATGGGTTCGGTGGGGAGAGGTCTGAAAGAAGCCAGTAGAAAGCAAACAAGGGGACATCAGGTAAGGAAAGGCTGGAGAGGCAGGTGGGGGCCAGGTCCACACTTTCCAACTCTGTAGCCACCAGGCACTGGGGTTATTTAAATTGAAACTTAAGTTAATGAAAATTAATTTTGAAAATTCTTGCATTCAAAATTAATTAAATAAACTTATAAATTCAGTTCCTTGGTTACACAAGCCACATTTCAAGATCTTGGCCACATGTGGCTAGTGGTTACCATATTGGACGATGCAAATGTAGAACATTCCCACCGTTGCAGGAGATTTTCTTAGACAGAAAGTTCTCTTAAGTCATGAAAGGCTTAAGGAGCCCCCGATAAGAATTTTTTTTATCCTAAGGACCAGAGGGAAGTCTCATCCTATGTTAAGCAGGATTGGGAGCAGGGAAATTCTAGCTGGAGAAACATCACTTTGAGAAAAGCATGGAAGGTGAATTCCATGGATACTACATACATGGGCAGAGAGCCAACAGACAGAGCTTTGGGGGAAAGTCCTTACAGGAGTGAGACTGGTTTCCTTGGGTGGCTGTGGAAGGATCTGGAAGGAAGTGGGGCTGAAGCTGCATGTTCCTATAGCTGTAGGACTCAGAAGCCCGACCAGCCAATGTGAAGTATATCCTGGGGAGACCCAGTGTCAGCCATGTATGGTCAGGAGCCAGAGTCAAGTTCTTGGCTTTGGAAATGGAACCCGGGTTCAGGACAGAGCAGGACAGGCCCAGCCATAGAGGCTGCTCATCTGAATGGGGGGTGGAGGGAGCTCCGTGCATCCTGCCCAGGATCTAAGTGGCAGGTGTAGGAGTGACCCAGGGCTGTCACAGCAAATGGCCACGATCTAGGTGGCTTAAAACAATAGGAATTTATTCTGTCTGAGTTCTGAAGGCCAGAAATCAGAAGTCAAGCTGTTGGTGGTATCAGTCCATTTTTTTTTTTTAATTTAAAAAAGATATTTATTGTTTTTGAGAGAGAAAGAGACAGAGTACAATACGGGGAGGAGCAGAGAGAGAGGGAGACACAGAATCTGAAGCAGGCTCCAGGCTCTGAGCTGTCAGCACAGAGCCTGATGCGGGGCTCAAACCCACGAACCATGAGATCATGACCTTAGCCGAACACTTAGCCAACTGAGCCACCCAGGCACCCCGGAATTGGTCCCTTTTTAGGGAAAATGTGTTCCGCGCCTCCCCACTGGCTCCCAGGGTGGCCGGCCATCCTTGGTGTTCCTTGGCTGGAAGCTGCATCACTCCAGTCTCTGCCTGCGTTGTCCCAGGGCCTTTTCTGTGTCCCTGCGTGTCCTCCCCTCTTATAAGGATGCCAGGCGTTGGATTTAGAGCTCACCCTAACCCAGTATTGACTTCACCTTAACTTGATTCCTTCTGCAAAGACCCTGTTTCCGGAGCTTCCAAGTCGGTGCGCACGTGGAGATATGGGGTGAATGGTGAGAGAGAGAGAGAAAGACAGAGACAGAGAGAGGAAGTGGAAGTGGGAGCACCCTGCCCCTTCCCCCATACCTTGCCCCATGCATCTCTTTCATTCGGCTGTTCCTGAGTTCTATGCTTTTCTAATGGGTGCTGAGCTAAGTGGCTAAACCATTTACATTCCCACCAACAGTCTAGGGGAGATCCAATTGCTCTGCATCCTCATCACCATGTGGTATTATCAATATATATATATATATATATATGTATGTATATATATATATATATATATGTATATATATATAATGTATACATATTATATATAATAGTCTATATACATATATATTATATATATAGGCTATTCTGATATTATGGGAATTTCAAACCACCTGAGGAGTGTTGCAGGGACATATGAGCTATTGTGATGGGGAGTCCAGATGAACACGGGCTCCAGCGGGAGCCCTTCCACGATGAGCGTCCCCCATACCACAGGCTCAGGAATGGCTGTTGAGCACGCCGATGAATTTAGGGGCACCCAGCAGGAGCCAGAAGCAGATCTTTGGGGGAAGCAAACATGCCCACTGAAGTTAAGAGTATGCCCTTTCTTTGCACAGCCCCACACTCTCTCTCAGCAATCTGTCTGATGCTGTTTAATCTCAGTGGCAGTAATAAAATACTATTTTGCAGGGGTCGGGGGAGGAGAGCCTATTCCCAAGTAAGATCACATTCACAGGTACCAGGGATTAGGACTTGAACATATTCAGAGGGCCCGCAACTCAACCCACTACATATGACTTACATGGAAGTGCGGTAAAACATTGGGGTTGGAGGTCATGGCGAACTGGGTCCAGGTCCTGGCTTGGCCATTCACCAGCTTGGAAGGCAGCTGTGCTCACTGCTGTGCCACCCACACCACCTGTCACTCAAATAAGTAGAGCCTGAACAAATCTAGCCTGACTGAGCTCATCGAGAATGTGGTGATAACATTTACTGCCACATGGGGCTGCTGGGAGCATCGTATATGGCCGTACAGTGTATGTAGCCTGCTTTGTAACGCTTGACGTGTAGGAATCACCCATGAATGACAGTGGTTCTTACTATTTTAACTGTAGCAGGTCACCATGTGAGCAACAAGACACCCTAGGGGACCCCAACCAAGAGGCAGAGCACAGAGGTGGGGAATCTGATGGGACCATATGGGAACGCAAGTAGGCAGGTGCCAACAGGGACACCAGACGCACATAGCAAGCTGGGGCTCGGGGGGCAGATCTTTCCCCGGGGTGGACCCCTTGCTTAAGAGAAGGCTGATCAGTAATAAGTTGCCAGATGTGGGACCATGGTCACAAGTCTATTCTTGGAACCAGGTTTCCTTGGTTTCCCTTTCTGGTACAAGGTGCGTATTCAGCCAGCAGCCAAGAGGGCTGGATGCTAAGGGCCAAACTACAGAGCTGTTGCTGATTAAGTCATTCTTGCCTTTAGTTCTGGTTGTTGGAAACATGGTAGAGCAAATGGTGCCAAGTGGCCGCATACAAGTATGGCGTAGAGTAGGAGAGGCTGGAACCAGGTAGATCCTGACAGATTCTTGGTAAGTGGAAAACTGTTCATGAGGATGACGTAATGTCCAGGAAGGGTTGTCCAGCCCATTTTAGAGGTACAGAAAAGGTATGGAAAGGTCCTCAAGGCAGAGGGGACCAACAGATCACTCATAAGACCAATGAATGTGCTGGACAAGTCAGGTTTGGTTTGGTCAAGGACATGATTACTGCGGATGTGAGAGAGCCAAGGCCTTGGACCTTCTGAGAGCCTCAGTTTCCCTCCATAAGAAATTGCGGTTGGGATCGATGTTTCTGAAGGTCTCCCATCCAGCTCTGATAGCCTACGATTTTATAAACCATCCTTGAAGAAAACTGGCACAAGTGGGAAGAACCTGCCAGGGCTGGGCCTTTCATTCTGAGTAATGAACTGAAACAGCAGAGGCTTGACGTCTGTTCAAGTCTTTCAAGGGAAGCTGGACAAAATAATGCCCTTTTTCAGAGAATCGTAACCAACGGTGAAATGTAGTGTTTCCTGCCTAAACCAAAATCAAAGTGGAGAACACCAGCTTTCCTGAAGCCCAAGGGAGAACACACATCAAAACTCCCCTTGAAGAAAGGCAGGTTGACCAGCTGACTCGCTGCTGTAAGCACAGAATGCCACGGACATCCGCCTCCCAGCATGCAAGAGACGGAGGATAGGAGGCTGGTGGGAAGATGCTGAAGGTTCCGTGATCCCCAGTCATTGGCCCTTTAATCCAACTCACCATCAAAACCAAAGGAAGATTGGCACCATTGACTTTGAGGTTCTTCTCAACAACCCACTCCAAGCCTCAGAAGCCATTCCCAGAGACCAGGTCCAAATAAACACTGAAGATGATGTTGGAATCAGAGCAGAGCCTCTCAAAGCACTGTGCTTAGAAGGGACAGGGCCAGGGCAAGCCAAGTTCTAGAATCAAAAGCCCACTATACCCCTGTCATGCCAACATTATACAGGATCCTAGAACTCAGGACTGAAAGGAACCTTCCAGGGTGTCCCGCCATGGCCCCCACCCCTCTGAGTCCTAGCAACATCCCCCAGCAGGGGCTTGCTGGACCAGAAGCCCTATAAGAGCAGGATCTGGGTCTCCTGCTCAGTGCTGCATCCCAGACTGGAGCATAGTAGGTCTTTAAAAAAAATTTTTTTTTAATGTTTATTTATTTTTGAGAGAGAGAGAACATGCGAGCAGGAGAGGGACAGACAGAGAGAGAGAGGGAGTCACAGAATCAGAAGCAGGCTCCAGGCTCTGAGCTGTCAGCACAGAGCCCGATGCAGGGCTCAAACTCACGAAGCATGAGATCATGACCTGAGCCGAAGTCGGACACTTAACCGACTGAGCCACCCAGGCGCTCCCACCTAATGCATTTTCTTACAGATCTGGAGCATAATAGGACTTCAGAAGACACACAGTACTCCCTCTGCACCTTCCCTGATAGTTCTCTCCTTTTGTTGCCTTCCTTTGTACACACCCTGAACCGACCAGGGCTCCAGGGAGCCACTCTGCATTCCATCTTCCTCTGCCTTCAGAGCTAGGCAAGTTCCAACTCACACATTCAGACATTTACAAAAGGAAGTTCCCAGTACGAAAAGTCCTTTGTATTAGGCTTCTCCTCCCTGTCTGTCCCAGGTTCTAAGGTTCACCAAGCCCTTGGGCTCCAAATGTCAATAATTGGCTGAGGGGCTGCCAGTAAAAGAAAAAGCATAGGGGTTGCAATGTCAGGGCTGTGTGTTTGCCAGTGCCTTCTGCCCCTAGCCTGGGGCATCTGTAGTCTTTTACGAGCTGGGGTTCTACCCAGATCAGCCTTCCCCTTGTTGAAGTCTGATTTCAACTTGGTTGTTGGTTCCTATTCTAGGACTGGTGAAGTCAGAGTTAGTGTTAACAGTTACCATTGAGGAAACAATTTGATTAACGTGCATCTCCCCTGCTAGACTGTAAGCCCAAAACCATGTCTGTTTGGCTGAGCTCTGTATCCCTAGTGCTTATTGGAGCTCATAAAATGAATGAATGAGTGAGTGAATGAATGAATGAATGATTCTGGACCACGCCAGTGGGTGGCCACCTAGAGACACTGCCTTGGAAAGGGATCTCCTGGGGTGCCCAGGTGGCTCAGTCAATCGAGCGTCCGACTTTGGCTCACGTCATGATCTCATGGTTCGTGGGTTTGAGCCCTGTGTCGGGCTCTGTACTGACAGCTCAGAGCCTGGCACCTGTCTTCGGATTCTGTGTCTCCCTCTTTCTCTGACCCTCCCCTGTTCATGCTGTCTCTCTCTCTCAAAAAAATAAATAAAACATTAAAAAAAAAAAAAAAGGAAAGGGATATCCGAAGTAGCCACCCCATTTTTGTTAAAGCGTCTTTAGTGCTAGCCTTTAGAACCCAAGCGCTCTCTCTGTTCTGCTCACACCTGAGATGGGGAAATGAATAGCTTGGTTCATGTTCTGATATGTAAATAGCCACAGAAGCCCTCCCAGAAGAAAACACGATTCATTAACAAGCATCATAGAGGCTGAGATGGGGCTTGAGAACAGACAAACAAAGCAGTAGGTCAGCTGCAGCCCCAACTGCACTTAGGAACTCACAGGTCAATAGGCAGATAAGACAAAAAGTGGCATGGCCACACATCCTGTGTTCAAACTCAGCAGATTAGGACCTTCCCATGGGGCAGAGCAAGCTTCATGGGAGTTTAGAATTGGAGGCTGTTGGGGAGAGCTTCTTGGAGGAGGCAGCCTGAGCAAAGAAATGTGGTAGATGGTGAGAGTTAGACAACAGGGAGAGAGCATTCTCAGTAGGGCACAGCGTATGCAAAGCATGGACGTGATAAAGGGAATGTGGTCATCAGGAAGCCCTTAAATGAGTCTCTACAGGCAGGAGAGCAGTGGGGTGGAGACTGGGAAGGTGGGAATGAGGGATTATAGATTTTTAATCAGGAAAAGCTCAGACCAAAGAGATAGACCTTTAATTATTACCCTCATTAAAATTGTGGCCAGCTAAAATTGACCAAGGTAGGAACATTCCTAGCCTTCCCCACCCCCTTCCTTTCTTCCTCTGCTTTGGCCTGCTCCCTCTCCTCCCCTACTGAAGAGGGCTCCGGACTCCTCTCTCCTTCCAAGGAGGGTATATTAAGAGGGCAGTCAAGAAGGGGTGAGGAGAGGAAAACAGATTCAAATAAGGTTTGTTGTGGATTCTGTGTCCTCCTCATCATGTTTGAAAGTCACAAATAAAGAATAAGAGCTATTTTTAAATGTTTGTGGATGGCTGAACTATATTTACTTGACAAAGCACCATTTTGAGAATGAACCCCCATGGGTTACAGCTTTAATAGGGCTCTGTTCTCTGCATGTCAATACCGCTGTCCTCTTCCTCAAGGCCAAGAGCTCTTGGAGAACGGGGGTCAAGTCTAACTCATCGTTGTCTCCCCAGGATGCCGGGCATGGCCTGGCTCAGGAGAAAGGTTAGTAAAAGTTGAAACCACAGAGCAGTCAAGTGACCCAAGGCTCAGACGACGGACTCCATTTCACTCCCTTACCCTCCCTCCTCTGAGAAGAGTTGTCTGTCCCCTGCTAGTCAGAGGCTGTGCCCTCACATCTGTCCATGTGTGTCTCTCATTGCAGAAGGCAGATCTGGCCGTGGCTCCCCTGACCATCACCCATGTCCGCGAGAAGGCCATAGACTTCTCCAAGCCCTTCATGACACTCGGCGTGAGCATCCTCTATCGAAAGCCCAATGGCACCAACCCCAGCGTCTTCTCTTTCCTCAATCCGCTATCCCCAGACATCTGGATGTACGTGCTCCTCGCCTACCTGGGTGTCAGCTGTGTCCTCTTTGTCATTGCCAGGTAAGGCTAGTGCCTCGGCCCAAGCCCTGGCCCAGGGTTGGGGGTTGAGAGAGACAGGCTGATCCCTACATCCTCAGTGCTTCACACAGAAGGCCCACGTGTAGGCCATTGCCCCGCCTGCTCCTCTGTCCCTTGCTGAGGCTCAGATCCCTTTATATCCTTCAGGGAACATTCCATAAGCCCCCGAGCTTGACTCCTCCAGGCCTTACCCTAGTCTGTGTCCACAACTGAGAGGCAGCTGTGAATGGGTTAAGCCATGACCCAAAGCTGCAGCACCCGGGCCAGGCACCCAGTACGACAGACAGGTGCGCTGGACTGTCCAGCGAGTGGACTCAAATTTGGGAAACAGCCTGTGTCCGCCCAGGCCACATAGCAGGAAGCATAGTGCCACCTAAATCTGCACGTGCACACATGTAAAAGCTTAGCCCTGACACACCTAACCTGTCACACCTGTTAGCGACTCCCTTGCGCCTTCGATTGTTCGAATGAAATAGACCTAGCACTTGCTTGCTGGTGGTTGGTGGGAGGAGGTCAATAGGGGGCAGGTTCAGCTCGCTGTGTACTGAGCACCCGGTGTTTGCCAAGCACCATGCTCTGTGCTTTATAGCCATTGTCTTATGTGATTGTGTCAGCCCGCCGTGAAGGGGAGACCTCTGAGGCTCACAGAGGTCCTGTGCTCACCAAGCCCATCCTAGCAGTAAGGGACACATCTGGCACGGGAACTCGGGTCTCCTGGTGTTTTATGTGTGACCCACATCTCTGGCCACCCGGACGTTTGTCCTTCGCCCCTGCCCCCAGGTGGCAGCTCTGGGCCCTCTGCCCCCTCCTTCCAGGCTCCAGTCCCAGCCCCTGCCCTGGTTCTTTTTTCTCTAAATCCTAACAAGGTGCGAAGAGGGACTTCTCTGGAGAGGCAATTTGAGATCCAAGGACTTCGCATTTTGGCCCTTTTCTTTTCCCTCTCTGGAGTCTCCTTTGAAAGCTTTGCCCCCACCCCACTCCCTTTCGTTCCCTCCTCCCGCACAGAGAAAGACCAAAGGGAAGGATGTGAGGGATGAAGCGGTCCTGCCTTGGAAGCCCTGGGCTGCCAGCTGGCCGCCGCCGCCCGCCTGGCCGCCCAGCCCGCCGCCCAGAGGCCTTCAGCACGCCTCTTTTTCTAATGGCCTAACAAGCCTTTGAAAGCAGGAGGCACTCTCCAGAGCTCTTACTGTAATTCTAGCGGCTCCAGCCCACTCTCGGCTCTCTCCCCCTGCAGAACAGTTTCCCCGGCACCCCTTCTGCCTGTTCCGTGTGCGGCCGGTCCCTCTCCAGCCCCTGGCTTTTCAGCCTGCTTTACACCACCTGCCTCCTGGCCAGGAAGAAAGGGACCCCCCTTCCTAAGGTTAGGCTGGGGCGACTTCCCGGAAGAGGTGGGATTTCTGCAGCTGCTGGAATGACACAGGACATCTGAGGGGACAAGAAAGGGACAAGGGACCTGGCCACAGAGCTACGAGCAGTGTCGTAGTACAGTTGGCACATTACGGAACACACAGGGCACACCCATCCCGTCTGATCCTTTAAAAGGTCTGGGGGAGGCGGGGGTGGGTATAATCATCCCCACTTTGTGGAAGTCGCAAAAGGGATTCAGTGAGGCTAAGTCAGCACCTCAGGTCAGAAAGATTTTTTCTTGCAGAGTCGGTTCCGGAGCAAGGCCTGTCGATTTGAAGTCAGGTAGCCCCTGTGGGGCCGGGCAGGAAGTGAGAGGGAATGAAGGAGGGATGGGGAGAGACCGAAGCAGACACCCTCCTGGGAAGGGCAGCCGCTCTGGGCTCCAGCAGACGCCCTGGGCAGGAATAGGGGCCAGGGGGGCAGATTCATGGATTTTAGAGAGACATTCAGATTTTTTAAGTGACACCTCATGACTTTTTTTAATGTCTATTTATTTGGGGGGGGGGAGGGGTAGAGAGAGAGGAAGACACAGAATCTGAAGCAGGCTCCAGGCTGCGAGCTGTCGGCACAGAGCCCGACGTGGGGCTCGAACTCAAGAGCCTCGAGATCACAACCTGAGCCGAAGTCGGACGCTTAACCGACTGAGCCACCCAGGCGCCCCATCGTGACTATTCTGTATAGCGACTAACTTGAATTTTTTACAGCACTGTCAGGGTCAAGCACAGCACATCCATAGGGTAGAGATGGCCCTCTGTCCCCCTCCACGTGGCCTGTGGCCTCTGGACTGCTCCATGCTGGCTGCAGGAGAGCTGGACATGGCTGCCCCAGAGGTGGGGACTGTGAAGTTGGGTCAGGTCCCCAGGCCCACTTCAGGGCAGCTCCGGTGTGTCGCACGGCTGTCCGTCTTGCACAGGGGCCTGGCCTGGCCCGTGTCTGCCCAGCACCAGGGGTCCAGGCATTAACCACAGCCCTTGCCTGCCATCACAGCGTTCGGCTTTATGCCCGGGGAGGTGGAAAGGACAAAGGAAAGAGGGAGCGTGCCATCTCACAAAGAACAGGGTGTGTTCAAGGGAAGAGGTGGTCCGGCCACAGTCTGTGTTCTGTCGACACCTCCATAGGCTGGACTTCAGCCTCCCCGCTGGATGGAGACGAGAATCTATGACATTCTGCTAGCTCTTACCATGCATAAGACTGGCACAATCCTTAGTGGAAGCAAGCTGTTAATCCTATGCCCCGTCGTTCATTCTGGGGGTGCCTTCCTGCTGTCGGGCGTCCGGCCCGCTCCTGTTCTCTCCTATGGCCCTGGGGTTAGAATCTGGGCCCTCCAGCTCACTGAGCGCAGGGGCGCCGTCACCTGACTGTTCCAAACCACCTCCCCATCTGTGAAATGGGCACCCATTACACTGTCAACCCCAAAGGGTAGTGAGGAGCCCTGCCTGATCTAGTAACCAAGAGGCCCGTTCTAGAGCCAGAGGGTTTTATGATGAGAAGCAGTTCCATCCCTGGGAGTCCGTCGTATTGAAAGTTACCACTGAGCCCCACTTTACGGTCCCCCCAAATCTGGAAAGGCTCCTCAGCAAATCTAGAAAGCATGTCCCCAGAGGATAGGCACCCGTGGAGGTCTCCTCCAGAGTGTTCCTTCCAGCAGAGTGTGCGACAGTGGGAGGCGCACAGGCCCAGCGCCGTCAGGAGAAGGGTGGTTAAAAGCAGCTATGAAGTCGTTACAGGCATTTAGGCAGATCCAGAAGAACTGATCCGGGAAGAGGCTGGTGACTTATTAAGTGAAAAATTCGAATTTTAGGGAGTGCTGTGGTATGATCTGTGTGTGTTTAAAAAGTCTCAGAGGAACCGTGCGTGTGTGGGTATGTGTATGTGTGTGAGACACACAGGACTGGCGCCCTCTCGTCAGAAATCATGGTTCCGTCTCACCCCGCCCCCCAGCGTGTTTAGGGGTGAGGCTCTCCTGGTCCTCGGTGAAAGCGCTTCGGGGCCTGCCACTTTCTGGCTCCCTCCCAGGTCTCAGAAATCCCAAGTCTTTGTCTAACCATGAACACCGTTTCAGTTCAGAAGTTAGAAGGTCAAGGGACGCCTGGGCAGCTCTGTCGGTTAAGTGTCCGACTCTTGATTTGGGCTCAGGTCGTGATCTCACAGTTGGTGGGTTGGAACCTGGGCGGGGCTCTGTGCTGGTGGCATAGAGTCTGCTTGGGATTCTCTCTCTCTCTCTCTCTCTCAATCTCTCTCTCAAAAATAAATTTAAAAAAAATTTTTAAAAAGAAGGAAATTGGAAAGTTGAGTCCAGTATAGCCCTCAGCATCCCTAGACTTCTAGTCTAGACATTTCTAGGAGTCACAAATCAGACTTCTCCCCTCCCCCAGCAGCCCCGTGGACACCCCCCTCCCCAGGCTTCACGGGGGGGATATGAGGACCGCTGAATGCCTGGCTCTCCAAGACCTCTTCTCCAGAACCTTCCCCTCTCTTCTCCTCAGTCTTTATCTCTTCCTCCTGGAATGTTAGAGCCTCCAGCTAGTTCGTGGCCATTCCCTTTGAATATCCCCGTCTTGGTTTGAAGCCTCACTTTAAAATTTCAGGCATGCAAGACCTTCCCACTTTGTGAAGACAAAATTCTTCTCACGTGAGCTTTGGTGATCAATGTATAATTTATTAAAGCTTTTAAGAGGGAGGGGGGTCATGGAAAAGTCACAACGTCATGCTTAAATGCATGTTAAAAAACAAAACAAAATTCCCCTGGACCTGTCTCTCCTTCTGGGTAGCATCCTACCCCACACTGTCCACACCGGCCAGGCCGGCCACGCCAGCCTCTGGGGGATGGTCTCCAGGGGCTCTCAACCCTCCCCCCCCAAGTGAGCTTGCCTCTTCCAGGTTGCATTTTCCTCACCGCAACTCCTACAAGAAACAAAACTCCCTCCCATAATGGGGACTTCTCTTCCTTAGAAGGCAGTGGGGGGCTTTAAGTAACAATTTTTTCCCTGTCATACAGGTATTTGTGTATTCAGAGAGAAAAAAAATCTGAACACTTATGTAACACATTGTTCTCTCTGGGGGTGGGAACCTCCAGTACTTTTCACTTTTTCACTGTATTCTTTTAGACTGTTTGAATATTTTCTGAAGAGCATGTTTTGCTTTTTTTTTTTTTTCCCATTTTAAGTTTATGAGTAATTGAAAAGCTGATTCTTGGGGCCCCTGGGTGGCTCAGTCGGTTAAGCGTCCGGCTTTGGCTCAGGTCACAATCTCATGTTTCATGAGTTTGAGCCCCGCATCGGGCTCTGTGCTGGCAGCTCAGAGCCTGGAACCTGCTTCGGATTCTGTGTCTCCCTGTCTCTCTGCCTCTCCCCTGCTTGCGCTCTGTCTGTCTCTCTCTCTTAAAAATAAACAAACATTAAAAGTGAAAAATAAATAAGCATTAAAAATTTAAAAAAGAGGGCCGCCTGGGTGGCTTAGTCGGTTAAGCGTCCGACTTTCGCTTGGGTCACGATCTCGCGGTTCGTGGGTTCGAGCCCCGCGTCGGGCTCTGTGCTGACTGCCAGCTCAGAGCCTGGAGCCTGTTTCAGTCTGTGACTCCCTCTCTCTCTGACCCTCCCCTGCTCACACTGTCTCTCTCTCTCCTAGAAATAAATAAAACATTTTTAAAAAATTGAAAAAAGAAAGGCCAATTCTTATTTTTAAAAATTTATGTAATCCATATAAAGAAAGCAACAGACTTCCCTGAAATTCCTGCTGCCATTCTAACCCCCTCCCCAGAGGGAAACCCTGAGATTTTTTAGACAGGAATCTTCCCAGACTCTTCCAATGCTTTTTGTAAACATATGTACGTAAAAAGGCGTAGGGCTGTGTCTTTCACAATCTATTTATATAAATGTGATCATATTGTTCTTCTTTTTACCATCCTTATTTTTTAACCCCACAACATGTGTGGAAGGTCCCTCCCCGTCGCTGCATCTAGATGTCTCTCATTCTCCCCGATCAGCTGTGTGACATTGCAGAGTATGGTTCTGACAGAGTTTACTTAATCATTTTCCTGTTGAAGGATGTTTGGGCTGTTTCCGGTTCTTTGCTATTACAAACAATGCTTTGATAAACACCCTCTTTAGGCTTGCATATGGGTGTTTTTTCTAAGCTGGATAATGAGTCGCAGAATTGCTAGGTTGAAGGGCATGTGTGCTTTTAATTTTAAGAGGTACTGTTGAATTACTTTTACAACCAGAAAAGGGCACTAACGATAAAGAACGAGCAGCAAAATGGCCCTGATTTCCCATTCCCTGCCTCCCCAGCAGAACACTGAGTAAATCGACGTTAACAGGGTGGCACACGGCAGTGTCTGCCAAGCAGGCAGCCCCGTGGCACGGGCGCCCCTTCCCGCTCTGGCTCCCACGGCTCCGCCCCACCGCTCCCCTGTCCCCGCTGCAGGTTCAGTCCTTACGAGTGGTACGATGCTCATCCCTGCAACCCTGGCTCCGAGGTGGTGGAAAACAACTTCACCCTCCTCAACAGCTTCTGGTTCGGCATGGGGTCCTTGATGCAGCAAGGTATGTGCCCTCTCCCCAGGCGCCTCCTCTCCCCCGCAGGGGGCACCCCCTCTCTTGAGTCCGCAGAGCCCCCCCTGCCTCCAGGGCAGCCTCAGACCTGCTAAGCCGTCAGCTGGTTGGAGACACCGGGGAGTCAGGTGTGTACCCTTGTCTCGGGTCCCTGGCTGGATGGGCTCAGAGTCTGAGGCTGAAGCAGATAAGCCAGCCCGCTGGGGAGGCGCAGGGCTCATCCCTAGCCTCTCCCACTCTGGCTGCGGTGGACGTAAGCATCCTGCTTCTGGAGGCCGCCCCCGCCGATGGCCTCACCAACCTTAGACTCTGGCTGAGCAAAGTGGAGCTGAGGATGGGGTCGACTGGAGGCAGGGAGGCTGAGTGGGAGGTCGCTGCTGGAAAGAAAGCACGGACCTGAACTGGGGCAGTGTGAATGGCGGGCGGCGGGGAGGGGGCCAGAGATGGACCAAGAGAGCTTCAGGATGTAGCAGGGACAGGACTCGGTGGCCACGCAGGCGTGGGGAGCCTGGGAACCGGAAGGGCCATGGCTGAAGTGGGGATGTTAGCCTGAGCGCATCAGGGATGGTATGCATGGAAGGCTGCCATTTTCTTCCGTCCTCTAGAGCGGGGGCTGCTATACCCCACCTGGCGCTTGCCTGCTGGCCTGCCCTTTGGCTAGGTTAGCAGCTGCTCAGAAGTCTCAGAAAGCAGCAGGTTGCAAGGAGCATGATGCAGACACACCATGGTCAGAAGCGCAGGTGCAGGGAGAGGAGCCCCCCAGGCAGGAAGGACCTCCAGGGAGGACCCCACCACCACCACCCTGTGCGGCTTGCCAGCTGGGAGTCATGTGCTCCTTGCTTCTGCCTGTCGAGTCACATGTCTAGAGCCTCCTAACTCAGGGAATGGGGTTTTGGGGGTGCGGAACCAAATTCTCTGCCTGTGTTAGGGTCCCACTGAGGGGCAGTGGGTGACAAGGGGGCAAGGAAGGGAAGAGGATCCCAGGAGCAAAGAGTCCCTGTTCCTCGCTCACCTGCGTATGTTCGCAAGGCCAGTGCAAACCCTGGTCCTCGGTACACCTCCATCAGCAAATGCCAGATGAAAGATATTATCCCAGCGTGTCCCTCAGTGACCACTACATGCCAAGCCTGTGCTGGGCCCTTGAATGGAGGAAGAGGAGAGAGGAGTCTGCCCCCCACTGGAGCAATCTCCCAGCCATAGCAGAGGTCAGCTCAGGGGCTTGGGTAGGGGTCCAGCAGAGCCTGATGGGGTCCACCAAGCAAACAAGGAAAACAAGTCATTCTCTCTCCTGGGGGGGTAGCTCTAGTCCTAGCTGGGAGCAGTCTGGGGGTGGCAGGGAAGGGCAGGCAGGTGAGGCTGGGTGTGGCTGGGTGGGTGGGCAAGGGAGCCCCAGGGCCCCCGGTGGTCTCCAGAGCTGGAAAGCAACAGGCGGCTCTTGAGGGAAGTGCTTCTTCCCGTCCCCGCTGTTAATGAGCATCTGTAAGCCTCACCTTGCTTCTTTGTCCCTTGTCTTTTCTCGGTGACAGTTGGGAAAGACCTGGAAAGCCCCTCAATGCAGTAATAGCTTCTCTCCAGCTGCTATTCAAAGCACGGGCCCCTGATGTATTCCCCATGAGGTTTTGATTAGGAGGGAGAAAAATAGTTATGTATTTGAAAAACTCTCCTTTGAGTGATTTCTTTGAGAAAAAAAAATAATCCATATCAAAGCAGACACTTTTCAGATTGCAAGTCCAAATATTCTGGAAAGTTCAGGAGTCACTTGCTATTTAAATCTCTTGAAAGCCGTCTAGTTAATTACTTCAGTTAGAAGGTTTCATCTAAATTGTGCTCCGCACCCAAGGTCAGGAAGGAAGAATGATCTATTTTGGCAAAGAGCTTCAAGAAATGTTGATTTTCTCCTCCTGCGAAGCACCACCCAGCAATGCTGTGTTTGTATACCACTTGTATTTCCAACACACTTTCTCCTCTGATTCTCTCACGCTCTTTGTGTGAAGCTGGGACGGAGGAGGACGGTCCTCCGTGCTTTGCAGAGTTCTGGAGGGGAAGTGTCCGGCACAATCACGCAGAGTGGGGAGCATGAGTCATTCAGGAGCCCAGGGCTTTCTACTCTGAACCTGGGACAACAGGGGGCTGACAAGCCCGTGAAATGGTGTGTGTGTGCATGTTGTTCTAGAACAATGGTTCTTAAATTTTAGCCTGCATCGAATCCCCTGGAGGGCTCACCAAAGCCACATTGCTGCCCCCCACCCCTCAAGTGACGGATTCAGTAGGTCCTGGGAAGGGGCCTGAGAATGTGCACGTCTACCAAGTTCCCAGGTGGTGCCGATGGCCCTGGTCAGGGACCGCATTGAGAACTCACCTGTTACTAGATTGTCAGTGGAGCCTGTGACCCAGAGGACGTGAGCAGCCCTAGATGTTGTCAGGGACCATCTACCCTCTCCATCTTCCCAGGATCGGAGCTGATGCCCAAAGCCCTGTCCACGCGAATCATTGGTGGCATCTGGTGGTTCTTCACCCTCATCATCATCTCCTCCTATACGGCCAACCTGGCTGCCTTTCTGACCGTCGAGCGCATGGAATCGCCCATCGACTCTGCTGATGACCTGGCCAAGCAAACCAAAATCGAGTATGGTGCTGTCAAAGACGGGGCCACCATGACCTTCTTCAAGGTGAGGCCCTCCCCCTCACTTGCAGCACCAGGAGCTGATCCTCTCACGCCCTTCACTGTCCTTCCCTAACTACACAGACCCCATGGGCCAGGAGCCCCGGGGGGCACGGGCCCTGGCTGTTTGAGAGCAGTCGGTTTCGGGGAGCTTTGATGATGACCAGCCACCTGGGCTGGTCCCAGCACAGATCCTCCACATCGTCACACCTGGGACAAGCAGGGTAAATGTGCTGTTATCTTAAATCATCATGGGTGGGAGGGTGAGGCTGGAAACGGGAAAGGAGAAACGTCGCCCAGGCACACAAACAGGTGCCGGGAGCCAGTGAGCTCCCTGCCCTGGGCTCGGGGTCTTAGTGGCCTCCATCTCCCAAGAGGCTGGTCTGTGCTTGGGGGGTGAGCTCTCCATCACAGAGAGGGCAGCTGGGGGCACGTCTTTCGGGGAAGGGAGGAGGTTAAGACTTGAACAAGCATCTGTAAGCACGTCTTAGCATCTTACACTCTTGGAAGGCCAGTGTCCGGATACAGCCCCTGCCACCTGCTCCGTTACTGTCCTGAGGGGCAGCCAGCCAGGGCTTTCCTGCTCTTCCTGCTTTGTAGGGTGTTGGCTCAGTTCCCCAAAGGCTTCCGCCTTCTCCCAGAGTAGCCAGGGTGGATGGACGGACTGACGCTGAGAACCAGTCAATGTTCTTCTGGAAATTAAAGTAAAAACCCCAATGGCTACCTCCACCAAGAGCTCGCGGTGGGCCAGACTAGCAGCGTGGCCTCACCGAACCATTGGGACAAGTCCTGTGAGGGGAGAATTGCAACGATGTCCACCCTGCGCGTGTGGACGATGAGGCTCAGAGTGATTAAGCAAGGTGTTCGAGAACTCAGAGCCCAAGGACCCAGGTCTGCCTTCCTCCACAGCCCACGTTCTAGGCCGTTTGTTCCCAGACTGGAGGGTGCATCCATACCGCCTGGAGGGCTTGGGAAAAGCCCATATTCCTGGGCCCCACCCTCTGAGTTTCTGGGTTAGTAGGTCTGGGGCAGGGCCGAGAATGCACATTTGTAAGGAATTCCCAGGCACTGCTGCTGGTCCAGGGGCCACACTTGGAGAACCACTACTCTAAGAGTTTCTCCGAAATGGTTAGGATTCGGAACTCCAGGCATCCATCCATTTGTTTATTAATCACTTGCTCTCAATTAGTCTGGAAGCCTGGGCCCTGGTTCCCCTTCCCCCAACTCCTGGGTCCTTCCAGGCCAAGCCTCTGAGGGAGGAGTTGAGCCTCCGATGGGGCCTGGATGAGAAGAGAGGAAGGAAGGAGAGGGCTCGGAAGGAAAACCTCTACCCCGTGCACACTGGAGCCCCTCCACCACTGCCCCCTACCCTGGGCTCCCCGTGTCAGGATGTTTAGTGAAGAGGATAGAGAGGAAAAAGTTTCCCTTTGTGGACATTGCTGCTGTCACTGAGAAGCGGCAAACGGGGCCTTCCTGAGAGGTCACTTCATGTGTTTGGTGTGAGGAGCAGATGAAAGCATTGTCACCAGCATGCTGGGGGCTCTCTGGGACCCTGGGCAGGTGTTTATGAGTGTGAGCAGTGTGTGAGTATGCGAATGTCTGCGTGTGTGTGTCGCAGGATATGGCCCAGATAAACATGCATGTCGGCATGTATGTGTACACGGAGGTGCCCGTGTGCAAAGTCTGCCTCTGCGGCTGTGCATGTGTCTTGGTGCTTGGACCTAAGCGTTTGCATCTGTCTGTGTGTGTGCTGGCGAGCATATGTGTGCGTGCATGTCTACACGTGTGTGCATGGAGATTGTGTGTGTGTGTGTGTGCTTAAAGGTCCCTGTGAGGGTGTCTAGACAAATGTCTGCATGGGGCGGGGGGATGGACCTCTGTGTATGTCAGCCCATGCACGTGTATGTGTAATAGCTTGCATGTGTGCATAATGGCCCAAGCATGCGTGTATATCTGCATGTGTGTGTAATGGCCCGTGCACATGTGTAATGGCCTTTGAATGCATGTGTCTTCATGTGTCCCCGTGTGTGTGTGTGTGTGTGTGTGTGTGTGTGTGTGCTTATGCACTGGTGCGAGTGTGCCTGCTCGTGCCTGTCCCCAGGCTGTGGCCCAGCCCTTTGACTGTGCCAGAGCATCCCTCATGCATTACACATGAGCCCATCTCGAAGCAGGGCTCCCGATCAAAGGGAATCAGCATAAATAAGGCCGGTGCAGGCTCATTGCCGCTGATTGGATGCCTCTGCCTCCCTCCTCGCTAAGATGCTCAGATTGGCTTCCGAGAGCCCGGTTCCAGCTCCCTGCCGAGCGTCTGGCCTCGGCATCAAGCAGCACCTCCAGCAGCCTGCTCGGCCCTCACGCACCTTCCCTGCGAGCAGTGCGGCGAGAAGGGCAGAGGAGGGACCCAGCTGCTGTCCCCCAGCTGGGATGCCGGAGCACGAGGGCCCCCGCTCACCAGGGCCGCTGGCCAGAAACAGCAACTCCACATCTCCCGCAGGACCAACTCCACTTTCCTGCTCTCCTGCTCGCCAGTTAATTCCTCTGAACGTCTGGCTACACTGCCTCCTGCTTTAGTTCGAGTGAAGCCCTTCTCACCCAGGCTCCTTTCCGCTGGCAGCAGTGGGAGTGCTTTGCAGGCAGAGAGAAGCTTGAATGTGGGAACCTGAACCCCACCTCACATGATGAGCTAGAAGCACAACACCCACCCAGAAGCTTCCTGGACAAGCTTCCTTCCTCCCCACCCTACCAGCCCCACCCTCCGTAGCTGGACTTTCCGCTCATACCTCTCCCCCGCTCCCCCAGCCAGGTGGTCGTCTCCTTATTAAAACTTTCAAGTTAGAGTTGAATGGAAACCTGAGTGTAACCTGGGTAAACAGAGAGGGTGGGTGGTTTGCCCACGATCACATAGCAGATCAGTGGTGGAAGCAGGATGTAAAGTCACATATTCTGTCTGCACTCACAGCCCCTTCTCCCCCCACGCCTACCCTAAGGGCTCCTGCAGGGGTAGTCCTCTCCCCTGCCCGTGAGTGCATATGGCTCTGGTTGAACAGGGATCAACTTCCGGAATAGACACAGGAAGTCTAGGCAAGATCAATTATGAGAGTAACATCTATCAAGCACTCACTAGGTGCCAGGCAACATTCCATGCACTTCACCTTCACCTGTATTCACATGAGTCATCCTCACAACAGCCCTGGAAGGTAGAGACGATTATTGTCATCTCCATTCTACCCTTGAGCAAAGTAGGCTCAAAAGTGACGTGGGTTCGCAGGGACTTTCCTAAGATCAACAGCTAATGAAATGCAGAGCGGGGATTTGAACCCCAGTGCCCTGGCGCCAGGGGCCGTGCTCTCTGTGCATGCGGCTTCTCTAAGGAGCCAGCCACAGTCTGGGGGTCGGTTGGGGAAGACCAGAGCCACAGCCAGACGTGCCGTATCCCCAGTCCAAAAGGTCCCCCTGCCTCCTACGTGGTTGTTCAAGTGACACACGTTGAGTGACCGCTGTCACTGAATTAGAGGACGGAATAAAAAGAGGGCAGAAGCCAAGTGGAGCAGGTGCAGGAAACGTGTGAAGGGCAGGTGGCCCCCTGAACATCGCGGGGTGCAGGGCAGGGGAACTTCGTGTGCTCCTACAGAGACCACACCCCCCTCCGTGGGCTGAGAGGAGAGCTGCAGGGAGAGAACCCGCTCCTGTCCAGAGGCAGGAAGTCAGGCTCTGGGCAGGGGTGGGGGGTGCGCCAGAGCCCCAGCGCCCACCCTGCAGCCCGGGAGACGCGCAGCTCCAGGCGCCCCGGCATTCCAAAGGAAATTTCATTTGAAGGGTTGTCGGGGAGCAGCAGACATCACAAACAGCGTCTCCCGTGCTGTCCTCCCTCCGTCTGGGAAGATAAAAATTAATTAGGAGATGAAAAAAGGAAGTCTTTGAAAGCGCTGTTTGGCTGTAAAAATATGTAGGCAAAATGTAAAGAAGAGCATTGGGGAAGCGTGTTCGCTGGGCGGCTTTGAAAGGAGAGGATGTAGGAAGACAGCTTCTCCAAGGATTCAGCCCCCTTCGGTGTTGCTGCGTGCAGGAGGCACATCACAGAGGGAGGGACTGTGTGTGACAGACAGCCGCTCAGGGAAGGGACCAGAGCTGGAGGCCAAGTACTCCAGGCTCCCTGGGGCTCTGGCACGGTCGACCCCTCCCCCGTGTATGGCCCTGCCCTGCTGTAGCAAGGGAGCCTGGGGAGCTGCTTTCCCGTCCAGCTCCCCCGCCTTCCCTGAGCTGGAGACTTCACCCTATCTCTGCTTCCAGTTTCTCCTGACCCATCTCCTGGTCCGTCTAGAACCAGAGCCTTGCCTTCAAGCAGAAGGAGGGGGGGAGGGCCAAAACGCAACGGGCCAGGCGAGATTCAGGGCCGTGCAGCCGGGCACAGTCAAGTCACATCAGTCTTAAAGTCAGACCTCCCAGGACTTGTCTCTGCTGGGGGGACCTTGGGTAAGTCACTTTATTTCTCTGAGCCTCAATTTGGTCACCTGTATGACATGGATACCGAGTCCCGCCACGCAGCACTCAGCGAGAGGACTCAGCGAGCTACCGTGCGTACGGTGGGTAGCTCAGTGCCACACACAGAAGCACCCAAGTCAGCTGCTCCTCCGGCTGGCTGGCCCAGAAGCCTGAGAAGCAGGCCAGACCCTTTTCCCCTTTTTCTCCGTAGTCCCCAAAGGACTTAGCCAGAGCACATTGGAGAGGGACCCACCAGTAGACACCCGGCAAATCTCCCTTCCCCTGGGTCCCTCCACATGGGGACTGTGGGCTTTGGGAAGGGCCTTGGTGCCTCTCACAGGCTGGCCACCTGTCCCCGCACAGAGCTAAGAACTCAGGAGGAGCCCCGAGATCGTCAGAATAAAGAGAGGGCCAGCAGAGAGGCAGGGACAGGTGCAGGGCTGGGCCAGTGATGAGGGGAAGTGACCGAAAAGTACTGCAACTGAGGACCTCTCGGTGCCTTCATTTTCTCATCTATGGAATGGGTATGATAACAGTACCCACCTTGAAGAGCTATTGAGGTGATTAAATGGGATAATTCACATAAATAGCTTAAAACCACACCTGACACAGAGTGCCACACAGTGTTAACTGTGTTTCTTATTTGTTGACAATGGTGATACACGGGCCTCTTCAGCCCACAGATAACAGTCTTGGGGGCCGCCCATCGCTCACATTTTCTTACGTTAGTTGCCAACATTTTAAAATCGAGAGCTTTTTGCATTTAAAAAAATTCACATTTCCAGCTTCTTGAAAATGTGAAAGATCTGGCATCACTGAGCCGTTCTCTTACTGAGCGACAGTGTGGGAGCCAAGAGGCAACAGCTCTCCCCAGTGTATCTGTTCCACTCAGCATTTCTTTCTTAATTTACGGCACCCTCCCTGGGCCCCCTCAGCCCTGGGCTTTCCTACCCTGAACACTGTGTCATTTCATTTCTGTAGAAACTCTGCATTATAGCAATTATCATCCCCAGTTTCCAGATGAGGAAACTTAGCCTTAAAGAGAAATAATGATGTCATCCACTTGCACAGTACTTCCTGGGGACCCAGCCCTGTGCTAAGCCAGCCCCCATTTGACAGATATGGACAATGAGGCTCAGAGATGTGACGTCACTTGCCTGTGGTCCCAGAAGGAGCTGGCATTTGAACCCAGGTTAGAGTGATACCAGAGTCCGAGCAACAAAGCTGACCCCTCC
Organism: Proteles cristata cristata; assembly: GCA_017311185.1. Lineage (NCBI taxonomy): Eukaryota > Metazoa > Chordata > Mammalia > Carnivora > Hyaenidae > Proteles > Proteles cristata. The sequence continues at coordinate 1,355,636 of JAESUZ010003902.1, read as the reverse complement.
TGCCGCCTCCTATCCCTAGCCGACAGCCCCTGCCTTCCCAGGCAAGCCTCAGGGGGCACATGCAAACAGCAGTGTGACTTCCAGCCTGGACGGTCTGGAGTCTGTCCTGGTGAGAGGACATGTAATGGCGAGCTGAAGCAGCAGTCTCGGGGAAGCCACCTGGTCCCTAAGGAAATAATCCAAGAGACATGATTAATTGCTCGAGTATGTGGATCTGATAAGGGTCAAAGCCTCCACACCCAGGGATACACAAGCCAATTAATTTGAGGAAAGGTCTCTTTTCCAACATGGAAAATACCCAAGGTCTCTCATGGAATCACATCGCCACTGCCTCTCTGCACCTGTTCCCTAGGATTCAGCTCCCTTTGAAATTTATACACACACACACACACACACACACATACATATACATTTTTCTTGTACAGAAATGTTAAATTCTCAAGATTAAGTATCTTCAGTTGGTAAAAATCAATTTACTTCTTTGAGGAGGCTGGAATTGAAAGTCGTGAGCCTGAAACTTACTTTCTTGCCAATTTTACTGATAAAAAAAGCCTCTCCGTCCTGGCACGTCGCCCTGTATTGGCTGCTCCAAACGATTCCATTAATTGATTTGGGTTACTGGCCCTGAAGCAATGCTTATTAAAGTCCCCACTGGAGCTGGGACAGGCAGGATGACAAGGGAGCCTTAGGTATGCAGGACTCCGCTCCCCGGGGTGGTGAGTGTAGCTCAGGCCAGTGACGGGAACTCAGGCTTCTGGTGGCCAGGCCCAGCAGATGGGAGAGGGACCTGAGACTCCAGGAGGGGCCCTGGCTTTGTCCCTCCCTGCCTTGGATCGGCCCCGCTAGAGGGGAGCTTTTCAGGGGTGTGCCCTGGAGTCACAATGCCTGGAAGACAGAAGGAAGGAATTGAAGGGGAGCCAGAGACCATGAGTGGACATGGCGGAGCATCTGAGCATGGGAGCCCCAAGATACAGAAGCATAGTCGGGGGCCACTCTAGGGATGCAGATTTCAGAACTACCTGCTTGAAGTTTGGAGGTGTGGATTTTGAAACCAGCATGGAGCTCTCCTCACACCTTATTGTCACCTCTCCTCTCGACTGGCCTGAGCTCCCTGGTGTTCTTCCCAGCTTCCTCATTGCAACCGTTTACCGGTGGAGGCTTTCTGTGTATCTTCCTCAAAGCCCTTCAGCCTCAACACCCCCCACACACATACACACACAACCCCCAAAAGAAATTTCTGTCTCCATTTATGGTGGAGTGTTACTGGAAAGAACATATGTTTTGATGGCAGAACCCCGCTTCTGCTACACTTGCTGTGGGAAGGTGGAATAAGGTGTTGGGGGAGGATTTGCAGAAAGAGGGTGAGTTCTCATCCTTTTCTGAGACAGAAGGAGTGGGGCAGGGCTTCCTGAGTGGTTCATTATCAAGTTACTTTTGCCAGCACTTGAGATTTACTGATGGATGACTGGTTTCATGGGAGAGTGGGTGGGTAAGATGGGTGAGGTGGAGAAGTGGATGCATGGTTGGGTGATAGATAGATGGATGAGAGAACGGATGGATGGGTGGGGTGGATGGGTGGATGGATAGAAGGATGGTTGGATGGACGGATGAATAAATGGATGGATGGATGGATGGATGGATGGATGGATGGGTGGATGGTCAGATGGATGAATAGATGGATGCATGCATTAGGAGGTGTAAGGGGGGCTCTGATGGTCTCATCAAACCTGGTTCCCACCTCTGGTGGAAGGAGAATTTGGAGGCAGGAGAGACTGAGATGGAAAAGAAGCTGAGGTGCCAGAGCCACTGATGGGATAATCGTACTTAGCTATAATGACCATGAGGAATAACTATCTGAGGAGCATGTGTACTTGGCACTAGGGATGATTGGACTTGGACGCTCTGATCAGAGGAATCGTTGGAATTGATTTTCTGGGGAAAAAAAAAACGATTTGAGGAGCAGGAGTAGCTTGTGTGCATGCGTGGGTAAGGGGGTGTACGTATTACCTACAGCTGGACAGCAGATCACCTGACACCGAGTGCCTTAAAACAAAGGCATTGTGATCTCACCGAGTGCAGGCCGGGAAGCAGCACAGCTTAGTTGGGTCCTCTGTCCAGGGTCTGTGACAGGCTGCACAGGGTCTGTGACAGGCTGCTGTTGCCTAAGGCTGCAGTCATCCCAAGGCCATGCTTCTGAGCTCGCTCGTGCGATTGTTGGCAGAAGTCCATTCGTTCCTCCCACATTGTTGGACTGAAGTCTTCAGTTCTCTGTTCGCTGTTGGCTGGAGGCTGCTCTCTGTTCCTGGCCACGTGGGCCTCTCCACGGGGCGGCCCACAGCCATCGGAGAAGCCAGCGAGAGTGCAAGCAGGAGAGTCAGCCTCTTGGAGCCTAACCTTAGGGGTGACAACCCATCACTCTTTGGGAAGGTGGGGGGCATTTCAAGGCAAGTCCGTAGTCCAGGCCATACTCCAGGGGAGGGGCTTATACAAGGTCATGAGTACCAGCGACGGGAAACCAGATAGAAGTTTCCTACCACAGTGAACCTGAGAGTGAGAAAGACCCTGTGGAATAAAAGGAGTCAGAGAAGGGGAGTCTGATGGCAGAAATTATCTAGAAGATAAAAAAATGGCTGAGGAGTCAGAAAAGCTCGAAAAAGGAATGCTTTTAAGGGCCAGAATAGCTAGTGGGGGGAAGGCATCTGGGGCCGCAGGAGGAGCTGAGAGAGGTGAGTAGCTGGCGAGATGGAGTAGCTGGAGAACACAGGTGTGGAGTCAGGAGGTGAAGAGGTGAGAGTGACTAATGGCAGAGTAGCACAAGCAGGCACCGGAAGTGGGAGGGCGGAGTTGCTGGGAACAGCCAGCTTGCTGCTCGGGCGGAGCCCATCCAGAGCCTTCAGCTGCAAAGCAGATATATTTGCAGGTGGGGTGGTGGCTGCTTCTCTGGGAAGGTGCCCCGAGACCCAGCAAAGGCATCAGTGGCCCTTGATGGATTCTGGGTTCTGATAGAATTCCACGTGGAGTCTTGCCTGGTGCTTAGGCCCTCCCCCCCCCTCCAAGCCTGCTTGGGCTTCCGAGAGCCAGTTTTAGAGAGGCCAGCCCTCACCAGAGCCAGGAAGGCCCCAGAGAATCGCGATACACTTTCCTCCCAGCCACTGCCCCCACTGCCCCCACCGCCCTGACTTCTGACAGACCCAGCTAGTGCCTGGCCCTTCCCCACCCCCGGCCCTGCACCAGCCTGTTCAGGCACACCCCTGCTGTCACGCACGCCAGAGCTGGGCCGGGTGCCAGAGAGCCAGGCTGACATCACAGAATGGCACAGCTAGACTTAGAGGCAGCCCGGCACAAGGGGGCCCGCAGAGCCACCTGCTCCCCTGGGGTCTGCAGATGCAGGCCCATTCCCCACTGGGAGCAGCTAGCTGGCTGGCTGTAACTTCCTGAGAAAGCTCAGGAATGCCCTGCGGCCTGATCTGCCCATTCTCCTCGGGCATCAGGGGACATTCCACCTCGGCCCCTCTCCCTGCCCCAGCACCTTCTCTGAGTCTCCCCAGCCAAGCAGGGCAAGCGCAGCTGCCCACCCACCAGACCTGATCTTAGGGATGCTGGTTCTGTTCACGCAGCAGCGTCCAGCCCGGGGTGCTCTGGGGACAATCACAGGAGATAAAGGGCCCGCAGACCACCTGCTCTGACTGCCCCCCCTTCTCGGCCCCCTCCTTAACAAAGTATAACAGACAAACTCTCATTTTCCCCTGGAACACGGCACACAGGAAGAGCCCTCTTTGGATGAACGGGGGCAGGGGGGGATCGGAACCCACCAAGCTTTGCCCTCATTGGCGTCCATTTCCCCGTCTACCCTCACAGAGGTTTCTATGAGGCAGGGCAGCTAAGTGGTTAGAGGCATGGACTCTAGAGCCCGATGACCCGGATTCAAAGCCTAACTTTGCCTCTAATCTTGGGAAAGTCATTAGCCATGCTCGGTTTCCGTAAAATGGAGCTGAGGATAGCACCCGCCTCCTCGGACTGTTGTGAAGAATCAGTGAGTTTCCGCAGATAAAGCTCTCAGGACAACTTTTAATATATGTCAGAGAAAGAAAACTCATTTAAAGAAAAAAAAAATCAGGCCAAAAACCACGGAGTCACGGCCAAGAGCCAGGGATTTCTAGACAGGGAGTGCCTGAGTCTGAATCCTGGCTTCATCACTCCTCAGCTGTGCATGTTGGGACCTCCCCTCCCAGGGCCTCAGTTTCCACATCTGAGCAGTGGGTGGCATTCCCCCCCTCTGAGGGCAGCAGATGGAGTTCAGTGACCAGAGTCCTGTGAAGTGGACTGCATGGTGCTTGGCCCCCGGTGTGCTTGGTAACTGTGTGCATCCCCCCTCCCCTCGTGGCCCAGAAATCCAAGATCTCCACCTTTGAGAAGATGTGGGCCTTCATGAGCAGCAAGCCCTCAGCGCTGGTGAAGAACAACGAGGAGGGCATCCAGAGGACCCTGACGGCCGACTACGCTCTGCTCATGGAGTCCACGACCATCGAGTACGTCACCCAGAGGAACTGCAACCTCACCCAGATCGGGGGCCTCATCGACTCCAAGGGCTACGGCATCGGCACGCCAATGGGTGAGTGAGGGGCTGCAGGCGGGAGGGGAGGTTGGGGGACAGGTGGTGTGCCCCCGCCTCCACTCGCACACACAGCATCTGCTCCCTCTCCCAGCTCATCCCACTGAACCTAAAAAAGGTGGCATGTCTTCCACCCAGAGACCAAGGAGGGGCGTCATAACCTCGCGGCGTCAGCCTGGACCCAGGCGGAGGAGAGCTGGGGCCAACCCAGAGGCGGGGTGTTGGGGGGACATGTTCAGAGGACATGCATATTCAGCCTGGCCTCCCCCCGAGCTGATGCAGCCCAGATACACGGCGCCTTCCAGGGACCTATGGACACGGGACTCCTAGGGAAGGTGCCCCACCCCACGTCAGGGCATTCCCCCCCGCCTCCCAGACACATTAGATCCATTCAGAGAGGGGCCTTTGTGAGCTTGTGGAGAGGCTGGGGGTGGCGGCCCGCACCGAGCGGGGTGCTGGCAGGGCGAACGCGCATGCGCCGAGCGCCGCTGCCAGCCGGACCCCGTCCCCCGCGCAGGCTCCCCCTACCGGGACAAGATCACCATCGCCATCCTGCAGCTGCAGGAGGAGGACAAGCTCCACATCATGAAGGAGAAGTGGTGGCGGGGCAGCGGGTGTCCCGAGGAGGAGAACAAAGAGGCCAGCGCCCTGGGCGTCCAGAAGATCGGGGGCATCTTCATCGTCCTGGCCGCCGGGCTGGTCCTGTCCGTGCTGGTGGCCGTGGGCGAGTTCGTGTACAAGCTCCGCAAAACGGCGGAGCGAGAGCAGGTGAGCCTCGAGGACGGGGGCCTGCGTGGTGACTGGGGCCTGCGTGGGGACCTGGACCTGCGTGGGGACAGAGACCTGCGTGGGGACGGGGACCTGCACGGGGACGGGGGCCTGCGTAGGGACGGGACCTGCGTAGGAATGGGGACCTGCGTGGGGACGGGGGCCTGCGTGGGGACAGAGACCTGCGGGGACGGGGGCCTGCGCGGGGACGGGCCTGGGGGACAGAGACCTGCGTGGGGACGGGGGCCTGCGTGGGGACAGAGACCTGCGCGGGGACCGGGGCCTGCGTGGGGACGGGGACCTGCGTGGGGACAGAGATCTGCGCGGGGACGGGGACCTGCGCAGGGACGGGGCCTGCGTGGGGACAAGACCTGCGCGGGGACCGGGGCCTGCGTGGGGACGGGACCTGCGTGGGGACAGGGACCTGCGTGGGGACAGAGACCTGCGCGGGGGGACCTGCGCGGACGGGGCCTGCGCGGGGGCCTGCTTGGGGACGGAGACCTGCGCGGGGACGGGGGCCTGCGCGGGGACGGGGGCCTGCGCGGAACGGGGCCCTGCGCGGGGATGGGGCCTGCGTAGGGACAGAGACCTGAGTGGGGACCTGGACCTGCGTAGGGACGGGGACCTGCGTGGGGACGGGAGGAACAAGGGAGGGCAGGTTCCGGCTGGGTTCGCGCCTCCCAGGCGCACGTGGCGTCTCAGCCCGCCCTGCCTCCCCTCGCCGGGAGGCCCGCCGGCCACACCTCTGCTCCGACTCTGAGCACACACTCCCACCGCTGCAGTTCCAAGCTGGCCAAGCCCCGCTGCCTCCAGCTGTTACTGGCCACAGTCTCCAGCCTTGCCTTCCTGCCTCCCCTCTCCCATCCGCTCTCCACTCTCCATACACAGCCAGTGCCCTGTTTAACACTTAATTCAAACCGTGTCGTTTCCCCTGCACAAAACCCTCCGCGGTCATTGTTGGAGCTGGGTGATGGTTACATAGGGATTCATTATACTCCTCTCTCCTGCATAGAGTTGGAAATTTCCATAATCAAAAGTTTAAAAAAGAAAGGAATGTTACGAGATCTGGCTCAAGTGTACAGACAGGAGAGCTCTGCTCCACGCATCTGATTAATTCAAGTGTGGTTGAGCAATGTTTCTGGGTCCTGGTAGCAAATTAGAATCACAGGGAGAGAGTTTTTTAAGTGCTAATGCCATGGCCTCACTCCCAGAGACGGTTTTTAATTGGTCTGTGGAAGATCCTGGCATTGGTGTCTTAAGAACGTGTACTTACAGGGTGATTTAAAAGTGCACGTGAGTTGAGGGCTGGAGGGAGGTGCCTCTCACAGAGAAGTTCAAAGGGACAGAGGTCAGGATGGAAGGAGATTGCAGTGAAGGCCTGTGTGGAGGGGCCCATTCAAAACAGGCACTTTTTACATCCATCAGAAATGAAATCAGACCCTTTGTAATCAGTAAGCCAAAGTCAGCAGAGAGGAAGGGAAAAGATTTCCTGGTGTCGCATTTCTCCTGGGCAGGAGGAAAGGGACCTGTTCCCACATTGTGGGGATCAGCCCAAGTCGATACGTTTCTGGAAGGCAGCGTTGCAGTTATGGACAGAACCTTAAAAGTGGCCACACATTTTGACAGTGAATCTCTACGTTTAGAAATGCACCCAGTGGAAGTGGCCAAGGGTAGACACAGTTTTATTTATAAGGATGTTCACTGAAGTGTTAATGGTCAGGAAAAATTAGGTGGGGGTACCCTTGATGTCCAATAAAAGGGAACAGCTAAAAAAAATTAGAATACATTAAAAAAGAACAACCAGATTCTTGACGAATTCCCAATACAATTGGAATGAGCTCCGCACTGCACCAAAAAGCCTACAAGATCTGGTCCTGGTCCACTTACTTATCTGACTTTCTCTTTCCTACGCTGGACTCCCTTAACTCTGCTTCACACACACTGGCCTCCTTTTTAGGCCTTAACACATCAAACGCATTTCAGCCCCAGGCCATTTGCACGTGTTGTCCCATCCACCTGCAACGCTCTTGCCCCAGAGCACTGTATTATTAGCATTTTCTGGTCATTCGGGTTTCAGCTCAAATGCCACCACTCAAGTAGCCTTCCCCACCTGCCCCCACACCCAGCCCCCACACTATCCTATTCCACTCCTTTATTCTCTTAAAGATAGTTACCATTCTCTGAAGTGATTTATTTGTTCACCAATTTATTACCTGTTTCTATCACATCATAGACCCTAAGCTCCCTGAGGGCTGGGACCTATCTGGCTTTTTCACGTCTGTATGCCTAACATCTGGGACAGTGCATGGAACGTAGTAGGCCCTCAATAAATATTTTCGGAATGAATAAGGGAGGTGAAGAGGGACTCTATTCTGTGTTTAGTGGCTGAACAAGGGAAAGGTTGGAGGGGAAGCAAGTAGGAAGCAGAGCCGGAATTCAGAATTCCCCTGCACTGCACAGGCCGCACACAGCTTCCTGGGAGCTCACGCCCTGGCCCCATGGCCAAGTTTAGCTATCAACAGCCCCCCACTGTCTGCCAGACAAGTCACAGGACGGCCTCTGTCCATTGGGCTCATAGGAGCCACGGCCCCCAGATGCCTGCAGGCGAAGCTGTACTTTCGCCGTCCCTTTTGGCTACCTATAGGGACCCAGACCAGAAGCCACTGCCACCCAACTGCCTTCCAGGGACCCTCCTCCCAGTTGCACACCTTGAGAAACATGCTGGATGGACTTCCCCGAGTGGGAGCGCGGTGATTCTCCCCTTAGTTGGAAGCCCTCCCAGGGGAAAGGTTACCCCTATGTTCACCGGGTGTTTCTTAACCTGCTTCAGTGCCAGGCCTAGTGCTGAGAGCTGGGCTCGCAGGGGTGAAACTGGTTTGGTTCCTGGCCTCAGAATCTAGTGGAGGAAAGTCAGACAAGTCAATTCCTCAACCTTTCATGTGCATGCCGATCGGAACCTCAGTTTGCCCATCTGTGAAATGGGCATACGAGGATACTACCTGCCCTACCTCCCTTAGTCTCCACCCGAGAGTGTAATGCTCTGTAGGCTGCCTCCCAAACTGGTCACCCTGAGTGGGCAGGGGGTGGGTGGCCTGAAGGTGAGAGACACAGGCAGCCTTGGCCTAGCCTTGGGAGGAGGGAGGCACTGGCTGGGGCTGCAAGGCCAGGCCTCACCCATGTGCCCCTTGCCCTTCCACCCCACTCCAGCGTTCCTTCTGCAGCACCGTAGCCGATGAGATCCGTTTCTCCCTTACCTGCCAGCGTCGGGTCAAGCACAAGCCGCAGCCGCCCATGATGGTCAAGACTGACGCCGTCATTAACATGCACACATTCAACGACCGCCGGCTTCCAGGCAAGGACAGCATGGCCTGCAGCACATCACTGGCCCCTGTGTTCCCCTAAGCACAGGCAGGGTGGGGACCGAAGGCCTGGGGGCAGGGCAGAGGAAAGCAAAGGAGACTGAAAGGCACCTCCCCTGTGCCCACACTGGGCTTGGGGACCAGAGCCATTGCCTGCCTGCTGGGCCAGGAGCCCTCTGCCCTCACCTACCAGGAAACCAGAAGGCCTCTGCTTGCCTCTCGTTTCCTCTGAGGGTTTCTAAAGCTGCCAGCCGAGACAGCCAAGGCCAAAGGAAGCACATGCCTCTCAGGCCAAACTCCACCTGCCCCTCAATTCTCCTCGACAGTCAGAAGTTTCTACCACGGCCCTGCAGAGGCCAAAGAGAATGAGAAACAGCTCTTATATTGCCACTCTTTCCCCATGAGCCCAGGCCTCCTGGGCCTTGACCGTGAGACCAGAGACAAACCATGGGTACTTGCAGGACTGTCGTGGAGCTGCCACTGATGGAGCTGAAGATGGGGGGTGGCCACCCCACATGTCCTGGGCAGAAGGAAGGCCTTCATCGCTTAGAGGCTGCTCACATAGTCCTGGTCTCTTGGACTTGGCACCATTTTTTGGCAGCCTCCATCTTTGCAAAGTTGGAGGCAGAGAGCCCCATAGAGAAAAAGGAGTTTGTGGTATGGGAGAGAGGAGAATGCACAGAGGCTGCCATTTTGAATTCTTACGGACAATGTCCAGCAGCTCCCATTCCTCAAGGAGGTCTCCAGGAGTATAAAGTGGGAGGAGAGGTAAGAGCGAATTCTACTTTCTGGCCAGAGGATAGAGGACCCCCCCACCCCCGAATCTCTCACAAAAGATAAACCAGAGAGTCAGTTAATATTTGAAGCCAGAAGAACAATGGATTCCATGGAAATCCCATAGGCCTTTGAGCCACTGGGTCTCATTTGGATGGTTCCTGGGCTGTTTCTAAACCCTCGTGGTATTTGAGAGCTTGGGCTCTTTGCCATCTACTCATCAGCAACCCCCCATTCCTGGCCAACTGACCTTGACTTCCTTCTGTCATCTTGGAAGGAGAAGAGAAGCCTGAGTTGAAGTGAAAGTCATCACCCCTCCTCAGAAGAAGGCTCATGGTCCTGCTGCACAGGCTGACTTTGGGGTAAGATGGGGAAAGCCAGAAGGTCCCTAAAGAAATCTTGGTCTCCTGGACTTACCAAACCTAAGGTTGCTCCCCAGAAGAAGAGGTTTTCAGGGACAGGATATCAGAGCTGGTAGAGGCCCCAAGGATGCTGAAAGAAGAGCTGCCTCCTGGAGAATTAACCAAAGACCCCACACAGAGACACAGGCCATCTTGGCCCCAGTCTCTTGTCCAGAGCAGCTTGGACTTAGTGGGGTTTGGGGGTACAGCAAAGACATCGTAGCAGATGGGGCAACAGTCAGGGGTGGACCAGATGATCTGTGGGTTCTGGCTAGGTAGGATGGATGCTCTAGAAGTCTGAAGATTCTAGAAGAAGAATGAGACGTGGAAGGGTTAGGAGCCAAGTGTCCTTAAAGAGAACAAAATGGGGCCAGCAGAGCTTCTCATTGCCAAGGGCAGAAGGCAGGGGAGGGAGGGCTGGAGGTTCCGGACAGGGACCCAGAAGACACTAGTCGCTGCCCTTCCACCTCTGTCTTGATTCTGTTGGGGAGTCTGGTTAGGGAAGAGCTCCATTTAGATCTCAAGGGCCTTCTCAGCTGAGGTTAAGGGGAACCTCCTGTCCCCGCCCCCCTGCCACCCAGGAACTCCCAAAGCAGGAGTGTTGCAGTTGACACATGCGATATATCCCATGCCTCCTCCGAGCTGTGAGCTGCAGGACCCAACCAGCTGGTTCCCACAATCACAGCAGCTCCAACAGGCTGTGCGCATGGGAGGCAGGAGAAGAGAGCTGGACGTGCAGCATCGCCAACATGTAATGACAGGAAAAGCCATGCTGTCATGAGCTTCTGCGTGCAGGTGTGCGTGCGTGTGTGCATATATGTGTATCTGTGTGTGTCTGTGCGCACGCATGAGCTTTAGGGGCTGGGGCTGAAGGACAGATTTGGACATCTGACAGAGTCCAGGGCATGAAATAATAGAATCCTTGGTTCTGACATGTGTGCGCGTACGTTTCGGATGAGGGAGACAGATCTGGACAGGCAGCAGAGCCCCATACGTGTAAAAACAAAAGAAGCCATGTTTTAGTGGGGTTCTGGTGAGTATACATACGTGTGTACAAGTAGGTATGCTTGTGTGTGTGTGTCCACGTGCGTGCACATTTATGCACCAATGGCAGAGGTTGGAGGACAGGATCGAATCCGCAGCACTGTCAAGTGTTGAAAAGGAGAAGCCATGTCATCAAGGGGTCCACGTGTGAGCATGTGTGCACGTGTGTGTGTGTGCACGGGGGTGGTGGTGCTCATGAGTGCAGTAGAGAGCAGGAGGGAGGATGGGATCGGACAGACGGGCAGCCCAGTCAGGGCATGTGTGCAAGAAGCCACGCAGAACTGGCGTTTCTTAGTGTGGGGGCTGGAGCGTGCCCACACACACGTGTGTTTGCGCTCACATATGTGCTCCTAGCTCGCAGCAGAAGCCGAGATGGACAATCAGGGAGGCAGGGAATCAGGGTCTGTTTGCACTGCTGTTGTGGGGGAGAGATCATTTGTCACAAGGATTTGTCGAGATCGTGTGCTCTCGTGTATGACGCTCCATGAACGTGCCGTGCTCTTCTGAGACTGCGCGCCTACGAGGACTGATGGAGGGGAGGAGGAGGGGGCTTGGGCCAGGAGGAGCTTCATCAGAGAAAGGAAGAATCGTGGGTATCGGAGGTACAATTAGGGAAGTCCCCCAGAAGGTATTAAATGATTTGGGGTGACATGCTGCCTGGCTCCCCCTCCCGCTCCAGCCTTCTGTCCACGTGGGTGGCTAACGTGCAAACTCCGGCCGGTGCCCTTTGTTTGACTTCGAGGCCGACCCAGTGTTCATAGTGCAGTGGAAACCGCTCCTGCCCAAGCATGAGCTGTTGTCTCTCCCAGGACAGCAAAGGCGCCGGGTGACACTGCTACTTCCGGGGGAGCGGAGGGGAAGAAGGTATTCCCATCGAGGCCGATCAAGAGGAAGTAAAGGCTGAGCCCGCCGGAGCTGCAGGATGGCGCTGCCCACACATGGTGCGGCACTGAAGTTGGTCCGTGGACGTGTAAACACGTGTTCTAATGGAACAGAAGACGGGACTTGCCCGAGCACCTGCCGGACTGTCCTTGCCTGGCCCCACATGCCTTCCCTTCACAGATTGACCCCCCCACCTTCCACCGGCGTCTCCCACCCACAATACCAGTGCCTCCTGTCAGCCTGCTCGGCCTGGCCAAACTGAGGGGCAGCAGTGAAGAGACCCCCCCCCCCCGACCAGCCACCCTGGGGATTTGGGACAATGAACCATCCTCCTCTCTCTCCCTGTGACCTGTCCCTGGTCTCTCTGCTGTGGACAGAGAAGAAAACCCTGACAGCTTTGTTGCCATTCAGGTGACCCTGCTCTGCGAGTTTCTCTCCAGAGGAATAACGCTCTCTCGGCAGATGAGCTGACTCTGAGTCTCTGAAGGGCTGGAAGGCCTCCCCGCCCCCACCTCACAGCCAAGACTGCCTCAACTACAAGAGCACATCCCGCCTGCCTCCCCAGTGTACTTGGCAGACAGACATGACGGCCCAGGATGGGGGAGGGGTCTGAAGGTTCCGCATGGTGGGAAGTCCCTCCCCTCCTCGCACTGGAGGAGAGCAGAAGACAGACCCAAGCACACCCTGACTGATAACAGTCAGAGGCTCCCTCCCTGCCGTCTTTTCCAGAGGGTACTGTGTGCAGGTTTGCAAGCCGTTGCTGCAGCGCTCAGCATGAAGCTGGTCCCGCTGCCTGCCCCCCCCAACCCATCCTCAGCTATATGCGCAAACATCTGGAAGGTGGCCCAACTCTGGCCCGTGTCCGGACTGGTCCTGGGTGGGTAGCCATCTGGAAGGGGCCCAGCGATCGGGACGAACAGCTGTAAGGACCTGACATCTGGGATGGACCGACCCCTTGGACAGATGCAAGAAGTGAGCCCAGTTCTGTGGACAGGTCTGGAGTACACACATCTGGAGCCGTGGGCTCCCAGGCTGAACGGATGCATCTGGAATGGGCCCAGCCATTTGCCGCAGGAGCAGGGCCCTGCCCTCTGTCCCCATGCCAGTTCGAATCACGCTTTCATTTTTCAGTCATGGACTTGCCCTAGAGTTAAAGTTTCAGAGCCGAGGCCATATGTGAAGTCACAAAACTGTTTTTGGTAGAAGGTTAATGTTCTGTACAATATATATATGAATGTAAAAAATATATATATATATGCTGTATATATATATATATGCACAGTGTATATATGACCCGTATCCCATGTGTATACGCACCCCTCCCTGCACGTCTGCACACAGAGTGTACATAACCCAGCCAGCGTGGGTGGGGACCAGGCGAGGGATGAGGCATAGCAGCAAAGTCTGGAATGGAGGCCACCTGGGGCAGGGGCCGCAGAGGGCCCCGTGGAGGTGGCAAAGGCCCTGCATACATCCGAGCTCCAAACCCGGAAGAAGAGGGTCCCAGCCACAGGGGTGGGAGGGCGGGCCTTGCCCAGCCAGCACCTCCTGAGGTGGGGGTCAAGGCAGAAGAGACCGACAGGCCCTGTGTCTGTCCGCCAGTGTCTACAGCCTGTGCCCGGGGAGCAGTATCCCACCGGGATTTGGCTCCTGAGACTGGTGCTTGTCAAAATGGCCAGGTAGGTGTCAGGCTCTGCCTGGAATACCTTAACAGGCTGGAACATTCTAGGTGGCAAAGGCCTCTGCCTCAGATTCCCACACAGACACCGTTCACAGCTAGGAGAAAAGTGCTTTTTCAAGAGAATGGCCCCAGAGGCACCGTCAGCATGCCAGTGCAATGTCCCAGTGCCCCACTTATGGACCCTGTCCCCATCCCCTGCCTTCTAGAACAGAAGACCTCAAACCAGCTTGCACTGGGTCTCTATATTGCACACCGAAACTCTGGGGCCTCCTGATGTGGGGAAGCAGCTGTAAGAATACCAGTAATGCCAGCAGGTCTGTCCCACTGCACACGACCTCCCCAGACCCATTTGACCCAGAGACCAGCTGGTAGGGAGTGACCGAGGAGCCAGAGATGTGGACAGCGCAGTGACACCCGGTGAAAGATGAGAAGCCAGCAAGGCCCTCTGGCCCTAGCACGGCCCAAGCCATCTGCCTACATCCTCTCCCCTTCTACATCTCCTCCAGCAGGACAGTTGTCCTTGGAGCAGGCTTCCGTGTGGTCAGCAGCCCACCTTTTGCTCTGGTCCCATGCATCAGGCTGGTGTGCACTTAATCTGCCTCTGGGCCCCTCCCCCCACCTTGCCAGAGCACATCTGAATCCAGCCCCCTGAGGAGGGGCCTGTCCTGGCTCCAGGGGCCCTCATGCCACTGTGCTCCAACCCCCCACCCCATCTCTGCCTGGGCGAACTTTCTGGCTGGGGCTCCCTTGCTGGGGACCTGGGTCCCCAACCCCAGGGCCGAGCCCCCAGACAGCGCCATGTGAGACCCCCGGCCTGTCCCACCACCCAGACCAGAGTGCCTGGATGCTCCCCTCTCCCACTCACCGCGGTTCCCACACACTGGTCTCTGGGCCATTCAGGGGATGCCCTTTGTGGACATGCAGAATTTCTATGAATATAGTTTTTTGTAAACATTTTGTAACGATTTGGGTTTCATAGTAACTGTGTTACTTGCCAATCATTCTAGGCTGATGTAAATAACTTTCCAAACAAATCTGATTATTTTCCTTTTTAAGACACTGTGATATATCAAAGTGCACAGTTTGCTGTATGAAGTAATATGGTTTTAAATTTTAAATAAAGAAACGTTTCTAGAAAACAGGGTCCCCTTGAAGTGTGTTTTTGGCTTCTTTTCTCTCTTTTTCGAACCAGAGGGTGCTGGGTACCCGGGCAGGAGACCCTAGTGATAAGCGGGTGGGGGACTCCAGCCCAGGCCCCTGGTTCCTATTTCAGATATTAAGGGTGTGGTGACTGTCCTCGACAGCATCTGACCTCTATCTCCTTATGGGCACGTCTGTCCCTAACTTGTCACCATCTATGTAGCTACCTGGGGAGTTATTGTGTCCTTATGTGACCCTGCCCCTTTGGCCACAGCTGGGGACATTGGGTGGGCCTCTTATCCAGGTTTGACCAATCAGAGATCTTGCCTATGCGTTTTCAAAGTGGAAATAATGAAGCTCTAAGTCAGTTACTCTCAGGAGATGGAAACGTTACACATAATCAGGGCTCAGGATAGGACATTTTAAGCAGGAAGGGATTGAACACAGATGTTTGCAAAATCGACGGAAGAGAAGAGGGAGCAGGGGCCAGCTGGGCTCCCAGTGGCTCCCAGAGCAACACAGAACAGACCCGTCCAGGGAGCGGAACTTCTGAGATTCTGGGACTAGAGCTGCGGGGCAAAGGCACACCCCGGAGCTGTAATCCAGGGCTCGGGAAGCCACCTGCTGCCACCGCTGTCCCCATCACATTGCTTCTCGTCACCTGGGAAGCAACAGTGTTGAAAATTCTCATGTTTCCTTGACAGACAGCCCATAAGTGGGCAGGAAGACGGCCCCCGCCTCTCTTCCGCCTTCCAGAGCTCATGCAAACATCAACTCGGGCAGAGACTAATCTGCATCCAGAACTCTCCATGCTCTCCATCATAATCATAAGTCCTAATATTTATTGAACAGTTCCTACGTGGCAGGTGTTATGCTAAGCTCTTGACATCTATTATTATCTCCTTTACTACTTGCCTTAGAATCTGACACAGCTCAGACCCAACCATACATTCAGTCTGAACATTGACCACCATTGACTCAGTATCTCAGTGTCCCCATTCTAATTCCCTGGAGAGTGACAATTATTAGCCCAGCTGGTTAGTTGGGTTAGTTGGTCACTTGTGGTCCAGTCAGCTGTGGCCAGAAGGAGTTAAGGATGACATAATATAATCATGGTACCCAGGCTCTTTGCTTTAAGAGGGCTGAGAATACCCAGAATTCCAAAGAAAGCTATGTAGGTTAAGCAGACCTCCTAAAATATCCACCCTCCTATTCCATCAGCTGACAAAGTGCCAAGCGAGGGTCCCAGAAATCTTTATAGAATGGAGAGGAATCCAGGACCCAGTGGGCTATAGTATCTGAGAACTCTGGTCTAGCCTGCAGCCACAAGCCAGGAGGAGGCTTTGGGTCTAACCCAGGTGAAAGGCAGGTAGAGGCCCTGGGTTGAAAGATACCTGACCTTCATTGGGAGACAGAGGTAAAGTCCATCACCTAAGAGTGAATACACTGGGGTTCAGGGTAGATTCCAGGTCCAACAAGAAGTAGAATAATATGAATAAGAAAGAGGGAAGAGACTTGGTAGGAATGAAGCCCACATTGAGGGTGAAAAAACAGGTAGATTACCCTCTCATCCAATCATCCATTCATGTATCCATCTACCCACCCATCCATCTACTCCTTCATCCATCCATCCTTCCATCCATCCATTCGCTCATCTATCCCCATTCCTGTGATATTTCTACCCACCTACCGATTCATCAACCACTCCATCCATCTATACATCCACCTGTCCACCACCCTCAATCCTTCCATCCATCCATTCATAGGCTTAAATATTTTGTGTGTGAGTCCCAGCTCTACCACCTGCTAGCTATGTAACCTTGAACAAGCAACTGCACATCCTTGAGCCTCATTTTCCTCATCTAAAATGCATCATCATAAAAACCACCCCTCGTGGAAGGGTTGTACAGGCTAAATAAGAAAAAGCATGGTAAGTGCTTAGCACAGACTGGGCATACCATAAGCCAACAGTAAGTGACAGCAATTTTCATTAAGAAAAAGGAGGAAGGGGAGAAAAGAACTAGGATCTACTATATGCTGAGCCTCTCAGGGCCCCTGACTTTACCTCTCAGAGCCCATCTCTACCTGGCTGGCCCTCCCAGGCACTGAGCTCTCTCCACAGCCCTATTTCAAGGAGACAAGCTAAGGATACTAGTCATTGTCTTTCCTTCCTCACCTCAACCCCAAGGGCAGGAGGTGCTGTTTCTGCCCCCTCAGAGAGGGCTCTCACTGCTCCCTGCCCAGGGAAGTAAGTGGAGCTTATATGACGTGGCACCTATACTGCTCAGCCAATGATAGCTTTCATTGTGGAGGAAAGTAGCGAATGGGTAAAGCCCTCCCCAACCTGCCAAGAGCCCAAGCACAGAGGAATCAGAAAGCAAAGATGATCAAATACTCAGTTCAAAGATCTGGGGCCCAGTCTAAGGCCCAACACATCTGGAAGAACACGTGATCCTGCTCCCCCTCCACCACCTCCCAAATTGGCCCAAAGGTTCTAAGACGAGGAGGTAACCTGGAGAGGGACCGCCGAACAGAAAGAGTCGGGTGTCTGGGGACCTTCAGGTTCTGCCTGAGCGTCCACGTTCAGTCGCCAACCAGAGAGCTCTAAAGGAGTGGGTCCCAGAGGATGTGCAGGAGTCCAGAGCAGGGACGCACCCCACCAGAGGTCCTCAGTCTCTCCGTAAGGACACCTCCCTCAGCAGCCAGGTGACACGCACTGGCCAACTCAGGTGAGTGAAGCACCAGCTATACCCTGTGAATTCACTCAAGACACTGTCGTCCCCACCCTCTGTGGTCACGCCCTCTCTCCTTGAATCAGGACCAGGCCTTTGTCCTCAACGCTTAGCAGAAGGTGGTGGCATGGCAAGAAACGCCCCAACATACCCCTAGCCAGGCAGGACTAGGCTAGAGTGGTCCCTCCGAGCTGGGGGAACAGCCCCTTCATCATCATCATCATCATCATCATCATCATCATCATCATCATTGTGTTGGCTCTTGTTATTTCTGTTTCTCATGCGGTCACTATAGAGCCCTGGTGACTTGGTGATGATGCAGCCAGACGACCCAGAAGCAGATCCTGGTTGGGCTTTTTAGGCACAAGTCCCATTCCAGAAAACTATGCCCTGATGTCAAGGGCTCCCTTTCCTTTGACCTTGGGTTGTCTTACTCCATTTGGAGCGCAGGGATCTGAGTCCCGTCGAGCCGGCTCCCACCCAGCTCCCCACCACCCTCTGGGTCTTAGACCCGCTCTCTCTCTTGCCGTCTCCTGTGCCCCATGGCAGGACACAGGGACTCAGAATCAGAGACAAGCCTCAGGCCCCTTTGCCGCCTTAGATTAAGCAGGTAGCCTTGGACCACTCACAGCCCTGATTCCCAATCCTGGGCCTCATGCTGCCCCCGGGACAAAGAAAGGAAAGGCTTTTCCGTGAAAGCACACGCCCGATGTCAGCCTTGCTCTTTGTGGGGTCCTTCTCTGCCTTTCAGCCGCTTCCCCTTCCCCACCTCTGGCCCCTCTGGATCCTTCTCTTCTGGAGTGAGCGAGGAGCAGGAGGCGGTCAGAGCCCAGTGCTCCTGGCACCACAGGTCATGGTCCCGAGAATCAGGCAGCAGGGACACGCGGCTCCCCCCGGGGCCTTGATGGCACTTCCTTGGGAAACAGAAGCCGAGTGTTTAAGAAGCATCTGTCATTATAGAAACGAAGTTGCCAGGCCATTTTTCCTTTCACTATTTTTACTGCGGTTTCATTATCTTATGCAAATGAGGCGCTGATGAAGCCTTTCTGCACGGTGGCCCATGCTGGGACCGGCTCCACCGAGGGGATTTACGGCCTGCCTCGGCCTCCAGACCCGAACTGGGATGACGAAGTCCCATGGAGATGACTTTCGAAGCATCCAACCTGCCCCAGACCACGCGGCGCCCGCCAAAGCAGCCCCCCGGCCCTGCCTCCGTCCCAAGACTTCCCTGGCCCCTTATTTCCAAAGGCCCAAGTGTCGGCTTAGCCCGGCTCAGGCGTCTGTCCCCAGTTCCTTAATAGTTAGAGGTCCTCGAATAGTGAGTTGCAAGGATCCGGCAGGATGTAAGGGAAAAGGCGGAGAGGAACTGAGGCCTCGCCCCTGCCTTGGACCTCTGGGAGCAGCATCTAATATGCAGCCTGGTTTCCCATTCAAGGAGGAGAGAGCCGGAGGTTGTGTACACGAGCCTGTGGTCTAGGCGAGGGCCCCTGCGTTGTCAATCCCGGGTGCTTCCGGCATGCCATCACAAAAGCAATGCAAGCGATGGCGGTAGGAAACCGGGCCGTTTGTGGGCAAGTGGGCAGGACAGGAGACACGTGCGAGGTGCTGACCGCGTGTCGGTGACCATCTGTAGAGACGAGTAGCCCAAGGCTCAGAGAGGCCAAGTAACTCTCCCAAGCTCCAGTGAGTAAGTGGCAGCGCAGCTAACCCAGGGCTGTTTGCCTCGCCAGCTCAAAGGGCCCCCGACGCCTCGCCGTCTCCTGGCGCCCTGCCCTGGCCTCCCCCAGGCCCCTCACTGCAGCTCCGGCCTTGCTGAGAGCCCGGAAGTCCCCGCCTGCTTAGCCCGACTCCCAGGCCGCTTCTCCCATTGAGAAGTGTGTTGGCAAAGTAAGCACTCTCCGCGGGACTCCATGGGCTCCCAGGTTTTCCTCCAATTGAGTGTTGCCCTCTGTCCAGCACCCTCTGGCCCGAAGCCTCCACTTCCAATCAGCTTCTCCCTAATCCAGCCTTGGGTGACCGAAGACTCTCTGATAGGGCATCCTCTGGGGCAGAGACAGGTCTGGTGGGTGAGAATGAGGTCAGGGAAGTTACCATAACCCAAATGTCACTGGCTCTGTGGACCTCTCACAGCACCCTGCCTCCAGCTCCCTGCAAAGTCCAGGGGATGGGCCAGCTCTGTACTCAGAATCACTCTCTGATTGGATGACCAAAAGCCTGAGAGCTCTTAGTGCTGGTCTCTTTCTTTTCTAGGAGACAATGTCATTAATTACAAATGAAAATAAAAATAAAATAATAATAATAATATACTCCAGCCAACGGAGCAACAACTCCAGACCCAGCACTGTGCTAGCAGACCTCATGCCCATTTTACAGATATGGAAACGGAGGCTAAGAAAAGTAGAACAACTCACCCACAATCACCCAGAAAGCATCGGAATGAGGCCTCCAGGCCGGGACCTCCACTGCACAGATTCGTTCAACAGGTAAGTGAATAAATGAACGAGCAAATCAGAAAATAGTCAAGAGCCCATGCTGGCTACAGACACTGGGGAACTTCTACACTTGTAGAAAAAAAAATCCAAACTTGACTGGGCCAAAAATGAGAATTACTAATTATAGTCGCTCACAGAAAGACCTACCATTTATGCCTAATTGCGGCACAGTCCAATAACAATTATGCACATCAATAAATGTGTCAGATTAACTTGGTTGTAAGTTTTATTTGATGTCAACGCTAAACCCTGTTTGTGGGTCCTCAGACTTGGGAGGCCATGGCCACCTCGCCTGGTGCTGTTGTGCCTTCTGGAAATGAGGAGGACGTGGGTGCTGGAAGGGAAGAGAGGCGCCAGAGGAAAGGAATGCCTCTCTCCTGTGCCGCGGGGAGGCTGCCCGGGCACACTCTGGGAGAGCAGTTTGGCAGGGTTCTTCACAGGGTGTGCAACGTCACGAGCCCCCCCACCCCGCCCCCTGCCAGTGCCAAAGGCAGCCTCCTAATTAGAACATCCATAACCCTCAGCATCTGCTCCAAGAGAACTCAGCTGCTCTAAGATAGAGAAGTCCATTAACTTTATTGCACAAAACGTCGGACGTGCTTTTAGACAGAGAATCACTGCCAAGTGAGACAAACAGCCAGGACCTGCTAGAAACACAGGCCAGAACGTCCTGTAGCCCGCAACCGGGTCCACGGGACTCCATCTTCTCCCTGCCCCGTGCCCCGGGGGGTACCACATCACCCAGGGAGGCTGGAGCAGGGGACGTGGAGATTTGCAATAGCAGGTGCAGCCTGAGCACCCTGGCCTTCCTCAAATGAGCCTGAAGCCTGCTGAACGTCAGTGCCAGACAGGCACCATCTGACTCCCAGAATGCATCAGGACTCCCACCCCACGGTCGGGGTGCTCATTCCTATAGCAGCAGGCGTTGTGTTAGCTGGTGTCACCAGAAGCAGTGGAGCAAGGTGGCTAAAAATGAGCTTTGGAATCAGATGTTTCTGGGGCTGAATCTCATCTTGGCCACTTACAAGTCGCTGCGTGAGCTCACAGGCGTGCACGAACATCCCCAGGCTGTCCTGTTCAAGTGGGCTGAGTAATACCACCTCGGGGAGAGTTAAAGGAGATGATGTCAGGAATGTTGAGCACAGTGCCTGTCACATAGCAGGCTCGGCGAACGAGAGCATCCCTTCCAAGCCTCCACGTGGAAACGGAGAGGGGCCAAAACCCACCACGGGTGCAGGGGAGAATAAACACCATTTTGATCAGACAGCCCTGGGGTCTAAGCCCGGCTCTGCTGTGTGCCTTGGTCCCCAAGCCCTCAGTGTCTCCATCTGTGACATGGAGCTGATCGTCCCTGTCCCCCGCTCCTCATAGGAGAATTGAGAAGGCGTGGAAGTCCTTGGAGACCCACCAAGGGGATGCTTGGTGTGCAGCTTTGTTGCTCTTGTGATTTTGGCTGCCGACCTCATGTCTAGTGCCTCCTGGGAAAGACTGGGCCCTCCTCAGACCCCCAGCCGCCAACCCATCCCTGCCTCGGCACCTCCCGCCACAGCCCTCCCACCTCATCCAGGCACCCCAGACCCCACAGGGAGCAGCCACAGCCCTCCCAGGCCTCGCCTTCAAAAAATGTCTCACCGAGTGTCCTTTCTCAGATTCAGACCCTTCTTACTATGAATAATTACCAGAAACAGTCCAAGGGGGAGTCAGCCGCCATAGCCATCGACCCCGGTGATTTCCAAGCTGCGGGGAGAGCCCAATTTCGCTCCAATCCGGGTGCTGTAAATTCCCATCAAGCTAAGAAAATATAGAGCAATTTAGAAACACTGATACGGCAATAAAACACAGATCTCCGGCAAATGGAATTCAGCAACATCTAAAAATGGAGCCATACATTACTCTGCCTGCAAACTCCCTCTGGGAACATAATGCTGGGAGATGCTGGGGGTACTCGATGTTCAACTTGATCCTTCTTTTCCGGATGAAGTCAGGGCCACCTGCACGGGCCCCAGGTGCCCCGCTGGGACAAGCCTCCTCCGTGGCCCAGTCTGCTGAGGTGAGCCCTCCAGCCAGACAGGACCTGTGGCCTGGCCCAGGCGCTGCTGGAGGGAATGTTCTGGAAAGGGGAGGAAAGGAGGGAGGGAGAAAAAACTTAACCAGCCAGTTAGTCCTCACGAGCTGCCTTCGAGGGAGAAGTGATTGTTCCTACTTATCAGATGAAGAGATGGATGATGGGAAATCAGGAGACTTTTTCAAGGTCACTCGGGGACAAGTAGTCAAAGCTGGATTTAATCCCACATCTGTCTGCCTCTTTCTGTTCCACATGCTTGTCTTCCCCCCAGCTCAGGGCCCAGCCCTCCATTCATCAGAAGCTGAAACTGAGCCGCACACTGTGGCTCGCTGCCCTCAAGGACTGGAGGTGGGGCCACAGTCCACAAAGAGACTTGTCATGAGTGCCACCCCATAGTCCGAGACACAGGAAGAGGTACACTTGTATCCTGCCTCTTGAACAAAAGGTCAGGGGACCGGGTCTCCTTGGAAAGGATTGACAGATATAGGGCAGACCCATAACCCCCAGTAAACCCAACACCTCCACTTCACCAGTAGAAGCCGGGGTGGAGGGAGGGGCTCCATTTGCTCTCTGGCCTGGGGGACACCCTCCCCTTCAGCACACTGCCTCCTCCATCTGACTAGGCAGGCCAGTCTGCTTACCGAACACATTCCGCGCCCCCACCCCCCCGCCGCCACACTCACACCTGCACATACGCACACTACTCAGTCCAGCCTCCACACTCAGCATGGCTGGTGCCTCCGCCAGACCGCTAACGCGAGGGAACAGAGGCAGGCGTGCATGTGCCCCGCTACGGACCCCAGTTAGGAACTCCGCTGAAGATTGTGACACTCAGAGGACAGCTTTCTCACGCTCCCCTGGGTCCTACCAAGACCTGGTGCCTGAGCCTGGGAGGGACAGAAAAATTAAAGTGGCTTCCCTGGAACTTTGGTGTGAAGAATTTCAGCTCTTGAATCACACAGGGCCGGGCCTGACTTCCAGTTGCCAACTACTAGCTATATGACAGCTTGCAGAAGTCGCTTAATCCCTCCCTGCCTCTGTTTCCTCATCCATCAGATGCAGTTAATAACGGGTCCTTCCTGGAGGGCCAGCTGCAGGATTTAGTGAGAGGATCCACTTACCTCGTAGTTGGTATGCAGTAGGTGATCATAAATGTGTTAGTCAGGCCAGGCTGGGCTATGCTGGGACAATAAACAGCCCCAACGGCTTGGTGACTCAACACCACAGTGTTTCCTTCTCTGTGGTCCAGCTGCCCTCTGAGACGGCCGCCCTCTTGTGAAAATCGCCGATCCAGGCTAACTCAATGGTGTAGCTCAAACACCATTACAGTCATAGAGAAGGCCTTCTTCTCTGTAATTGTTTCAGCAGAGGAATAGATGGATGGAAGAATCATTTAAGTGCTTTTGATGACCTTAACCTAAAAGTGACACACATTCCTCCCACTGGCATCTCATAGACCGGATGCATCACTGTGCTCAACTGCAAGCACATTAGTAGTGTGTCTCCCACGTAGCTGGGCTGGAGCAAAGGATGACATTAGCCAGCACCAGTAATGCCTTCTGCCATGTTTGTTACTATCCCTTTTCTGCCCCCAGGCGCAGTTGGCTTTTCTAGACCCAGAGCCAGCTGACGCTGGGCTCACGATTCCACAGTCCCTCCTTCATTTCCGTCACGAGTCCCGTGAGCCACCCCGCTGCCCCTGCGGCCAAAGCTCAGCCCTGACCCAGCAGAGATGGCTCCGGCCAAGGACAGGCTATCCCTGATGGACTCCCCAGCTCTCTCCTCCGGCCCCCTTCCGCTCACTGATGGAAGAGCCCTCGTCAATTTGTTGACAACATGAAATCCAGGCCTCCAGCATCTGATTTCAGCTGTCCCTCCGGCTGTCAGGGATAAATGTCTGTTGTCTTTAGGAAGATCTATGTTGATGGAGGTGCCTGCTCACAAAGACGGTGGTGACAGACCCAGATCCCTCCCCAGAGAGATGTCATTTGTGGGCAAGTTAGGTATTTCCTGCTCCTGGCAGAACGTGGGGCTCTGGAGACAGTGGAGATGGGATCATAGGGCAGATAGGTGAGGCTGCACGGGGTGAAGGGGAGGGAACCCTTCTTCTGTGGGAGAGGATAGTGTGCAGAGAGCCAGCCACCCAGAGGGGAAACTATTCAGAAGATCCCAAGCCATTGGGCTGCAGGAGATTGGGAAGGTCCCACAAAGCAGAATCCCGCAGACCTAACCAGCGCAGGGACTAGAACACAGTACCTGTAAGGTCTCCGGAAATTAAATTGGAATCCTAGTTCTACCCTCCAGCAGCTGTGTGACCTTGGATTACTAACTCAACCTCTCTGAGCCTCCTCAGTAAATAAGTGTTCAGAAGCTGTGCCTTGTGAGTGTCTTATAAAAATGCAGTGAAATGGATATAAAATGTTCAGCACAGGGGTTAGCCCACAGCGAGACCTCCATCAGGCATAAGTAGAAGCCTAGCAAGAGGGAGACAGAGGCCTGTTCCAGAGAGGCTGGGCCACTGTAGGTGAAGTAGCTTCCCTGCCCGGCTCGCCTTCGCCCAGAAGGTGCACTCATTCCTCTGCGTCCGTGAGTATTTGCTGGTAATGGCTTCCAGCCATCCACTTTACAGGTGCTTCCTCACCCATGAGGCTATGTTCCCCATCCCCCAGCACCTGGAGCAGCTCACAGCCAATGACCTACAATGTGGATGTGAGAGGCCTCCCCATGTCCTTAAGATGGGTCCAAGCTTCAATGCTATCTGTGCTCCAGAGCTGGGTGCAAGATCAGTCTAAAGCTGGGCCCCTCCCTGGAGGGCATTCCCTCAACCCACAGTGCCCCCTCAGATCCCCATCTCATGCTCTGCTTCCAAAGAATCTGACACTGACGGACACCAAGCAGGGGTCCAAGAAACGAGATCTAAGGTCCAGGGGTGGCCTGGAGCGGGCCAGGACCTGTCCCAGGCTGAGCAGCCAGACGGGCCCCGTGCCCAGATATACAGATAGAGCCATGCACCCTGGGGTAAACTTCGATCCCCTGCCTGCAGGGATTGGCCCAGATCTGGTGGGGGTCAGGCCACCCAGTCAAGCTCTGGGGAGAGCAAGGGGCAAAGCAGGGAAGAAGAGGAAACTCGCAACCCTTCAGATTTCTCTATTTATTGCTTCATTCATTGCAGTCTTATCCCCATGTCCTTAAAAAGGATTTGAGGAGCTTAAAACTAAATGCACTTAAAAGGGAATGGTTGTAAAAGCAAAATAGCACAAGAACCGTGTCAAAGGAATGAAATATTTTTATTTCCTTGGAGGCTAACTGGAATAATGAAGGCAGAACTACTTACTGAGATTGCCTGGAAAGCTCGTCGTTGGAGGCAGGGCCCCCAACAAGTCGCCAGATCCCTGAATTCCTCGGGCAGCTCCTCTGGGGTCCCAGGTCCCTCTCGGATAACCTCCCTGCCTAACCCCAGAACCATGCCTTCTGCCTGTAAACAGAGGAAGCAGAAGGTCCAGGCCATGTTCCGGCACTTTGCAGGGCCTGGGGAGAGCCCTCATCCTGTCCAGGCCCCCAGGTACCTCTCTGCACAATGAGAGGGTTGAGCCTGCAGATCTCAGGGTGGAGAGAGGGGTCCTCCCTCGCTCCGATGCTCAAGGACTCCATCTAACAAAACCAGAGGTCAGGCACTCCTGGGTCTCAGGCAGGTGGAGTGTGAATTCCACATCCCCAAGTCCAGCCTGCTGCTGGTCACTTAGGGGGAGACAGACACCTGATGGCCGTTCTCCCGTGGGGTCTTCCCAATGCTCTTTGAGATGGATTCCACCACAGGCTCCAGATGAGAGGTGAGGCCAGCATCTTCATGCCGGGTCATCGGCTGGTGGGAGGGTGACTCAGGCTATGCTGACGCTTGGGTCACCTCTGACTGTAAAGTAGGGCTCAGGGCCCTGCTTCCGTGCTTCCCTCAGTGGGACTCAGGTCCAGTCCAGGTCCTGCTTTACTAATCTCACGCATTTTATTTATTTATTTATTTTTAATGTTTGTGTATTTTTGACAGACAGAGTGGAAGTGGCGGGAGGTGGCGGGGGGCGGGGGGGCAAGAGGGAAAGAGACAGAATCTGAAGCAGGCTCCAGGCTCTGAACTGTCAGCACAGAGCCTGATGCGGGGCTTGAACTCACGAACCCTGAAATCCATGACCAGGGCTGAAGTCGGACATCCAACCGACTGAGCCACCCAGGTGCCCCTCACCCATTTTAGATACCACATTTGTATTCTGACCTGCCTTCTGAGACTAAGCCCTTTACTGTAAGGGCGCAAACACAGGTGGGGAGGGTGGAGGGACGTTAAGCACTGGATGGGACTGGGATTGGGGAGGAATTTGGGCAAAGTGGAGCCTCTCAGTACCCGTGGATATCAGCTGGTCAGCAGGGCTCCCTGTGTGATCTAGGACCTGACTCCCCACCTCAGGACCTCTACCCTAAGTGTTTGCACCACCCGGGCCCACGAAGGCTGCCCCTGCATCTCCGGGTAGCTGCAAGTCAGACTGTGCACAGCCCTGGTACCTTGTTGGCACAGGGGCTGCATAAGCATATGTGCCACTTAAAAAGCATTTCCGAGAAGTGCAGGGGCGGCGGGAGTGCAGAGAGCTGTCAGTGCTCGTGGATTAGTGGGCCGGCTCTTAGTCTGCAGGCAGCCCTGCTCTTCGGTGCTCTGGGATAAACAGCATTTCACAAGGAATATCGTCCAGGCACAGAGTGGCTCTTGAAAGAAAACCCACCCTTGGGGTGCCTGGGTGGCTTAGTCGGTTAAGCGTCCGACTTTCACTTAGGTCATGATCTCGCGGTTCGTGGGTTCGAGCCCCGCGTCGGGCTCTGTGCTGACTGCCAGCTCAGAGCCTGGAGCCTGTTTCAGTCTGTGACTCCCTCTCTCTCTGACCCTCCCCTGCTCACACTGTCTCTCTCTCTCTCTCTTAGAAATAAATAAAACATTTAAAAGAAAAAAAAAAGAAAGAAAACCCACCCAAAGGGGGCCATTGGAGAAGGCTAGTGCAGCTGTTCCCAAGGAAAG
This sequence comes from Proteles cristata cristata, assembly GCA_017311185.1. Lineage (NCBI taxonomy): Eukaryota > Metazoa > Chordata > Mammalia > Carnivora > Hyaenidae > Proteles > Proteles cristata. The sequence continues at coordinate 1,328,633 of JAESUZ010003902.1, read as the reverse complement.
GCATGTTCCAGGCAAGGTGCGTGGGGTCCCTGGGGACCCAGAGGCCATCAGCACCCAGTCCGGTCTTGGCATCAAAGACTAAGAGAACATCACCCTCATCCCCTGTCATTTCAAGAGCCCAGAGAAATTCCAGTTACCGCATGCTGGGCCATGAGGTTGGTACCATCGTTATTCTCCTTCTACAGCTGGGGAAAAAAAAATGAGGCTCAAATGAGAGGAAATAAAGTTACGAGTTGAGTGAAGGACATGGACACTGTACTACACTAACTGGTTGGTTCAAATCCTGGCTCCTCTGTCTTCCAGCTGTGTGTCTTTGGGCAAGTCCCATGACCTCTCTGAACCCCAATTTTCCCACCTGTAAGAAAAGAGAAATGATAGCACTTCTCCAGGAGGTCACTATGGGAATTAGATGAAAATGTAATTGACACATCAGACCTATTAGTCCTCAATAAACAGAAGCTCTGGCTATTATTAGATTATTCAGGTCAATTCCGTTCAATACTTATTGACCACTTGGTTGAATTTATTATATGGTCAAAATAAGCCACCTCTTTTCTCTTCGTTGGTGAAAATGTTGAATGTTGCCCCCTTGGACCACTTGTTCTGATGTTACGTGGATGCAGCTACTGGACCACAGGAAACCTTGGGAAGGCAGGGTCACCGGAAGTCATTGTGAGCGATGACCCTTGGAGAAGGGGTTGAGAGCCACCATCACACAAGGCTCTGCCCATGTTGGCCCACAGGGCGCCTAGGGGAGGCCCCAGGTAAGCGCAGGATGTGAGAGGCTGGAGGTCTGCCTCCAAGACCAGGTGTTGGGGTAAGAAAGCGCAGTGGGTAGGGGTAAGTCAGAGTTTGGAAGTGGACCTCAGGAGGAGGTGTGTTTTGGGGAGTATGATGTCAGAGAGGAGCTTCAAGGATCAGAGGTCAGAAGTGAGCCTTGAGAGGGCAGAGCTGGCAGAGGGACCCAGAAGGGAGAGCTTATATGGGATCCCTAGAGGCCAGCTGTTGGAGGTGAGCCTTGGAGCATCAGGATCAGAGGCCAGATGTAGAGGTGAGATGCTGGCCCCTCAGTGGCCCTGCTGGGCACAGGGCAGGTGGGGACAGGGCCACAGAGGCTCAGTCCACAGCTTACTGTGCCCACGCCCAGCCCAGGCTGCCCACCCACTCCTGGAATCAGGAGTCTGCTCAGGAATCTGCTGCTGGTCCAGGAATGCTGAGCCAGCTCGGGGGTGGGGGGGTGGGGGGGCGTGGGTGACCCTGTGGCCGTGGGGGCAGCACATGCTGCCGCAGCCCAGTAGTGTCTTCGAGACACCCTGGACATTAAAATACGGGAGCTGTGTGTCCCCGGGACTTCTGTCTCTCCTGTTTTGCCTCGCATCTCCAGGAGCCCAGAACAGGCTCCCCCAGAGTGAGAGATCCAGGCAGTGGCCCATCTCAGCTGGGCCTTTGGATTCCTTGGAAGGTCCCTGAGGTGGGGGCTACAATAAACTCTTTCCTGCGTCTCCATTTCTCAATCACTCTTCCGCTCTGTGTCTGTCTCTTCTTCTTTCCTTTCTCCTTCCCTCCCTCCCTTCTTCCTTCTCTTCCTTCCCTCCTTCCTTCCTTCCTTCCTACCCAATCTCTCCTACCACATTCAAGTCAAGAATCCAAGGCAGCATCAAACAACATATACATTAAATGAGCATTGAGGGAAGGAGAAATGAGAATAGGCAAACAGGCAAATTCAGAGCATAGGATGGAGACAGAACAGACAAATCATAAGTTACTGGAAGGAATTTGGCTCCAGACCAAAGTGGAAGGAAGCGGGGTGTGTTGCTGGATTGGGGGCGGGTGTCACAAAGTAAAAGCAAACAGGTTGCACATGTGCGCCTGGTCTGGAGACGCACGGACATCTGAACGCTCTCAAGGACAGACTGCCTAACAGGCCCGCCCTCAGACCCTGCCCAGACTCTGTGAGCCTGCAGTGCCCTCGGGGCCCGAATCTGACCCCCTCACCAGACAGATGGCGGGGATGCAGAGCCCAGTCCTGTCCCCAGAGGTTCAGCTTCCCTCCCTGGCATTCCAGCCGGTGCCAGGTGACAGGGCTGGCACCTCCTGTCGGGGGCAATCACTGCCCTGCCCCCTCAGACCCACTAAGAATCGGAAGCAGGGAGGAGGGAAAGGGAGGCACATGAACTGAGCTCCTCCCATATGCCAGCCATCCACACTGCCGATTCAGACCCCCCAACCACTCTTGCTCACCTGGGTCTTTGCTGCACCCTCCGCCCGGAATGTTCTTCCACCCCTCTGCCGTTGTACAATCTCCCAAATCCTGTGTGGTGTTTCCCCCCTTGGGGCCCCTGACCATCTCCACACCATGCTCCCCACCGTTCTCTCTCCGAAACCACTTCCTTCCCTTCCGTAGGTCGATCACAATTTATAAGGCTTTATAAACGGTTGTTAAGGATGTGTGTTTGCCTTTTCTTTTGTGCTCTGCTCCTCTGAGTGCCTGCAGCATTCATGCCAGTGCTGGGCACCTAGTAGGTGCTCAATAAATATTTGTTGAAGGAAGAAGAGATTATTTCTGTTGATCCGATGATGTGTCTCGGGGAAATCATCAACCTGCTCAAGGTCACACAGTAGAAGGAGCTGGGGCCAGGATTTGAGCCCCCGCAATCTGGCTCCAGCGTCCACTCCCTTTCCATAGCATTAGCTGCCCTGAAGGGACCCGACCCCAGCCAAGGGTGGGGGTGTGGGAGCAGAGGAGGAGACAGCGACTGAGGCCTCCCGACAGCTCCGGGACGGAGGAGAGAAGAGCTATTTGGCTTTGAATCCGTCCTGCCGCTGCAAAGCGCATTGCAAGGAACATTTCCTGCCACCTGTTATTCATAAATTCTGGAATCGTTTACTGAGCGCTGAACACTGAGCTCGGTGGCAGGGATCTAGCAGTGAGCAAGACCAAGACCCAAGATGGACGTGGCCGGGCCTTGAAAGTTGGCGATCCCGGTGCGTGCTCCAGGACCTGCTTCCTGCAGGGCTGCAAGCAGTGGGCTCCAGCGGTCCCAAGGGCCCATCGTTAATCTCTCACAAAATTTCTAGGCGTCTGTTAAACGGAGCCATCATTAAAAACTGATGAAAGTAAACTAACCACTAAATAAACTATACTATGAAACAAAGGTTAATAAATGCTCAAACTTCATCAAGGCTTCGTTATTTTACCACCATCCATGACCTTGAGCTTATTCACATCTACTGAACCTGGAAGGGTGTGTTGCTGAGGGTTTCTTCCCACTTCCGAGGGCGGTGACCTCACATTAGTGCTTTGACATTGGGAGGACTTATACTGTGGAACTTGGCAAATGCTGTGCCTCATCAGGGCTTGGGCTTGGGAACCAGTCACTAAATACAGCGACCCCACTGCCCGTTCCCTGTTTCACAGACTGTCTTACAGGCTCTTGGCTCTTACTGGGAGCTGATCGGCTGCAGTTGGTGGGCTGGTGGGGACCTTGGCCGCTCCCTTCCCCTTGGCCTTTAGGTGAGTGCACAGCCACGCAGAAACCTCAGTTCGTTGCCTCCTCGCCTCCTCAGAATCGAGTCTAAGCCTGGCTCTGCTCTATCCCAACGCAGCAGTTCCCACAAAGCTTTCGGGGCTTAATTTCTGATCATAGACACAGCTGGACCTCAGCTCCCACGCCGACATGTAACTAACTTTCACTTTACTCACATTCCCAAGAAAATTGACGATTTTCTGCCGTTTTATTGCACTTGACGATAATTTAAAAGGCAGGTTTAGTGCATCCATAAAACTGACTTTGCAACAAGCTTGTGGCGGTAGAAAAATCTATTCGACCGGGGCCTCTTGTTTGGATTGGAGGGGCCCTCCTCAGCTCCCGAAACCCAGGCCCGCCTCTGACCCACCTCTGGGAGGTGCTGGGCTGGCCCAGGTCTTCACGATGCACGATGCACGCCCCTGTCTCGGCCCTGGCAGACCGCCCCCCGCCCCCATCCCTGATCACCTTCCCACTGACCATCACTGCTGGGCAACTTGACCCAAGTTCTAGGGCACGCGTGCACTGAACGCTCTGCTGAGGCCCTCCGAGGGCAGTGCTGGCTTCCGAAAGGAAATTTATAGCTGGCTAATCAAAGCTTAATTACAGCAGCTCAGCGGGCTCCAGCAGGAACCTAGGCCGAATGGTTTCGCTAGGAAACTTTTTACGAGCTCAAGCAGAAGCAGCAAATTAGCAGGAATGAGAGGAAAATCATCCCACCTTAACAGTGTCCCCGAGCTGGGAATCTGCAGTCACCCTGCAGTGGCTCCGGCAGGATGCAGGGGGAGGGGGGGTAGAAGTGGGGGACTGGGGACAAGGGGCAGCTGGACGTGGTCCCCTAGGGTCAAGGGACTGGAGCCACGTGCCTCTTACCGCTGCCACACTCAAGGTGAGGAACGAGGTGGCCCAACACCTTGTCTCCTGGCAGCTGACCGCACGCCTCCATCCCTGCGGCCACTGGCGGGTCACCGTACCGCCATGTGACCTGGGCTCTCTCCTGATTCCTAGGCACCTCCCTCACCTCCACTCTCAATGCCTTCTCTGTGCTTCCGATCAAGAAATTCTCCCACCCTTCCCCCACCCCACCCCATATTTTAAAATGCCTCTGCTCTCCGCAAACCTCTAATCCATCATTCAACAAACTCCTCTCTTGCTCTGCCAAGGACCTGCCTCCCAGTTCCCAGAAAGACCAGAAGTTGTTAGGAGGCCATCCCAATCCTCCCTCCTCTGTAGCCCTGAACCCCCACCTTCCTGCATGCACATCCCTCCCCCTCTCCTCCCTCACCCCTCTGAGGAAAAGCTACTTAGAACAAGTACGAGCCAGAGAAAACTGGGTTTGAATCTTGTCACTGCCACCAACTAAAATGTACTTTCTAAGGCAAGTAAGTTAGCCTCTTTGAGCCCCAGTGTCCTTGTCTATAAAATGGGAACAGTTATTTGAGCCCCATGTTGGGCTCCATGCTGAGCCTGGAGCCTGCTTCCGATTCTGTATCTCTCTCTCTCTCTGACCCTCCCCTGCTCACACTGCCGCTCTCTTTCTCAGAAATAAATAAAACATTAAAACAATTTTAAATAAAAAAATTAAAAAATGGGAACAGTTAAAATCTTCAACACAAGGTGGTTAATCCATGTACATTTATTTTTTATTTTTTAATTAAAAAGATTTTTTAATGTTTATTTATTTGTTGAGAGAGAGAGACAGAGTGTGAGTGAGGGAGGGGCAGAGAGAAAGGGAGACACAGAATCCAAAGCAGGCTCCAGTCTCCCAGCTGTCAGCACAGAGCCTGATGCAGGGCTCGAACCCACAAATGGCAAGATCATGACCTGAGCTGAAGTCGGATGCTTAACGAACTGAGCCACTCAGGCGTCCCAATCCATGTACATTTAAATACCACACAAATACACTGCAACATTCAATAAATGATGGGTATTAATTTAACAATAAACTGGTCAGCAGATGTCTATGGAGATTACAGATGCCCCCCGAAAAGAGAGTCTGGGGTTCTAGAGTTTCTAGATCCCTGTGTCTATTTTTGGCAGTCAAACCCAAAAGGCACTGGCTCTGAAGCCAAAGTGGGGAGAGGGTACCCCAAGGGAGAGAGGGTGATGGCAACTTCAACAAGGGACACAGGGCGCCTGGGTGGTTTGGATGGTTGAGCTTCCAACTTCGGCTCAGGTCATGATCTGAGTTTGAGCCCCCTGTCTGGCTCTATGCTGACAGCTCAGAGCCTGGCGCCTGCTTCGGATTCTGTGTCTCCCTCTCTCTGCCCCTCCCCCAGTCGTGCTCTGTCTCTGTCTCTTTCTCAAAAATAAATAAACATTAAACTTTTTTTAATTAAAAAAAAAGACAAGGAACGCAGAAACTGGGAGCCTTGGGACAAAGAAAGGCAGGGGCGCCAGAGCTCGCTGTAGACAAGCCGTGCAGGGACTTCCCGTAGACACTGGGTGACACACAGCTCACACCTCCCTGGGGTGCAAAGCAGGAAGGAGTGGCCATACCGGGCTTATTTCGCTCGCCCGGTTGAAACAGCCTTCGGCAATTAATCATCTTATTTACAAACTGAGAAAGGACAGAACATGCTTTGTGCTGCCCTACAGCCCACGTGGATGCTTCTTTCAACTTTATGAACTTCTCCGACAATGAATAAAACCACTGTGGCATGACAGGCACTGGTATTATTCTGTGCGCATTCCTGATTCGTAATGTCATCAATTACAATAATCAGATAAGTGTAACACCGGGCTGGAGAAGACGTGCGGGGCCGCCGCTCCCCACAACCACTCGCTCGTGCTTCTAAAGCACCAGAAGATGGCTGGGAAATGTGATTGCCCTTAAGTTTTAAATTACCTGCAATCATTAAAATAATCTAGTTCATATTCATAAAGCTGTGATTATATTTTACATACCCAGTAAACACTTTATGAGAAAAACCCACATTTCTGCAAGCAAATAAAGAGGTCCGATCTGGTGGCATCAGGACGCCAAGAGACGCTGGCCTGAAATCAGCCAGAAACAGAGCTGGCGGTGGATTGCTCTCCATGGGATGTATTCTGTGCCTCTGCGGTGGGCAGTGGTGTGAGTTTTTGCAAAGATGTTAAGCAGATAAGGAAGAGCAAGGATAGGGGAGGGGAAGACAAGCCCATCTCCAAAGCTTCCAGAATTGTCCTTGGCCCGTGTCTCTGGGTTACCTCCCTCCATCTGGCTCCTTGAAGGTCACCACCCATCACAGGGCACACCTAGCATGCTGGGATTCCCTCTGAGGAGGAGCTCTTGCTACTCTCATTGGATAGAGAAACTGAGGCTCAGAGAGGTTAAGTGATTTTCCTAAGATCACACAGTGTGTAGGGAAGTCACACTGCAACCCCAGGTCTGTGTGACTCAAAGTCCACATGCCACTTTTTTCTTTAGGTGTTTAGCCCGAGGGCACGTGGCCATGAGTGGCAAGCCGTGTGACATGTGTGGCATTGCCACATTCAGGCACAGTTTCCTGTGCCCTATCACATTGTGATAAAATACCCTTGGCACTCGGTGGGCTGTCTTCTGTGTCCAGGGCACTGGGCACTGGATCTGAAACCAAGCATTTCCCCAAACTCCCTGACTTTAAAAACACATATATCCGCTTCCTTTTTAAAATTTTTAACAGGATGTGCTTGAGGGATGCTAGCAAGGCTCCAGAAAGCCCGATAGATGACAACCCTCTCCTCTCACCAGAATGAGACAAATGGGAATCAAACACCAGCTTCAGTACACAGGGAAGGGTGTGTGGACACGAGAGCCAGGTGACCTAACAAGACGAGCCCCCTGCATCGAAGTTGCATTTTCGGGGCTCGTCTCTACCCCTTACACGCCGCCCACCAACAGGTCCTGTTGATTTTACCTCCAGATTCCCTCTCAGGCTCACGCCCCTCTCCCCGTCCCCATGGCCTCCCCCTCCCTGGAAGTCACCACACTCACCTGCCTGCACCCCTGCCTGCCCCAAGCCCCCACCTGTTCTCTGTGCTTCCGCTCCCAAGTCCTCCAATCCCTTTTCCTTCCTAAAGGACATTTGCAAACACGAACATGATCCTCTTTTAAAACCCTCGCCATGGTTACAAGGCTGAGCAGAATCTGAGCCCTGTCCACCCCTTTACCCTCATCTCCCCTACCTGCGCCCCCAGCACTGGGTCACCCCGTCAAACACACTGCTGAGCTTTGAGGGAAGGACGTATAGCTCCCACACTCCCCCCATGTCCGGACTCAGATTCCTGTGTAAGCCCAGTGAGAGGGGAAAGGGCCAAACAGAGCAAGCTCCAGTCTCCCAAACACGGGAGAGTTCCCTGCTCCCGCGAGTGGATCGGGGAGGAAGGAGCTGGGGACAGAAGGACAAGGTTACTTTCCCTGGGGTAGACATTTCCTCTCCATTTTCTAGCAGGGGAAGAGGGTTCTCCCTGAGACCTCGGGGGTGGGAGGGGTCACATGTGTCCTTCCCACGGCCACCAAAGTGCTTCTACCCCGATCCCCTTACCTGCCTCAAATGCCCTCATGCTTGAGCAGCCAACTTAAGCATCCCTTGCTCCGTGGAGCCATCCTGATTCCCCAAGTAAAGTATCTCCTTGTTCCTCACATTCCTCTTAGGTCGCGCGTCTCAATTCTGATTAGACACAGAATGGAGAAAGCTGTTCTTTAATGCCTGCATCTCCTTGGAGGGCAGGGTCCTCGCTTGGCTGCATCCCTGTGGCATCCCCAGCCCCTCCGCTTTAGGAAGCACTCATTCAGTGTGGCCAGATGATGGCTGGATGAAGCCTTCTGTACCACCATCCATCTCTGCCAGTGAGGACCAGCCAGGACACGAGGCAGTCACGAACCACCCCAGGGTGTCAGGGCCTCAACACAGAAGTCTACCTCTTGCTCATGCAGGGGGCCTCTTTACAAATCATCTGGGTCCTTGGCCCTTCACTCTGAGGCTCAGGTTGGCAGAGCGGCCCCCACCTGGGGTATTGCTGGTCACCGTGGCAGAGGACAGGAAAACATATCGAATCGCACGTGGGCTCTTAACGCTTCTGCCTGGAGATGACAGGTCCCACCTCCGCTCAGCCTCCTGGGCCAGAGCGAGTCACGTGACCGCCTCCACCCTTACGGGCTGGACAAGTCCGGTCCTATCCTGTGCCCAGAACTGGAAGTACCTGAGGGACAACAGGAATGACCACAGTCCACTCAGTCCTCCATACCCACCCTGGGCTTCACTCTATCTTCGCCCCGGCATGGACATGAATCGCAGCCTCTCTAGAACTGAGCTGTCCAATCGGTGGCCATAACGTAACTTCTGAGCCCTTGAAACATGGGTAGGAAAGACCTCCAGTGACTAAAGGAATTTAAAATGTCTCATTCCTGATGTTTAATTTTGATCACATATTGATCTCTGGGATCTGCTGAGTTAAATAAAAGATTTGATTAAATTTAACTGTATCTGTTTCTACCTTTTGTGATATGGCTACCAGAGAATGTTAAGCTGCCTCCGGGGCTGACATTTGCGGCTCATTCTCTATCTGTTGGACAGCATTGCTCTAGAATGTCTGATCCCAGCTACCAGGTGGCCAAGAGCAGGACTGAGTTTACAAACGAAGTCGGGGCCCCTGGGTGGCTCAGTTGGTTGAGCGTTTGACTTTGGCTCAGGTCATGATCTCACGGTTCGTGGGTCCAAGCCCCATGTCGGGCTCTGTGCTGACAGCTAGCTTAGAGCTTGGAGCCTGTTTCAGATTCTGTGTCTCCCTCTCTCTCTGACACTCCCTTACTCACGCTGTCTTTCCCAGAAATAAATAAAAACATTTAAAAAACAAACAAACAAAGTCAAGTGGCCTAGCCAAGAGAGGGAGGAGCCAAGGTGAGGGAGCCAGGGGGGGAGTTCAGGCACAATGCTCCCCCCTTTACAAAACCTCATGAGCCTTCCCTGATGGCGAAGCCACTCTTCAGCCCTCATTGAGCAGGGGGGGCTCACTTTCTGGCCCTCCTGGAGGCCCCCTTGCTGCTGAACACAGACTAGCTGTCGGGTGTGGCACAGAGCATCACTGCCACTGTCTGCTGCCCGAGGAGCTGGCAGCCAAGAAGGCGCTCTTGCCTGCAGAGAAGTGTTAATAAATATTTACCGAGCCCTCTGACAGTACCCAGGGAGAATACAAATCAGCCCCAGCAGGCGCCGAGCTGAGCCCCCCCAAGGGCTGGCAGTCACGGGCCTCGGCAGTGCAGGGCCGGCCGGCCCGCTGACCTTCGCCCGCCTGCACCTTCCCCTGCGTGGCTCGCCAGCCCCGTTTACAGAAGCCGTGAAATAAGACAATCTCTCACTATCGATTTTGTGCCTCTCCCCGCGACCGCCGCCCTGGATAACTCACATTGTATGGATTTTTCTATAAACCCCCGAATTAATATCTGCAGTGGGAGGGAATATATTGCTGCTGGATGTGGTCAAGCCTTCTGGCCCTGCTGGGCTGGGGACCGAAGACCACGCAGCCAAGGCTGCCCCTCCTGGACCTGGGGCCACGGCCTGCCTCACCTCTGCTTCGGAGTCGACAGGCTCGGGGCATGGAGGCAAGGCGGCTGGCCTGCTCACCCATCCACCAGGGATCCCAAGTATTCTGGGCTGGAATGTGGCTGCCTATGCAGGGGTCACCCCAGGACCCTACGGTCACTAAGAAGAGATCTCACAGGGGTGGCGGGGAAAGAGTCATATCTCTGCAGTCACCAAACTCAGGTTCACTCCCAGCTCCACCACCAACCTCCTGTGTGATGTCAGAAAGTTCCTTAACCTCTCTGTGCCTCTGTTTCCCAAGCAGTTGAATGGGAATGATAGTGAACATTACAGAGTCATCCTGAGGATTATTTTACTTATCCAAAAACTGCAAAACACCATAATTTCCACCTGGAGAAGAGCTCTGAATAAGCAGCATGATGATCTAAAGAATAACTTGGGAGGGCCACTTGGGTGGCTCAGGCAGTTAAGCGTCCAACTCTTGATTTCAGCTCTGTCATGATCTCATGTTTTTGTGAGATCAAGCCCCACATCGGCCTCTGTGCCGAGTCTGCTTGGGATTCTCTCTTTCTCTCTCTCTCTCTCCCCATCCCCCACTCATGCATAATCTCTCTCTCTCTCAAAAACAAAATAACTTGGGGAGGTCACTTGAGGCAGGGTTGTCAGGGTTTCTCTGAAGAGGTGACATGTGAGCTTAGACCTGAAAAGTGAGAAGGATCCATGCAAAGAGGTGGGGAAGAAACTTCCAGACTGAAAGACCAGCAAGTACAAAAGCCCAGTGGAGGGAATAATAAAGGAGAGGTGGCCATGTGCGCTACACATTTCCCTGCAGGGAGCAGGGGCCCAGGCATGTGGAGTCCCTTCTTGGCTTCCAGGGTAACCAATGAGGCCTGGGGACAGTGGAGAGAGTCCAGTCCCACAGGCTCCCCTCTCCTGGGTCCAGCCCCAGACCTGCCGGGAGCCCTCTCTGCCGGCCGGGGGCACCGGGAGGCAAGGTGGTGGCCTGGGGAGCTGGAGAGGAGCGGCGGGGAGGGTAGGCAGCAGGAGAGGAGGTGAGGTGAGAGGAGAGAGGCAGCCAGGGCGGGTGTCCAGCCAGCCAGCCGAGCGCTCCGAGGACCAACAGTGGAGCAGGGAGCAGCCACATTAATGAAAAATGAGTAAACTCCCCCAGCTCGAGCCAAGCAAACGTTTGCTGCAGACATGTCTAATCCAATTGTCCTTAATAAAATTGCTAATTGGGTTTGGGAGTCCCCGTGGGGCCCGGCCGAGCCGGTGGGCTGCTTAGTGCTCCCCCATTTCTCCCCGCACACAGTCCCTGCTCTGCTTCCACGAATTCACCCAACTTGACGCTCCAGGGATATGGAGGAGGGGGGTGAATTGGGCCAAAGGAATTCTCACGGCTGCGCAGGTGCGAGCATGTGCTTGGGTCTATGTGTGCACATGTGTGTGCCCCGTGTGTGCCCCCAGGTGTGCCGCATGTACAAGAAGTGGTTAAGGGTCCAGGCTCTGGAGCCAGGCTGCCCGGGTTCCCATCTCGGCCCTCCAACAGCCCTACACCACTTCCTTAACCTCTTGAGTCTCAGTTCCCTAATCTGTAAAGTGGGGATGATAATCAGGGGGCAAGCCTCAAATGGCGGCCATGGGCACTCGATCCGAGTACAGTGCTCAGTAATCTCAGGCACCTGCTCTCTGACCTGCACTGCTGGCCCTGCCCCAACCTAGTACTGGGTTTCAGTTTTCCTTTAAGCACTTCTGTGCCTTTTCTGCCGGGTCTGAGCCACCCCACTGTGCACACCCCTTGGGCCTGCGGAGCGTGTAGCCAAGCACTTCATGCTCCTTAACTCGTCTGGTGCCGTGGTAACTCTGCAGGGCAGGAATCAGTAGATCTGTATCAGAAGTAAGGAAAAGAGGCTCAGAGGGAGCAAGTGACTTTCCTGGGATCACACAGCTAATTCCACTGACTTCCTGAAAAGGACACTGAAAAACTAGGAGGCTGTAGAAAGAGACGGGGTAGAACAGTTACAACTGCATCTGCTTTTTAAAAAAAAAATGGTTTTAGTGTTTATTTTTGAGAGAGAGAGACAGACAGACAGACAGAGTGTGAGTGGGGGCAGGGGAGGGGCAGAGAGAGAGAGAGGGAGACACAGAATCTGAAGCAGGCTCCAGGTTCTGAGCTGTCAGCAAAGAGCCTAACGCGGGGCTTGAACTCACGAACTGTGAGATCATGACCTGAGCCGAAGTCGAACGCTTAACCCACTGAGCCACCCAGGCACCCCTTTATTGCATCTGCTTTGAGCAATGAGACGATCCAATGTACAGCACCTGTGACAGAGGCCAGGGTCTGGACTGCCGGTCCATGTGGCCACTGGGCCCCCAGGATCCCAGGATTATAGCAGGACTGGAGGAGGAAGATGAGAGTCAGGTGCCAAAGTCATCAGGACACCCCGCCCTCCCTTCTTCCAGCCTCTTCTACTTTTCTTCCAGCCTCTGTGGCTTCCTTTCTTTCACCCTTTCTTTCTTTCCATAACCCAATATTTACTGAGCACTGGGATTTCAGCAGAAAACTAGATAAATCAGCCTCTCCCCCGGAAGGATTTACATTTTGGTGGGGGAGAGACTATTTTAAGAAGCATATAAATAAAGAGAATTCCAATTAGTGATACACCCATGAAGAAAATAGGAAAGGGATTGGACTGAGTGTCCAGGGAATACCTCCCTGCATAGGAAGCCGGTGATGAGAAAGAGCCAGCCATGGAGGGATCTGGAGGAAGAGCATTCCAGGCAGCGGGCACAGGCAGAGCAGCGTGCCAGGGAGAGAAGGAAGGAGAAGACTTCCAGGGCGCTGGAAGCTGCCAGGGCGCGAGCATGAAGGGCCTAGAAGGGACTGGAATCCATTCTAGTTACAATGGGCGTCCACTGGAGGCTTTTAACCAGGGGAAAAGATATACCTTGATTCATATTTTAAGAAATCCACTCTAACTGCTGTGTGGATGATGGACTCTAGGGGCAAGAAGAGGAAGAGGGAGGGGTGGAGGGGAGGTCCCGGTCCATCCCAGGGGAGAGAGATGCTGGTGGCCTACAAAAGGGACAGGGGAGGGAGGAAGAACTGGGGAAATAGGTGAACAAAGAGGGGTCACCAAGAGCGCGGCAGCTCCAATACCTCCCTGTGAGCCGTGCGTGTGTCTGTCACTCATTTGTTCGTGTCTATGTTTAGTGAACACCTGTGAACCAGCCGCTGCCCTGGGTGCTGGGGAACCAGCACCAAACCCAGGAGACAAAACTCCCTGCCCTCAGGCAGATTCCGTTCTACAGGGAGGGAGCAGACAATCAGCCCCTACAAATGCATAGGTGGTGGCAGGTGTTGGGGAGGAAAACAAAGTAGAGAGGCAGGGTGGGGAATGGGTGCAGGTTGTCATTTTAGATCAGGTGGCTGGGAAAAGCTTCACAGACGGTGACACATGGTGAAGATCTACATCAGCTGAAGGAGATCCGGGGAAGGGCATTCTAAGCAGCGAGAACGGCAAGTGCAAAGGCCCTGAGGTAGGAATGAACTTGGTGTGTTTGAGGACTAGTGAGACCAGCATGGCTGGCTCGGCGTGAGCAGGGGGGAAAGAGATGAGGTCACACAGTATGGTCTCTCTCAGAATCCCCTCTCCTGTGTTGCGAGTTACTTCCCAAATGAAGCATCAGGCCTAGGGCCCAGTTCCAGGATCCCAGACTTCGACTCTGGCTGGTTCCAAAGTCAGTGCACTTAACGAGGATGTGCTGCAGCCATCGCTGGCTGTCCTACATGGGGAGGGACAAGCTGGTCAAACAGCACACAGAATATCAGCCAGCTGCTACTACTTTAGTATTAGTCCCATTTTATAGGTAAGGAACCTGAGGCAGAGAAGAGCGGTCAGCTGCCTGAGGCCATGCTACTGGAGAGTGCTGGAGCTGGCTTCAAACCCGTCTGTCTGACTCTAGCGCCACATTCCGGCCACCTGCTATGGAGGTTGATCCCTGAGCATGGGCAAAGGTGACACTCAGTCCAGGAAGAAGGGTCTGAAAGGGACAGGACAGAGCAGACTCCAGCCTGTTAGCATTCAGCCTGGGATCCCCCCATCTGTTCATCTGTCTGTCCGTCCAGCCTCTATCCAACATGTTTAGCTGGCTCCGTATCTCTGTAATGCGCGCCTGCTCCAAGCCACAAGGGCTTCCTTCAAGCTCAGGGGCTGGCGTTAGAGCTGACCCCTCGGGTCGCCTCCCTGCCACACTCCTCCCTCCAGGGCCAGCCGGGCAGCCCCACCCACCAGGCGCCCTTCGGAATGACACATCCCGGGACTTCTTGTCATTTCCCATCCAAGATTCCATTACGAGCCGTGATTGCTGAAGTAATAGACAGATAACGGATCTGCCCCGAGCCCCGCCTGGCGCACCGGGCAGCTGGCGGGTTTTTCCCATTAGCCACAGGGCTTGACGGACAGTAATGGATTTCATACTGATGCCGGAGCCTGCGGCGGATAATTCCATGATAACGGTTTATCAGGCACTGACGGGAGGTAATGGGTAATCACCAGGCAGAAAGCAAACCCGTCAGGGAGCCCGGACCTCCGCCCAGCCCGGCCTCACTTTTGTTGTGCCAACTGTCACCTTCCCAGCCCAGAGGCCGCCTCCCCTCTGTGTCCCGAAGGATGGCAGAGTGCTGGTCAACTGGGCACGTGCGTGCGTCTAGGCCCAGCCTGGGTCGTGGCGTGGCTCCCCGGGGCTGTTAGCAGAGGAGATGCTACCGGGTAATGGCCGCCCGCAAACCCCAGCCACCGCCCTGCCCGCTGGGCCTTGAAGCAAACTTGGGAGAACAAACGAGGGCTTCTAGGACTGTGTCCCCCAAGTCCCAGTGCTCCTGCCACACAGCGCCCTGGGTCCTGGTTCCGGATATCAAGGGGGAATGGGCCCGAGCCGGGGCGTGCAGGTCTGAAACGGGGCGCCCCCACCTGCCGGCAGCAGGGCGCAGGGCTCAGCCTCGCCAGGGGGAATCAGAAGGGCCAAGTTGCTCACTAGGCCCGGAAGACAGAAGCCTGAGGCTCAGCCGGGCCTGAGCAGACCGTGTGCCCGGTTCCCTGACAGTGGCGCGCCGGGCAATGGCGGGAGGGAGCTGCTCATACAGCTTCTGGGCGCTGGCAGTGGGCATCCCTCCTGACCCTGCTTCCAGCTAAGTTGGCCGTGGGGGGCATGTTTACAGAAATCAGCAAAGGCCACACACCAGACCTTCTCCCCCCACCCCCAAAGACTCCCCCCCGGTAAATGTTTCCCAGGCCACCACCACTTCCCAGGGGCTGGGGGATGTCTGTGCAGAGGGTCCGTGAGTGAAGGAAGGGAAGAGTGGGCAGATCTGAGGGCCCGAGCTTGGTCACAACTGTCCATACTCATTGCAGAGCCAAGACTTTCTTCTTTCCTTTCTTCCTTTGTTCATCCATCGGGTCATTCATTATGTTCATTCATTCATTGGTTCCTTCCTCATTTATCTATCCATCCAGAGGGGGGCACTGAAAAGACAGACCAAGTCCAAGGGGGGCTGCCGATGTGGGAGAAGCAGCCTGCAGCCTGCGTGATGGGTGAGGACAGGGGAGGGAGAGCCAAGCTGGCTTTGAATGAGCTCTCCCCACCCCGGGGTTAAGTGGTCGGGGCAACGCAACAGCAGCATCCCAGGCAGAAGGGAGGGTGGGCCACACTGCAGCCGGCACCACCTTGTAAAGATGAAAACCCCATGCCCCTGCCCGAAGCCCGCAAGGGTCCCCAGCTCTTTGGATCAGAGGCTGGGGTGGCCGCCCTGCTTCCTGCTCCACCTCCTCTTGGCCCGAGTCACTCCCCATCCGCAGACACACAGGCCTCCTTTCAGGAGCACAAGAATGCAGAGCTCCCTCCCCTGGAGCCTGGGCGCTGGGGGTCTGGAATACCACTGACTCCGGGGCACACGCGCACAGGCACACTCACACTCGCTCCCCACCTGGCTGACCGCCTTTCTTGTCTCAGCTCAAATGCCATTTCCTCGACCACATCAAGCCCCAGCACCACCCCTTCTCTCTGAGCACATCTCACTGTCAGTGACTGAATACCCGTCTGTGTGATCGTCTGGCCGGTATCTGCTGCCCTTCTCTAGACCGAAACTCTGGGAGGCAGAGCCTTCATCTCTTTGGTGCCAAGAACAGCGCCTGGCAAACAGTAGGTGCTCGGTGCTCTTCTGACAGATGCGCAAGCGGGTGAGCGGACGAGGGGAGAGGCAAGCACTGGGCACCGGTGGAAGTGGAAGGCAAGGGAAGGAACGTCAGGTGGCCCCCCGTGGCCAGACCACCCCTTCTTGCGCTCTTCTCACCCCGCACCTGTCTTTTGGCCCTTGGGGACTCAGGGCAGTGAGAGAGGGCCAGGACAGATAGACAGAGGCCACCCGGCTGCTGCAGCCACTAAAGTAGAAGATGCTCCCACCCACCCCCACACCCACACACACCCCACCCCAATCTGTCCCCGCCCCTGCTGGCCAAGCCCCCAATCATTAAACTGCGTTTGTTCAGCCAGGCCCTGGAGGGGCCACGTCTCCAAGCACTCCAGATGGGCTTTTATTTGTCAATTTGAAAACTAATCTCTGACTATTTAAACAGCAGCTTACTCAGGCCCAGACCAGGATTAGCATTAGGGACCCTGGCTGCAGAGGGTGGGCGGCCCTCCCCAGGTGTGAGGCAAGGATTTAGGGTGAATTTCCATCCAGAAAGAGGACGAGCCCAGAGCCCTCCTACTCACCGCCCCCGTCCCCTCCCATCCCCCCAGCCCAGGCCTGGCCAGCAGCTGAATCTGTGGAGCCCTCCAGCTCCCTCCGGCCCCATCCCCTTCCTCCGGACACCCCTGCCCTGGGTCCCAGCGAGATTGTATTTGTTTCTATCCTCACCTTGGGGAGACAGTTCACACCTCAGCAGCCCTAGACTTGCTCCCGGAGAGTTTGGGAACCCATGGTCTGGGGGTCCCTGGGGATCCCCAGATGTCCCTTGACTATTCCTTGAGGTCTGTTATCCTTGTCTGTCGGCACCTCAGGAGCAGGTCCTGAAGGTCAGGTCACTTGGAAACAGGCTAGACCTTGTGCAAAATGGTAAGCTGGTCCCCCATACTGTTGGGGTGTCAGCCTCAAGGCCTTCCCAGCCTCCACCTCTGGAATCCATTAAAAATGTTATAAAGCCTCTACCATGTGCCAGGCACTGAACGAGGCCCTGAGAATCTGGGAGCAATCAAGACAGACATGGTTGCTGCCCCTCTGGGGGTGTCGGTCTGGTAGGGGAGGCGGGATCTACAAATAACTCCGTAGTTCCCAGCCTGGGACCAAGTGCCAGTGAAGGCTGCTTTGTGCGCATATAATGGGCCCTGGGTGACCACCACGGACCAGATCTGCTGGTCCATTCTCAGGCTTCATCTTGACCACTCTGCAGCCCTGGATCCAGCCACTCACTCCCTCTTTCCCCCCAAAATCTTCTCTGCTTGCTTCTCATAAGTCACTTTCACTTGGTTTCCCCTATCTGGCCACCCCCATCTCTCTGCCCATGTTTCTGGAACAGGTTGAATGGTGGCTCCCCAAAAAGATGTGTCCATATTCCCAAAGCTGTGAATGTGAACTTATTTGGAAACAGGATCTCTGAAGATGAAAGTAAGTTAAGGATCCCGAAAGGAGATGATCCTGGCTTGCCCAGTGGGCCCTGAATCCAGGAAGTGTCCTGAGGAGAGATGGGGGGACACAGGACAGGAAGACGGAAGTCATGTGAAGACGGAGGTGGAGATAGAACCAAGCAGCTACAAGCCAAGGGACGCCTGAGCCCCCCGAGGTAAGCGACGGTTCTCCCAAGGGAGGAGCATGGCCCTGCAGATGCCCTGACTTTGGACTTGGGACCATGAGAGAATGTCTCTGTCGCTTTAAGGCACCCAGGAAACAACTACATGCCCCCACTAGTCCTGACCTTCAACACTGGTGTGTCCCACGGCTCAGACGTTGGACCTTCCCTCTCCTCTCTCCACCCTCTCCCTAGGCAACCTCACCCAAGGACATGGCTCTGGATGCCTTCTATAAACTGAGGATGCCCAAATGTATGTGTCCAGAGCTAACCCCACCCTTGAACTTCAAACTCACGTATGCAACTGCCCACTGGTCCTCCCTGTTTGCCCGAAAGGCCTTCCAAATTTTATACAACCTCAGTGCAACCCTCGGGCTTCCCCAAAAACTCATCTCCCCAGGTCTTCCTCATCTCATTGGCATTACCTAGTTGCTCAGGCCAAAACTGTTGCCAGCTTTTCTTGCACCCCATATCCAGTTTGTTGGCAAATCCTGCTGGCTCTACCTTGAAACCGTATCCAGAATCCAGCTGCTGCTGCCACTGAGACAGTATTATCCCAGCACCAGCGGCCACCATACCTGCCTAGACCGCGGTGTGACCCCTTCCAGGCTCCTGTCACCCAGAGTCTGTCATCCACACAGCAGCCAGAGGGAGCCTGCAAAAGTGGGGATCAGATCACATCAACCCCTTGCTTAAAAACCCTCAATGGCAGGGCGCCTGGGGTGGCTCAGTCAGTTAAGTGTCTGACTTCAGCTCAGGACATGATCTCATGTTTTGTGGGATCGAGCCCCGCGGCGGGCTCTGTGCTGACAGCTCAGAGCCTGGAGTCTGCTTCAGATTCTGTGTCTCCCTGTCTCTCTGCCCCTCCCATGCTCATGCTCTCCCTCTCTCTCAAAAATAATAAATAAACAAAAAGAAAAAAACTTCAACAGCTTCTTACTGCAAAACTGAATATAATCCCAAGTCCCTACTGGGACCTCCAAGGCCCTCCCTGCCCTGCACCCCTGTCTACACCTGTGAACTCACCTCCTACTTCTCCCCTTCCTCACTGCTCTCCACCCACCCTGGCTCCTCCGGGCCCTCAAGCCAGCATCTTCACCCCCTGATGCTCACTGCTCTCTCTGCCTCAAACCCTCCACCCCCTTAGATTTCTGAATGTTGCTTTCTTCATTTTGCTCAAGTTTGTGCCCAGATGTAGCCTCAGAGAGTTTTTTTTTTCTGACCATGCAGTCTGAGATTCCTCATCCCCTTCCCTAGGCATTCATCGCTGTATCTTGTTTCATTGTCCTCCATAATTTGTGTGTGTGTGTGTGTGTGTGTCTGCATGTATACATGTCTGTGTGTATATGAGTGTTTGTGTGTCTGTGTGCATGTATGTGTGTGTGTCTGTGTCTATGTATTCCATCCACCCATCTCTAATTGGTCTCATTCACTGCTGGCCTCCAGAAAAGTGGTTGGCATCTATTAGGGGCTCGATAAATATTTATTGAACTATTGAAGGCAGATCACTTCCCCTGAGAAAGTGATATTTAAGCTGAAGCCTGAAAACTGAGAAAAAGACAGCAAAGCAAAGAGGAGGAGGGTAGAAAGAGCTTTCCACACAGATGGAACAGCATGTGCAAAGGCCCTGATACAAAAATATGACAGCGCATTCCAAAAACCGTGCAGGCCAGTGTGGCTGGCCTACAGTGAGTTAAACGGGAAAACGTAGCATCCACCCGCATGCAATCAGGGCTCAGCCTTGCGGCTCTCCAGCATCTTGTGCTGACCAGGGGAGGCCTCAGAAGGCAGCCCCAGCCCTGAAATCCCATCCCTGCTGAGGCATCTCCAGTGATAGAAGGACGGAGCCCTCCTGAGCTCTTAAAGTTGCCAGTGGCTCACCCCTCTGATGTCGATGGGCAGACCATGCAGACAGAAAATCAAGGAAACCGTGGCTCTGACCGTGGCACTGGACAAGAAGGACATAAGCAGCATATTCAGAACATTCTATCCCCAAACAGCAGAACACTCATTCTTTTCCAATGTACATGGAACATTTCTCCAGAAAAGATCATATGTTAGGCCACCAAACAGGTCTCAAATTAATTCAAAATGATCAAAATCATATCATGCATCTTTTCTGATGACAACAATATTAAACCAGAAGTCAATCACCAGAGAAAAAACATGGAAAGAATACAAATACATGCAGCTAAATAACATGTTACTAAACAGTGAAAGAGCTAACCAAGAATCGAAGAGGAAATCAAAAAAAACAAAATATATGGAGACAAATGAAAATGAAAACACAGCAGTCCAAAATCTTTGGGATGCAGCAAAAACTGTCCTAAGAGGAAAGATTATAGCAACACAGGCCTCCCTCAAGAAACATATAAAGAAACCTCAAACAACCTAACCTTACACCCAAAAGCTGGAAAAAGAAGAGCGCTCAAAGCCCAAAGTCAGTAGAAGAAAGGAAGCCATAATGATCAGAGCAGAAATAAATAGAGGCTTAAAAAAACATAGAACAGACAAATGAAACAAGGATCTGGTTCTTTGAAAAGAGAGGCAAAATTGATAAACCTTTAGCCAGACTCATACAAAGAGAGGGAGGAGCCAAATAAAATGAGAAATGGAGAAGAAACACAAAGGATTATAAGAGAATATTATGAACAATAACAAGCCAACAAATTGGAGAACAACAAAGAAAAAAATTTATAAAAAGAAAGGAAGAAAAACATGGCAGCCATGGTCACCAGTTGTGACACCTTAGAGAACCTTCTTTTTAGAACTACCCTGACCTCCATCAGGAGCAGTGAGGAGAAACTTCACATTTACTGAGCCGCTGGGGTGGACACTATAGTGTGCTGCTCCAATGTCACCTTCACAGACAAGACACTCATCTCCCCACTGCCCGTAGTGTTGACAACTGACGGCACAAGCCAAGCCACTCTCCAGGATTGATCTCAGCCAAAGGGAGTCACCTTGCCCACGGCTCAGTCCCCTCCTTGGAAATACCCTGCATGCACTGAGACATAAAGGTCCCGCCCCTGTGCCACGGAGGCAGGACAACTTGGTGATGTAGGATGACCCGTGTGTCCCAGCTCACCTAGGACTTTTTCAGTTTTAGTCCTGTGTCCTGCCCTGTAGATCCTGGGCAAGCCCATCCCAGCCCCAGAGCACCCTGTAAGCCAAGGCCTTGGTTGCAAGTGCTCCTTCTTCTGCCCAGGCCAGGGTCCTTCCTCCCCACGGCCCCAGATAAACTCCCTGCATACAACTCCCCATTTTAGAGTGTGCCCCCTCACCCAGGACCCAACCTCAGAGAGCACCTCTTGCCTGTGTCGAGCACCACGCTGCCACGCACCTTGCCCTGTTCAGTCCTCATCAACACCATTGGAGGCGGGCCTTGCTGGCCCCTGGGAAAACAGAGGCTCACATTCACTAAGTGTCTTGTTCAAGTTCGAGAGGCTAATCTAAACCCCTCCCACTGCCCCCATGGTAATCCCAGTGTCTTTGTTCTCCAATTTCATCCCCCCTCCGCATTCCTCTCACTGTGCCCTATTTGTTTGAAAATAAATCAAACCACTTTGGGGATGTAGTTCTTCTCTTATGGCCCCTTTGCCCACAACAAGCAAGGAAAACAAGAATTTGCACCTGACGTCCAGCAGTGAGCAACGCGTCTGCCTGGTGCTGCCTGCCGGGGGCGGGGGGGGGGGTGGGGGGGTGGGTGGTCCAGACGTGAGGAGAGGCTTCGGGCTGGGAGCCCATGCTGCTTACTTGCAAGGCTCCTGTAAATTCGGCTCCTCCATTGCCTCCTGAATTGTGCTCCTTTTTTCCTTTCTTTCAAGAGATGATGCTCTCGGCCTCCAGCTGTAAAGAAGCTCCCTGCTTTTTATTTTCTCTAAGAGGCAGCTTCCCTGATAACCAGAAACTTTTCCCACTTACTTGTGGACCGTCCCCGCCCGATCTCGTCTCCAAGGGCCAGCTTGCACTCAGAGGCAGAAGAGGGGACCTCTTCCTCTTTCCCTCTCCTCCTGACCCTTGCCTCCCTTGTCTCTCCTCCTTCCCCTTTCCCTGATACCCAGCCCTCCTCCCTGCCCCCTTTTCCAAGCTTTCCTTTCTCCCCATCTCCTGCGCTTCCCCCTTCCTCCTCTCTTCCTCTCTCCTCTTTTGGTTCATGCCTTTCCTTCTTCACTGGATCTGTTTAATCCTCACGTACCCTGGAAAGACCTAAGGCTGACAAGTCAAACATGTCGGGTTCAAGCCCCGGTTCCAACACTAGGCTTTGTTTTCCTTGCCTATAAAATAGGACAAATAAGACCTCCTTCTCAGGGTTACTGTGAAAATCCAATGTGATCGTGTAGATGGCAGTGCCTGCCCTGGGACGTGGCACACAGGAGGAGAACCATCTATTTTTATTCCCATCTCCCTAAGGGATATAACACAGATTGGAGTTTCCTCCAAGACAGAGATGACCCAGAAAGTCCCCCTGTTCTCATTAGCGCTTTGCAATTTGCTAAGCGTGAGGTCGCCCCGAGGACTCCATGCCACCCCCTCCTGGCACCCCCAACCCTTCTCCGGGGGTTGGGAGTGATGTCTGGCACAGGCTCCTCCAGCACAAGCCATCAAAATGCCACCACACCATCTGGTCTGCCCACATCCTCAGGCGGGATTTATTACCTAGTCCCTTCCATTAGCATAAATAATATGGAGCCTGGGTTTCATGATGGTTTACATAATAAATAAAACAGGTCAATTGCCCACAAAACTAGTCTCTGTGAACAGTAACAGATTTAATTAGATTTATTTTACTGGGGGTTTTCTGGAGTGAGGCAAATGTCTCTTGTGCCAAGGATAAACTTCCTCATAAACTTCTATTTCTGGGAAGGCAGCTTCCCAGCCTCCAAGGAGACAAAGGGAAGAGGGAAGAAGAGCGAGTAGGGGAGAGAGAGGGAGGGAAAGAGGGAGGAGTTGGGGACAGGACAGACATAGGACAGGGGACGTGGGGGAATTCAGGGGTGTGGCCCTGTCTTACTCTTCAGCTTCCACGGGACATCAGTCTGTCCCTGCCCAAACGATCTGTTATGGACTGAACGTGTTTCTCTGGAATTCATATGTTGAAGCCCCGCCCCCACTGTGATGGTGCTTGGGGAGGTAACTAGGGGGGGTGAGGGTAAGGCCCTCACCATGGGATTAGTGGTCTTACAAGAACATGAAGAGAGAGATCTATCTTTGCTCACACACCTAGTCAAGGCCCTGTGAGGACATAGCAGGAAGTCAACCTCTACAAGCCAGGAAGAAGGCTCTCATCAGAACCCGAACTGGCTGCACCTTGATGTTGAACTTCAACAGTCTGTCCAGAACTGTAAGAAACTCTCTGCTGTTTAAATAGCCGGACTGATTCTGTGGAGGCAGCCTGAGCAGGCTCAGACACACACCTGCGAGATTCACTCTCTGGCTCTGAGTCTTGACTGGCTTCCCGTGGCCCACAGTCAATTCCAAGCCCCTTGGCAGGGCCCTCCTCCACCTTTATTTTCCCTTATCTTGACCCCTGGAGCCTCCAGCCACACTCATCCACCTGAAGTTACTGCACATTCTTCTCCTGATCTCCAGGGCTTTGCTCAGGCTGCTTCCCCGGAGCGTGCAGAGCATTCCCCCTCCAGGACCCTCCTGTCTGATCTGTCTTCCAAGTCTCAAGCCTCACCTTCCCTGCAAGTCACCCTGCCCCTCCCCACTGAGGCGCACTGTGACCCACTATCTCTGATCGCGGGCTCCCTCTGCACGTGCCCCACACAGGACAGAAGCTCTCTACAGGCAGGGAAACTCCTGAGCGAATGACTCTCCCCAAGATTTCTGGCCTTCCTTGGTCCCCCACTCCAACAGTTTCTCTGCAGCCATTGAGTGATTGCTTAAAATAAATGGTGATGAAATACTGCGAGGGGTAGCAATGGCCATGCTTAGAGTGGACACCTGTGGGGCTTGCTGTAATCTTTGCAATCTTTGTAATCTTTTGGTGATAGGATCCCAACTTGCCTTTGGGAAGCCCCCTTCTCTCCCTCTGGGTCCCCTTTGGGTTTGGGTGGATAATACCCCCAGCTCCCAGGAAGAGCTGCGTGACCCAAGACTCGGGGCCACTGAGGCACCGTGTCATGTTCCCGCCTTTCGTGTCTGATTCAAGGACATGAGCTGGTCTGAGGAGACTCAGCCCAGGACTCGCGAGCACTGAAAAGGAAAGAGATACTCTCTTTTTATGCCAGTGGCTGAGCTGGCGGGACACGAGCCAGAGATTCAGGGCTGGTACCGGGAGAGAGCTGAGCCAGAGACAAAGGGAGCAAGAACAAGGCCCCGGTGGCATGCGCTGATCCTGGGCGGCTCCACGACGGAAGCCAGGTGTGCCCTCGGGCTCTTCCACTGCAGTGAGTGACTACACCGCGCCCACACTTGTCTAGTCCCTACGCCACCTTGCAGGGCTTCTGCCACTACAGGCAGGAATTTTGACTGATGCCCCTATGCTTTGGCCCAGAAATTTCACTTCCTGGAATCTGTGTTAAGGAATTAGTTTGAGACACAAAGGGGTCTGAATGAAGATGTTCCCTGATGTGCCCTCTGAGATCCACTCAGACAGCGGCCCCTCCGGACAGTGCCCCCCGGGCCCCCTCCCAGACTGAAGGAGCTACTTCATATCCCCTCCCTCTGCTGCCAGAATGTCCCCACTCCCTCAGCTGGATTGCAAAAGGAGGTCACATTCCCAGGAATTCTTTTTGTTTTATGTTTATTTGTTTATTGAAAGAGAGAGAGCAGAAGAGGGGTAGAGAGAGACAGAGAGAGAGAGGGAGAGAATCCCAAGCAGGCTCCAGACTGTCAGCACAGATCCAGCTCAAGGCTCAATCCCACAAACTGTGAGCTCAGGACCTGAGCTGAAATCAATAGTCAGACGCTTAACCGACTGAGCCACCCAGGTACCCCACATTCCCAGGAATTCTTAAATGGCAATAACCTGGACCAGCCACCACAACCTACCCTCACAGAAGCCTACCCCACCTCAAAATGCCCCGGGGTGCTGCCCAGGACGGTCCCGCAGCGCACAACCACCACTAGCTTCCCCGGGCCCCCTGCTGCAAACCGCCACACCCTCCTCTCACCCCTGCCCTGAGGTGCCAGGCTTCCTTCCTCCTGCCCGTGCTCAGACAGAAAAAACAGGGCCCCACCTTGCCACTCTGTCCCAAACAGAGATGAGACCCTTTCATCATTTCCTGCAGCACATTTGAGACCAGACCGGGATGTTCAACAAGGCTCCGCCGAAGGTCCGAGGATAACAGAAGGGAGACTGTACACGTAGTAACCTGCAGCCGCTATTGGATGTGGCTTCTCTGACTCTATAGACTCAGCACACACGCATATGGTCCCTTACAGAGTGTTTTCTGCCTGCCTAGTCCTCTCTCCATAGGCAGAGGCCAGCTCAGCTCAGTCCAGACCTAGTGGGAAAAGGTGACCCACCTGGGTTCAAGACCCACCACCCCATCCTCAGTTCTCTTCCCAGGACCAGTCCTTGCCCTGGGTGGCTGACGGAGGACCGCTGAGCCAGTAAGAAGGGCCTTTCCCAAGATCACACCCCAGCCAGGCCAAGCTGGAAGCTTGATCCAGGAAAGTGAGAGGCGCCCAGGGATGAGGGAGCCATGGCTGCAATAGCGAGGAGCTCTGTACGTGGGGTGAGGATGGGTGGTGGTGGGTGCTGCACTAGTCCTGGCTCAGCCCTGATGCTGTTTGCCCCACGGCAGCCTTCAACAGTTCAAGGAGACCAGCAGGCTGTCTACACGCCCAGAGCAGACTGGGGGGCGGAAGAGAGTCACTGATTGATTGTCCAGAGATCATTTCAGGGACAAGAGGAAGGAGCCAGAGACAGCAGCCCAACCCATCCACCACCTCAGGGAGCTCATCTCTGCGGAGCCATGCAGCCTTCTTAGCCACAAGTCTGCTCACTGTGAATCCTCCGCCTGCTCAGGATCTGCGCTGGGGCTCATGGGGGAGGTGGGAGGGCAAGCAGATCTTCAATTACAAAGGAAACTGGGCAATGGGGGTGTGGTTCCCAAGGGCTGGCAAACCTGGAGAACGCCGTCCTTCCCTGCCTTTGCCTCACTCTTGGCCTTTCTTTGGGACAAGGCCAGGGGACAGACCTACTGCCCCTGTCTGAAGTCCTTCAGCCTCATCCCCTTCAGGCTGCAATTTCTTCAGGCTCCCTTGTTCCCTAGCCTAGCCACCTGGCGCCTGGATCTCCTTGGTCCTGGGGCCCCTCTCCCATTAGTGTTGTCTTTCAAGCCTCACTGAAGATGCTACCCATCAGCTCTTAAACCTGGATTCTCTGAGTCTGAGACCTTCGCCCTTGGCCTGGGCCAGACCCAGGCATAACTGACTGGAAAAGCAATGTTAGAGACTGACCCTGTTTGAACTCAGACAGTAAAACTGCAAACAGGTAGACTGAGTAGAACCAAGGAAAATCCACCCTCCCCGATTATGGTTAAACACTAGATGTCGACAGAAAAAAAGTTTTTTTTCATGCAATAGTGGAAAGGGGTAACACCAAGCCATACAGGCTATACAATATATTGTAACATAAAACAGTGGCCAGTTCCATCTAGGCTTAGGAAAAGAGGCTTCTAACAAAAACAATCCACAGAAGGAAACAAAAGGAGTTTTTAGAAAGGGCTCACCTTTGTTGTAAATCATTTTTTAAAAATCCATTCTCAGGGAGCCTAGGGGGCTCAGCCAGTTAAGCTGCTGACTTTGGCTCAGGTCATGATCTCACAGCTCATGGGTTTGAGTCCCACATCAGGCTCTGTGCTGACAGCTCAGAGCCTGAAGCCTCCTTCCGATTCTGTGTCTCCCTCTCTCTCTCTCTCTGCCTTCCTCGCACTCGCGATCTCTCTCCCTCAAAAATAAATAAAACATTAAAACAAAAAATCCATTCTCTGTTCTCTGTCCCCATAGACCTCCCTTTTGCAGAGTGTCTTAGAAATGGAGAGAAAGCCTTTTGAATCTGGTTTCTTTAGCTTAGTTTAAGTTTTCATTTCTCTTGGGTGAATATCCGGGGGTAGAATTGCTGGGCCATATGGTCAGTGTATATTGAACTTCATCAAAACCTGTAGAACAGTTTTCCAAAGGGACTGTATCAGTCTGCTTTCCTACTGGCAACGCATAAGGCTTCCAGTTTCTCTGTATCCTCACCAGTACTTGGTATTGGCAGGTTTCTGTGGGTTTTGTTTTTTTGAGGTTTTTTGTTTGTTTGCTTGCTTTAGCCATTCTAATAGGAGTAGAGTAGTATATGGCTGTAGTTTTACAAGGTGACTCTTTAAAACAAGTGATAAAGAATGACGTGATTATACCCACCTAGTTGATTTTGGCCACAGGCATCTAGGTAGCTCCAGCCAATGGTACGTGGGTGGGAGTGATAACGTGTGAGTTCTGAGCCTTGGCATGAAGAATGACTTTCCCATCGCCCAGCACCCTGGACTCCTGTTTATGTTCCTGGGAAGGAGGGAGGGAACTTAAGCAAAAATAAAAAGAGAAATTTGACTAAAATCCACCCTCCAAGACCTTGGGGACATTAACGTACTCCTGTGGCATTCCAGTGAGAGAGAGGAATGTGACCTGTCTCCCTGCCCCCTTCCCTTCTTCTGGGACGCTGCTCCATCTCCAACTCCAATCCTGTAGTTCAAGAGAGAGATGTCAATCACAGGAGTGAAACTTATAGCCACATGGGAGAGGACATGACCCAGGTCCAGCCAATCAGGCATCTTCTCTGAGAATTTCAAATCAGAACTAAAGGAAAAGGATCTGTCTTTATCTGAAGGCAAAGCCATGTGATCCTCAAAATGACTGGTGACCTACAGGGTGGGAGAGATCAGTATGAGTAGGAAGACAACAGAGCCAAGGCATCAAGAGAAGCAGAGTAGGGGCTCCTGGGTGGCTCAGTCAGTTGAGCATCCGACTTCGGCTCAGGTTATGATCTCACGGTTCGTGGGTTCGAGCCCTGCATCAGGCTCTGTGCTAACAGCTCAGAGCCTGGAGCCTGCTTCAGATTCTGTGTCTGCCTCTCTTTCTCTACCCCTCCCCCATTCTCACTCTGTCTCTCTCAAAAATAAATAAACATTTTTAAAAAAGAGAGAGAGAAGCAGAGGTGAGAGATATAGTAGGGAGGTTTTAGAAGCAGTCAAACTCCCAGCTCTTGTCATTTCTGTAACCCAAGTATATCTTTCTACTTCCCCTGGGATGTGAACCAATAAACTCTTCTTCTCATCCAGCTGTTTTGGGTTGGGACTGTAGAACTTCCAAGTCCCAACTAGGCTTTGGTACTGGGATTCCAATGCAATGATGGCAGGTCTGGCTGGAGATTCTGGGAGCCCGTGGATGGTAAAGGTGACTGCGAGTGGGGCAGTGCCCAGCAAAGCTGTTATCTTGGGAAATGGCAGAGACACCAGGAGAGAAGACCATGCTGGGCAAATAAGCAGCACTGGAAGAAGCAGCAGACAGTTGGGGGTGGGTGGAAGTAGAGATGAGGCATGCAATTGACCGGATTGACTTGGAAATTTATCACCCATACAATCAATGCAGTCCAGCGTTTTATCTCCACTTGACTTTATAACTTGGGCATCTTCCCAAAAACCAAATATGATCAGAAGCATGATTTTTGATGATCTCATATGAATCTCATATAATTTGTTCAACAAATCTCCTAGTATAGGGGACCCTAAGTAAATTATTTTATCTTCCTGTTTGTTTTAATTCTTTTGTTATTGTGTCCATGAACCTCCTTGGAAATAAATCTTTGTGCACATCTCTACTTATTTCCTTAGGAGAAATGGTTATAAATGGAATTGTTTTATCAAAGGGTCTAGATGTTTTAAAGCCTTTGATCCGTATAAATAAATTACCTTACCAAATGTTTGTGACAATTCACACTCCCATGGTAGAGTAGAGGAATGTCCTTCCCTTCAAAGCTTGCCAGCCTGAAGTACTATGATTTTTTAAAAGCTTGGCTAAGATGATAAGTAAACTATAGGTCTCATTGTTTCAGTTTGAATTTCCTTTATTGCTAATGAGGCTGAAATTTTTCATGTATTTATTGGCTATTTGTAGTTTTCCATTGTAAATTTCTTATTTATGTCCTTGTTTTTCTAATAGGGTTTTCAGATTTTCTTATTGATCTGTAAGAGTTATTCACCTCTCCTAATGTATGCATTATAAATACTACTTCCTAGTTTGCTGTTTGATTTCTAATTTTGTTTATGATATTTTGATCTCCGTAATGGTTTGGTTTTTATGTTTTCAGATTTATCATTCTTTCACTTTTTGCATTCTTCAAAAAACTGTGCCCAGAAATACCTTCTTCACTACAAAATCAGATAGATATCCACCCACATTTCCTTCTGATTCTTCTAAAATGTAATCATTTTGGGAGAGCCTGGGTGGCTCAGTCGGTTAAGCATCTGACTTAGGCTCAGGTCATGATCTCACGCTTCATGAGTTCGAGCCCCACGTCAGTCTCTGTGCTGACAGTTCAGAGGCTAGAGCCTAGGCTTCAGGTTCTGTGTCTCCCTCCCTCCCTGCCCCTCCCCTACTCATGCTCTTTCTCTCTCTGTCTCTCAAAAATAAATAAAACATTAAAAAAATAAAAAAATAAAATGTAATAGTTTAAGCTACTTATCCATCTAGAATTTATTTGGATAACAGTGAGGTAGAGGATCTAACTTTTCTCCCTTTCAAATAGTCAGTCAGTTGCCCCAAGGTCATGTGTTAACTAATCCATTCTTTAAGCACACATTTTAAAGGGCACCTTTTTGCCAACTGAATTATTTTAAGTGCTAGGATCTGTGTCTGTGTGTTCTTTTCAAATCTTCTTGTTTATTTGTCTATTCTTGGACTAGAATAGAATTAAGTTTACATTTTTTGATCCAAACCAAGAGTTCTTGTTTTACATTAGGGAAATTTAATCCAGTTGTATTTGTTGTCAAAATTGATCATAGAATTTTGCATTTTCATATTGTTTTATGCTTTTTTTTCCTGCTTTCCTTTGTCTGTCTTGTCCCCTGCCATATCTTCACTGCCTAGAATAATACCTGGCAAAGAGTAGGAATTCAATAAATGCATATTAAATTCAGGGCTATGTGAATTTAGTATAAGATAAAGGTGACCATTTAAATAAGGGAAGAAAGGGGTGCCTAGGTGGCTCAGTAAGTTAAGCATGGGGCTCGGTTTCAGCTCAGGTCCTGATCTCACAGTTTGTGGGCTCTGCACTGACATCATGGGGCCTGCGTGGTATTCTCTCTCCCCCTCTTTCTGCTCCTCCCCTGTTGATTTGCATATGTGTGTTTTCTCTCTCTCTCTCTCAAAATAAATAAATAAATTTTTAAAAAAGTAAGTGAAGAAAAAATAAGTAATGTTGAGTTAATTGGGTCACCATCTGGAAAATAAGTAAATGAAGATTCTTACCTCATATCATGCACAAAACCAAATCTCAGATGAATTAAGAACTTGATCTGTAAAATAAACTGGACAAATATTTGAAAAAATATAGGGTAATGTGTTCATAACCTATTTTATGTTTTATAAATTTTGCCTCAATAAAAAAGAGGAGGACAATATCAGTGAAGCTCATAGTACTGAACCTGGCCCATAGTAAGTACTCACGCAATAGGAACTAATATTTCAGACAGACTGTAGGCACACAACCTCTGAACCCAGAGCAGCCAGCTGCCACCATAGGCTATTCCAGAGGGGGTGTGGAGGGGCTTCCCCAAGTACCGAGGCTTCAGCCCCAAACCCCAGCTGCCATCTGAGGGCCCAGATGGCCCACAAGGGGTTCAGGGGACTCAGTCCACATCCCAGGCCGACCTGAGACTAACAACAGTGAACAGGTCCAACAGTGTTGTTTGGCACATTTTGCCACATCCAAACCCCAAGTCCCCATCCCCTTAATCTCACCACAGACAGGAAAAGAGACGTGGAAAGAAGAGGGGAATGGGTAGTTGTTCCAATGCCTAGAGTAGAGCCAGCCTGACCACCCACCTCTTGACCTGCCAGGGAGAGGCAGCCTCCAGATCATCTCACCACAATGGATCCTCTAGACGTGCCCATCCAAGATGAGCCCAAGAGATCTGTGTTCCCAACAGCCTAGAACCAAGGGAGGAAGAAACAGAGGAGTAACTTAGTGGAAGACCCGAAGCTTTATCCTTGGCATCGTCAAGTTCCATATTCCAGCACGGTGCTGATAAATGTCTTTGCCCTCCATCCCAGCCTCTCCCCCACCCACCTAGGGAATGGGGAAGGCAATGGTGCATGAGGAAGTGGAGTGATCCGTGAAACTTGTCCCCTTTCATTCACGCTTCTTCGGCAGCACCCTGGACAGGGCCTAGCACATGGGCCTGGCTTTCGGGCTAGCCCCCTCTACACACACACACCCCGCCCCAAGGCTCAGGTAGCCTCCAAGTGCAGGCCGAGCTTGCCTCCTTCCTTCCAAGCCCACCTCCCTTCCCCACAAGGAGAGAGAGGCTCAGGATGCTGAAATCAAAGAATTCTCTTCCCTCTCACCCTGCAGAGCCTCAGAGTCCTGCGTGAACGCCTGCGAGGAGGAAACTTGTCCTCCGGAGTTGGGCCAGGACTCGGCCGCTTTGATACAGACGGGCTTCCTATTCAATTAACCTGGCACCTGGGTGGCAGGGGTGGAGGGTGTCCAGGGTGGGGGTGGGTGAGGGAAAGGAAAACACTTCATAATTTTATTTTTCCTGGCTCCAAGATGAAGGAAAGCCCGCAATTCTCTACCAGGAGCCAGAAGCTTTTTTTTCTTACCTGTGATAATAGTAAGGGTTTGTTTTCTTTCATTTAAACTCTCCCAAACTTAATTTAAAGTTTCTCTCTTTTAAATATGTCCTGGCTGCAGAGCGAACGGCGACAAGCTGCCAGAGGAAAGCGGACGGGGAGAGATGATTGCCTGAGCAGATATTGCTGCAGCTTAAATGAAAGTCTGAGCCCCTGGGAGAAGAGAGAGCGGGAGGGTGGGAGGGAGGAGGGCAGCTCCAGGACCAGGATGGGGCCACTAAGGGCAGCGGGTCCCCAGGGAACCAGCCCAAGGAGCCCCAGTCAGTGCTCCCCAACTCCCTCCTATCTCTTGTCTGCCCGCTCCAGACATTGGGTCAATCACATCAACAGGGGCCACCTCCTTCCACAGCTGGGCACCTGCTGTCACCACTCCACCCCCCCCATCCTGGGACACCCAAGGGCCCACTTCATAGCTATGCCCACCTTATGCCATAGCCACACAGGAAAGACTTCTTCCAGGTAGATCCCAAGCAGAGAAGAGGAGGATGTGTCATGGAGCATCACAGCCCCTCCGTGCTCAGGGAGGGAAGGTAGCTCACTGGCCCCAGGCCACACCCAACCCTGCTCTCTCTAGAATCCTCTGACTTCAGACACAGATCCTTGGGAGGGAGACATATAATTAAACCATTAGCAAGGCTGAGGCACTAGTCACTAGTGATGGTGGACAGATGGCTCTCCTCTGTTGTTCTTCTAAAGAAAAGCCACATGGAATATTTTCTGGGTTTTGATTGCCCAAGACCCAGTTCCTAATGTCTCCTGGATTTGGGGGACAAGGAGCAGGGTGAGGGCACCTCTCCCACATTAAGTATTGTCTCGGCAGGAAGAAAATTCCCAGTGACTGCCTTGGTCCTCAAAGATGACTTTTTTCTTCCTCCTGACCCCCAGGCAGCCAGGCAATGGGCATGGGGCCTCTGCTTAGCCTCCCACGTGACTCCTGGAAGGACACCGTGGTAGAAAAGACTGTTGGAGGTTGGCCTGGCCCCAGCTGCATACCCCCAAACTGTCCAGGCTGGAGCACACACTCCCTTGGGTCTGGCCCACCACCCCCTTACTTCCACCCTATATCTGAGGCCAGGTGTCCTGTCCCCACTAGAGTCTGAGAGAACCCCAATGCCCTGTCGCTAAACCTGCCCAGAGCCTGCCTCGATTTCTTTTAAACAAGACCAGATTGGCCCCGACTGACCCAAGAAGGACTGGACTTCCATCTCCAAATGACAGCCTTCAGTTCTTACAGGCTGCGCCTTGATAAGATTGGTCAAGGTCAACAGGCGGAGAGCAAGGCCCTTGTGTCAGGGCCGCTTCCCCACCGCCGCTAATTGCATCTCACCCCACCCTCCCAGAAGTAGGCTGTGTGTGTCCTTGACTCGCTCCGCAGCCCCTTCCCTTGCAGCCATTCAAAGGCCTCTCCCAGCTTTGCTGTGTCCTGCAGAGTTCTCATTAGTTTCTGCTGTCTCCCTCCAAGCGGAATCTGGAGTTCCGTTCACCTTCACGTCTTTTCTCGTCTCCTGCTCTCACATCCTGACTGATGTGCCAGTGTTGCCGCGCGGATCTGGGGAGAGGGACGCAGGGACAGATTTCCTGTGCAGCCCTGGCACTCATCTTCACTTGTTCTATGACTGGGGACAAATCTCTGTCTCTCTGGCCTTGACTCCCCCATCTGTTAAAAGATGAGCTAATGCCCCACGCAGAGCTCATGCTTGGCGGGGAGGGTGCGCAGGTACGCACCATCCAGCAAAGAGGCCCCGAGAAGCGATCTGGGCTCCCGTGATGGGATTCTTTCCCTGAAACTGTTGACCACAGCCTCCTGAAGGCCGGCCTGCCTCCAGCCTCCCCAGTACTGCTCCCCTCTCCATGGCCACACCCCTGCTTTTGCTACTCTTTGCTTGGCTATCTCAAAAGCTTTACAATGCTCTAGGCCCTACTCATTGAGGCTCGGGGTGCAGGCCCAAACACTGAACCCTCGGGAAACTGAGGCAGTGGCCCTTTCCTGCATGATGTCTTTCAACGTATTATTTGTTGGTGCTATTCTGCGTCTCTACCTTTCCATCCTTCAGGTAACCAAGGCCCTGCATTAAATCCCTCCTGTCCTACACATTTACAAAGGCTTCTCTTCTCCTGGCTGGATCCTTAGTGGTACAACATCTGACACCAGAACTCCTCTTCAGGAAGCGAATGTCTTTGTATAAGAAAATACCTTGATGCGGCACTTGGTGGGGAGGTAACATCCTGAGGGTATGATTTGACAGGAGGCAAGGAAGTGAAAGAGATAGTTAAACTGCTCTGCACGGGAAATAAGTGGGAATTTGGAGGTAGGAGAGAGACCGAGGGAGCAAAGGGGAAAAAAACTAAAACAATGTAGCAGGAGGCTGACACCCGGGTGGTGGAAACACAGAGGGGCTTTTAGGAAGGGAAATATCAAAGATGGGCTTTCACGCTGCTGGTGCTCTCACAATCTGTAAATCCCTTCTTGTCGCCTTCCTTTAGAAATGTGTGCTACCCACAGGGGTTTTGTGTGCTCAGCCATGCTTTGTTTTAGGGGAGAGGCCGATTTTTTGTAGTGGAATATGAAGAAAAGGATTGAGCACAGACTCAGGGTAGAGCTGACAGCACCAGCAGGGGGGGTGAAAAGATGCACAAACTGAATTAATGCAATGCAAGCAGGGGCTCAGAGCTAGAAATGACAATGAGAATAAAGTATAATCTTTCGTAGCGCTCGCGATTGGCCGCCCTCTGCTCTAAGTGCTGCACCTGAACTAGACCACTTAATTCTTGCAAAAGGAGGTACTATTGTCATCTGCTTTCCAGGGGTGTGGACACGGAGGCATGAACAGCCCAGGAACGTGGGTCCCTCCAGCAGGAGAGAGCGGGACTGGAACTCGGGTGGTCTGCGCCAAGTCTGTGCTTCTAACCACAACACGGGAGGAGGCCCCCCGGGAACGTGCTTGGGGGGCTTCTGGCAGACAGGCTGTGAAGGAGAGTTTGGACCCATCTGATTTTTTTTTTATGTCTTTATCTTATTTTGAGAGACAAAGACAGAGAGTGAGCGAGGGAGGGGCAGAGAGAGAGGAAGACACAGAATCCGAAGCAGGCTCCAGGCTCTGAGCTGTCAGCACAGAGCCTGATGTGGGGCTTGAACCCCCGGACTGTGAGATCATGACCTGAGCCGAAGTCAGACATTTAACTGACTGAGCCACCCAAGTGCCCCTGAACCCATCTGATCTTAAGGAACAGAAAGAGGCTAGCTTACCTAGTCTTCCATTGGTGCCTTTGACTATCTCTGGGCTCCCCCAGGGCAGGGACCGCATCTTATTCCTCTGTGTCCTCTGATCTATCAAGGAGCCTAGCATAGAGTGGGAAGTGGCTCGAGTTCATCTTTATTGTGTGAACCAGTGGGAGGAAGAGAGAAAGGGAGGGAGGGAAAGACCCAGCAGGAAGCCAGCACATGGGTCCAGGCCAGGCTGGGGCCGAAACCCTGACCAATGGAGGGAGTTGTGGCCTCTGCCACCCCTTCCCTATCCACCCTCCACTGATTACAGCGCTGCCACCTCCCATGTGGGGCATGAAGCTGTGTATTTTTCCTAATTGAGAAGGAAAACGTCTTCTGTCTAGTCAAGGCAGCTACATCAAGGCGGGAGGAGAGCTGCACAACCTGGCAACAAACACGCAATGCATCTCAGAACCGCTCTCCTCGCCGCTGTGGTGCGTTTAACTCTCCTTGTGTTTTTGAATGTAAGAGCCGCGACACCCTCTTTGAAGGTCCCAGAGAGAGAGGGAGTGCTGACATCTCAGCAGGGACAGCTCTCCGGGGAGGCGCCGAGGGGCTGGGGGACGGCAGCAAAGGAGTCGTCTCCCTCTGCAGTATTGCTTCTTCGGGATCTAGTCCAGCGTCCTTTATTTCATTTTCCTGTGATAAAAATTGAGATGTACAACTTTCGTCTTCGCAAACATGGGCGGCAGTCAGCTGGAAAGAGCTTTGTTCTCCCGTGTGGGCGGGTGACGGGCAGGAGACAGGCTTTGGGAAACATCTCTAGGGACAGTGGGGATGGAGCCCCTCCTGGATCACACGCACTCCAGCACACGCGTGTGCACACACACACACAGACGCACCTGATGCACACATATGCACACACACGCAGGCACACAATGCAGACATGTACGTTCACACCGAGTGCACACACATGTATGTACACACATGTACACATATACAGGCACACACACATGCGTACACAGGTGCACACATATCCCTTCTCCCCAAGGCCAGGCCTCAAGTCACAAGGAGACAGAACTCCTGATCTGTCCCAGGCTCAAGGGGCCTGAATCCACGATGTCTACATGGGCCTCATCTCCTCCCTGGAACAGAGCTGCATGTTGCTGGCATGGGGGACTAGAGGCCCGGGCACCGGCTGGGGGCTGTTAGTGACCTAAGCAGGAGATGTTGCTGTTTGTGGTGCTCACAAACAGAAAGGAGGGGAGAGATTCAGGAGGTGGACCTGGGGACCCAGTGATTGAATGGAAGTAGAGGAGTGAGT
This sequence comes from Proteles cristata cristata, assembly GCA_017311185.1. Lineage (NCBI taxonomy): Eukaryota > Metazoa > Chordata > Mammalia > Carnivora > Hyaenidae > Proteles > Proteles cristata. The sequence goes on along the minus strand of JAESUZ010003902.1, from coordinate 1,292,376 downwards.
GAGGTGAGGAGTCAGAGTGGGAGGGCCACGGGTTTCTGGCTTGGGGGCCTGAGTTGGCAGAGCTGACATTCCCTGGCGCAGAAGGGGACAAGCTCCAGGCTGGACGTGGTGAGCATGAGGGCGTCCATACAGAGCTGGCCAGCGGGCAGTGGGACATTTTGGTCTGGTGCTCGGCAGGGAGGTCCAGGCTGGAGGTTGAGATCCAGGAGTCCTCGGCACAGCGACGGCAAGCAGGGTGACCCAGGGGTGGCTGACCCAGACAGAGCAGAGGAGTGGAAAGAGAAGGAGGCCAGGTGCAGAGCCCTGGGGAGCTTGGATACTGGAGAGCCTAATGGGGCCACCTGGGGGCAGAAGAGCCAGAGTGGTGACTTTCAAGCCAAGAGCTGCAGGACATCAGTAAGATAAGGACCAAGGTGGTGGGGACCTGGGTGGCCCAGTCGGTTAAGCGTCTCACTTCAGTCCAGGTGATGATCTCACAGCTTGTGAGTTCAAGCCCCACGTCGGGCTCTGTGCTGGCAGCTGGGAGCCTGGAGCCTGCTTCAGATTCTGTGTCTCCCTCACTCTCTGCCCCTCCCCAACTCCCATCCTGTCTCTCAAAAATAAACATTAGAAAATTAAAAAGAAAAAGATAAGGACTAGGAAAACGGATGCCGCTGGTGACCTTGGAAAGGTCTTTGTGGGAGATGAGGAAGTGAGGATGAGGAATGGAAACTCTTCGAGACACTTGGCTTCAGGGCAAAAAGGACAGGATCGGAGCCACAGGAGCCACCGGGTCCGGGGAGGGGTGTCGTTGTTGTTATTTGCTGGCTTATTTGTACAGGGGAGGAGCCTTCGGTAGGTTGCAGGCTAAAGGCAGAGGGGCAGTGTGAAGGCAAAGGTCGTGCTATTCTCGGGGAAACACCCCACAAGAGGGGCGGAAGGGACAGAGTCAAGGGCACCGGGAAGCGAACAGCAGGAGGAACAGGTAGGGCATCTGTTCTGGGCATCTGAGGCGGGGTGGGGCAAGGATGGGGGTGGACCCAGACGACGACGAAGCTGAACAGGGCTGGCAGGACCACTAGAGGCCCAGGAATAGCCCTTCCTCACATCCAGCTGTTTGCTGCTGTTTACCTGATCTGCTCTTGCCACAGCCCAAGGGTAGAAGCCTCTTAGCCCTTGCCCAGCCTGTCTGGGGCCAGGGGGCTGACGGGGCTGTGGAGAAAGGAGCACTCAGTCTAGCGGGCGGAGGATTCCCAGCAGAGCCTCTGGGGCTCCAGAGAGAGGCAGTGAGCTCCCTAGGAGTCGGGAAGGCAAAGCCAAGAATCCCAGCTGGGGCTTGTCATGGGGATCCCCACTGGTGGGAAGCGAGATCACGGCCCCCTGTGTCCTATGCTACCCTGGGCTGTGAAGGAACGGGATGGGTCCTGCTTCCCCGTCTGCGGCCCCAGGTTCAGAGGGACAAGGCTGAGTCTGGCCAAGCCACCAGCCTGCTGACATCCTCCTTGGCGGCCCTCATACCACATGGCCCCACATGGCTCTTGGGGGTCCCTATGCCCCACTCACCCTGATACTTTGACAGACCCTGCCTCCTTAATCTCTAGAACGTCCCCAGGGTGGGGCACCTGGTCAGGAAGGAGGGAGCTGGGTGGCTCAGTCATTAAGCATCCAACTCTTGATTTTGGCTCAGGTCATGAGCTCGCAGTTTGTGGGTTCAAGACCCGAGTTGGGCTCTGTACCGACAGTGCGGAGCCTGCTTGGGATTCTCTGTCCCCTCCTTTCTTTTTCGTTCTCATACTCCTCTGCTCCTTCTCTCTCTGTCTCTCTCAAAAATAAATAAATAAATAAACTTAAAAAAAGAAAAAAGAAAAGAGCATCCCAGGAGGTTCTGACTACTTGCTTTCTGTACTTTCCACATAGAGAAACTAAGGGTCGAGGCGCCTGGGTGGCTTAGTCGGTTGAGCGTCCGACTTTCGCTTAGGTCATGATCTCGCAGTTCGTGGGTTCGAGCCCCGCGTCGGGCTCTGTGCTGACTGCCAGCTCAGACCCTGGAGCCCGTTTCAGTCTGTGACTCCCTCTCTCTCTGACCCTCCCCTGCTCACGCTGTCTCTTTCTCTCCTAGAAATAAATAAAACATTTAAAAAAAAGAAAGAAAGAAAGAAACCAAGAGTCAGAGAAGTTAGGGCTTTTGCCCGAGGCCACAAAGCCGGTTGAGAAGGAAAACTGCATTCATTAGGTCCTGGTTTGGTCCCGTCTAGGCCACCCTGGACCGCTGGCTCTCCTGTGGCCACCCTGCAGACCTCCTGTCCAGCCCTAAGTGCATGAAGCGTCAGTACTCCAGCTGCTTTGCTGAGTGGTGAAGTCATCCCCCGCCAAGCCTTCCCCACGACAATCGCTGAGGCTGGCCACCACCTGGAGCTTCCAAGGATGAACTCCAGGTGCCCAGTGCCCTCAGATGGTGGCCGTCCCACACACACACACACACTGCCTCAAGAGGTGGTCCAGGGAACACCAGCTGAGTGTCCCGGCCCTGCCAGCCAAGGACACTGCTCTTCCCAGCTCATCGCCCCTCATGGACTCCTTGTGAGGAAGGCGTCCCTGCCTTATGGTTGAAGAACTGAGGCCCAGAGAGGTGAAGTGGCTTCCTCTGGGTCACACAGCCAGAAGTACCCAGGCTGGATCAAAAGCCCAGGTCTCCCAATCCCACCAACTAGTGTCGCTTTCCTCTCACCCCACCCCTCACTGGGTCCTTAGGAAGCCAAAGCTTATCCACTCTGCAGCCAAATGCCCTGTGGCAAGGACTGTTGCCCCAAGATAGAAGATCTTGCTTTAGGATGGCGTGCGCCCCCTGTGTGTGGTGGCAAGGGCACCCACCCCGCCCATCGGGAAGCCGTAAAGACATTCCTGCAGCTGTCAAAGGTCGAACTAAATGATCCCAAATGCCCTCTCTGACTCCAAGATGTGGTGGTTCTGGAAAATGCAGCCTGTGTTTCCCAATCTCTCTCTTTCCCTCCCTCCCACATCAGCCTACCAGTCTCACACGCACATCTGCATTCTTTTTTATGAATACTTAAATGTCATCTGATTGCATTATGCGTCACGAGTCCTGAAAGGCCCCCCTCTGCCTGTCCCCCCTCCCTTGCTGCCTCATAGGAGCCAGAAAAATAAATCCATCCCTGAGTCACCGTTCCTATACTTCCCTGTCCCCTACTCTCCCATGGACCCATGCGGGTCAGGACCCGCAGCCATCTGCAGGGGTGGGGGGAAGCCAGTTCACTAGTCACGGGCGGTGGGTCCCTGAGACTCCCAAGTGTTTCCTCACATGGAAGGAAGGTCCCCCTTCAAGGTCACGAGGCTCGTTTTTACGACCCCCTCCCCCAACACATGCCCTGAACACGGTCCCCATCACCATCCATCCATCCGTGTCCACCCTTCCTCTCTGCCTTAGTCAGCTCAGGCTGCTATGACAAAGCATCACAGGCTGGTGACTTATAAACAAGAGACAATTATCTGTCACAGTTCCAGAGGCTGCGAGCCTGAGATCAGGTGCCGGCACAGCCGGGCTCTGGTGCGGGTCTTCTCCGGCTACAGACTGTGACTTCTCATGTGTCTCATACGACAGAGACGAGGGGCCCAGATGGGGTCTCTTTCTGGAGGGCGCTAATCCCATCGATGGGGGCTCCACCCTCCTGACCCGGTCGCCTCTCAATGACTCCACCTCTAAGACCATCACCATCAATATATGTATTTAGGGACACAGCACTCGGGGCCCAGGGCTCCCTCTGTGGTGATCCCAGGTTGCAAGCACACAGTAGCATCCTGCCCCCGAGTCTCATGCCACCTGTAGTGACGTCACCCCAGCAAACAGGAAGAAAGAAGCCGGATTGCGTTTGTGACTGTCGATGGGGATGGAGGGTGTTCAGCAAGACCCGTGACCTCAGGTAGGAGCTGGAAGGGAGCCAGAGGATGGACACCCCCATCTTTCTCCTGTCCTCTGCTTTCCCGGCAGCACCTCCCATTGGCCAAATCCAACCGGAAGCCAGAGGCGGAGGGGCCTCTGAGGTCAGAGCGGTTCAAGGGAGTCAGGCTTAGGGCCCAGAGCAGGGTGAAGAAGGGAGGGGATGGGTGCAGAGGGTGAGTGGAGAAGACCCAGCAGCTGGTCTCCCCCTGCAGGCCTGGCTCTCCCCTCCCTTCCCTCCCATCTTTCGTCTCTCTCCTTCCTGCTCAGGGGAAAAACGGATTCCTCTCACTCTCTCCTGCCGACAAGTCTAGCCAGTGTGCTGTTCTTACTGCCTTGGCTCCTGCCAGCATCTGCCCTCAGGGTCTCAGCTTCCTGCCCAGACAGCTGACCAAGGCATCTCCCTAAACAAAGACCCTAAGAGGAATCGTGCTGTCAAGCCCTTAAATAACCAATTTTTTGTTCGCCTTAACTATAAAAAGAGAAAGGACGAGATAGTAATTCCTGTCCCAGAAACCTCTGCAAAGTCTAGTGGCAGAGGGGTGGGGTCTTTGGCTCTGGCTGGGGCCCCCGTGCTCCTGAGATGTTAATTGGAGTCCTGTTTCCTTCCAAGTGCACCTCAGAAAAATTGGGGTGCTCCCCTCAGGGGTCTGTCCCTCAGCTCAGGGGGCTGCCCAGTCCTGGAGGAGGAAACCTGCTGCTCCTCCCCATCTGGCTTGGGGGGAGAGGGCAGGGGGGGCAGGGACCCAGGGCAGCCGACCACGGTGTTGTTCACAAAAGCTCCCCACTGAGGTCTGAGGTTCTCCTCCAGGAGCCACTTCCCTAGCTAAATACCAGCCTCTCGGTATTTGGTAATGACCTTTTTAAGTCTCTACTTTCCTGCCTTGGTATTTAGAGAGCAACCTGGCCTCTGGGGAGGGAAGGGACCTGAATACTTATTCATGGCAGTTCAGAAGGCTGGCCCGAAAAAGGGAAAGAGAAAGGGCTCACCTCTCTCTCTTCTGGGGACTGATGGCGCCGCCAGAACCACGATTCTCCCTGGTCTGCGGCAGGCACTTGGCGGATGCGCAGCAGGGCGCACCCTGACAGCTGCCACTCAGCCTTCCCACACCGGCACGTGGGAATGTCCAGGAGAGCCCTTGCGTGTACACGAGTGTGCCAGCTGGAGGACAGGCCCCGCCTTGCGTGGGCACAGACTGGAGGGGAGCATGGGTGTGGACGAGGACGGGAAGGGATTATGAGTGTGGGCACGGGGCCGTGGGTGTACACTGGGTTGTGGCACGCCCATTCACACATGTATGTCCCTGGGGAACATGGATGCACCCACGTGCATGCCTGTGGCAGAAGCAGGGGCAGGATCTCTTGTTCGTGCACAAGGGACACAGATCTGCTTGCGGGCACTGTGTGTCTGTGTGCAACTCCAGTCCACTGAGCCGAAGGAAACTGCAAGCCACTTCCCACAGCAGGGGAGCTGGCCGTCAGCAAGTGGGTGCCTGTAGGCTCTCCAGGAGCCAAACAGGGGCTACCCGGTGTGGAGGGGACCCTTCTCGGCTCCACCCAAGCCTCCCGCACATCGGCCTGTCATCTGAGCCCTCCTTCCTCCAGGCGCCAAGATTCACCTCTGCCACCATCCTCCAGAACGTCCTCCAGGCTCCAAGGAGCCCCCAGAGCCCAGCACAGTGCCTGATGCTGAGCGGGCACTCACTCCATGAACGAGTGTGGAATGATGAATGCAGACAAGGAGAGTGCACATGCAGAGGGGAGCAGTGGTGTCCCGGGCTGGGGAGCCGGAGCAGCGCGGGTGAATACATTCAGAGCAGATGGCTCTGCCCGCGTGGTGCTTACTCAGAAAGAGGTCAGGGCGATCGATGCAGTTGGACTTGGGACTGTATTTTGGATGCCGTGCTGCTGTCCAGATCCCTCTTCAGGACCAAAGCTGCAGGGAGCGCTGGTGGCCGGTGCTCGCACTGGGCCATTCTTCAGGAACTGCCTTCAGTGGAGGGGAGCCGCCTCACCCACGGCAATGCCCCTCAGGGCCAGCTCGCCTCCAGTGACTAGACTTGCTGCTGCAGGACCACGAAAACTGGGCTCTCTTGCCTCAGTTTGGGATAACTCTGAAGGGCCATCCCCAGTCCAAGCTCCCATGGGGCGCAGCTAAGGCCTTGGGTCCCACCGCATCCCGGTTCATTCCTTCCTTCACGTGCACCTGGTCCTGCGTTCTGCTCAGATGTTGTTCCTGGAAGCGCTCCTCAGGAAGCTTCTGCCAGCAATTCAGTTCAGCATCTTACAGCCTTGATCTAAGACAGGCATTGTCGGGGAAGAGTGTTAGATAAATGGAGGGGGTGGAGAGAGCCCGGGGACAGTGTGTCCAGTGAGGCAAGAAAGGAAGGAAAGGAGAGGGGACCAAAGACAAACTTCCAAGGAACGAGAGAATTGGTGAGCTTCAAACCAAAGAAACTCTGGTCTGAGAGGTGGAGAGAAAACCAAACGATCCGATCGTCAGAAGGTCTAAAGAGTAGAATGTTTTAAGGAAAGTAGTCAAGAGCCTAAAACTCTACAAAGAGGTCCAGTAGAACAAAAGCTAAAAAAAAAGAAAAGAAAGAAAAAAGTCATTGGGTTTACAACAGAAGATTGTTAACAGAAGGCTGACGACCTTACCCAGAGCTGTCCCCAGGGGGTGAGAGTGGGTGTCATTGGGTGAGGAGTAAGAGGGAAGGGATGTAATGGGGGAAGGGGCTTGGATCATTCATTGAAGAAGTGAAGGCAAGAAGGAAGATGGCACAGTGATACCAGTGTCACCACCACCGTCACCATCAGTGTTTTTAAGATCGGAGAGACTGGAGCAAAAGCTTGAGAATTCTCCAGCCACAAGGTTGTATCCATTCACAGCCCCGAGAGGAATCTCAATATCTGACCATGTGGGTTTTTCTTTTGCCAAAAGCCAAATTAATCTCAATCACTTAAACAAGAGGGATCCATTACTTTGAACCGAAAGGGCACTTGTCGTAAGAACACCCTTCGCCTGAGTGCCAGCTGGTGACAGCCGTGGCAGATTTTTGGGGTCTCCCTGGGAACCCCCTCCATTTGGTCATTGTTTTCGGCATTGTTTATCTGTCATTTGGCCTTGGAGGGCAGCCCAGAAACGATGCTCAGAGGCTACTGTTCTTAGAGTGAAGTGACATATGGAACCGCAGTCCCCAGTCAAGGAACTCCCAAACTGTCCTTGTATGAGTCGGCCGTGTGGCTTCTGTAGAGCTGGAAAGTGACCACTTACTCATTAGCCAGTCCGAGCACATGCTGCAATTGCCCCCAGCTGCCAGCAGGCAAGGAGGAAGGGCTGAAACCTGCTTCGAGCAATACGGAAAGTCCGGGATTGGCTGCTACTGTGGTACAGACTGGAAGGCTGAGTAGGGGATAAACTAAGAGCCCAAGCTCTGGTGCCAGATGAAGTGTGAATCCTGACCTCATCACTGTATCAGCGAGGCATAGAAACTAGCATAGAAGAAGGCCACCAGAATGCGGGTTGGGACTGGTATGGCGGACCTCCACGGTCATCAGAGAATCCAGTTCCTATCTTTCTGTCCTGAAAGCAGAACATGCTTCCATCCTCAACGTCTCTTCATTGCCCAGTGTGATTGAAAGAGCTCCAGCCATTACATCAGCATTCCAAGTATCAAGAAACAGAATTTTAAAAATGGGAAGAAAAGACTTGCTCTTTTGTTTTAAGGATGCTTTTTTTTTAAGTGGTCCTTACAATACATCTGCCTATACATCATTGGCCAGAATTTAATTACATAGCCATATTTAACCATAGGGAGGCTGGGAAATGTACTCTTACCTGGGCACATTGCCAATCCGAATGAAATAGGATTCTGTTAGTAATGAGGAAGGGAAGAATGAATAGTAGAATAATCAACTAGCAGCCTCTCGTAACCTGTGGCTTCAAAGCAATTCACTTGAGCCCTCTGGGCTGTAAAATGATAATAATGGCCCTTTATTATGGTTGTCATTGATCACTACACAAAAACTCAAATGTCTACAGAGCTCAAGAAAGTAATATAAATAAGAGGCAACTGGGAGCCCTAGAGCCTGAGGCTAACTGGAGCGGTGGGCTCCCTCTGGAAAGGAAGGTCCATATTCAACTCCAGCCTCCTGTAGCGATGAAAATGCTCACTTAGCATTTCCAGATCTTCCAATCTTCCCTTTTAATTTCAAGTTTTATTTTAGATACAGAAAGAGCTTGAGAGGGAGAGAGAGAATCTTAAATAGGCTCCACACTGTTAGTGGAGCCCGATGTGGGGCTCGAACTCACCACATGAGATCATGACCTGAGTTGAAATCAAGAGTCGGACGCTCAACCGCCTGAGCCCTCCAGGCACCTGTGATCTTCCAATTTTTCTAAAGAAACTGAAAATTGGGATTATATATTAAACCTCTCTAATTTTAAACTTTCCAATAGTTCACATTTTTTTACCCTAGAAGAGTCAAAATACCCACATGTACACCCATATCTGTTTGAGAAATACAGCTCTGGGAGTCAGCTGCTGTGACATACGTCATCCCTGTTCTTGACCTGTTTTCAAAACATCTTGACTTCCTCTTAGTAAAATACTCATACTTTCTCCAGTGGCAGAGGTCTCTTTGGGCCAAGGGCAGTGTGAAGGTGCCATCCAAAAATCTATAGAGATAAAATCTGAGCTTTGCAGGTCTGAGTGTGTTTGTGCTTATTACAAACACTGAACCCTGGGTACAACCAAATAAACATCATAAAAAACAGCATGAGCCTGCACGCTCTTTAATCCTCTGAGCAAACAGTTGGAGCAAGTCGACAAAAATTGAGACCAACGACCTGGTTGCTGGCCACGATTTAAGCGTGAGCCTCTACCCACCTGACTTGATCAATATCCCTCCATAAACTCTATTGAAAACTGATGGGTTGCTTTCCAGCTTCCCCTCATCCACTTCCTATTAACTCCCATTTTTCAATAACCTTATAGAAATAAGCTCTATCATGGACTTAGTTTGTTCCTGCCTGTAATTACTGATTTTCATGCCCAGATTGTCCCTACTTGGTCATCATAACAGGGAGTAAAGGACACTCTCTTTGGGCTGGGCTCCGTGCACATTCGAATTTTCCTGCAGGCATCTTTGAAAGCCTTCTAACACCAAGACATCTCCACCCCAGATCCAGCACAGCTTATCCTTCAGGGAATCCCTGCTTCTTTTTAGTACAAAGTGATTTAAAAGATGAATCCATGGTCGGGGAGGCGGGGGTGGTGTTGCCGTGCGGTTATATCATGACACCTGGGGCACTTGCACCAGCCCAGAGGCAGCCTCGGTTATTTCGGTGCTTGAGCAGAATGTTAAAGTCATAAGTTCATGAGCTTCTTTTCGATTCAACTCCAAGGCTTCTGAATTCTTTCTTATCATACTCCAATACGTCTTTCTCAATTGCTATGCTCCCTTCCCTTTCTGAGCAGCTAGCTCTTCTCTCTTTTATATATGACACACTCATCCAGATTCAGCATATCACATAAATGTTGTCACACCAAACCATGTGTTGAATTACGATGCTGCCCAAAAGCTCAACAAACATCAACACTTAAATGCCAATCTGTTAATATCCCTTTGGGCCAATGGGCCCACACTCCTAAGGCTCCTGCATTTAACTTTCCTACTTTACTCAATTTATTAAGAGCAGTTTTTGTAACTGATGGACTCAGGCTGGTTTGTAACGGTGCCAATTTCACTCAAGGCTCTGCATCTTCCCCAGATAAGATTGGACATTGTCCACACGCCTCATCAAGAAACACTTGTGCATGAGGTGCCTGTGTATAATGACGCTATTACAGAACTTTACACATTTAAAATCGTCTTTAGACACAATGCATTCGATATGGTCAGAATGGCACCAGGGTAAACAGCATGGAATATTCCAGGCAGGCTGCGTGTGTTGGCAACTGCAGCTCTGTGGCAAGTCTGGACGTTGCTGGCAGCATCTGCTCTAACAAAACCAGAAGCATTGCTTCAAAACATAAATCAGATCATGCTTCTCCCCTCCTTGAAGCCCCAATAGCTTCCCATCCCACTTAGGATAAAAGCCAGACTCCTCGCGCTGACTTAAAAGCCCAGTGAAGACGCAGCCCTTGGCCTGCCCCGCCCTCTCCTTGAGGCTCAGCCTCCCCGGCCACTCACTCTGCCCCCGCCTAGCAGCTTGCCCTGCCCTATGAATCCTCCGTCCTCACCCTGCCTTAGGCACTTGGCCCCAGCTGTTTCCTCTGCCCAGGGATCTTCCCCTAGACTGTACCAGGCCAGCACCGTCTCGTCATTCAATGTCACCTCTCAAGAGACACCTTCCGGATTACCTACACTAAAGCGACCCCTTGGTCACTCTCCCACCGCTCGGTTTGAATTCTCTTCCTAGTCTTCTGCATTGCCCTGAAGTTTTTGTTTCTTTATTGCGTATGTTGGCTTCTGCTCCCACTGGACTCAATGCTCCATTAGGCAGAGACCTTGGGGGTTTGGGTCACTGCTCTGTCCACAGCACCTGGCACAGCGCCTGCAAATGGCACATGTCCCGTGAGTATTTGTTGGATGGTTGGAGGGTTGACAAGAGGGAAAGTGAGGAGGAGGTGTTCCTTCCCAGTGTGCACTCCGCCTCTTCCAGTCTGGCCAGGGTCACCACAGCCATGACCTGCCCTGCCCACTGATCCAGTTGCCCTAGGGGCATAGAGTGGGCACATCCCACCCTCTGCCTCATTCCCCGCCCCCCACCCCTGAGCCTGACTCGCCTCCTCCAACAGCAGGTGGTGGAGCAGAGGCTCAAGGAGCCAGTCCATCCATCACTCAGAGGGAAAAGCCACAAATCCTGCCGTCTCCGTCTGCACCTGTCACACTCAAGGGTAAACTTGCCATGGTCACGGTGCAGGGCCACTCCTCCCTGCTGACAGCTGTGCTGGCTCAGGACTCACCCAGTGACAAATCTGTTGTCTACTCAGCATCATCCCTTGACCAAGACTGGGGCCAGGGCTGGGCGGCTGCGGACTGGGAACAATTTACAGCCAAGTTCTCCTTGGACAAACTTTGTCAGGGACAAGACAAGGAAGGCTTCTTGAGAATGCCAGCCGAGAGCAGGGGCTGCCCCAGGAGGAGCATCGGCACAATCCCCAATAGGGCCACCCCATCGCCACCAGAGGGACTGGGGCTCCCCTGGGCAGGGTCTGGCTCATGGCCCAGCCCCCTACCTCTTGCCCAACACAGACCTAGACCCCCAGGGGCTCCGCATGCCATGCTCCTCTACTGACCTGAATCGAAGGGGTGGGCCGTGTCATTTGACCTTGAGTGGTGGTCAAGAGCATCCACTTTGGAGTGAGACAGACCTGCGTGTGAATTCTCGATCCTTTGTGTACTCACCACGTGACCCTGAACACTGCTCCCCCAGCTCCTCACTTGTGAAATGGGGAAAAGATGGGGTCTTTGGGGAGGTCACGTGAAACGCATGTGCAGTGCCTACTCGGTACATGGCAGGAAGTAAGTGTCCCCAATTTGTTGTGTTGTTGTCCTCATTTGTGTCACATCGACTTCTCAACTCAAAAATGCATTAACTGGGAGGCGGTGGCCCCTTTGGTGTTGCCAGTGGGGAAGACGGAAGCCCAGGTGAAGGACTCCTGTTCCTGATCACAAGCTCCTGTAGCCAGATAGAGTCGGCCCTGAAGGAAGGCAATGAGAAGGCAGCCAGGGTCCTCGAGGACTCTCCCCGGAGCCCCAAAGGGCAGCCCCGCCATGGCATCTGAGGCTCTCAGAAGCACATGCTGCTCAGGATGTGTGTGTGTGTGTGTGTGTGTGTGTGTGTGTGTGTGTGTGTGTGTGTGTCACTCAGGAAACAGCAGACAAAAAGGATGCCTTTAGGCACATCTCCGCACCTTCCTCCAGATCCCGGACCCTGCCCTGGAAGTCAGTCTGCTTTTCCCCACCTGGGTCGTCCTTGACTCCCCATCCCCGCAAGGCACACACATGCCCTCCTTCCCGGCCTGGGCCGGGCCCTTTGCTCTGACCAATCCATCTTCTCCGATCCCTCCCCGACTCCTCAAACCTCACCCCTCTCAGGTCCCAGCCCCTGCAAGCCCTGCCTTCTGCACTTTCTAAGTGGCAGCAGTTAATGGAATCAAGCAACACAAAGGAAGCCTGCCTTCTCCAGGTAGCATCTACATTTTCACCGGGGCTCCGCTAGAGTCAGGAGTGTCAATCAACGAAGAGGCCCTAAGGGTAGGATTCTGATTATTTGGCACACAGGGGACTGAGAAGTGGTGCCAGTACAGTCGGAGCTGGCAGGACTGTCCCCCTGACCAAGGCTTCCTGAAGATGGGCTCTGTCTGCCTCCTGTGAGGCTTTAGATGCAAAGTCAGAGAACCCCGCAACCCCCTGCAGGGGCTGAGGTGGGGCCAAATCACTCCTGGTCCAGTGCTCAAGGCGATGCCCATCCTCCCCTACCTCTCCTCCCCAGAACCCACTGGGTTCTGGACCCAGAACCGTGGTCCATCCGCTCAGCACTTACTCCTTGCAGTTTCCTCTGAGGATCAGATACAGGAGGGGTAAGCGGAGCCCTGCCTCGGCAGCTCCAGGCCTAGGGGCGCCACATCCCGATTCCCTGCTCATCAGCACCGCTCTGTCCCCTTCAGGACTGGCTTAGTGGCCTTAACGAGGATGCAGAGGCCCTGGAAGACTCCAGGGCTGCCAGGCACGGTCACACAGGGGCAGGAAAATGACCTACTTTTCATGCAACAGGTTCAACTAGCATCTGTAGAGTGGACAGTAGACTCTTCCCAATCTCACACCCTTCCCTCCTCACAGAAGGGGTACGGGGTACCTACCCCCCCAGGCCCCACAGAGCTGCATCTGAGCTGGGTCTCTGCCCAAGAACCCCTCAGTTCAGAGAATCCAGGAGAGATCAGTCAGTACATGCCCTACTTCCGGCACAAGCACAGCTGAACAGGTCAACCCCAGTGGGATCCCGAAGAAGGAAGGTCCCTTTGTCATTCACTCATTGACTGGGCATCTCCCGTATGTCCTGTGTGTCTGGGCAAGACCCTTCCCTGGTCACCAGGCCTCATCTCCTCACCAGTCCAGATGGCCCAGGGTGATGCGTGGGCATCTTGATGGCTCTGACACCCTCCCCAGGTCCATCATGAATTTGTGTTAACCCAGTTCCTTCACACACCCGAAGGAATCCCCTGCCACCACTGCCCGCCGCCCCCCACCCCCCAGCACCGCTGTAGTGTCTGCAACGCAGCCATTAGTCCCCAGCTCACTCTGGCGAGGCCTTTTCTGACTTCTGTGCTGCCAATACCGTTCATTTAAATCTTTGGTTACGAATCCATGCTTGGACCGCACACCTATTACAATGACAAAACCAGGGCATACTGACAACCATCAATTCCTGGAGAGGCTGTGGAGCAGCTGGAATTTTCCTCAAGTGCTGGTGGAAACTCAAAAGGGTGCAGCCGCCTTGGAAAACAGCCTGGCAGTGTCTGGTAACATTTATCATACGACTCAGCAACGTGACTCCTAGGTATCTATTTACGGAGAAACGAAAACGTGTGTTCACACAAAAACCTCCGTGCGCAGATGTTTATGGCAGCATTAATCATTATCCATAATTACCAAAAACCAGAAACAACTCCAACAGCTTTTAACGGGTAAATGAAGAAACACAAGGTGGTAGGCCACACCCTGGACTATTACTCAGCCATAAACAAGAATGAACTCGGAACACACGCAGAGCCACCGGGGAATCCCAAATGCATTCTGTTCGGTGAACAAAGCCAGTCTCGAAAGATTCCAGGCCAGTGAGTCTACTGGTAGAACATTCTGGAAAAGGCAAAATCTATAGGAATGGAGAACAATTTGTGGTTGCAGGCGCTGGAGTGGGGAAGGACAGATTACAATAAACCAGCACAAAGGAGTTTTCTGGGGTGTTGGAAGTGTGCTGTGTTCTGTTTGTAGCAGTGGTTCCAAGACTTTAGGCCTAAAATGCACAGAGTTTAACTGAACGTGTAATTTTGGGGGATATAAGTTGAATTTTTTTAAATATGTGGAAAATTACCTTAAAAAAATAAACATACTAGATTCCATGTTGGCATGGTTGGGAGGTGAGCCGTCGGGGTTCAAGTCCAAGTTTGGCAACAGTAGGTCCTCCCGTTGCTTTGTGTCCACTCCCGCTCTGGTGATAAGTCATGTTCTTCCTCTGGCACATCAACTCCCTGCCACCCTCGGTCCACGGCCCTGCAGAGGACTAGACATCTTTGCGCTCCAGAGCTCCAAGGTAGGCACGTGACCAGGGCTAATCAGCATATTCCCTCCCCCCAGACACTGTGATTGATTTAAGAGGTGAAATACAAGCCAGGGCAGTCCAATAACAGTCAGACGTGGGCTTTTTCAGGCTGGGGGACAAGGGGAGGACTTTTTCTTCACTTGGAACTTCGTGGATTGTTTTTTTAAATATTTATTTATTTATTTATTAGAGAGACAGAGGGAGAGACACAACGTGAGCAGGGAAGGGACAGAGAGAGAGGGAGATGCAGAATCTGATGCAGGCTCCAAGCTGTCAGCACAGAGCCCTGCATAGGGCTGGAACTCATGAACCACAAGATCATGACCAGAGCCGAAGTCGGATTCTTAACTGACTGAGTCACCCAGGCGCCCCGCTTGGAATTTCTAAAGGTAGTGTCGTGGGTGCACACACACTGACTGTCCAAAGTCCAGTTCCCAGCACTTTACACTTACAAACTCAAAACAGCCACACACGGTAAGCCCTCTTTTTTTTTTAAGTTTATTTATTTATTTCAAGAGAGGGAGGAGGGGCAGAGAGAGAAGGAAAGAGCAAAGTTGGAATGTTAACTACTGAGCCACCCAGGGGCTCCCCCCTTTTTCAAGTTTATTTATTTATTTCGAGCGGGAGAAAAAGAGAGAGAGATAATCTCCAGAAGGTAAGTCCTCTTATCCCCGTTTCACAAATAAGAAAACTGAGGCCAGAGAAACTGATCGACTTGTCCAGGGCCACACAGCAAGGCCAGAGTTTGACCTTCAAAACTGGGCCTGAATGTCTGCGCTATGTTTTTCTCTCAGCATGGGAGGTCTCGCTGTCAATGGCCACAGTGAAGCAAACAGAGGAGACAGGAAGTGCTGGCATCATCACTTGAGCTCCTGGGTCCAGCCACCCCTGCACTTCACAGATATGTAAGCAGTAACTTGTCTTTTATCCTTAAGCCTGTAAGAGTTCCATTTCTGTCAGAAACAGCTACAAGAGTCCTGAGTAATATCATCATTCCAGTGTTGGACAAGGTACCTCTCTGTGCCTCAGTTTTCTCATCTGTGAAATGGGAAAAATAACAGAGTTCACATCACTCGAGGGTGGTGAGGATTTAATTAGACAACAAATGGGAAGGGCTTAGCACAGTGTGGGCCACACCCCAAGTAGTCAGTAGGTGGTCACCGTTGTTGTTATCTTTCCAGGTTAAAACAACCTTATTTGTCTTTCATTCCCGTGACCAACCCGGAAGCACATTTACCTTTTCATTTATTCAACAAATATTGATTCGGTGTCTACTAGATGCAGTCACTGTCAGAGCATAGGAGAGATGTCAGAGGTCACCAGATGTAATCTCCCCACTTTACAGACAGGAAGACTGAGGCCCAGAGAGAGGACGGGATATGCAGGAGGCTGGTGATGGAGCTCCCAGGCTAGGCTTTTCTCACTAGAGCAGGCTGTCTCTGTAGCTGGCAGTGCCATGTTTGCACTCAGAGATGCCAGGGCATGTTACCTGGTTCTTTCCGGGAGAGGAAGGACAGTCTCTATTGATATGATGCTGACTGAAAGGCAGATCCCCAGGCACAGAAGACAGTGAGGCTCCTCTGCCCACTCATGTCTCTAGAATATAGGGCTCCAGCCCCTTGGCTGTGGCAGGGACCTCTGAGAGAGAGGGGCTCCTGGAGGTCACCCCTCCATTCTTTCCCTGTCTGTCCCTCCAACCCACCCAGAATTAGGTTGGCAGGTTTTGCTCATCATCCCTGCCCACCCAACTTCCCAGGCATCTATGCAGGGCCTCTGGGCCACCAGTCAGCCACCACCTCCCATCCCCCTCTGCCATCCCTATAGTGAAAGGCACAAGAGCCACTCAGGGCCAGGAATATCCCGCCCTCTAACCAGAGGCTAGTATCCACGCCTGACCACCTCTGCCTTCTCTCCATGCTATTGGCTGCCTCTCTACACACCTAAGGCAAGGAGTCCCCCAACGGCCTCCCAGTTCCCCGCCCCGATGCACCGTGGGGTTTCTATGGAACAACCAGGCCGGGCCCCTAAGTAGCGGTATATACTTCCAAGGCCCACTTCCCCAGGCCGGAGTAGGGAGCAGGTGCAGAGGGTGGGTGCTTCGGGGCTGAGTGGAGCTGGCCGCCCAGCTGGGAAAGCCTGGGCCGCTCTCCTGGCAGACGGCAAAGAGCAAGGGACTTAGAGCCACACGCAGATCCTTCACTGGGAACCACACGTAGATCCTTCACCAGCAATATCGTCAGGCTTAGAGCAGGCCCCTTCTCTTCTGTAAGCCTCCGGCTCTTTCTCTGTAAAGCGGACTCACAATCCCAATACCGTAGGACTGTTGAGAGACTCAGCTCATTTGGTTACTAGCCTGTTGTGGCTGAGCAGGAAAGCTCCCAGTCTCAGTCCCGCCTATCACACCGCTGCCTCTCCTCTTCCCCCCCGCCAGCCCAGAGGCTGGCCTCACACCAGCAGTGGGAGGCTGAAAGCAGGCTCCAAGCCCAGGCCTGTGGCCTAACCTTGTGATGGTCTAGATTCATCAAAAACCACCTCTGGGGTTGAGAGGACATTGGGAGAAACATGTAAAACAAAGCACATGGGTCCATTGATGATGTGTCCCGCCATGCTGTTCCACAGACCAAAATTAGTTTCAGAGCCATCCCCATGTTATAAAACATCAGCAATGTAGAACACAGTTTAAATATTAATGCCCAATTTTTCTTCAATTATTCATAAGGTGATGCGCATTAGACGGTATGGTGCACGAGGGACAGACCCAGAAATACGGTGTTTGGGCCTTCATGCGCATAGACACACAGATGCACACATCCAGGCATAGCTCATGTGTTTAATTACAATAAAGTTTCTTGAGAATTATTCCATACCACGGGCTGTGCTAAGTGCTTTATGTATATCATCTCGAGTCTCCCCAAAACCCTCTGAGGTAGATTCCATTCCCCCATTTTATGGAAGGAGAAACTGAGGCACTTGGTTTCCTTGGGTCCCTCCGTCAGTCAACAACAGTGGAAACTGAAGCCAAACCCCTGTGTTCCTTGCTTCACCTGCCAAAGCCAGAGCTTTATTTTAGACGATGTGAGTATTGCTCTCATGTTTAAGCTCAGAGAACAGTTAAACAGGGCATTTTCCAGGAAGATTGGAAAAGTCTCTTCAGTGGAGTGCCAAGGGGTAGCTTGGGCCCCATCAACATTTTCACCAGCTCACCTCCAGAGCTACTGTTAGAAATAATAGGGGCACCTGGGTGGCTCAGTTGGTTAAGCGTCCGACTTCAGCTCAGGTCATGATCTCATGGTTGGTGGGTTTGAGCCCCGCATCGGGCTCTGTGCTGACACCTAGCTCAGAGCCCGGAGCCTGCTTCGGATTCTGTGTCTCCCTCTCTCTCTGACCCTCCCCTGCTCACACTGTCTCTCTCTCTCTCAGAAATAAATAAAACATTAAAAAAGAAATAATAATAAGGGGCACCTGAGTGGCTCAGTGGGCTAAGCGTCCGGCTTCGGCTTCAGGTCATGATCTCGCATTTAGTGAGTTCGAGCCCCACACTGGGCTCTGTGCTGTCAGCTCAGAGCCTGGAGCCTGCTTTGGATTCTGTCTCCGCCCCCCCACCCCCACCCCAGTCCCTCACCTGCCCATGCTGTCTCTCTCTCAAAAATAAATAAATGTTAAAAAAAATTTTAAATAATAATAATGCTCTTAGATATGAGCAAGTGATGTACTCTCAATCTTGTGTAAATTATAAAGTCCCCTTTCTAAAATGTTTGCTACTGATTTTGATCTGTCGTAGATAACCTGAGTTACAATCACGTGCCTCAACACAAATGTACCTTCCACAGAAATCCCCTGGCCCCACCCCAAACTGCTTGCAACCAGGCTGTGACCCCCAATCGCTCCCACGTGGAACCCCAAGAAACTTGGAGCCACCCCCACAGGGTTTCTGCATGAGAGGGGGGCCTGCCAAGGCAGAAGCAGGCTAGACTTGCAAATGTGGATTAACCTAGAATTTGAACATCTGAAGCCACCCGCAGAGGTTTTCTGTCTCACGCAGCCAGGACTGATACAAAAGGAAGATTGCAGAAGCCATGGGCAAAAGTGAGGCAGGGTCAAGGAGCTGGGTCAGGGGCTGGGGGTGGCCTCAGGCCAGGAGACGTCACAGCTCTATTTGCTGGAGTCCTCAGCAATGACTTGAAGTTCAGAAATGTTTCCACGCCTTCTTTGCTTGACTATGTGTCTCGGTAGCCTCCGGTATTAAAAAGCCCTTGGGAGAACTCAGCAGTGGGTATTTTCTCTCCAGGAATGGTGTCTGGGTCTCTGGGGTTTTCCCAGGACTCACATCGGACTTGACACCTCACAGGTGCTCAGCATCAGTGCAGCTCGGATGGCGTTGAGCAGGGAAGGAAGAAAGACCGAAGCGACAGTTTTAGCCTTGGCTACCCGTTTAGGATCACTGAGTGTTTAAGTCATCCTGGCCCTGTGTCTCACACCCAGAAATGCTGATTGAATTGTTCGGTTGGACACAGGCTTAAAAAAAAGAGGGGTGCCTGGGTGGCTCAGTCCATTGAGCACTCGACTCTTGATATCGGCTCTGAGTGTGATTTCATGGTCATGGGATCAAGCCCTGTGTCAGGCTCCATGCTGAACATGGAACCTGCTTGGGATTCTCTCTCCCTCTCTCTCTCTGCCCCTCCTCCTCTCATACACACACACTCTCTCTCTCAAAATAAATAAATAAACATTAAAAAAAGAAAACTCCTTGAGTAACCAGGATTGAGAACCTCTTGGCTAGAGGGATGAAATGGAGCCACCAAGAACAAGGAGCTGGTGAAGTCAGGCTCTAAAATCCTCAGAAAGGACCAGAGAGCCTCCCCCAGAAGCTGTGTGCTGTGAGCTTTGCTAAGGACCAGGGGTAAAATAGGGTACAAGGGTTGGGGTCTGGTGGGAAGGTAGATATTAGTCAAATAAATGGTGTGTGTGTGTGTGTGTGTGTGTGTGTGTGTGTGTGTGCGTGTGCACACGTGCATACAAACATACAAAAGGCCTCTGGGCCTTTGTAAGGGCTTTGTGAGTCTTGGCATGGTTTGGAAGCTTGTGGAAGTTTCCTTGGAAGATGCAGTGAATGGAGCAAGTGTGTTTTAGGCAGAGAGAGAAGCCCGTACAAAGGCCCAGAGGTAGGTGAGAACATGCACGTTCCCTTGACGGATCAATGCAAAGAAGGCCGAAATCCAAAGGCTGATGATGATGGGCCAAGCGGCCTAAAGTGGGAGCCAGGGAGATGGCGAGGAGCAGCCCAGACCGGCACAGGAAGCCGGTGAAGGGATTTCAGGCTGGGACTGACATGATCAGGTGTGCTTTTTTTGTTTTGTTTTTTTGGCAATTATTTTTATTGAGATAAAACTCACACAACCTAAAGGTCACCATTTGAAAATGCATAATTCAGTAGCTTTTAGTGTATTCACAGTGTTGTACGACCATCATCACTATCTGCATTTCAGAAGCTTTCCTGCACCCCAAAAGGAACCCCAGTACCTGTTAGTAGTCACTCCCAAAGCCCACTTCCCCCTGTCCTCCAGCAACCACGAATCATCTACTTCTGTCGCTAGGAACTCACCCATTCTGGGCACCTCCTGTAAGTGGAAGGAAACAACACGTAGCCTCTTGGAGGAGGCATCTTTCACCAAGAAGGGAGGGAGGCTCCCTGTGTCCAAGGCTCCCCCCAGCCACATGCGTCAGCACTGCTCTCCTGTTTATAGTCAGACATATCCCAGGATGGGGTTGGGCCACCTTTTGTGTACCCCTTCATCCGTTAATGGACGTTTGGGCCATTTCCACTTTGCGGCCATTCTGAGTATTGCTGCCATACACATTCCGGTTCCAGTTTTTGCAGAAACGTCTATGTTCAGTTCTCTTGGGTACATACCTAGTGGTAGAATTGCTGGGTCCTACGGCAACTCTGTCTGACTTTTTGAGGAAGCTCCCAACTGCTTCCTACAGCAGCTGCGTCGTTTTCACATCCCCACCAGCCATGTGTGAGGGGGTCCGGTTTTCCCATGTCCTTGCTGACACTTGTTCTTTTTGTTTTTTATATCGTCATCCAGTGGGTGTTGAATGGTAGCTCGTGGTTTTGATTTGCATCTTCCCTGATGACTAATGATGCTGAGCACCTTTTTGTGTGCTTATTGGCCATTAGCATCTCTTTTGGAGTAATACCTATGCAAACCCTTTTCCCATTTTTAAATTGGGTTGTCTTTGGGGTGCCTGGGTGGCTTAGTCCGACTTTCGCTTAGGGCATGATCTCGTGGTTCGTGGGTTCGAGCCCCGCGTCGGGCTCTGTGCTGACTGCCAGCTCGGAGCCTGGAGCCTGTTTCAGTCTATGACTCCCTCTCTCTCTGACCCCCCCTTGCTCACGCTATCTCTCTCTCTCCTAGAAATAAATAAAAATATTTAAAAAATAAATAAATAAATAAATAAATTGGGTTGTCTTTTTGTTATTGAACTGTTAAAGTTCTTTATATATTCTGGATAGCAGGTCTTGGGCAGATATATGATGTGCAAATATCTCCTCCCATTCTGTAAGCTGTCTCTTCACTTTCTTGAGTGTCCTGTGACACTCATATGTTTTAATCTGTTGACATCTACTTTACTTATTTTTTTCTCATATTGCTTGTGCTTTTGGTGTCCCATTTAAGAAGCCAGACCCTCTGAGTGTATGTGAGGGGGGGAGGGTTAAATGGGTGATGGGCATTAAGGAGGATGCCTGTTGGGATGAGCACTGAGTGATGTACATAGGTGATGAGTCTCTAAATTCTACTCCTGAAACTAATATTATACTATATGTTGACTAACTGGAATTTAAATAAAAACTTGAAGAAGAAGAAAAAAAAAAAAAGAAAGAAGGAAACTGGACCCTAATCCAAGGTCACTGAGAGACACACCTTTGTTTCCTTCTAAGGGTTTTAGAGTTTTTATTGTTACAGTGAGGTCTTAGGTCCATTTTGTATTCATCTTTTAATATTGTGTAAAACAGGGCTCCCAATGAATTCTGTTGTGTGTGGATAGCCTTATCCTAGCCAGCACCATTTGCTAACAAGTGTCTTCTTTCCCTATTGAATGTTTTTGCAAACTTGAAAATCACAGATGCCTAGGATTATTTCTGGACTTTCCCTTCTTTCCCACTGAGCTGTATGTCTATCCCTCTGCTTCACCACAATATTTTGACTCCTGTGGCTTTGTAGTAAGTTTTCCAATAGGAAGCTGTGAGCCCTCTCCGTTCTTTTTTCAAGATCGTTTTCGCTACTTCGGGTGCCTCATGTCTCCACTGAAGTTTCAGGATCGGGTTGTCCATTTCTGAAAAAAAGCAAGAAGGCAGTGGGGATTTACTAAGAACGCACTGCCTCTAGTCTGCTTGGGAATGTCACGTCATCATGGCGACATGGTGTCCTAACGTGATGTCCTCTCACTCCGTTAAGTTTCAGAGTACTACTCTTGTGCGTCCTTGGTTAAATTTACTACTAAGTATTTTTCGATGCTCTTGTAAGTGGACATGTTTTCTTGATCTCCTTTTCAGATTGCCCATTGCTAGTGTATGGAAATACAACTGATTTTCACATTGATCTTGTATCCTGTAACTTTGCTGAATTCCCTTGTCATCCCAAGAGTTTTTCTGTGGATTCTTTAGGGTTTTCTGCATGTAACATCACATTGTCTGCAGATAGAGGTGGTTTGACTTCTCTCTTTCCAATCTGAATGCCTTTTGCTTCACTTTTTTCATTTTCTTGCCTAATTGCCCTGGCTAGAGCTTCCATACATTGTTGAATAGAAGTGTTAAGAGAGGACATCCTTGTCTCGTTTCTGATCTTAGAAGGAAAATACAGTCTTTAACCATTAAGTGTGATGTTAGCTGTGGGTTTTTAATAGATGCTCTTTATCAGGTTGAGAGAGTTCTATTTCTAGTTTGTCATGCATTGTTATGAAAGGGTGTTGGATTTTATCAAATGCTTTCTCTGTGTCTACTAAGATGATCATTTTGTTTCTCTTTTTTATTCTACTAATATAGTATATCACACTGATTGATCAGGTTTGTGTTTTGAAAAGACCACTCAGCTGTAGGATTTTTTATAAAATCAAACTAAACAATATATTATTTAGGGGTATATTGTTCAGGGATCACATTTAAAGCAAGAGATGAAGAGAAGGAGAAAGAGAAATTTGGTGAAATCAGTGTCTTTGTGAGGATAGGGACAGATCATGGCTAAGTTTAAAAGCTTTCTGTGTAATCCAAGTGGCCAACACATTCCTGCTCAGATCGCAATTTAAGGACACCTCAAAGTAGGGTGTTGAGTATACTGAATGGTGATAGCTACTGGTGAGTACAACACTACAGCCTAGCTCTCTTAGACACTAAATACTCGGGCAAAAAGAAGTGAGGCCAAGTTCTGGAACGTTCTACTGAGTGTCCGTAGGAGAAGTCTACACAGCCGGGGCAAAGCAGGGGCGTGCCCCTAGGCAGAAAGTGCCATGGCACCCTAAAGATCTTTCTGCACCCCAGTCACAGCGATCTACAGAAGCCCCCATGCTATCATTTTGATAGCACGCCTTACCAAAATTGATAGAACACCTTATAGCAAGTTTTGCTCGAGTCTGTTTACACTAGGACAACCTAAACGTGCTTCAGAGAAAGACCCAGCATCCTCTGCTCCCAGATTTGAGCTCTGGCACAGTTTCTAGAGAAATAGTTACCACTGAGCCCTTTGATGTTACTCTCAAAGTTGAAGCACTAAGCCCCAGTTGGTGCATGGCTACCTGGCTGAGGCCACAGATGTCGGGTCCGGACTGTCTCCGTGTTAGTCCAATTCTGTCCCTTATGTGTATGTGATCGGGGGCAAAGTGCTTTGTCCCCTTTGTAGTTCAGCTCCCTGTGTATAAAAGGAGGGTAAATAATGTCCATGCCTTTGAGGATTCTGAGGATGAAACGAGATAATGCGTGTGAGGCACCGGGTGTATGGTCTGGAGATCACTCTGACATCAGACCTCGATCAGGCTGGATCCAGTGGTCACCAAGGACTTAGTGGGAGACCCCCAGGCAGCATCTTAGTAATCTGGAGTGTTCGATTCTGTTGGCTTTTCTCCTTCACAATGCTCTCTGCCCTGGGCTTTCATGAGATGATGTAATGAATGGTCAGTGAATGTTAGCCCACACTTTCTTCCAGTTCCCTTTTTACTAACAAGAGCAAAGCATTTATAGCGTGTTTATTTTCTGACAGGCACCAGTCTAAGGACTTTACACTTATTTACTCAAACTTTGTTACAACCCCTTTTTCTTTTTTTTCAGTTTATTTATTTATTTTTGAGGAGAGAGAGAGAGAGCCTGCACAAGCAAGGGACTGTGGGGGGTGGATACAGAAAGAGAAGGAGAGAGAATCCCAGCAGGTTCTGAGCTGCCAGCACAGAGCCAGACACAGGGCTCAACCTCACAAGACCGTGAGATCATGACCCAAGCGGAAACCAAGAGTCGGACACTCAACCGACTGAGCCATCTAGGCACCCCGCAGACTTTATTACAACCTTTTATTGGGGGGGGAAGGGTCACTGTTATTATCCCATTTTGCAGGTGAGAAAACTGAGGCACACAAAGTCACATCGGTAAGATGTGGCAGAGCCCGGATTCAAACCCAGGCAGTGTGACCCCAGAACTTGTTCCTATAATGGCTGTGCAATGTAGAACTCAAGCCAAGTTAGAGTTTAGGGTAGGAACTGCCAGGCTTCTCTGTCAGTCTCAAATCAAGCAAGAGCTGTTTCCCCTTTATTTCTCTGTCTGAGGGCCAGACACGACCGCTGTCTGCGCCCTGTCTGGGACAGCACCATGTTCTTCATGACTTCTTCCCCTCTGGCCATTCCAAGCAAGCAGGAGCCACCCCGGACCATGCGGGGCCACCTTGCCTAGCTGGGCTGAGCCCTAACATCATGTCTCATGAATTACGGCGGAGGAAAGAGAGAAGAAGGAAGAAGAGGGTGAGAGGGCAGGTCATCGATGTCAGGGTGGTCACAGATACCCAGAACAGAAATGCCAAATTGTGTCAAGACCATTGAAGTAACCACCCCCACCCCCCTGCCCCGGGGATTTGACTTCCTGGCTTACTGTTAATTTGGGATTGCTAAGGAGATCCTGGGGCCCCTCTGACATCCATCCCAAACTCAGGGCAGCAATTAACAGGGACTAGAGAATAGGAGGTGGGAAACAGTCCCCAACGTTTGCAAGCAGATGTTTCATCACAGAGGAAGCAAAAACCCAAGGAAGATTTGGAGCTCCTCATGTTATACCCAGATCGCAGTATCCTCACCGACCAGAGACCACCGGGGAGACTGAGTCACGCGTGCAAAGGCAAAAGGCTTTATTACAGGCTCGAGCTCGGGCTCACAGACCTCACCAGCACCGTGGATCCGTGCTGAGAGCCCCAAACAAGAGCAGAGTAGGGTTTTTATGGGGTTTGTGATGGGGGAGTTACAGAAGTTGTGACATGGGAACAGTGATCCAATCATAATTATACAACATCATTGACAGTGGATTTGACCATACACATTGTCTAGGGTATTCGTTACTTTCGGCGGGATCCAATTACAACATTTAGTGTACCTTTAAATTTAACCAATCACAGAGCAAACCTAGGGTCTTACTCGGCAACTAACAGGTTAACTTTAACGTTAGGTAACAGGGTCCTATCTATAGTTTCTATCTCCAAGCCTCTCCCTTAACCACGTGGAGGGTGGTCGCTGGCCTTTCCTGATTGGGTGTTGCAGGAGTGGTTACTCCTGCCGTGGGCAATGTGTAACTACCTGATAGTTTCGGGGAAGCTGAAACTCAGGCCTTCTAGTTTAGAGGGGAAACTTAAAGCCTGTCATGGAGTCAGTTTGGTTTAGACGTTTAGACTTGTGGCCTTACACTCACACCTCACCCCCTCACTCATGCCCACCTGTGTCCAGACTGCCCACCCCAAACAGTGCGGGGCACCCATGCTGGCGAGCCATCCAGACAGACACTTGGGGCTGCTTCCAGCTGTGTGTCGATGACAGTGCCTCAACTCAGAAGGAGCCGGCGGTGTAGACCCCTGCCTCTGCCGAGACCAGTGAGGGGAAGGACGCTCTGTTTCCAGCCGGGACCCGGAGGCCCCGTCTCCTCTGTCTCCTTGCACCAGAACTCCAAGTCACTTCTCTTTGCTCTTTTTAAAAAAAATGCCTATCACCTCAGTAGGCAATGTGGGGGGATTTGCCAAATTGATAGCAATTCTCGGCGCTAATAAAGTGTCAATTAAGACTGTGCTGCCAAGAGCTGGGGAGGTCGCTGGTTTATGCTAATGTTTTCAGTCTATTTCATATGCCTTTATGTTGAGTCGTTTCATTAGGTTTATTAAGAGCCCAATTGATACATTTCTTGTTGACTCCAAATATTCCTGAGGTGATTAATTCTGAACAATGGGGTTAATTAGTCTGCAGATTTTGGAACACTTCTTCAGGCTGGAGCTTAAGAAACCAGTTTCCGGGGAATGTAATCTCCAAAAGAATTACATCCCTTTCTTCTAAAAGGAAAGGGGGGAAATTCTCCCTAGGGAAGAAAGGATGGCTGTGATCTCAGGGAGAGTTAAATGAGTGTTAAATTCCAATGGGTCTCTGGGGTTGGGTTTTTGTTTTGGTTTGGGGAGGGGTTTGTTTTTTGTTTTTGTTTTTTTGGGGTTTTGTGGTTTCTTTTTTTTTTTGATGCCCCTTGCTTGTACTTTCTGACTAGCAGGTAAACAGCTTGAATTTTGGATGTGAGTGTGTCCACCCACAGCACCTGATGGACCCAGAGAAAGAGGCCAGTTTGGGGAGCAGAAAGTGGGGGTCCTCTTTCCTGCTCCTTGAATAGATGTGTGACACCCCCCTCCAGTAGCTCCTTAGCCTCTGGGGGCATTCCTTCATCCATAAAATGGGGACGATGACTCCTGCCTTCCCCCCAACACCCCCCAGCTGCTCTGAGAGTGGATGAGATCACACGTGTGAAAGCCCTTTGAGAATAAAACCCTTTCTTTTCTTTTTTTAACCTTTGAGAGGTTAAAAAAAAAAAAAGGGACCCATTTTAGAAGTGGGCTTTTTTAAACTCTTTTTTTATATTATTATTCCCTCATGAAAGGGTTTCTTCTTGTAGCTGGGATTTTTCATCTGGTGTTAAAGAGAGAGAGAGAGAGAGGGAGAGTTTTAAAAATAGCTATTTTAATGAAAAGAACAGCTCCCCTGAAGAACTGGGCAGCCCTTTCTGCAGGCTTTGCTGCCGAAACTCACGGTCCAAATTGATTTTTTTCCCCCTCTTCTTTAAAGGTAAG
The DNA here is from genome assembly GCA_017311185.1 of Proteles cristata cristata. Lineage (NCBI taxonomy): Eukaryota > Metazoa > Chordata > Mammalia > Carnivora > Hyaenidae > Proteles > Proteles cristata. The sequence continues at coordinate 1,265,768 of JAESUZ010003902.1, read as the reverse complement.
TGATGAAATACTGTGGGTTTGAAAGGGCTGACATTTGGGGTAGCAATTAAACTCAGTCCCATCTAGCTGCGCGGCAGCTGGTGGCGGCCGGCTCGTTACAGCGAAAGGCAGGCGGAGGATTAGGCGGTGGGCCGGGCGGCTCTCAGAAGGGCTCAGGCCCACCGTCCGCAGCCAGGTAATTAGATTTAACAAGCCGGCCTGTCCCTCTGCTGCCCCCATCCACGCCGGGCATGGCCACCAGGCCCCGGGGGCGCCCCACACCCCCGGAGATGGCGGGCAAGTCGCAGACCCTAATGACTGCCGTGATGGACGTGGGGGACAGTAACGTGGAGGTGCTAATGACCATCCCGCCGGCAGCGACAGTTAGGAATCCGGCACACGGGGATGGCAGGACGTGCTGTCTCATTAGAATCAGCCCAAGGGAAAGGCGCTTCCGAGAGGTCAATGGCACGTGACTGGAAACGTGCAGAGGGAGGGACCGGCTGGGGCATTTGACACGTGTTTCCCATCCTGCCCCGTCATGTTCCCATGGAAATTCAGCTATGACAAATCACACTTCCGGCATGTTCTTCTCAGGAAACCCATTCCCCAGGCCCGGCTATGGGTGGGGACTGTGTGCTCGCCTGCGGAGCCCTGAGAGCCAGCGGCAGGGAGAGACTCACCCATGGAACCGGCTCGGGAGAGCCTCCAGTGGCCCAGGTACCTCTCTTTTGTTCCGCTCTCCAGGTCACCCCGACATGCAGTCAGGACTGGAGCCTCCCATCTAGATGCGAGTTGATGGTTCAGCCCAGCAGCCTGAGCCGAGTGGACACAATGCGTGGCTGACTCCAGCCTGTCTGTGCCATCAGCCAGAAGCTCCCAGTGTCGCCCAAGTGGCACCAACACTCAAGGAAAGGTGATCTGATCTGTCTGCTGTCATCTCTCAGCCACACTCCCCAGATCGAAAGGCAGCGGTGACTTCCCGGGGCGGCAAGATTGACCAGCACTGTACTGGACATTCAAGGCCCCTGGAACTGGAGGAAGAGGAGACAGGGAGCTCAGACCTGAGCTGCCCCAATGCATTTTGCAGTTCTATGTCCTTGCCCCTCTCCAAGCCTCAGTTTGCCCATCTGTGAAAAGGGTGGCTTGGCCCATTTGAGCTCTCCATTCTCGCCAGCCTGAGCTCCCAGTGGTCCTGCCAATCTTCCCGTCCAGGTGACCTCCCTGCATCTCATACACACAAACCCCCACCACTAGATGGTGCCCCCTCCACGCCTCCAGCCTCCAGGTGAGCCTTCGCCCTTCTGTGAAGTGTCCTCCAGGCCACCCTCATCTCTGCTTGTGGAAGTCCTGCCCCTCCAGACATCCCCAGCCCGAAGCCTGGGGCCCATGCCCCACCATAATGTCATTGGTTGCACCTAACAAGGAGTCACATTTACCAAGGCACCCACTGGAGTGAGGACAGCAGAGTCACAAGGTGGACTGACGTGCCCAAGGCCACACAGTTACTAATGGTCAGAGCCGAAACTTGAATGGGCAACTAGTTCAGGATTCCCCTCATCACCTGGTTACTTCTAGATGATTAACTGGTCTGTTTAGTCCTGCACAGATTGGGCCTCCCCACCCCCACGCATGCATGCACACACTCACCCTCAACCTTGGTCACTTGAGAAGCATAGCGGAAAAGGAGTTACAAAGGAGGTTGATTGCCAAGGTCCCCCAAGCAGTTTCCCAGAGAATAGGGTCCTTGTGAACTTACCAGGAGGAGTGGGACCCCCATGGGGAGGGCCATGTGAGCATGAAGGAGGGGGCTGAGGCAAGGAGGGGCAGGGAGCCCAGGGAGGAAGGTGGGGCCCAGTGTGGATTCAGCCCCACCAGGTGCCCCATCCCTCCACTGAGGGGAGAAGATGGGGGGCTGAGGCTGGCCAGTCCCTCGGAATCCATTGCCTCCCTTCACACCCCCTGCCTCAGGAGGAACAACAGACCCAGTGGGAATGGGGATCCCATTTCAGAAGATCCAGGAGATGAGGGGACGAGGGGGGAGCATTGCAGAGCAGCCGCTGAAATAGAGGAAGAGGAGGCATGTCAACTCCCCCCAAGCCACCGTCACGTGCTTAATGAATTGCCGGCTCACATCGGGGACTTCACAAGGAGGTTACTTTTCATTTTCTTATTTCCTCTTAAGATCTAGTCAGTGATGTGGGAGTCGAATCACTGTCCTCTCTACCCTCTATATCACCTGTGGTGGAGAACGGGGTGGAGGTGTCATGAAATGACTTACAAGTCATTTCCACTCCTCCCTCTTCCCCAGGTCTGCTCGGCCAGGAGCATGTACCCACGGACACTCAACAGTCAGAGAGAGACCAGGCAAAAGGGATTCGGAACGTGGACTCACCCCGCGGGGCTGCGCCTAGAGAAGAGGACTGCGGTCGTCCAGGTCTGTCTGTGCCTGGAGGGTAAGTGTGGAGAAGGGGCGACCCTTGTCCCCCGAGTCACACTCTCCACGACTCCATCTGCCCAACTCCTGTGCTAGCGCTCAGCTGCTCCCAAACCAGCTGCGGAGGCAGAGCGTGGTTATTGCCCCAAGCCCTAAAATCATAAAACTCTTTCTCTTGTTTGCATCCATTCACGGTGAGATACCAAGAAATGAAAATTGAAGAAATGTCCTGTACTGCTGAACGCGGGATGGGATAAGATGGTGGGAGCCTCGGAGGTAAGGGGATGGAGAGGAATATAAAGGTGCAAGATGTTAGGGTCAGATTGCTTGGGAGGGGAGGGGATGGGGAAACTGAGGCCCCCTGGTAGACACAGAGCTGGACTCCCATCTCAGGACATACCCTCAGAACCGGGCAGTCCCTTTCCGGATCCCTCTGCAGGTGCCAGCAGAGAGGCAGCGGACGACTCTTCAGGAGGCTGGCATGGGTCCCAAGCAATCTGTTCCCAACTTCCTCCTGCGTGGGTGGCGGCGACACGTCCCCAGCCGGCCCCCGCGCCTCTCACCAGCCGTCAACACGCCCTCACTCTCTCCTTGTGTGTGTTGTCAAATCCTCCCAATATAGCAGCCCGGAGTCTGTCAACAGTTCTGGTCCGTGCCTACTTCCCCTCCCCCAAAGGATGCCAAGTCTGCCGGCCCCTCCCTCGATGGGGGCATCTCCCGTCATGCCTCGCCCTCAGCCCCGGCACGCGGAGACACCGCCTCCCCAGAGGTGCTTGGAGAAGCCACTCCAGCTTCTGTTGTCTGGTGCCTTGCATAGGACCCGGGCCAGGAGGCATCTGAGTGGCCCGAGGGAAGAGGAGTCCAGGGGGCTGGGGACTGGCTGGACGCAGGGAAGAGGGGAGTGGGAACTGAAGGTGACACTCAGCGTTCTGACTTGAAATGACTCAGGAAAGAATGTCCTATTCGCTGAGGTGGGAGGGGGGGTGTCCTGGAGCAGGAGTGGTTTGGGGGCAGAGAAAGAGACGAGCTTAAGACCCAGGGAGACAGAGAGGACTGTGAACTCTCAAGGGAATGTCCTTGTGCACATGCAGACTGGAAGGTCGGGAGAGAGGTCTGGGCCTGAAGAAGGTGCCAGAAGGTGGACTGGAATCCACGAGAAAAGCCCATTTGCTCCAATAGCATTCAGCAGGCAACAAGCATTATCACTAATGCAGTCCCAAGGACCCACTTTACAGAATTCCCCATGTGCACTCTGCCAGGGTGGCCTCCACCCCGAGATGTCCAGGACGCATCCCAGCAGCTGCTTTCTCTCTCCCTCTTCCAGCTGCCTCCATTCCACCCTCCAGGTGACAGAAAGTGGCTTGGTCTGAGCACCAGGAGTCCCGGATCCCATCCTAGCTTTAACAACTGACTTTGTGATATCGAAACAAATCACTTACTCTCTCTCAGCCTCGATCTCCTCAACTGTGAAATGGGAACAAATATGGCGGCACATGCAGATACTTCACACACGTAAGGAATTTGGGTGAAAATTGCCCAACGATCTGGCCAGCTCCCCTGAGTCCTGTCTCTCCCCTCCCCCACCCCACCCTGGGACCCACAGAGGGTCCTGCCCAGGGTGTGCGGCACACTATCCCCCTCCTTTGTTGCCTTGTCTTCCGGGGGGGGGGGGTTCCAGGACCCTGTTCCGGTCCCCTAAAACCTGCACGGACCCTTCTGCCATCCATACTTCACCGGGTGACCCCGCAGGTCAGAAGTCACCACTAATAATGCTCAAATGGTGACATTTATTGCAGCACCAGGCAGCCCCTGCTTAGCTTTCAAGGCGAGCAGGAAATGTCAGGCACAGAGCGGATCACTCTGTACAATGCATCTTGGGCAGAACATTTGTAATGATTCCTTATTGCTAGTCTTAACTGAGACCTTGGTGAGGTAGTCGGGCCCCTCCTCTCCTCTCCTGCCCTCTGGCTAAGACTGTAGCTCCTGGTGACCCCTTCATCACGCCCACCAGACAGTCCATCTTCATGATGGGATCAGAGGGGAGGTGGATTTAAGGTAGAGAGACAGGCTGCAGTTCTCCTGGGACACTATCCCTTCATCAGAAAGGGGGGTGGGGAAGAAAGTTGCTTACCTGGGCCCTGCAGGTCAGCTCATGAATCTGAGACATGGTGGGCGCCTTTGTGCCAACAGGACCCTATCACACACCACCGTGGGCTGTGGTGGATGCGTATCATGTGTCTGCTCAGCACCCATCTATCCCTGCATAAGAGAAAGCCCTTCCCCTGGAGAGTCCTCCTTCCCTCACGCCAGCACGGAGCCCTGGCTGCCAATCAGAGGATGCTTGGCCCCCTGGCCACAGGGGCAGGGCACAGCCCAACCCCAGACGAGGAGAAGTCACCCCCTGAGGCTTGGCCAGACAGAACCGAAGGAAGACCACGAATCAGGGAACCCGCGAGGCAGGAGTTGCTGGTGACCATGGTTCCAGCTCCTGGAAGGAGCCGATCTGCGGGAGAATAAAAAATAAAAACCATCGGGGCGCCTGGGTGGCTTAGTCGGTTGAGCGTCCGACTTTCGCTTCGGTCATGATCTCGTGGTTCGTGGGTTCGAGCCCCGCGTTGGGCTCTGTGCTGACTGCCGGCTCAGAGCCTGGAGCCTGTTTCAGTCTGTGACTCCCTCTCTCTCTGACCCTCCCCTGCTCACGCTGTCTCTCTCTCTCCTAGAAATAAATAAAAATATTAAATAAATAAATAAATAAATAAAAAATAAAAACCATCTTCACTAGTTGCAGTGGCACCTCTGTCACTTACAACCAGCATTCTATTACTATAGAGGTGCGTCCTCTCCACCAGCCTTCTGGAGACAGTCCCTATGGCATTGCTGTCTACTCCAGGCCAGCCCAGGCGGTGTGGCCTAGAGATCTGGAGCAGGGCAGACCCAGTGGCCAGACCCTGCCACTGGCGCCCTTGCCCAGCGAGGACAGAACCAACCACCTGTCCTCTCTGCCAGCCCCTCCTAGTTCATACTCTGCTGCCCTCTGCTGCCCCCTGCTGGCCACAGGCCACCGTGCGCCCAACTCCTCAGGGCGAGGGTGGGTTTGGGGGCTACATCCCAGGAACCCCAATGAGAAAGCAGAGGAAGCCACAGGTCTGAACAAAGGCAGCCTCTCACAACGCCATCCCAATAGGAAACATCTCCGGAAATACAAACTCAAAAAAAAATCTTTACTGTTACACATGGGCTAAGAACACTGCTGTCTTCCCTTGGGTGAGAATAATACAGTAATACAAATTAGGAGTTGGAGATGCAGATGTTTTCTTCCAAGTGAGAACCTCTAGGCAGGTTTTCCATGAGGCTGGAATGATGGAACATAAGGACAGAGAGACAAGTCGCTCAAGAGAGAAACGGAGTCAAGAAAATAATCGCAGCTAAGGGGTGAGTGCGCAGAAGCGAGAGCCCAGGCTCACAAGGCAGGGACACCCACCCACGGTGAGGCTGGTGCCTGACAGTCTCCAGGCTGCGGGACTGGGACCCCCAAAGCGGCTTCTCTGACCCATGTTGTTCACAAATACTGAGGGGGGGAACCATCATTCACGTGTTTACAGTTAGCGGAACACTTTAGCACAGAATATCACATTCCATTTCACACCACCTGACGAGGTAACTGCTATTGTCTTCATGTTTTTCTCACAAGGTAATAGAGATGCTTTTTTTTTAAGTTTATTTATTTATTTTGAGAGAGAAAGTGCGAGCACGAGTGGGGCGGGGGGAGGTGGGGCGCAGAGAGAGCGAGAAAGAGAATCCCAAGCAGGCTCCACACTGCCAGCACAGAACCCAACACGGGTCTCAAACCCATGAACTGTGAGATCATGACCTGAACCAAAACCAAGAGTTGGATGTTTAACCAACTAAGCCCCCCGCCAGGTACCCTAAGGTAACAGAGATTCTGAGGGATTTAGTGGCTTGACTGAGGCAACTTCTCTGAGCAGCAGAGTCTAGACTCGAATCCAGGGTCAACTCCATGTCCAGGGCTCCTGCTGAATGAGACCATCTCTGTGTGGGCGGGACCATATCTGTGGTCGTCTGACCCAAAAAGTGAAAGCCCTGGCTTCCTTAGGGCCACAGAATGGAACCAAGTTTCAAAACGTTGACCTTGCTATTTAGTAGCTATGTATCTTTGCACAAGGTACTTAACTACTCCAAGTCTCCTGCATGAGTATATCTCATGGGGTTGTTTTATTTATTCTTGTTTTAAAGATTTTATTTTATTTTATTTTTTAAATATTTTTTTTTATTTATTTCTAGGAGAGAGAGAGAGAGAGACAGCGTGAGCAGGGGAGGGTCAGAGAGAGAGGGAGTCACAGACTGAAACAGGCTCCAGGCTCTGAGCTGGCAGTCAGCACAGAGCCCGACGCGGGGCTCGAACCCATGAACCGCGAGATCGTGACCTAAGCGAAAGTCGGACACTTAACTGACTGAGCCACCCAGGCGCCCCTTAAAGATTTTATTTTTAAGTAATCTCTATACCCAACGTGGGGCTCGAACTTACAACCCCAAGATCAAGGGTCACATGCTCTACACACTGAGCCAGCCAAGCACCCTCATGGGGTTGTTTTAAACTTCATATGTCAATGTATGTAAATTACCCAAAGCAGAGCTTGACGCTTAGTAAATACAATTACAATGGTCACAAAAATCAGCACATGCATATTTCCAAATGCAATTCTCCCAGGATATGGAGTCTGATTTTGTGTTTTCCCGGTGAAATCAAATTCAAGGAGTCTACCCTGTAGCCCCATCTCATCATCTTAACCATAGGAAAGAAGACCCCAGAGACACCTCAGCTCCAAAGCAAGTGGATTGCTTACATCTTTATTTCACAGGTGAGAAACTGAGGCTCAAAGAAGCTAAGACATTCCTTCGAGGTCACACAGATAATACGTGGTAGAACCAGGACATAAACCCATGTCTGACTCCAAAGCCCTCATTCTTTCAGGAACTCTAATGAGGTTAGTCTGTGTCAGTGGGAAGGAGTGTCAATGGGGCAGTGGAGACATCAATGCTGTTGCAATGGTCCAGGTGAGAGCTCACGATGGCACGAAGGCAGAGGAAGTGGTTCAAAAAGGGTAGATTGTATCCTTATTTAGGAATAGACTATGCAGCGCTTACCGACAGATTCATTTGCTAAAAGGTTTTTGGCTTGAACAACTAAGTGATGGCACTATTTTCTGGAATGGGAAGACCAGAGATGAAAGCCATTTGTAGGTAGGGAGAACTGAGGACCCTCCTTTGGTCTTGGAGCTGTTTGGTAAATGCACATGGATCTCAGAGGTGAGGGCAAGATAGGAGAGAGCAGCACAGAGGGGATACTCAAAGCCAGTGGAATAGATGGGATCTCCTGGGGGAGAATAAATAGAGAGAAGACCCCAGGGCTGAGCCCTTGGGCCTTCCAACATTTGGAGGTCCAGCAGGTGGGCGTGGGGGGAGGCGAAGGACTGGGGAGCTGGATGTGGTGTCCTAGAAGCCAAGAGGAAACGATGTTTCAAGGAGAGAGTGAGCAATTCTGTTCAGTGTCAATGGGAGGCCAAGTAAGATGACGACCCCAAAGTGATCAGAGGACTCTAGCCCATGACCTTGATTAGGGCAAATACTATGCACAGCACCCACCCTTGAGCCTCACCCATTCCCCATTTTCAGCCCATCCCTCGTCCTCTCTTAAACTTTTTATTGGCAAGATAAAAAAGCCAAAGATGTGATGGATCTTTAAGAATCCAACCCAGGGGCGCCTGGGTGGCTTAGTCGGTTAAGCGTCCGACTTTCGCTCAGGTCATGATCTCGCGGTTGTGGGTTCGAGCCCCGCGTCGGGCTCTGTGCTGACTGCCAGCTCAGAGCCTGGAGCCTGTTTCAGTCTGTGACTCCCTCTCTCTCTGACCCTCCCCTGCTCACGCTGTCTCTCTCTCTCTCTCTCTCCTAGAAATAAATAAAACATTAAAAAATTTTAAAAAAAAAACAACAAAAAAAAAGAATCAAAGCTCACCAGAATGGGATATATCACTTCCAGCTGCCCAGGATGGGTTAACCATAGAAGCAGAAGGCGAGGATGGAGGGATAGAGATTTTCACTACAGGTCTTGGCAAGGGAGGCTGGGTCATCTCTCTCTCTCTCTCTCTCTCTCTCTCTCTCTCTCTCTCTCTCTCTCTCTCAATCATTTATAAGGCCGGAAACATTTCCATTTCAGCCCTCTTTCATGCCATTATTCATGAATAATGTGATAGGTCCTGTGCTGATCACTGGGGACACTACTGTGAATACACGACTTTGACCTTGACTTCAGGGAGTTTAAAGAGAGGTCAGAAACACCACACCTCCTTATAGCTGATGCTGGTCATGTCTTGGTGGAAGTATATATCAGGGGCTCTGGGAACACAGAGGGTGGGGGAGAGCTTCATGGAGGAGGTGATATTTGGTCTGGGTCTTAACAGGAAGCCAGCCAGCTGACAGCAGAGTTACTGACACCCTGACAGAGGGAACGGAGGCATCAGGGAGTATGTGGTGATTGGAAAACCACACTTCCCTGCCTGGTTAGAGCGGAGTAACTGGTGAGTGAACAGAAGCACCGAGAGGTACAGGACCCAGGTCTTTATGGACCTTAACACATAAAGCTGAGAAACTTGGACTTAACTCTGTAGGCGAGTATTTTCCCAAGAATTTCTTGTGAAACACGAATCCCAAATTTGGTCTGTAAAAAATCAATGAATCAATAAATTCGAGGCTCAAACCCACCTGGGACATGTTGCAGAGTGGACCCTTCCTCCTGGAGATTCACCATGTTCATTAGCATTTGAAGGCTCAGAGAAAACCTATAGAAGAAAGAGAGAGAGACAGAGAGACCGGGTGACAGAGAGAGAGGAGGGAGGGAAGGAGAGAGTGAGGGAATGAGGAAAGAAGGAATGAAAGGAGGAAGGGAGGAAAAAGAGAGGGGGTGAGAGAGAGAGAAAGAGGGAGAGTGAACAAAGAACATTTACCTTTCAATTTTCTAGATTTATGTGCCACGCTGCCCTTTGTTCGTGTAATGCACACCAGCATCTCCACACAATTACTGCTCCTCAGGCACACAGTGTGGAGGGGGTGTGGGGGGTGGGGGAAGCTGAGCCAGGACTTGGGGGAACGTTTGCATTTTAAGCAATGATTCACCTGGAGGCAGAGAGTAGAGAGATGGCTGTTAAGAGGCCCCATTAGCCCTGGAGCCCACAGATGAGGTCCAAGTTTACCCCTTTACCCTGCAACTAAAAATACCTCCACTGATTTCTTCAGCAAATATCTAATGAGCACCTTCTCTGGGCCAGCTGTGCTGGTGCTGGCAGTACAATAGGGAGAAAATCAGACACCATTCCTGCCTCGTAGTGCTTACCGGCTCACAGGCACTATTCGTATAATCACATAGACTGAGGTTGAGGGAAAGAACACAGTCTGTAAGAAAGGAAGCCTAGAATCAAGGAGAATTTTCCTTAATAAGCCAGACCTGGGCTGAGACTCAAAGGACAGGTAGGCAAGGAGAAGTGGTGTCAGCAGAATGGATTCTGAGCAAACGGGTCAGTATGTGCAAAGGCCCTGTGGCAGGCAGGAAGGTACTACAACTTCAAGACAAAAGGAAGAACAAAAAATAGTTGCTTCCTGGTCACTTAGCAACTTTGATAAGCCATCCTGTTTATGGCTATATATGTCTGGCCACAAATTAGGAACAAAATGTCCCCAGAGTCTGAGGTCTGGAGGCTCTCAAATGAAGGATGTCTAGAAAATTGACCAAAAGAACAAGCATTTTGTGCTGGAGTTTCCTGCTTAACAAAGGAGAAGGTGAGGCATGGAGAGGGTCCCTGGCCACTGCGAGGACAGGGAACAGGATGGGGTTCAGCCCACCTGATTGGCCCAACTATTTCAAGTCCGGCTCTCTGAAACCAAGCTTCCACTCTCTTTGCACACCCGCTTGGTACAGCACACCACCTTCCTCAGAAGGGGCCCTCTCGACCACCTCCTGAGTGATGAGGCCAAACCAAGCACTGACCTGGGTGCTTCACGCACATAATATCATGTTGACAAGCCCCTGGATGTCCCCACATTGTCCAATCTTGTGGGTTCACCCTGCTTTTAATATGAAAGCAAGATGGCCCCAGCACATACCCCACATGGTGGGGAGCTTGCAACCCCAACAACACCTGTAGGGACTCCTATCCCTCCTAGACATCATGCCGCTCAACTCTCTGTCTCATCCGGTCTCGACCCCTGCCCGTGGAGAGCCTTCTCTCTGCCCCGAGCAAACCCAAAGAAGCCTGCAGCCTCTTTTTTGATCCCGCAAAGCAACCTTGAATGCCATGCTGTCCCACACGAGTGAGTTTTTCTGAAGGTCTGAGGACAAGGACAGCGGTTACACAGCACAGTATGTGACTCAGAAGTGAACTGATGCTCTTGACCTCAGCCATTCTTGGTAACGCGTCATCACCATCATTCATCTTCAAGTCCATGGGTTCTCGCCATTGGATCGGACTCCCCAGCTCTCAAAACCCTCCTTGCATCCCTTCCCTCAGGTCCTGGGGAAGCATCTCCCCCATATCCCCATCATCTTGGGTCTCTTGAACTGGGTTCACCAAGAGGCAGAGCTGAGATGAGGATTTGGGGACAAGTGATTCATTTGGGAAGTGCTCCCAGGAGGCAGAGCTAAGGGCATGGTGAAGAGCGGGGAGGGAAAGAAGGCAATACAGGGAGTGTTAACAAACGCCGGTCAGCGTGGGCACCGGGGCTCGATGCCGCAGGATACCTCTGGGACGTGGAGTGGAACATGCCCCACAGGTGGCCCGCCCAAGGGTCAGAGAAGCTGTGTTTAGCTCCCATCCCCCACCCATTACTAGCTGAGGGCGGCTCTCAGAGGCATTAGCTCCAATCTGCACCTGGTGCAAAGCGAGACTGAGCCCTCAGTCGGAGGGTCGCGGGACCTTGCAGGAGGGCAGCACTGAGTGCTGGGCATTGGGCAGGGCGCCAGCATCACCTGCTACAATGGATGAGCAAGGTCACACACCACCCGTGGAGACCATGCCCTTGCATGGAGGGGGCGGGCAATCTGCACTCCAAAAACAGCCATCAAGTCATATTACTACATCAAGACGTGTCGCTCCAAAAATTATGTCTCTTTCCCAAAAGAGGAAAGGGTCTGTACACAGCCGTGGTTTGAAAAGAGCCATTGCTTCAATACACCACGCGGTAGGTGCTACCGTGACCGCCTTGTTATAAACGAGGTAACTGAGGCTGAGAGAGGCCGTGAGAAAACCACAGGCCAGAATTAAAACTCTTCCTGACTATCAGGGCCACACACATTCCTAACCGTACAGTCTCCTAGAGCTTGGGAGTAGCGCTCGCGTTAACCTCCAAACGCAACAAACACATCAGCCAAACGTTGCACATTTACAAGCGGGTCCTTATCACTACCATCCTGTGCGTTCAGGGCAGGGGGCGACCAGCGTGCCCATTTTACTAACGCAGAACCAGAGGCACGGCAGATTTAAACCATGTGCCGCAGTTCCCACAGGCTTGAACCAAGGCTGTCTGACAACAAACTCCAGGCCCTGTAACTAACTGCCCCGTTAACTCTCTAGAAACACCAAGAGCTGATGGCTGCAAGGCAAATTGGTGATCACCAATCAGCAGAGATTACTGCGATGCCAAAAGGGGCGTCAGGCATGATCTTCTGAGACAAAGGGCAGCCTGTCATCCTAACACCATCACCAACGGGAGCACAATGGCAGGTGCCGTCCAGCTTGTAGTGCTGAGTAATCAGCACGCTCACAGAAGGAAATAGGATCTAAAGAAGAACTTTCAAACAGGGAGGGGCGCCTAGGTGGCTCAGTCAGTTAAATGCCCATCTCTTGATTTCAGTTCAGGTCATGATCTTAGCGATCTTGAGATCAAGTCCTGCATCGGGCTCTGTGATGACACCGGGGACTCTGCCTGGGATTTTCTCTCTCCTTCTCTCTCTGTCCCTCCCCTACTCATGTGCTCACTGGCTCTCTCTCTCTCAAAATAAATGAACTTTAAAAAAAATAATGAAAGAAGAGCGGGCCATGGGCTAGAAGGACAGGCTTGTAGTGGGAGTTAAGAGCATAAGCTGCGGGGGTTTGGATCCTTGAAACTTGTCAGCTGTGCAAGCTTGGGCAAGGCATTTAAACTCTCAAAGCCTTAGTTTCTCCATCTGTAAAATGGGGATAAGAATAGCTACCTCAAAGGTTGCCATTAGGATTAAATGAGGATTAATGTAGAGAGAATCTAGGACATAGGCAATTATTAGGATGGTCGTCAGTCCCTTTGGGAATTAGAGGGCAAAGGAAGGAAACTGAAGCAGAAGACATGGTCCCATGCAGTGAAGTCAGGGGTAAGGTTGAGACAGAACGGTGGGACAGGCCTCCTCGAGCAGCCCCGGATGGAGGACTAGCCTGCGGGTGGCCAGCTTCAGTGGGAACAAGAGTCATCTGGCAGAGAGGAGAGCCTTTGGAATGTTCCTGACCCAGGTCTGAATCCCACGCTGCCCTGGACAAGCTATTTTGCTACCGTCACTGAAAATGAGAAGAGTAAGTGCTTTTGCGGAGGGCTGGGGAGGCGCGGCCCTGGTGCCCACTGCCCCTTTGAAGCCTCCTCCCCCTCTGGAAACTCCGTCTGACACCCCGTGTGGCCTCCTCTTCCTGTCTGCTTCTCAATGTCATCGGCATCCCTGACAGAGCGGTCCCAGGCTCTCTCTCCTGCTCCGACTCCACACGGTCTCCACACGCCGCGTCCCCACCCACGGTCTCGGTTACCAGCCAGCCGCAGATGTCTGCCCAGGCTCCTCTCCCGGCACACACTCTGCCTCGAGCTCCGGATCCCCTTTCCAGCCGCCTTCTAGACCCATCCATCTCCCATGAACCTCACGCTCAGCGTGTTCATAACCAACACCTGCCCCTCGCATCTCGGCACAGAGCGCCACACCCCACTTGGTCCCCACAGTGGGGGCGGCGACTCCGGCTTCCCGTGCTCCCTCTGCCCTGGCCCAGCCAAACCCAGCAAACCCACCTGCTGCCCTAACCCAGGCCCCCATCACCTCCTACCTCCCCCCACACCCATCCCCCACCCGAGCAGTCTTCCTGCCTTAACTCTTTTTTAAAATTTTTTATTTATTTATTTTAAGAGAGAGAGCATGAGCAGGGGAGGGCAGAGAGAGAGAGGGAGAGAGAGAATCCCAAGCAGGCTCCACACGGTCCACGCAAGAGCCCAGCTCAGGGCTCGAACTCACGAACTGTGAGATCATGACCTGAGCTGAAAGCCAGAGTCAGACGTGTAACCGACTGAGCCACACAGGGGCCCCTCCCTGCCAAAACTCTTCAGTCACTCACCATTTTCCTCAGGACGGAGGCCAAATGTCGGAGCACAGAGCCCGTGACTTCTCTCCACGAGGTTGCCTCCCTTGCCTGCCTCATCTCCCCACCCCTGAGCCATGAGTTAAGGGCAGCTGTGCCCAGGATCCGCCCTCCCAGGTGCCCTTGCCTCGCCAGGTACAGCTGGGATCAGAGTTGTCCCTACGTCTCAATGGCCAGTAGGGACCATGAACAGACACAGGAGGCAGGTCCTGAGCAGAGGCAGCTGGTGGGGAGGAGGGACGGGAGAACCTCACTTGTCTTGAAGGAGAGCCTGCCTGAGCCGGAAAGACAGGTGCTGTCAGCGAGAATGCCACCTCCCTCTGGTGACCTTTCCCGAAGACATTTTCTCTGAATGTCAGGTTCATTAGACACAGGACTGGGTGTGGAGGAATCACTTTAGAGCTGAATTAAAGAAGGACAGACAGACAGACATCATCCAGGCTTGTGGTGACAAGCCAGCTTGGAGGGTGAGGGGGACGCACTCTGCCTACAGGCCATTATTGTCCTTCTCAGGCTGAAGGGTCTCCTGTCAGGGCCATGTCTCCCTTCAGAAGGGGGTTCCCAGCACCCTCATGCTTTCTCCATCCCGGGTCCCCGGGCCAGCTGTACTGAATAAGCCCTCAGTCCACAGTGCTCACTAACTGACTAACCAACACCTGGAGCCCTACGGACCCCTGGGCTTGAAGCAAGCTGCTCACACACCCCCACCCCTCAGGCCCCGTCTGAGCGGCCCAAGGGTCTGTGTGACTCAGAGGCCACTCTGGGTCCCTCCATGCTGAACCCTGGGGACACAGAGATAAATCAGATATTTGCCCTACCCTCAAGGAGCGCCACATTTCATAAAGACACAGCAATATTACCAAGTGGGGGGCTCGGGGCCACGACAGGTGTCTAGGTAGAGAGGTGTGAAGGGCTTCCCACGAGAAGGTACATTTGAGCTGGGTTTTGAGGGGTGAATAGGAGTCTGTCACCTTGTGTTCTTTCTAGGAGATGCCGGTTTCCAAAAACAGAATGGGCAGCTTCTGTGAGCTGTGAGCTCCCTGGCACTGGAGAGTGCAAGATGACTCCGGTCCCTTGACCCCCAGGTCACCTTCAGGGCTGTGTAGCGTGGTCAGGGCACTGGAGACCAAGAGACCCACGGATCTCGCCCCGGCTTACTGCTTCCCAGTTTTCCTCCACAGCCCCCTGGTGTCACTGACGGCGCCGGCGGGCCTCTCCTGCCACGCCTCCCGGGATCCGGGCTCCTGGGCCATCTGCTAGGGCCCCCTGTGTTAGTGCCCAGGCCCCAGGTGGGCTAGAGTGGACAGAGACCCAGAGAAGCAGGTTCTTCGGTCCTGAGAACCTGCAGGCTTCACTCCCCACCGGCTCCCCACCCCCACCCCGTACATATGCGCATGCGCGCGCGCACCTGTGCCCTCCTCGGAACCCATCCCCTCTCCACCCAGCGTCCAGCTCCCTGCGGACCTCAGTGCGGTCCTAGAGCCGACCTTCCGCGACCCCACAGCCCCTGCCGGGGCTGCGCGCCGGGACACCCCATTCTCCGGCCCGAACGCGCGCACCCAGGCTCCTGGCTCTGCACCCTCCTCAGCTCCTTCGCTGCCAACCCTGTCTTCACGCCTCGCAGAGAAGCAGCTGTCCGCGTGTTCTGGTGGCTGGGGAAGGGAGAGGCGGAGCCGGCGAGACCCCAGGAAGGGAGAGATGGGGGGGAGGGGGGCAGAGGGGAAGCAGAGGGGGGTGGGGGAGGGTCAGGGACCACTCTGATGGGAGAGGAGAGGATAGAACAGACTCGAGAAAGCTGCCTGGGCCTCTGGGGCTGGGACCCAGGACCCCCGCTCCGTCCCCCTGACTCCGCGGCCACGGGGGCCGACAGCGGGAACTAGGCGGACTATGGCGCCCGGAGCCTTGCCTTGCCTCTCACGCCACCGGAAGATGCCTGCCACAGCCCAGCCCTGGGTCACCTGCCTTGTCCCCTCCGCCTGCGGCGGCCCGGGCCAGGCATGCTCGGCTGGGCGAGGCACACCCATCCCCTCACAGGGTGTCTGTCCCCCATGAGCCTGTTCCTCTGCCCCAGAGCTGGCTTCTGGGGGGTCAGGAGGCACCGGGGAGAGTAGCCCCTCTGCCCCTGGCGACCCCAAATGCAGGAAGACGGGAGTTCACAGTGAGCGGGGACGCAGCCAGAGACAGAAACGAGAAAGGGATGGAACAAGAAAGGTCATACCGAAGCCACCCCTGGAGACCTGGAAATGTGACCCAACATGCCCTTCCCGGGGTGACCTGGGCTGGGAGCTGAGGACAGAGAGGCTGACTATGTGGCCACTCACACAGAGCCCCCCAACAATGTGTGTACTGTCGTTAAGCCGCTTCACAGGAGGGGAAACCGAGGCTCAGCAAGGCGAAGTGACTGGCCCAGGAGCCAGGCCTGGAACTCCCGTCTGAGCAGCACAAAGTGCCTCCTCTTTCCCTTTCACCTGCCTCCCTCCCTGTGGCTACAGACAGACAAACAGGACACGTCTGAGCGCTCACGCAGGTATCAGCTCAGCCCGGGAGCCCAGAGCTAGGGTTTCTAGAGAAGCCAAGGCGTGCCGCAGAGGGTGGACCCCTGGCTCAGGGCCCTACTGCCTGGGCTGAGCCTGTCACCTGTTTTCCTGTTCCCCAAAGTGGGGATAGTAAAAGCACATGCTCACAGACATCACGTGAGGTTTAAATGAGGTGACTGGAAAGTGCTTAGGATGGTTCCTGGCCCACGACCAGTGCCTGACACACGGTAGCTCCTGGTATGACTCGGGGGGAAGCATCTTTGCTGAACAGAGGGCAGAGCAGGGCAGGGAAGGGGGCTGGAAAGGGGGGAGCATAGGCAGTGAGACGGTGCCCCGCGGCTAGCCAGGACTGTGACATCCCGAAAACGCTTGGTGAGGCTGGATTTGCTGTGAAAACCACCTGAATTCTTCAGCCACGTGGGCTTGAGGTACAGTGGGGGCGACCAGACACCTCCAGGCCCCCCGGATCTCGCGGCAATCCCGGAGACGGCCCGGGCCTCCAGCAGCCGTAGGATTTGGGAAGATCGCCCCCATTTTAACTCAAACGCAAGAGCAAGGAGGCATTCATGGGGCGCCTGGGTGGCTCAGTCGGTTAAGAGTCCGACTTCAGTTCAGGTCATGGTCTCGCAATTCATGAGTTCGAGCCCCCCCCCGCTGCCCTGCCTTAAGCTTGCTACTGTCAGCACAGAGCCTGTTTCTGAACCTCCGTCTCTATCTCTCTGCCCCTCCCATTCTCTCTCTCTCTCTCAAAAATAAAACATTTTTAAAAAAGAGCAAAGAGGCATCTAGTTGACATCTGGGTTGAACAAACTAGTGAGACTTAGACAGTGCGGAGGGGTTGGCGGTAAAGTAATGCCGGCTGATACCCATAGAGCACTCACCATGCACCAAGCACTGAGCAAAGCATTTTACACATTAATTTATGCAATCCTCAAAACAATCCCGTGGCGTTGGCACCATTATTAGTCCCGTTTTACAGGTGAGAAAACCCGGGAACAGAGAGGTTGAATGACCTGCCTAAAGTTGCACAGCTAATCAGTAGTGGCTCCTGACTGTACCCTACTCTTACTGCCTCATGTGGCATGAAGGGTGGGTGACGAGTGGTACCAATGAGAGGGAGCCACCTAAGAGTTTCCAGGAGCAGAATGGCCCCTGAGCCTGACCTCAGGTCTGCAGATGGGGTCAACGCCCAAAGGTGAAGAACCAGCCAGGAGTACTCCCGTCCCCGACTCCACATCCGGCACCTCCCAGAAGCTCCACCAAGCTCAGGGACTGGACCGCTACTTACCAGGCAGTGCTCTCTGATCCTGGAGCAAAGTCAAGTGTCAGGGTAGGGGCAACAGTGCCGCCTTTGGCCAAACCTGTCCCAGGCCAGCAGCGCTGAGCCTACATGGCACCGTCCCTCCAGCCTGAACACTTGGCTGACAAAGCCTAAACCCCACCCTGTCCCACACCCCTCCCCTGGCTCCATCCCTCTGCTCAGATAATGCCACCATCTGGGCCCATCTGCAGAGAGCCTGCCTGCTTGTTAGAGAGGGGACACCTTCCATCTGCATCCCATGGGAGCATCCTGGGACTCCATGAATCTCAGGACGCACAGCCAGCCAGAGACCGCGCTGTTAGCACCCTGCCAGGGAGGGTGTGGGCTCCGCACTCAGGGCTGCCCCAGAAAGGTCAATACGAAGAGGCAGCTCCATGTGGTGGAAAGAGTGTGGACTTCAGAATGACGTGGGGTTGGATTCTGAATTGGCCCTCATTGGATGGGAGTTTTGGGCAGTCAGTGCAGCGGTCTGAGCCAGTTTGTTTATCTATAACATGGAGATAATGGGGGATAGTCATCAGAACTCCATTCAATGATTTGAGTAGCCCTTGCCCTTAGAACAGGCACAGGAAAGATGGTTGTGGAATGAATGAAAGCGGCCAACCCGATGGCCACTCTGCCTTCTCTCTTTCTAACAGACCCCAAATTCCAGCCTGGCAACAATGGTGCCTGATTGCTCTAAAGGAGTCGTGCTGACACTATTCCCCCTGTATCGTGAATGGGTAGGCACGTGACCCAGGCCTAGCCAATGAGATGAAAGGGGAGGTCACCCAGGGGTTCTGGGAAAGGTCTCCATGCCCAAGGAAGGGAGAGAGGCGCAGGAACAGGGCCCCCCTTCTCCAGGGCCTTTCTTCCTCCTCATGATGTCCAGGCTGCTGTGGGAAGTGAGGTGTTTGCAGATGACAACTGGTAACCACGGGTGGGCATGTCCCCATCAGCTGAGGATGGCAGAGGAGGAAGAAAAGAACGTGGATCCTCAGGAATACCACTCAGCTGCCAAACCCACCCTGCGCCCTCCTACCTTAAAACCTCTTGTTCATTAACAAGAAATGCCCACTAGGTTCAAGCCACTTAATTTGGTACCAAAATCTTACAGCTGTAAACATTCCTATCTGATGATACAGAGACCAGTGAGTGAATGAATGAATGAATGAATGAATGCATGTCTTGTAGCCTGAAAAATAATTGTGCTAATATTTGTCATTGTCGACAACATTAATACGGTAACACCTCATTTATTCAGAACGATCAGCAACACGCCTTTGTTCAAAAGGAAATTTTCTAGATAATGGAAGTTTACCCCCTATAGGCACCAAAATAGTACTTTGATTTTAACTCTGTTTGATTTTTAAAAATCGTATGAGACAGGGGCAGCTGGTGGCTCAGTCAGTTGAGCGTCCGACTTCGGCTCAGGTCATGATCTCACGGTTTGTGAGTTCAAGCCCCATGTCGGGCTCTGTGCTGACAGCTCAGAGCCTGGGGCCTCCTTCCGATTCTGTGTCTCCCTCTGTCTCTCTGCCCCTCCCCTGCTCGCATTCTGTCTCTCTTTCTCTCTCAAAAATAAACATTTAAAGAATATTAAATAAATGAATGAAAATGGTCTGAAATGTGTCACGCCCCCATCTATCTATCCTCTCTCACTACACCCCCCCTTAACACACACACACACACACACACACACACACCAGGGGAATGCCCAGAGGTAGTTAAGCTCAGCTTGGATACCATGCTCACCAGTGAACACACATTGCTGAAGTAAGGCGCTACTCAGCATTGCCCTGGGGCTGGCAGAGGAGGGGGCTCCTGGGCTTACTTTAAATCCCAGAGTCATCACTCTGCCCAGGCCCTTTCCATCAAGCTTCTAGATGTCACAGCATCACACCTCTTGCGGCCTTTCCCAGCTTGGACGGATTCCCCTGTTCTGGGCTGTGAAGCCAGGTGGCCCATGTGCTAGACTTGTGTGCAGCATGGCTCCCTGTGAAGGCTCCCTGACCGAGACGCTGCCATGAAAGTACCAGACCCCAGATGAGAAAGGCCTGGATCCTGCCCTAAGGAAAAGATCATTCATTTTTTGTGGTTTAGTTTTGTTTTTGACAAACCTTTACTGAGCACCTACTAATAGAGGCAGTAGAAGCTAAAAAAGAAAGATTTGGAGCCAAAGATCCGAGTTCAAATCCTGACTCTGTTTACTAGTGGTGTGAACGTGGGGCAGGTCACGTCACCTCCCCGAGCCTCAGTGACCTTCATCCATGTGACAGAACTAATAACGGTACCTTCATGTAAGGAGGATACAAGGAATCCATGAGCCATTTTGCTCACTGCTCCTCATAATGCCTTCTACTTGGTAAATTCTCAACAACCATAAGGTATTGTCCTCATACACTGCATTCTTTTCTGGCTGGTGGAGAACAGTGGCCGAAAAGAATGGCCTCGCTTGTGACTCCAGCGAAGAAACAGCTCATCAGCTAGACCAGGTGTACTGTAATACACAGGAATAAACGCCAGTTGAAGAAGCCTGGCATAGAGATGGGTCAAAAACCCAAAGGAGGGTCTAGAACCCAAACTGGAGAGGCCAGAGGAAGTTTCCCAGAGGCCCATGCTGGGACTAAAAGTTAGTGGGTGCCCTGGTTTCCTGGAGTTGCCTTAACAATTACCACCGACCAGGTGACTCAGGATGATCTCACCTCTAGATCCTCAGCTTTATTACATCTTCAAGGCCACTTTTTCCAAATAAGGTTGCATGCACAAGTTCTGGGATATGTAGCTATGTCTTTTAAAGAGCTACCATTCAGGGTGCCTGGGTGACTCAGCCGGTTAAGCGTCCAACTTTGGCTCAGGTCATGATTTTGCGGTTCGTGAGTTCGGGCCCCATATCAGGCTCTGTGCTGACAGCTCAGAGCCCGGATCCTGCTTCAGATTCTGTCTCTCTCTCTCTCTCTCTCTCTCTCTCTCTGCCCCTCTCCCACTAGCGGTCTATCTCTCTTTTTCTCTCAAAAATAAATAAACACTAAAAAATTTTTTTTAAAAGAGCTACCATCCAATCCACTACAGGCAAAGGGGAACGAGGCATAGCCCCAAATGATAGAACCCCCTGCAGACAATGTGAAGCGCCACAGGAGAGGGCTTCCAGAGTGAGGGAGGAACTTGTCTGGCCTGGGCAGAGGCAACATGAGACAAGCAGCCTGAGGTTCCAGAGAAGGCACTGGGTGCTGTCGCCAAAACCACAGGGAATCCCACATCCAGACTAGTTCCAAAAGGTGATGTTAGGAAGGATTGATCAACTCGATAGGTATATGAGTACACAAAGGATTTCTCTGGACTTTGCTATAGGGCAACTGGCCTATTCCAGACTCCTCACTTTCCCCTGAACTTGGAGTGACATTGGGCCACCACTGTCATGACCGTCCCAATTGCCTCCTTAGCACGGAGCCTGATGTCTGGCTCATGCCGAGGGAGCCTGGCGGCTCTGATCCCTTCTATTCCAGGCAGCCTCCCAAGCTTCCACAGAGCTATCCCCTTCTCAGCATCCCCCAGGGACTGGCTCCAAGGCTTCCACTATCCAGCCCCACCCCCCACCCCCGACTAGTTCCTTTTAAGTGAGCACGTGCCTGCGCACTGCACTGCACGTTGCATGCATTGCAAAACATACTTAAAACTATTCAGATTAAAAATAAGAGAAAATAAAGTTATTTTAAATCATGGAAGTGCATTGTATTTATTAACAGGTCAAAAGCCTTTTTGTTCTCACTAAAAATTTTAATGACAGCGTGTGATTGGGAACATTTCATTTTTAAAAGGCAAAGCTTTATGAAGCAGCAGCTCAAAGGTCTGGTTCTTAATTCAGATCATTGTGATACTTGATTTTAATTGCTGTTGTGGCTGGGGGAAAAAAACAGATACCATGCACCGATGCATTGATCCAAGTGGGAAAACAACCATCCTGGCTGTGCTTACTAAATCCTTACCATTATTTTTCACCCTCATCCACCAATTATGCAAAGGTTTTTGTTGAAATTCAGCAAGCAAATTTCCAGCCTCCCTGATGTCAATCAGCGGCTCTTGCAAACTAATCAAAAGGTGTTACATTTTTATGTTTTTAGCAAATAGGTTCTGAAACACTGTGTTCAAAAGATTTTAAAAAAAAAAGGTTTGAAAATTCAGTTTTCAAGTTTTTAAAGTTGACACACACGGGAGTTGCTGCACGTGACGTCTGTACATCACCTTCCATCCCCCAAATCACAGAACGATGGAAATATTTGTGCATGTTTTTTAAATGCTCTCTCCATAGCACTGGTTTCTTCCAGGAAGCAGTTTATCTTCCAATCATTGTTTGCACAGCAAACAAAAGGTCTTTGCAGATGTAATTAAGCTAACGATCTTGAGGTGAGACAATTGTGGATTGCTGGACGGACCCTAAATTCAATGACAGGTGTCTTTATAAGAGGTAGAAGAGGAGCACCTGGGAGCCTCGGTTGGTTGAACATCCAACCCTTGATTCCAGCCCAGGTCATGATCCCAGGGTCATGGGACTGAGCCCCATATTGGGCTCCACACTGAGCGTGGAGCCTGGTTGGGATTCTCTCTCTCTCTCTTTCTCTCTCTCTGTCTCTCTCTCTCTCTCTCTGTCCCTCTGCCTTTCTTTCCCACTCATCCTCTCTCTCTAAAATAAAATAATTAAATTAAATTAAATTAAATTAAAATAAAATAAAAAACATTCTCATGCTTTCTCTTTAAAAAAAAAAAAAAAGCTCAGAGAAGACACACAAACAGAGGAGAGAAGACCCTGTGAGGACAAACAAAATTGAGTGTGTGTGTGCCCACGCAGGCACGTTACTTTCAAAATATCTATTACCCAAGGGGTGCCTGGGTGGCTCAGCTGGGTAAACGTCCGACTTTGGCTCAGGTCATGATCTCATGTCTCATGGGTTTAAGCCCTGCATCAGGCTCTGTGCTGACAGCTCAGAGCCTGGAGGCTGCTTCAAATTCTGTCTCTCCCTTTCTCTCTGCCCCTCCTCCGCTCACACTTTTTCTCTCTCACTCTCAAAAATAAATAAACATTAAAAACAATTTTTTTAAATATCTGTCACCCAAAAGCAATGTAGTATCCTGGATTGGAGTCTAGAACAGAAAAGAGGCATTAGTGGACAAACTGGTGAAATCCTAATGAAGTCTGGCATTTTTTAGTTTTGACAAATGTACCTTGGTTCTGTAAGAAGTTATATATTATAGCAGACTGGGAAAATAGTACTCAAGGATGCTCTGTACTATCTTTGAAACTCTGCTGCAAATTTAAAATTTATTCAAAATTTAAAGTTTATTTTAACATTTTTGGTTGTATAGCATGGTATTGACAGCCGGTTATCATTACAAAAATAGTAGGCAAGTTTGAAACACTTCATTTTCTATAGAAGAAAAATGCATAACTCATCTGAGGTTCCCCCATCTCATTAAAGTATTTTTCCACAAGATAACCATCAAACCTCAGTATCTCATTACAAAATAATCAAATCTCTATGCCCTCGTTGCAAAATACTCTAATGATTCTACTATATATTAAAGATCTTTTTATAATATGAACCACATCAATGGCATTCTTTATCATTTTGTGCACTTCTGGCCTTGGACTTCTTTGCTTCAAAAACTAACCTTTGAGTCAATTGCACGTTTGGAGCTATCTCTATAACTTTAATCTGGAATCATGTTTTGCAGTTGAAGCAACCACTCTATCAGTAGTTATAGTTCTACTGTTTTCCCATAAAACAGTGTTTTTCTTATTTTTAGAGAGAGCGAGAGCATGGGTGGGGGAGAGGGAGAGAAGCAGAGAGAGAGAGAGAGAGAGAAAGTCCCAAATAGGCTCCATGCTCAGCATGGATCTCAATGTCGGACTTGATCCCACAACCCTGGGATCATGACCTGAGCTAAAAATCAAGAGTCAGACGCTCAACCTAGCTGAGGCCCCCAGGTGCCCCAGAACAGCCATTGATTATTGAAATGATACCTTCTTGGTACACCTCTTAAAAAAAAAAAAAGTAACTCTTCGTGTATCTTATCACAGAAACCCCAATCTAGCACACACCACAGACTGAGGCATGCTGGGAACCAGTGTGTTTTCATTCGGAGCATTCTAATACTTGTCACTTCCTATCTACAGTTCTGTCTGCATCTTCCAACTACACTTGCTGACAAAGGAATGCATTTTAGTCTGTCCCTGGGTTGGTTTCTGTGGATTATCTCATCCATTTTGCCCGAGGTAGAACAATCATTTCCTTGATGGTGTGTGGCTTTTAAACTTTCATGATTAAATAAGAAAATCTCAAAAGAGGAGCGCCTGGGTGGCTTAGTCGGTTAAGCGTCCGACTTCCGCTTAGGTCATGATCTCACGGTTCGTGGGTTCGAGCCCCGCGTCGGGCTGTGTGCTGACTGCCACAGCTCAGGGCCTGGAGCCTGTTTCAGAGTCTGTGACTCCCTCTCTCTCTGACCCTCCCCTGCTCACGCTGTCTCTCTCTCTCTCTCTCTCTCTCTCTCTCTCTCTCTCTCCGAGAAATAAATAAAACATAAAAAAAAAAGAAAATCTTGGGGCACCTGGGTGGCTTAGTCGGTTAAGCGTCCGACTTTCACTTAGGTCATGATCTCGCGGTTCGTGGGTTTGAGCCCCGCGTCGGGCTCTGTGCTGACTGCCAGCTCAGAGCCTGGAGCCTGTTCAGTCTGTGACTCCCTCTCTCTCTGACCCTCCCCTGCTCACGCTGCCTCTCTCTCTCTCCTAGAAATAAATAAAACATTAAAAATTTAAAAAAAAAAAAGAAAAGAAAATCTCAAAAGAAGCACCTAAATATTTGTCATGAAGTGTCAGAACGTTGTGTAAAGAACCAGAGAGAGCACCAACTCACTTCAGACATCGCTGAAAAATAGAAATTACAGGTTTGTCTTTGGGTCGTGGGTCTTCATTTTTAAGGCGATTTCTGTATCCGTACGGAGAGGTTATGTTACGCCGTGATAATAAACATTCCCAATATCTGTAGCTTAAAGCAATGTTGATTCATCGCATGCCACAGGTCACATGTCACAGGTCAGCTGTGGGCTCTGGGTCACAGCGCCATCACTCTGGGATCCAGGCTGACCAAGCTGCTTCTTTCCAGAGCATTCTCAGCCCTTGTGGCAAAACAGAAAGAGAGCGTGATAAATCGCACACTGGCTCTTAAGGCTTCTGTTTGGAGGTCGCCTCGGCTCATATTTCAAAAGCCAAAACAAGTCACACGGCCACACTTAACTCCAACCAGGCCAAGAAGTCAGTCCTAGCATGTGCCCGAGTAGAGAATCAGAAACATCTGGTGCTGTGCCACCGATGACATGCACACTTGTTCACTGC
Organism: Proteles cristata cristata; assembly: GCA_017311185.1. Lineage (NCBI taxonomy): Eukaryota > Metazoa > Chordata > Mammalia > Carnivora > Hyaenidae > Proteles > Proteles cristata. The sequence continues at coordinate 1,240,696 of JAESUZ010003902.1, read as the reverse complement.
AGACACTTCACACTCTCATGAGTGAAGATGTCAGGGCTTATCATTAATGGTCATGTGTGGAAATCCGCTGAGCAAAGTCTTCTTGAGACTTCCTCCTTATTTTTGGTCTAATCACACATTGAATCTGATTGAACCATCATTATTGACCCAAAACCTTCTATGGAGAGAAATATCAGGCTTGCCGTTTTCTAGCTATTTGTTTGTGCTTGCATTCATGAGGATTCTTTTCTCTTTTGTTAAATTTTTTATTTATTTATTTTTGAGAGAGAGATAGAGACAGCATGAGCAGGGGAGGGTCAGAGGCAGAGGGAGACAGAGAATCTGAAACATGCTCCAGGCTCTGAGCTAGCTGTCAGCACAGAGCCCGACTCGGGGCTCAAACCCATAACCGTGAGATCGTGACCTGAGCCGAAGTCGAACGCTTGACCAACTGAGCTACCCAGACGCCCCACATGAGGATTATTTTCAATCCATGGTGTCCTTACAGTAAATCCTAAAGCCATCGCCTACTTTGTGAGGGTTACTTGAGTTGAAATGGGACTGCCTCATAAAGGAACATATACAAAGTGTTCTTGGCAGCCCTACTCATTATAGCCCAAACTGAGATCACCCAAAATGTCCACTAATGGGGGAATGGATATACATGTGCAATGGAAGTTATACAGCAGCGAGAATGAATGAACTACCAAAACAATTTGACAAAGGAAGTAAATAAGCAAATAAAGAAAATTTTTAAAAAAACAATGCAACGTGAAGAAGCCTCACAAATGTAATGCTGAATAGAAGAATTTGAATATATAATTTCATCTACACAAAGTTCAAGCACATGCAAACCTAATACACAGTTGTTAAAATCAGGATGGAGTTACCAGGGACAGGGAGTGACTAGGGGGAAGAATAGGGGCCCCTGGGTGCCTCCGCCCGTTAGGTGTGCAGCTCCTGATCTGAGCTCAAGTCTTGATTTCATGGTCATGAGTTCAAGCCTCACATTGGGTTCTACACTGGGCATGGAGCCTACTTTTTTTTTAAAAAATGGTAAATAGGGAAAGCATAGGGGTGCCTGGGTGGCTCAGTCAGTTAAGCGTCCGACTTCAGCTCAGGTCATGATCTCACAGTTTGTGGGTTCGAGCCCCGCGTCGGGCTCTGTGCTGACAGCTAGCTCAAAGCCTGGAGCCTGTTTCAGATTCTGTGTCTCCCTCTCTCTCTGAACCCTCCCCTGCTCACGTTGACTCTCTCTCTCTTAGAAATAAATTGAAAAAAAATTTAAATGGTAAATAAATGAAAAAGAAGGAGGCATTAAAATGGCCTCTGGAATGTTGGTAATTTTATGTTTCTTTTTTTTTCTTAATGTTTTTTATTCTGGGTGCATTTATATGCATATGCTCACTTCCCAAAGATCCATTGATCTGTATCCTTATGATTTATATACTTTTCTGTATATAGATTATACTTCAATTAAAAATTTACTGAAAAACAAACTAGATGGCATAATCGATAGATCCCTTGACAGCCACGTATAAACTGGAAATACACAAGCAGAAATGACAGAGAAGGCCAGATACCACAATTAACCCCATCGCCTTGTGGGACTCCACTTCTCTCTCCATCTACCTTGGTCCCTACACATCCCATGACTGCCTGACATATGACGGGACACCAGTGTGTCAATCCATATATCAACTATTAGTAAAGATGAACTTGGTTCTTGTTTTTAAATAAATTCACGTACACTGCAGTTCTGGTATTTCCTTCCCACTTCCAAAAGATCATGTTGAAACCCCCACTTGGGGGGCACCTGGGTGGCTCAGACGGTTAAGCATCTGACTTCAATCCAGGTCATGATCTCACGGTTCATGAGTTTGAACCCTGCCTCTGGCTCTGTGCTGACAGCCTGGAACCTGGAGCCTATTTCATATTCTGTGTCTCCTTCTCTCCCTGACCCCTCCCTGGCTCATGCTCGTTCCCTCTCTGTCAAAAATAAATAAAAACAGACAAAAAGAAACCCCCACTTGGAGACAGTGGTCTTTTGGCTCTAAATCCATCAAGTCTCATCCTTCATTAATTCAAGTTGCAAAGCGCATTCCCCCAGCCAGAGAATGCTTTCAGAGAGACATGGGCACAATCAGGAACTGTCTGCAAGTGGAGTGAGCTCCCTGGCAGTCATGGCAAGAAGAGAAAAGATCAGATTTTAGAAGTCTCTCTCGTGAATGTTCTTCAGAACTTGTATCTATCAGTGAATTTTTAAAGGACTTCATCACACTGGACTCTATATAGAAGCTATATAAAGGACAGTGCTTTCAACGAGTTTAAAAGGTGTAGATTTTCTTTTCAGGTGTCTGTTTCTTGGTCAGCGCTATATGAAAGCAAAAATAAGAATGTTCAAATCTAGTTTAGAGAAATCATCTTTGTGATGAGTGATGTGGCCCTCTTCCTAAGGTAGAGCTTCTAGTAAGTTCAGAAATGAATGTCAGTGACTTTATCCCTTCTGTCAGATATCAACTATCTCTCTGATTTAGGGCAGAAGCTAGGTCTAAAGAGCTAGTGCTGTCATGGCAGAGCTTGCCATGAGACTCCGGAGGGCAGATGCACTGACATGGGTGGAGGGGTACACGGGAGCTCCAGGGGTCCCAGTGGGGTGCCCTCCAGTTGGGCACTCTCCCATGGAAACTGAGATATCTGGTCTGCCCTCTCTCCCAAAAGGAGTCCTGTAATCAACAGTGTCTGGTTTAAAAAAATAGAATCCCCATCAGACCTTCTTATACAAAAGTGAGGACCCCATCATAGAGAGACAGAGGTTCCACTGGATTCAAGGGTAGAAGACAAAGCTCACCAAAGTTTTCTGGAAACGGGGACCAGGCCTCCTCTCCCTCCACCTCCCTCCACCTTCCTGCTGATCTCCTGTGGCCTGTCTCCTCCCTGCTTCTCTCTGAGTTTCCTCACTTTCTCCCCCAGCCCAGGGACCACACTGTGAGCCTTCGACTCCACTCACCACTGACTGGCCCAAGACCTCTGTACCCCAACTTCAAATTCCCAAGAGACAAATGGGGCCCAATTTACTGTCTGGGGAAAATCCTGCAAGGCACAGGTCACTGGAAGCCAGTGGAGACACCACTTGGGGTCAAAGCGGAGTAACCCTGGACCAATTAGCCAAGAGGAGGAGGAGCTTGTGAGGGTTAAGGGCCAGACAATGTGCCCTGTTGCCCACATGGAACCAGGCATCAGGCATGCGGGCTTGGAAATCTCCCCTCCCCCCGCCCCCCCACAACACAGCTCTGGCTCTGCTCAAGGCTCCAACTGAGGGCTTAGCAGAAGCCCCGTCAATGACCCCTGAAAAGGCGAGTGTGGTTGAGTGATTACAAAAATGTCCTCCATCCTCTACTCTTCTATGTACCAATACCCTTGCAATGTAATTCTGCAGTCCCTCCATCAGGAAGTGAAGTCTGTCTCTTCATTCCTTGAACCTTATGATTTGCTGTGACTAAAAGATATAGCAAAAGTGACTGGGAACCAGTTTTAAGCCTAGACCTCAAGAGGCTTGCACCTCTGTCTCTCTCTCTTTGTCTCTCTCTATCTCTGTCTCTCCCCTCTTCATCCTCCAACCCAGCTGTCCCTCTCAGAATCCTGATGCTGCCGTGTGATAAGCCTGCTGGAGAGATGTGAGAGACACATGGAAAGAGCTCCCAAATGCGCCAGTTCCTCCAGTCAAGGCCCTCCTAGACCAGCCAGTTGACCACAGATGCACGAGCGTGTCCAGCTAAAACGTGGCCAGATCAGAAGAACCATCCACTCAACCTGCAAACTCATGAGCAATAATAAATGTGTGTTGTTTCAAACTACCTTTTGGGATATTTTGTTATGCGGCAATACATAACTAATACAGCAAGTCAGGACTTGGGTCTCCAAACTGGTCCAGGGAAATATGATTAGGAAGAAGTCTATCACTTCGCTCCAGGGGACAACATCTGCCCCTAGGTAGTTACTCCTCTTCCACTGCCATTCCAAGCACCAGCCAGGCTGCAGGAACTGCTGACATCCTTGTATGAAAGACCCAACCAGTCTGTGCCTGCATTACTGGGGGCTGACCTTTTGGGGTTTGTAGGATATTGGTCAAAAGAAACTTTTGCTCACACAAAGCTGATCTCCTCAGCAGAGGCAAGATTAGTGAACAAGAGTAGCTGGACATGGAAATCATGATCAGAGAAAAAGGGAGATAGGTTTCTGCTTGCCCCAGCAGAATGAGAGTCTGGGGCACCTAAATGCCAAGTCAGATCAGAGTCCTGTAAGCAGGAAGAAGACCGAGGCACCTGGATTATGCCCTGCCTGTGAACTGAAGTCTGATCTCTTGAGAGATTATTCCTTCTTGCTCTGATTCTCAAGTATTTGAATCCAGGGTATCTAAACATTAAATACCAGGCTAGAGCTAAGGCTCTATGGGTACAAAATTTTGCCACTTACAAACGCATTTAGGGAAGTGGGTTGTTTTTTTTTTTTTAAGAAGAGTATCCACCGCTTTTATAAGATACTTAGAAAAGATACGGCTCAAAAAGTGTAAAAGCTCCAACTGCAGAGAGAAACCTGGATGCAACACTGCCTGTCTATACCAGTTCTCCTACAAGTCTTTAACCGTGCATTCCTCTGTCTGCCTGCCCTTGTACTTGCCCATTACTGTTCCCATTGTAAGTACTTACAATGTAAGACATTGTAACCATATTATGGGATCCATGTAATTTTGTAGTTATCTATCTGTTACAGGGAATGTTACCTTAGTCGAAACTTACAGTATTTATTTTTACTGTGCCTAACTTTAAGTATCTATATATTACTATAACATATATATCATTGTATTCTGTGATAGTGCATGTTGATATGGTAGCTCTGTTACTTTGTTATTTATCTACCTTAGTGTGGCTAAGAGTTATTATGTAACTGTGGCTGTGTGTTACTGCAGTGACATTCCTGCATCTATATGTTATTACTGTAGCCATGTAACTGATTCTGCTACATTAGTCTCTACTTATCCACAGGGATATGTCCCAAGGTCCCCAGGGGTTGCCTGAAACTTCAGATAGTGCCAAAATATATACAGTGGAGTTTATAAATTAGGCACAGTAGGTTAACAACAATAACTGAAAATAAACCAATCGTAGAATATACTGTAATAAAAGTTATGTTAATGTGGTAGCTCTCGAAATATCTTATCATACTATGCTCACCCTTCTTGCGATGATGCGAGATGATACAATGCCTATGTGACCAGATGAGGTGAGTGAATGATGCAGACACTGTGACATAGCGTTAGGTTACTATTGACCATCTGATGATATGTCGGAGAGAGGATTATTGGCTTCCAAACTCTAACTGACTGCAGGTAGCCAAAACCGCAGAAAGCAAAACCACTGATAAGTGGCAATTTCTGTATCATGAGTCGCTGTAGTGCTGTATCTGTGTGTTTCTGAATTTATGTTATTGTATCTAGGTGTTACTGCATTAGTTGCTGAAGTCATGCTTTCCCACAGCTAAATGTTCCTGGGAATTTGCATTTACTCCAAAAATAATAATAGCTACCATTTGTTAAGCACCTTCTACATGTCAGGCTGTCTTCTGTTGCATGCAGTTACGCACCTACTACACCATACAACCTTGCAAGGCAGGTATTATTAGATCCATTTTACAGGTAAAGAAGCTAAAGTGTAAGTAGCTGAGGTTATTTGCCCAAGGGCACACACCAGCATGTGGCAGTGAAGGGCAGAGGATGAACCTTGAACCTAGGTCTGCCTGGCTACCAGAGCGATATGTGACTCCAGCTGCATAGCCCCATAGACCATGCCCTGTGCCTGTGTATTTAGGGCCTAAGTACAGAAAATGGCACCTTATCTAAAGATATGAAGAGGTACTTGCTGGCTACGGAATAAAGTTTTTCTAAAACTATCAACTTCATTCTCTGATACTTTTGTTGAGTTAGGAGTTCCTGAATCCAGAAACAATTAAGTTACTAAAAGAACCTTGATTGAGTTAGCAGACAATAAATTTAAAGCACAATGAAAATTCATTCTCCTAACTTTCAGTGAATTTATAAAGAGAGAGATGGTTACATGAGCTTAATTGTTGATGAGCTCTGTGCTTATGAACTTTATCAATTCTAAAATTGCCTGCAGGCTAGGAAACCCTTGGGCCCGTGACTGGTGTCCTCCCAGAAAACCTCCACCGCCAGGAATACAGCCCCTTATTCACGCTCTTCCGTCCTCACCTTGCGACCTGTAATAACCTCAAGACTTCCAAGGAGGCTCCAGGAAAAAACCCTTCTACTTTCAGAGCTTCCGATCTCAAGGCTACAGCCCAAGCCTGGCCAGTTCTTCTTGGCCTTGGCTTCCTGGCCTTCGCTTCCCAATTCCGAGGTCCAGGAGACAGCTCTGTTAAGAGGAGGCCAATATGGCAGGGCTTGGAGCTGGAGTGCCCAGGAAAGAGTTCCCAGAGAGGCCTCCTCGGCCCCAGCCCCACCACCGGCCCCTCTCCGGGCACAGCCAGCCTCAAGCACACCTGTAAGATTCCGTAGACTCTCACAGTGCTCACTATCCCGGCCCCTCCCAGGCTAGTTATTTCCTGCCCACATGCTTCCCAACCCTGTCTGGGTTCCACTCCCTGGATCCAAAGCCTCTTTTTCCTTCATGGCCACTACCTTTTATGGGTGAATAGGGACAGGGCTTTAGAAGACTCCTTCCCCCCTCAAACCCGAATACTATTGAAACACAGTGGTTCCTGGGACTAATGCCTAGATTATGTCTAGATTATTAATGACTCTCATCTTGAACACGCATAGCACCGAACAGCTTTAGATCAAGAAGGTGGACCCCTCAGAAATGAAGCATCTAGCTTAGGGATGGTAAGTACGAGATGCACAGAGCCCCACTCTCCCATCCCACGTCCACTGCCAACACCACTCATCTACCCCAGGTACTTTTTCCCGCAGAGCGTGAACACAGCTTCAGAATCCTTCTCAACCCGGGTCTCCAGCTACCGCCAGTTGACCTAAAGTGACATATGCAATAAAATTCATGTCTCTTCTAGGCCATTTCCTTTGTTGTGCAGATGGGGAAACTGAAGCCTAGCGGAAAAGCGAATCTCTCCAGTTCACACAAGTCAGAAGCAAAACCAGGATGGGAAACCCTAACCTTAACCCTGAGTCGCTGGCTTCTGGTTCCAGCCATGAAGGCAGAAGATGTAGCTACATAGTGGGAGGGGCAGGCAGAGGGGAGCTGAGGAGATTAGGGTCTCACTTCCAAAGGACCGAAAACCCTGGCCGAGGAGGAGCCAGTGACATTTCTGCTCTTCCACCCGTTTCCATAGCAACCTTCGCCCCAAGGTTTGGGGTGAGGAGAAGGAATAGGGTTTCTGAAGTGTTTCAGTTCAGATAGAGGAAGACCTAAACCTAGCCTTTCCATTCATTAACTTACCTGCTCTCAGAATAACCCCACGAGGAGGGACCACTATTATCCCTACTCTACAGATGAGAAAACAGAGGCACAGGGATGACAAGGGACTTGTCCAAGCTCACATAGCTGCCGAGTGCCAACGTTGGGATTTTAACTCAGTCTGGCTCCAGAGTTCATGAGTTTAACCACCCATATGCTACCATTGCACACTTGCACAGGCACACGCACACCTGCCTCTGACAACAGTGCGTTGAGTGCCGCTTCTCCTGCAGCCCCAGATATAATGCAGCTTTTTAACTTTTCCCTCAGGGTAGGGGAGCAGTGGTCACAGTGGAGGATCAGTCCTGGTCTCGGGGTCCCATTACCAAGTCCTGGCAAGTCAAGTGCAGGAGGGAAGGGGATGGGCAGCCCCTGCGCGTGGGGCTCCTGCCTCTGCAGAGAAAGGCCGGTCCACCAGAGACCTGAGCTGGAAACGATAGATCATCCGCTCACCGGGATTAATGAGGCTTCCCCATGTTTGTGGAGAGGTGATTAAGGACCTTGTAGCTGCTTCGCCTCCTGTCACAGAACAAAAAAGACTCAGCAGCCGCTGTTTTCAGAGATGCACGGGGGGAGCCCTAGCAAAGAGTTTCTGGGGTCTGCACCCGAGCGTACTGAGTGCTCCTCTGTGCAAGTGCCAAACACCAGGGCACCGGCCCCACTGCTCCCCAATCTCGAGCCCCTCCCCCTTGCCGCCCATGCTCTCCATATGTATTTCTATACGGCTACAAGGAGTACCGGGTGGAAACAGTAACTCCACCTGGCACAGCCAGTCATCTCGGCCCCGTCAGCCCCCAAGGCCAACTGTTGCCCCAATACTGATCCCAGCTTCTGCCGGAGATGCTCTCTCCCGCGCATCCCATGGCTGGCTTCTGTTCATGCTTTGGACCTCAAGCTAACATTATCCCTTTTCAGGGTCTTCCCAAGGAAGGAACACAATAGGATCTGGGGACCATGGGACATCATCTCTGCCACAGCCCTCTGATCGCAAAGAATAGAGGCTTCCATCCTCTGAATCAGGTGGCCGCCAAAAGTGGACAGAAGGTGAGGCAGGATCCCAGAGAAAGAGGTCCAGGCGCTGGACGCAAGGAAACACGGTCACAAGGAGCAAAGGGAAGGAGAGGGTGAGGGGACCGAGGGAAGCTGCCTGGAATGCAGAGTGACAGATACAGGCCAAAAGAGGTGCGGAAAGAGCGGGGGCTAAGAACGTTCACGGAGCCAAGGGCAGAGGCAGCTGGAGAAAGACGACCCAGAGGGGCTGTGGGCCAGCGGACGAGCCGGCCGTCTTCCTGCTAACTGGTGTTTGCAGTGTCTCCTCTGTTTCATTGCCCTCTGCCTGTCACCGACACTCAGCAGTGGAATCGGAAATCTAATTTGGCTTTGTCAGCTCCACAAATGGTGTTCTTTAGGGGTGATTCTCTGCTAAATGGACAGAAATTCTAAATTGGAAATCCACATTGGCCGTCCGGGACCCGTTCTCGAACTCCAGGCAGGTCATTGCGTGAGTGCTGATGCCAGTGACAAATGGGAAGGCGCCAGGCTGCTTAGGCAGCAACTTGTGACAACGGGGGCCCACGGCTGCCGGCCCAGGAGACCTAATCAGGCCCGGGCCTGGCCCCTGATAGCTCGGCAGCAGGAGGAAATAACTAGGTCCCTGGAGGGGGGGCCGGAAGTAATTATGAGAGTGGGGAGGGGCCTTTGAGCGATGTGGGGGCTCAGACGGGGCAACTCCTGTCCCCTCTTTTGGTGGTTGTCTCCTCGCCAGATGCCAGGGAAGAGTCCCCAACATGGAGAACAGACGTCTCCCTCTCCTGCTCCAGAGTTTTTGGAGCAGACGCCTCTGAGTGGGGTGTCACCCCCCTCGGCCCACCTGCGATGTCAGCCCCTCCCGCAGTGTGGCCAGCTCTCCACACGCTCAGGCCCACAGCACTGAAAATCCCACCTCAAAGGGGCCTCCCAGGCATCTCTCTGCTTCCCCCCCCAGGACCCTCTCAAACATTCCAGAAGCTTAGGAGCTCACTCGATTGTAGGAAAACTCAACTCAGAAATGCAGGAAAGCTCGTGTCCCCAGGGCGCCCTTCAACTAGTGGGATTAAGAGGTTGGGACAATTCACCTCGCTCTCATCCTTCAGGCAGAGGGTTCTGGAACATTCTCAGGTCATTTTATGGGATCATGCACCCATTGGCCCCAAAGGCAACCTTGATAACTTACTCCAACTGTGGCTTCTCCCCTTCCTGCCTTAGTTTCCCCACTCCCTGGGATCGTGGGGACATGAACAACCTGCATCCGGTCCCTGCCCCAGGTTCTCTTATCAGTGTTTTTCCAACTATATTCTCTGGGATGCCAGAGCACCTTGGGATGTGTCTAGCCCCTCCCTCACATGCATTTGATTTAGTGTTCTATCATCATCCTCTTGAAATGTTTAAATAGTTTTTGAACCAGGGACCCCACGTTTTCATTTTGCACCTCACCTCACAAATTATATGGCTGGTCATGCTCTGAATTTCCAACACTTTGGACTAAGCCTGGCACCCAGCAAGTGCTCACGAATGTTAAAAATTGACCTGAACAAGGGCACCTGGATGACTCCTTCGGTCCAGCATCCGCCTTTGGCTCAGGTCATGATCTTATGGTTTGTGAGTTCAAGCCCCACATGGGCTCTGTGCTGACAGCTCAGATTCTGCTTCAAATTCTGTGTCTCCCCCTCTCTGCCCCTCCTCCACTCACACTCTATCTCTCTCTGTCTCTCAAAAATAAAATAAAATAAACATTGAAAAAGACTAAAAAAATTTGACCTGAACTGAGGCAGCTCTTTCTGCCCACAAGTCCTGTACCTGTGCTTTCATAGAACCACCTCTTTGCACCAAAACAAAAACAAAAACAATTTTTGGTCTGAACTGAGTTTAGGGCACTGTCCCTCTCTCTCTCCTGTCTTGCTTCTGGCTCCTTCCAGACTTCCCTCCTTCCCTGAGACTTAAAGGCTGCCAGGCTCTGGGGCAGACAGCAACAAGTGCCTGGGTGTAGGGCAGGGGGGGAGGGGGAAGGCGCAGAAAGGAGTGGGGGTCTATGGCCTGTGCCCTTGAAGGTCCTAAGGCCTCCTAGATTCTGGCACATCCTCTGTCAGATCACAGATACCCGATGGTCACAGCTCCCTCTGGGGAAGGCATACATTTTCATTTTAAAATGTCAGTACGCATTTTTCATCATGTTTCAGGAAACTAAGCCTGAGAGAGCTTGTACTTGCTCTAGCCCGAAGCCTCCACGAAGGAGGGCAGTGTTCCACAAAGAGAAGGTTGCCTGAGCCAAAGTTGCATGAGGTCACGAGGTTAATGGATGACCTCAAGAATTAAAAGCAGATGGGGATTGCAGACAAGACATCCCTCCAAAGGTTGAGACCTTTGGCCTGGAGAAGGGGTCAGAGTGAGGAAATGCTTTTTTATAATTGGGAAAAAGACAGCCCTCGGAAAATGCAGCCCGTGTGCAGCATGATCCCCTCTCTCATCTGTTTTTCACAGTGAAAGGGGGGAAAAGAAGGGGCTGTGAGCCCAGACAAAGGGGACCAAAGACCTTGCCAGGATTTCCAAAAAGCAATCACAGATAAGGTTCGCAGGGGCAGTTGGAGCCACAAAAAGCAAAGGCTCAGGGTTTAACACCTCATCTAGCTGACCAGAGGTCTCAGGGACTCAGACAAGCCTCAGAGAAGCCAAAATTAAATTGCCCTGCGAATGAGGGAAGCTGAGAGTCAAAATAAAATTAGGCTTAATTATTGTCAGTGGAGGGGCTGGTGAGGCTTCCTGATTTGCCCAGATGTTTGGCCATTTCTACATCTTGCCCTAAATTAGCCATCACTTTTTATATGTAGTCTTTAGAGATTAGTTAGTTGTTACGCTTTGTTATTTAATCAGTTCGACTGCACATACATACATATTACACACACACACACACACACACACACACACACACACACACAACTGGGGTTTTGTTTTCTCTGATTTTGTTTTTACAGTGCAAAGAGTTGGGAAAACATGAAATGCTCACAATTATCCACAACCATGGAGAGCCTTTCTGTTCAAGGTGACAGACCCCACCCAGGGACAGCCATCCAAGCTGCAACAGAATGCCCTCACCTCAGGGACAGCTTCAAATGGGGACTGTGTCCCAGGGACAGGAAACTGGGAGAGGACCTGCCTACTTCTTTGGCGGGAGATAAGCCTTGGCCCACGGGGAGAGGGGTGGGGAGGAGGCAGACTTCAGGGATGACTGCTGTGTGGTAGGGGGGTGGGGGTGAGGGGCTGGAGGCCGGGGATGTCCCGGTGACTGGAAGAGATCAGAAGCAAAGACCACCATTAAACCAAGAAAAGCCCAGGCTTGGCACATCGGCAAATGGGGAGGCCCTGAAGCGATTGCATTCAAGAGAACAAATGACGTACCTGAGCGGGCTAACTCCTCTGCTCTGAGCACCAGCCTCTGCACCCTCCCCCACCGCCGTAGATCTAAACTTCATCACAGTGGAACCCTGTGAGCAAAGGTTCCGGGGTACCTGGAAGTGTCTACTCACCGACCAAAGCCTTATTCTCCCATGGTGGCTCATTTTTAAAATGTGAAGAGGATGACCCTTCTTGATTTGAACTGAGCCCAAAGTAGAAAAAAACATCACCGCCGGCAACACTGGGTGGGTCACAAGCCACTTGGGAAGAAAATGGGACATGAGACTATCCGTGCCCACCATATCAAGCACATGGAGCAGGCAACATAACTAATTCAGGAGCCCTGTCCCCCCAGAGAGGACAGCACATAACATCTCAGGGAGGCGTCCCTAGTTACAGGAAGCCCCACCGACTAGAAAAGACATTGCAACGTGTGCTCGAGTCCCTGAGTGAGCCAGGGGCAGTGGCCCAGCGTGTCTGCCTGCACCTCAAAACGCCGGCCCCTGAGTGGTCACAGCCCTTGGACCCCTCGTGGGGGCCGCTCGGGTCCACACCTGGATTGCTGGAGCATTGCTACATTTCCCAGGGTGCTTCCTGGGGCCTGATCAGAGGCCACCCTTGGAGCCTCCATGGCTGCCGCCATCTTGGGTCATGGCTCCTTTGACCCTTTTCCCGGGTCTCCTGTGGGGCCCTTCTTTGAGCAGCCATTACCCCCAGAGCAGGGTTTCCTCTTCTCAGAACTGCCAGGGTGCAGGGGAGAGAGGCCCGCGGGCTGACAGCAAAGCATCTAGGCCGGGCGCCGGGCCTGGCCCTGCTCCTCTGAAGTGAGGTGGCCAGACCAGAAGACCTCTAAGGAACCTCCATTCCGGCCAAACCTGCAAGAGACCTGAGGTAGCAAGGCTGCTTCACTGGCGACACCCCAACCAGGTTCTAGATGCAGATCCACAGCCCACGGGGTCAAACTCTGTACCAGCCTCACCTGCCTTATCTAACACCCTCTTGCCGGCTCGCAAGGTGGCCCCAGGACAGACTCTATAGAGAATCTTCTCCATTGCTCCCAGAACCATGCCATAACCTGAGAACACAGGCTCTGGAGTCAGACCCAAGTTTAATTCTGACTCCGTCACTTCATAACTGTATTATCCTGAAATAACATTATTTCACCTACCCAAGTGGGTACAGTTTCCACATCTGGCGCTGAGCACAAGGGTGAGCACAGAGGAAACAGCCAGACAGTGGCTCAAAGGGGAGAGCCAAAGAATAAGTAATAATAAATAGGGGTGGGAGATTTACCCGGAGAAGAACGTTCTGAGGATAGAGGCCCCAGACAGGGGTTTAAGTCTCCCAAGACAGAGGTAGAGAGGGCTTGCTGAGGAGGAGAGAGCAGGATTTCAGGAGAAGATGGCAGACTAAGAGTGAGTCAGTTCTCACGGCCGCTGAATAATTCACAGGGCAGCCAGAACGGCATATGCTTCCTCTAAGCCCTCACCAGCAGGAATACCAGCCTCCTCCCCCTCTCTCCTGTTCCCCACCAGTTACCCAGGAAACCGGCTCCCTCTCCCCTGGAGGAAGGGCTGCCTGGGTCCCAGAGAATGGGTGATGGAGGGCATAGAGGACATGGGAGGGGAGTCAGGGAGCCAGACAGGTGTGGGTGGCCCAGGAGGAAGTCAGCTCTGCCGGTCACTGGCAGGTTGGAAGGGCAGGACAACCAAGCCCAGAGGAGGCATGGACCTGGGGACCCTCCTTCCTCCGAAGTCACTGGAGATGCTACAAAATAAAATAAAAAAGGCTCAGAAGCAGAAAGCTCTGTCATACGGGTCAGACTGATTTGGACAGGGTGTCCGGGGGCAAAAAGTTGTGCTCAGGACTTGGGTCTGGTTTTGCCTTAGCTTCCTTTCTAGATTTTGTGCCTGGCTTCCTTGGGGACCCCCCCTCTCCTCCTTCCCCTGTGCCACTCTATCTCTGTGGAGGACCTGGACATCTCGGAAGCTTAGAGTACTCTCTCCAGAATAGCCTCTTCCCAGCTCACCTCTGGGACAGGCTCCAGCATCTTCCTTGGCCTGGTAGAGACCTACACAGGCAGCCCCTTGCCCAGGGGTGCCGGCACCCCCTGCGTCACTCTCTTCTATCTGCCTTCCTCGGGGTCATCTGGCCTCTGTTGTCTGGCATCCTCAAACTACCCCCCTAGGGCCCAAGATCCTTGCCTTGTTCCTGCCCTAGTGCCCATAGGGTCTCAAGGTACCCTTATGTTCTCAGATTGCTTCCTAAGGCAGAAGGCAGCCAGAGCTGCCTCACAGTAGACAACACCAAATCCAACAAACGGAAGTTTCTCCGGCTTTATGGCTTCTATGGGCTGATAGCTTTATGCTGTCATGATAGAAGGAGGTCTTGGCTGATAAGTGAACTGAAGTTCAGGTCCGAATACATTTGAAGCCACAACCTATTACTTGTAGAATCTTGTGCAAGGGGCTTAACCTCTCTGAACCCCAGTTTCCTCCTCTATAAAATGAGGAGAGCATGGCCTCATAGGATTAAGTGAAGTGAGACAGGATAGCAGGTGCATAACAAGTCATAGTTGTTGTTATTTAATACCATTATTAACATAATATCATATATGGCATTTTTATTACAGACAATACTGGGGTGTGTGTGTGTGTTTGCATGTGTTAGTCCTTCTTCCCATGACACCGTTTTTTTCTGCTCACCTCAGAGGAGCTCATGCTTGGCACTCGGCTGCCCAGAGGTCATTAGTCACAAAGTCTAAAACATTGAAAACTTTCCTCAGTTACCAAATTTGTCATTACTGTCTGAGCAACCTACAGCTTTTGACTGAATCTGCCAAACACGATAATTTGATTGAGCAAACCAAATTACATAAGGTTTGCATTTGCACGCCTAACTTGAGAGAGTGACTTTAGATATGAAAAGGGTACACTACAAAAATAAGTATTGCGTATGTTTCCAATTTTCCCAAAATTTCTCTTTTCCCCATAAAGAAAAATAAAAGGTTTTGGTTTTTTTTTTTAACCTAAGCTTTCCAAGTTTCCAAAAATGTTGTATTTCTCGGCCCCAGAAGGTGAGGGAAATATGCTAGAAGCACAGGATTGCGTTTCTAGGACACCCTTGAGCTTGACAGCCCTGTCTCTGAGTCACCCCCACCTACAGCCCAGCTAGGTGGGGCTGAGCCAGGAGCCCCTGGTTCCCCCTGCAACCAGGGCTCCAAGCTGGAGGCCCATGACCTCTTCCTCAGGGCCTCCAAACTGGAAGCCAGATTTTGCCTGGCCCGGGGCCCAGATAGGTCTAACATTCCTATCTTCTGTTCCAAGCTGCCCCTGTCTGTGTTCCCTTCTTCTCACACCAGCTATAGTAGGTTGAATAGTGTTCCCCAAAGAGACGTTGAAGTCCTAACCCCTAGAGCCTGTGAACATGACTTTGTTTTGGAAATAGGCCTTTGCAGATGGAAGACAAGAGGGGAATCACATGGAGTAGGGCGGGCCCTTCCTCCAATATAACCGGTGTCCTCGTGGGAGGAGAACAGACTCAGACGCACAGGGACAAGGGCATGTGACCACAGACGCAGAGACTGGAGTGACACAGCTGCGAGCCAAGGAATGCCAAAGATTGCCAGAGGTGACCAGAAACTAGGACAGAGAGGCAAGGGAGGACTCTTCCCTACAGCCTTCAGAGGGAGCGTGGCCTTGCTGACACTTTGATTTCAAACTTCTAGCCTCCAGAACAGTGAGGGAAGAGACGTTTGTTTCCCGAAGGCACTCGGTTTGTGGTCTTTTGCTATGGCAGCCCCAGAACACTAACAAACCCACCAACTGTGTCCCCCAAGGGCAGCAGGCAGGCATGACTTCCCTACCCCCTCTACTGATAGAGCAACAGGGGCTAGGGGTGGGGCCCCAAGGTCGCATCCTCCAGAGAAGTATGCAGCCAGGGTCTACAACAGCCCGGGGGGGTGGGGCAGGGGGAGGATAAAATCCTTTGGTCTTGGGACCCCTGGGTGGCTCAGTTGATTAAGTATTGAACTTCGGCTCAGGTCATGATCTCATGGTTCGTGGGTTTGCGCCCTGCATAGGGCTCTCCTGTCAGCGCAGAGCCCACTTTGGATCTTCTGTCCCCCTCTCTGTCCCTCCCCCGCTCTCTAAAATAAAAAAAAAAAAGTTTGGTCTTGCACTGGTAGGTGATGGGAACCCACCAAGGACTTCAAGCAGAGGGGCAATAACAGGATCAGATGTGTGCTTCAGGACAACCTCTCTGGCCACCATGAGCAGAGGATGGATTAGAGGGAGTGCTGGCAGATAAGGGGCACCTCGAAGGTCTGTGCCAATGGGCCAGGGAAGAGATGATGAGTCCAGAACTAGGTGTGATGTCTGGGATGGAGAGGAAGGGACTGTATGGAATGGAATGCATGGCCCGTTAGACACTGGAGGGAGCGCGTGGGAAGGAAGTCCACATAACAGAGAGGAGCTCATGGCACCATGTCCAGGAGCCTCGTGGGGCGAAGGTGGGCTCCACACGGGGGTGTCTGCTGGCTGGCCAGACGATTCTGACTGACCCAGGCAGGTGTGTCAGGACAATGTCACATCTCAGCTCATCTTCCCGGCTTCTCAAGTCCAAACCCTCTTCTGCTGGGCAACTGGGGGAGATAATCTCCACGCTGGCCCAGGGAAGAAGAGGGGGACTGGCTCTTGCTGACCGCCTGCCTGCCTGGGGACAGACCAGAGGGGACTCCCTTGGCGCCACCGTGGGGGTCAGCAGTGAGCCGGCTGGAGCAGCCGCCTACAGAAGGGGGCACCGAGAGGTGGGAAGAGCAGAACAAGTGAGTTGACACAACTCGGTCAAGAGTTTGCCTGTGATGGAGGAGAGGATGAGGCATGAGGGGGAAATCTGTCCCTGCTTCAGGGAAGAGACAAGAGAGGCGAAGGTACCACGATGGGGTCCCGGCAGAAAGTGGATGGGAGAGGATACCAGGCAGAGGTGAGGAGTTATATCTTGGACAGGATCCAGAAAATAGGATCCCCAAAAGATGAACTGTCCCAGGTGAGAAAGGACAAAGCATTAAAGAGCCTTACCGAATACTGGCCTCTTTTCCTAATAAGCCGGAGGTGAGGGTGTCTGGCGAAAGCAAGGGGGGGTGGCCCCGGGGAGGTCAGAGTAGCTGGCATTGCCAATGCAGAGAAGGGCAGCGGGAGGAGGCAGGACGGTGACGGCGGAGGCTGCATGGGTGAAGCTCCTCCAGTGCTCGGGACCCAGAGCCATCCTGCGGGATTGATGTGGGCTGGGTCCCGGGCCCTGAGTCACATTTGGACTTGTCAACCACATGTCCTGATTTTTGAGTGGGAAAATATGTTGCCTGCTGTAACAGTTAGGGTCTCAGCAGGAAACAGATGGCACACTCAAATTGGGTAATTTCAGGAGAGTTTATGAAGGGTCTGTTTACAAAGGTGTGGGCAGGGCCTAGGGGAGCCTCAGGGGTAGGGCAGCTCCCTCCTTCTGGCTCCTGTGTGGGGAACGTGGTACTCTGTCACCACCCTAGTGCCGTGGGAACAAGGAGAGGGATGACAATGGTACCCAGAGAATGAGCCTGGAAGCCAGCTGGCTGCCGGACACCCAGCCCTTTGTTCAGGCAGCAGAGAGGAGACAGGCAAGAAATAGCCTAATCTCACTCTCTTCCCTCCCTCCAGTTTCCTGCTGGGGGATCCCCATTGCCTGAGCCCAACAGGAAGTCGGGGGGGTGGCAGAGGAGGCTGTTCACGGGTCCACAGGGGGTGAGCAGGGTGGAGTAGGGAGAGAGTGGCTCTGGAAAGGCAAACAGAAGGTGTGGAAGCCAGCTGTGGGGATCCCCATCTTCAGAAATGCTGCCCACCCATGGAAGAGGGCCCCAGAGGCCACCCAAGGAAGGCGTGTCCTTGTGCATGTTGGGACGGGAGGGGGTGGAGGGAGAGAGGATACTTCTCGAAGCTTACCCCCCACAGAAATCGCCTGCCTGATTTTCCTGGCAGCAGGGTGGTCACATTCCTGCTTAGAAAGAGTCAGTGATCAGATTCTGTGATTAGGAGGAAGAGGGTGGGAGACAGGGGGACCTGCTGCAAAGGGCTTAGAAGCTCTGAGACTCCGCCTTCAGCCAGATGGACAGCTGGACAGATGGGGACCACCCACACTGACCCCTGTCCCGCTCCTCATCCCAACAAGTACAATTCAGTCAAAGGTGCTAACAGATCGCTGGGAAAGATGGATGGAGTAATCAGGGCAAATGAAATTAACATGCACAGGGTAATCAACACTCATTAAGCCAATTTAGTCAAGTGATGACCTCAGTCAGCTTTTATTTAATCATATACTTAAATGTCAAATCAATATGCAAATCTCACCCAGGCCTTTTCCAATTATAACCCATTAAAAACTTTCAAGTAAATCAATGCAGCCAGGCAGTGGGGGTGAGGCCAGGAGAGGGAAGCTGAACCCTAGATGACTGGGTGCTGGGCCCCCGGGCCTTTGTCTACAGCACCCCCTCTGCTCCTATCCCCGGGGCCCTCACTGGTCCCCCCCACCCTTATCCTACCCCCACCATCTACCACCAAAACTTACCCCTCCTGCGACCATCCCATGCCCCCAAAAAGAGAAGGACACTGAACTAGCTCTTCCCTAAAAGTAACCACATCCCCACCTCTATGCACTCACCACTTTGGTTTTTGCAATGAGTATTTGTGCCCATTATTTGATTGGAGCGCACGCCCCCCACCCCACCCCCAGCCTCTATTAGACAGGCATTTAAATCCCCATTTCTCAATGACCAAGTGGAAACTCAAAAACACCTAGAGGATTCTCCCTAAAGTCCAGCTCACCACTAGAGAAGGGAGGGCCTCTGGAGGCCAGGCCCAGCCTGGAGGTGGGTCCACCGCCCCAGGGGGAGGGGAGGAGGAGTCCGTGAAAGAGGCTTCTCTTCCATCCTGAGATGGAGTCACCAAGTCCCCGTGCCCCACCCCCAAAGGTCTAATGAAGCTGGGTGTGACTGAGCCATGTGTAAAAGGCTATGTCAAACTTGGGTAACTTGTCCCAGGCTTGTAAAGAAAAAAAAAGAGGTTGAATCACAACTGTCATTGCCTATTATCATCCCATCTACCTCTGACACTGTCTCACACCAGGGAGACAAGAGACAGACGAACCAAGGTCCCATGGCAAGGAAAATAAGGACAGGGTCTGCTCCCTCCAGGTTCCGGCTCGGTCCCCCACCTGCACTGCGGCCAGTGCTTTTCCTTTGGTGGGTTAGTGTGGAAGGTATTGCCCCCCACACTTCTACACATAAAGAAGGGAGCAAGATCAGAGAGGGTGGTTAATGGCCTTGAGGTTGTACCGTGAGTAAAGGGCAGACTTGGGAATGAAAGCCAGGTCTTGCTGAGTCAAAGGCCTCAAAGTCCACAGGTCATCTATGCCGGAGGGGCTCTGCTCACATGGGCCCTTTCCTGGGGCGGGGGGGAATGTAGCACCAGTTGACACAAATGAGGCTGCTGGACTAAGGGCCTGGCTTCCTAGGGCTGATGTGAAGGGTTCAGAGACACAGTCTGAGCCCCTGGCTGGCACAGGAGGCCAGCCCCGGGCCGGTGCTGCAGGAACGACAGCTGCTCCTCAGAGATCTGTGCTTCAGGTCACCCAGGAGCCGACAGGTACAGCCGTGAGAGAGCCTTGATAATCTCACAGCAGAGCCAGACTGAGGACATGTTCCCAGGGAGAACGCACACGGCACGGTGGTGAGGGGTGGCGACCCCGAAAGTGATTGGGAGCGGCCAGCAGTGACCACTGGTATGAGGGAGCCAATGCTCATGCCTTGATGGCTTCAGGGCCACATGCCTGCAGCTCTGAACCATCCCCAAGGTGGGGGAGAGAAGGTGCCCCTAGCCGAGTAGGGGCAAAGATAGCAAAACAGTAACCTGGCTGGCAGAGCCCAGAACCGGGGCCCCTGGCCAAGACCGGGACCCTAAGACTCAGCCTGGTGCCAGCCCTGCAGAGCTCATCAAGATGAGGTCAGAACACACAGAGCAGGTGACCTGCACGAGCGCCAGAAGTCCCCCGTCTCGGAAACTGCCTCAAGTCTACACGAACTCCGACGGCTGGTCCGCTGGGGATGAGCCAGCAGGAACTGCCCACGAGAGAAGGGCAGCCACATTCCGCCCTCCGGCCGGCAAGCAGCTTGCGACAAGTTAACCAAATGTGGCACAGCCTTTTCAACGCTCGGATGTTGGGCAGGCTTCGGTGACTCCTCCTGACAGTTTCACAGCCAGGACACAGAAGGAGAGGGGACAGGAACTAAGAGGAAAGAAGGGAAGAGCCAGGAGGTCAGTATTCAGTGTCCATAGCTGTCCAAACCTCTGCTAGGAGCCCTTGAATTTATTATCTTATTTAATCCTTGAAACAACCCCGACAGGTATTATTATTCCTGCTGTAGAAATGAAGAAACCCTTGGGATGCCTGGGTGGCTCAGTTGGTTAAGCATCTGACTTTGGCTCAGGTCATGATCTCGTGGTTCATGGGTTTGAGCCCCACGTCGGGCTCTGTGCTGACAGCTCAGAGCCTGGAGCCTGTTTCGGATTCTGTGTCTCCCTCTCTCTCTCTGCCCCTCCCTCGCTCATGCTCTGTCTCTCTCAAAAATAAATCATTTTTTTTTTAAATGAAGAAACCCAGGCTCAGATCAGCTAAAGAACTGACAAAAATAGATGAATGTATCAAATCAATATGTGGTACACCTTACACTTACACAACATTATATGTCAAATCTTTAACTTTCAGTATTTTCAATTTTTTTAAAAAGTAACTATTTTTCTGGACAGCCACTAAGTCACGGCCAGGGAAGGGAGAGGCGCAAAGGGGCTTGGCGGTTCCAGCCGCCGTGGGTCAGAGGGGAGGAAAGGAAGACGTAGTCTGACAAATGTCCCTCCTCTCTCCTCACAGAGAGGCCAGAGCCCCGGTCTGGGTCTTCAGGGGGGAAGATGGCTCCGGACCAGGAAACAGGACTATAACAGCCGACTAGGACCCCCAGTGATTCTGGCAAAGGTCAAGGAGGTTGTGGGTGTCTAGGGGGGCAGCTCACTGAGAAGCCTGAATTTAAAGGGGGCTTGTGCAGGGGCACCTGGGTAGCTCAGTCAGTTAAGCATCAAACTCTAATGTCAATTCAGGTCATGATCTCACAGTTCGTGAGATGGACCCCTGCATCGGCTCTGCCCAGATGATGCAGCCCCTCCTTGGGATTCTGTCTCTCCCTGTCTCTCTGCCCCTCCCGTGCTCATTCTCTCTCTCTCTCTCTCTCTCTCTCTCTCAAAATAAATAAATAAACTTAAAAAAACAAAAACAAAAAACCTTTAAAGGAGGCTTTTGCAGAAGGCGGGGGGCCAGGGCAGAGAACCCCACAGACTCAGAGGAACCACCAAAGCGCTGAATTGCCAAGGCTGCCAGTCATGCCAGGGGAACTGAAAAGGAACAGGAAGAGCTTAAGATGCATCTCCAAACCCCAGAAAAATTTCCCATCTGGGTGGATGAGAAAGCGCTAGAAGTCCTGGAGAACAGAGGAGCAGTGAGAAAATTCCAAACGAGCAAAATGATTAAAAAAAAAAAGTGTTTTTCTAACTTGACCTCCACCCCAGCAAGGATCCAAGCCACGGGTTTATACACACAAGGAAGGCAAGTCATGTACATCATGACCACCGGGGTCTCTTATGGGACTCCCCCCAACGGGAAACCTGCCAGACTCACCCCAGCCCCCTCATCTCCAGTAGCCCATCAACCTAATGAAACTCCAGGGACTTTAGCAGCCTCTCAGCCTTCCACTGGGTCTGGAGCCTGGGGGAGGCGGGGAATTCTAGACGGTGGGAAACTCAGCAATGGCTCGTGACCAATCTTTCCCGAACAGTAACTAGGAACCAAGAACTTCCTGCCCACAGGATGGCCCTCCCCATATTCATTCCTCTCCCTCCCTTGACCTAACCGACCCTTACGACACTCATTTTAATCTCAGCATTCACTGGGGACCTGCTGTATGCCAGGTACTGTGCTAGGCACTGGCATGAAGCCATACGCAAGGCAGATGGGCCCCTGCTTTTATGGCATTTAGACTCCAACGGAGAAGATAACGCCGAGCCAGTATCTCCAGCTCTACTCTCTCACAGATTTCAGTGCTCCGTGTTCGTGGATGACTCCTGGATCTATATCTCCAGCCCAAACCTCTCCCCTGAACGCCAGATGCACATTTTCAACTGCTTCCTTGATGTCTACATTTGCATTTCTAACAAGTATTTTAAACTCCACGTCCCTAAGACGAAATGATTCCACACCTTCCCCCTCCACAAAACCTGTTCCTGCTTCTCCCCCAGACTTCCCGGTTACTCAGGCAAAAACCTGGAAGCTATGCTGCAGGCCCCTCACTTATCTTTTTCACAAGAGACGTCAGACTGTTTTCCTCCCCTGCTTGGAAACCTCGATGACAAGTCATGCTCTGGTCACACCAGCCTAAGAAAAAGCAATGCCCTCGTCCCCATCTCCTGAGCCCACAGCAAACCACTGACTTCTACCTCCGACACTGTTCTCACCAAGGCGAGTGATGACCATCACCTTGGTCTTCACCGTCTGTGACATTCTGCCAGGGACACCACTAACCTTCCTTTCTTTCCTCCAAGTGGCCCCTCCTGGGGTTTCTGGACACCAGCTCTTCCCTGGCTGTCCTCTCTCCTGTTCGATGACTCCTCCATCGTCCCCAGGACGCTTCCTCCAGCTGCCCCTTAAATGGCAGGGCATTCCCAGGGTTCAAAACCTTGGCCTCTTGCTCTGCTTTACAGTAAACACCCTCATCCACTTTCACAGATTCATCACTAATTTGCTGTCACTAGTTCTCTAATGGTCCATAGTCCAGGTCCTCAGCCTAGACTCCAGCCCCAGACGTGTAGTTATCACTTTGTCCCACGCACAGCACTGCAAACCATGAGCATAGGGCTGGTTGCTACGGCATCATCCATACATGGACCCCATGCCAGTCTAATTTCTTTTTTTTTTAATATTTTTATTTATTTCTAGGAGAGAGAGAGACAGCGTGAGTAGGGAGGGTCAGAGAGAGAGGGAGTCACAGACTCTGAAACAGGCTCCAGGCTCTGAGCTGGCAGTCAGCACAGAGCCCGACATGGGGCTCGAACCCATGAACCGCGAGATCATGACCCAAGCGAAAGTCGGACGCTTAACCGACTAAGCCACCCAGGCGCCCTTCCAGTCTAATTTCTGAAGGCAGGAATTCTGGCATCATCCAAATCTCCTCTCTCAACCCCTATTTCTAATTTGTAACTCAGCTTTATGGTCTAATGGCCTCCTTAATGGTCCTTGTATCTGTCCCCTCCTGCTGCTACTGCTCCTGCTTTGGTGGGGGGAGGGGAGAGCCTCACCACCTCTCCCCTGGATTACACCTTTAGGCTCCCCTCCTCCAATCATCCTCCAGGGTCTCAACAGTGAAGACATTTTTCTAAAATACAGATCTGGCTGTGTCACTCTCTTCCTTGGAACCCCCTATTAGTACAGCACCTAGCTATTGCTGGACAGCAAATCACCCCAAAACTCAGTGGCTTAGGATAACTGTCATTGCTATAACTCGTGCATCTGTGGGTTGGCTGGGGTCAGCTGACCTTGGCTGGGGTCACTCCCAGTCTGCAGGTAAGCTGGGGGCTCAGCTCTGGTCTGGCTTCGCAGGGGCACATCCACTCCTCAGACTAGCAGAAATGTGTAAGGCCCCTTGAGTGAGACCTAGGCTCAGAATTGACACACAGTCAATCTACATCATTCTATTGCCCAAGCAAGACACACAGCTAAATTAGGATCAAGAGGTGGGAAACCATACTCTGCCCTTAAGGACATGCAAAGCCCCTTAGCAATGGGCATGGGTACGGGAAGGGTGAAGAATTGACGAGAAGGGTGAAGAATTGGGCCCATAAATGCAACTCACCATGATAGCATCCCATGGCCCGAAGGGTCAAGCCTCAACTCCCTGATGCAGAGACCCTCCAGGGGCTGACCCAGCCTCCCCTCCAGCCCCATCTCCTATGCTCTGAGCTCCCATCCACACATACCCCCAGCATCCACAGCTCCATAAATACGCCTTGGCATCTCACATCCCCATTTGCCGGCACACGCGCTGTTTTTCATTCCCAAAGCCCCTCCCCTGCCCACCACTGTCCACCTGGGAAACACCTACCCATTCTGTAGGATCTAGCTCAGCGAGCAGCTCCTCATACCCCGTTACAGCCCACACCCTTGGGCACAGCTGTCATTTCCTCCCCTGGACAGTATGTGAGTTTGCTGTTATCACTGTAACAAATTACCATAAACTTAGTGCTTCAAACAGCACAGATTCATTCTTTTACTGTTCTGGAGGTCAGAAGTCCAAAATCAGTTCTGCTGGGTTAAAGGCAGGGCCCTGTCAGGGGAGGTTGCTTCTGGAGCCTCTGAGAGGAGACTCTATTTCCTTGCCTTTTTTTTTTAGTTCCTAGTGGCCTAGAATCTGGATTCCTTGGCCTGTGTCCCCTGCTCCACCTTCAAGGAGTAAAAGCATCATTTCCATCTATGCCCACATCAACTTCTCCTTGTCTGGGCCAAATCTCCCTCTGCCTCCATCTTAAACTTTTTTTTTTTAATGTTTATTTATCATTGAGAGACAGAGAGACAGAGCATGATCATGGGAGGGGCAGAGAGAGGGGGAGATGCAGAATCCAAAGGAGGCTCCAGGCTCTGAGCTGTGAACACAGAGCCCGATGTGGGGCTCGAACTCACAAACCACAAGATCATGACCTGAGCCGAAGTCAGATGCTCAGCCAACTGAGCCACCCAGGCGCCCCCCTCCCCCTGCCTCCATCTTATGAGGACCCATGATCACATTCAGGGTTCACCTGGGCAATCCAGGATACTCTCACCACCTGGAGGCCCTTAACTAAGTCACACTTGCAAAGTTCATTTTGCCAAATCAGATGACGTTCACAGGCTCCAGGGATTTGGAACCTGGTATGTTTCAGGGCTGTTATTTAGCCCACCAGTGGCAGTTTCCACTTTTCTGCTCCTCGCCTCTCTTCCGCCTGTCTCGGGACCTGGCACAGGATGGGTGTTTCATACATGTGGTGAAATAAAGAAGGGATGAGTGAGAGCGAATGCAGCACCAGAGTGCCCCTCAGAAGTGCCAGGGTCCCCAGCAGGCTGGCTGGCAAAGTCGGCCGTGAAAACCCAGTCTTCTGAAACTCCATCCCCTACAATCACCATAACAGAGAATATTCTCTGTAATAAATAAGAGATCAAACCAAGCTCTTCATGCATTGTGGGAGCCAGGCAGCCTGAGCTAAAAAGGAAAAAGAGTCCTCCCCAGAAGTGCAGAGACGGAGCCATGAACTCAGCCCAAGGAAGCATTAACCCCCTGTTCCTCGTCTTAACTGCACAGAATGGGCTCTGTGCTGGGTCCATGTGAATGTTTTCATGGACCTGTTCCTGTGTATTCAACGAATAGCTGTGAAGACCACCTGTGATGGTCAAGCAAAACACGGTCGTTGCACTCAAGGGCTGCCGATCCAAACTCCTCTTGAACATCTTTGAGATGACCAGTCCTCAGCCCAGCACAATTTCCAGATATATTGGAGCTCATGGAAGTCCTGCCCCTTACATTTTCAGAGTCCCCCTGGCAGAGCCTTTCATTCATGCCACAAACTTGGAGCAGAGAGGGGGTGACAAGCCCTGGGTCAACCCTTCCTTCATTGTGGGCTGTCCCACCGGCCACAGGTTGATGTTCCCTGTAGGATTTCTGGAGCCTTCCACCTTGCCCTGGTCAATTCCCCATGCAGGGCAGTTGAGAGGGTGCCTGGGGAGGGAGATGGGGACTGACCACTGGAAAAGCATCAGGGATTCAAACCAGAGAAGTCTTTTGCTCAGATGGAGAAGGAAGCCAGGCTGATTGAGGGTAACATGGAAGATGGGGATACAAAAGTGACCACAATTGGGGTGCTTGGGTGGCTCAGTGGGTTAAGCATCCGACTTCAGCTCAGGTGATGATTTCACGGTTTGTGAGTTTGAGCCCCATGTCAGGCTGTGCTGACAGCTCAGAGCCTGGCCTGCTTTGGATTCTATGTCTCCCTCTCCCTATCCCTCCCCCACTCGCATCCTGTCTCTCTCTCAAAAATAAATAAACATTAAAAAAGAAAAAGTGGGGGCGCCTGTGTGGCTCAGTTGGTTAAGTGTCCTACTTCAGCTCAGGTCATGATCTCGCGGTTTATAGGTTCGAGCCCCACATCAGGTTCTGTGCTGACAGCTCAGAGCCTGGAGCCTGTTTCAGATTCTGTATCTCCCTCTCTCTCCACCTCTCCCCTGCTTGCACTCTCTCTCTCTCTCTGACTCAAAAATAAATAAACATTAAAAAGGTGTTTTAAAAAAAAAAAGTGACCACAATCACAATAGCCACTAATGACTGAATTAGCTCTTACCATGGGCCAGACTGTGCTATGCGCTCAATGTGAATTTCTCCCACTTAACCCTCCTACCATCCTTGTAAGGTAAATATTATTAGCTTCACTTTACAGATGAGAAAACTGAGGCAGAGAGAAGTAAAGGGACTTTCCCCAAGCACACAGCAGCAAGTAGACCAGAATTTGGGTTAACTACATCTAGACTACTCCTTCTAGATATTTGACCATGAAGGAAGGATAAGCCATGTGGGTGAAGAGGGGGGTGCTATGTTCAAGGGGTTTCCCTTAGTGTCAGGGAAGTTTGTTTTGTAGATAGAGGAGCAAAAACATATGCACACAAAATGACACACTTCTATACTGATGAGTGGGGACTCAGTTGACCACCGAAGGGGCAGGATGCATGACATGGTGGGGAGGGGCTGGGCCAGGCCCAGGAGAGAAGGAGGAGAAGGTGGATGGTGACCCAGACATCAGTAAGGCATCAGAGGACCTGGAGACAAGTGTCAGGTGGGAAGCAAATGACTTCAACATTCATTACTTACAAACACCCTCGCCCTCTCTCTCGATAGATGGAGTCCCACAATAGACTGAGTTTAGGCCAGAAGGTTTGGAGAGGCAGCACCACTTGCTCAAGGTCAGAGAGCTGGTGGCAGAGATGGGGCACAAACCCTCTTGCTCCTCAGCTGCAATCCTGACTATGTCAAGTTCAACCCCATGAGGTGGGTAGATAAGGGGACTAGAGCCCAAGCTCAGACAAACCAGAGGGACACTGAAGTCAGACCTCAAGCTGGCTCAGCCATGGGAGAGGTTGCAGTGTTTCTGGAAGTGATTTCTCTCCAAGCACTGAACAGCTAGGGGTGGACAGTGGACCATCTGGTCATGCTTAAAACTTCAATTCAAGACTGATGGGTGGACCCCGAGCCTCCACGGACCTCTTCCCACCCCCAGACAGGTTGGGAAGACACATCTAGGAAGACAGCCATGCTTGAGAGTATCTGAAATGGGAAGGCTAAGCCCAAGAAGTGAGTGAGGATAATAGGAAGGGAGCCCAGGAATAAAAGAAATGATGAGGCGCCCCCTTAAGATAAGAGCATCTCCTGCCCACACAGGGCTCAGACCACTGATCCTGGGACCTTCCCAGACTCCTGCCTGTGTGTGCAGGTGCAAGTGCTACCTGCTCTTCTGGTCCCCCTGTCCCCACGTCAACACTCCTCTCCGCCCTTCCGCAGGTTTGGAGCTCAGGGAATGACACATGAGGAGCCCGGCTCTAACGCAGCCCCAGGGAGAAGGGGCCTGGCCCAGGCACTGGAGAAGACAAGGAAGGCGTTCATTCATTCATTCATTCATTCACTCCTTTGTTTCAACAAATATTAAGTGGGGACCTATGACGTGTCAGCACCGGAGTGAAGGATGAGCAGTAAACAGACATATCAGCGATCTCAGGGAGTTTATGGCCAAGGGAAGGAAAGAGATAGGCTTGAATCAGATAATCACAGAAAGAGAGGTAAAATGATCATAATCAGTGCTGTGTACAAGAGGCATGTGGTCTCCTGAGCACGTGCATCGGGGCTGACTTATCGAGAATTCAGAGAGGCTTCCCTAAGGAAGCAGCTGGTGGCCAGGGATCAGAGCACGGGTGGGACTGGCCAAATGAAAATGGGCAGAACTCCAGGCACACGGGACAGGGCGATGCGGTGGAACCCTACGGCAGGACAGCGGTTCTGGGATTCACAAAGAGCCTTTTCTCTGTCGCCAGATGGTGTGTGGGAGGATTCCACTGACATGGTGTCGTCCAGAGGATGTAGAGTGAGTAACAGTAGCTAACACTTGTGTACCTGTAACTAGCAATCTATTCAACACTAACATAACTAATAACAATATGAGCACTAATAGCAAAGACTTGTATACAATGTACTCTATGCCAGACGCTGATCTAAGCCCTTTTTATGTTAAACCATTTAATCCGCACAGCCATTCTAGGAGGTGAATACCATTGGTATATCCATTTTGCTTGTAATGGCCAGGGATGTTAAGCAACTCTCCCAAAGTCACAGGGCCTGCAAGTGGTGGCTCCTGGATCCAAACCCAGAGCCTGAACCACCTCCCCGCTGACTGAGCACTTCCTCTATGCCACGCCCATGCTCAGTGCTTTACCTGTATCTCCCACTGGCTGCTCATAGCAACCCTAAGAGGTGGCTAATTAGTAATAGTAATATATGAGGAAAGGGAGATTCAGAGAAGGGGTGGGATTTGCCCAAGGTCACACAGCTAGTACGCTGAGCAGAAACCCAGGACCCCAGAACTGCAGCGGGGCAGAGAAGAAAAGGCTAAGGGCCATCTTAGAAGTCAGCACCAGGGACCGTTTGGGGGTCATTCAGAAGCAACAGACAGACTCATTCATTACTTCGGGGGAAAAGAGATTTGTTGAAATTACACATGTGCATGGGTGTGATATAATAAAAAGTAAATAGTTGGTCTTTATCCCTGGTTCCTGGCCCACAGCTCCTAAAACCATTGGCATCTCCAGAGTATTAACAGTGTCTTTTGTATGCTAATGAGATGATTGGTGGCTGGAGGCCCCTAGAGAGCTGCAGGATGGGGGGCTGGTTGCCAGAAGGAGGAAGGCGTGATAAGAGAGGTGGAACTTTCAACTCCACCCCCAGCCTCCAGGGAGGGGAAGAGGGGATCCAGACTGAGTTGCTTGCCAGTGGCTGAGGATTTAATCAGTCACGCCTACATAATGAAACTTCCATAAAAAAACACTAAACAAAGGGGGTATGGAGAGCTTCCAGGCTGGTGATCACGCACTGGGAAGGTCACACACCCAGGGAGGACATGGCAACTCCGAACCCCTTGCCCTTTGCACCTCTCGCATTTTGGCTGACCCTGAGTTGCATTTTTTTATAGTAAGCCAGTAGATGTAAATTAAGTGACTTTCTGAGTTCCGTGAGTTTTTCTAGCAAATTATCAAGCCTGAGGAGGGGGCCATGGGAACCCTCAATCTATAGGTGGTCAGTCAGAAGTCCAGAAAGCTCAGAACTTGCAACTGGCATCTGAAGTTGGGGCGGGGGGGTGGGCATTCTTGTGGGGTCTGACACTGACTATGGGGATGTAGTGTCAGAGCTGAAATGAAAGGTTAGACATCAACTGGTGTTGGAGAATCAAAGAATTGGTTGCAGTATCGGAAGACACCACATATTTTGTGTCAGAGTGTTGTGAGGAAAGACAGCGCGGTGGGTCACGGCCAACCTATGCAAGGCCTCCCTTGAGTAAAGGGTCCCCTGGGCACTCCATGGGGAGGGGGCAAGGGCTGTCCCGGAAGGCGGTGTGAGCAGCCTGAAATAATGTCAGTGTGTCTGGGTTAAACAGAGCACATCAGGGAAGAGGGAGCGGAGGTCACGGGTCTCATCAGGAGGACTGGTATGGGGCAAGGTCAATGCCGAGGGTTCTGGGTGTGGACGAGCAGAATGAAGCAGTGCCGGAGGGCAGGCTGGGGCATCATGTTAGTGACACACAGAGAAAGAGCTGAATGCACAGAACTCTCGTTGGCTGGTAAACGCGGAAGGCTGGCCAACCCTGACGATCCGACGGGAAGGGCAGCATATGGAGGGGTCGTGCATCAGAGCGCCGCGGATGTCCATGGGGCGAGATGTCCGTGTGTCAGGATGTGGCCAGAGAGGAGTGCAGCAGCCGTCAAAGTCGATGTTTCTGAATGTCAATTCTCTGGAATTTCGCTGGGGCAAAACATAAGCAAGGCAGACGGCCGACATCTCCGCACAACGGGGCTGCCGGACGCCAGTGCATCAGCAGGGCAGCGTGGCGGAATGGCTGCACATTGGAGTGTCAGTTGGGGGGAACATTACTTTGACAGGTGGTCGGTGGATGGGAATGTCAGTGAGGCCTGTGACTGCAGCAAGCCAATACCCTTGACCTCTATTCCCTGGGACTCAGGCTACAGAACATCAGGAGGTGGGGGCTGGCCATGCTCCTAGCAGGGGAGAGTGAGCCCATGAGGCATTGCTCTCCCATCCAGAACTGGGATTTGGAAAAGGTAAAAGAGGGCTTAGTCGCTTGCTAGGGCAGCCATAACAAAGTACCACAGACACAGGGCCTTGAACAGCACGCAGTCTGGCGGCTTGAAGTCTGAGCTCCAGGAGTCGATAGGGGGGTTTATTCTGAGGCTTCTCTCCTGGGTTTGCAGATGACCGTCTTCTCCCTGTGTCTTAGCAGGGTCTGTGGGTGAGTCTGCATCTTAATCTCCTCTTCTTTTGTTTTTTAAAGCTTATTTATATTGAGAGAGAAAGAGAGAGAGTGGCGGAGGGGGGGAGAGAGGGGGAGAGAGAGAATCCCAACAAGGTTCCACACTGTCAGCACAGAGGCGGACGCAGGGCTCAAACTCACGAACTGTGAGATCATGACCTGAGCGGAGATCAAGAGTTGGACTCTTAAGTGACTGAGCCACCCAGGTGCCCCTTAAACTCCATTTCCTATAGGGACACCAGTCATGTTGGATTAGGGCTCCCCTTAAATGACTTCAGTTACCTTAACCATCATTGAAAGACCCTATCTCCAAAACCAATCACATTCTGAGGTCCTGGGAGTTAGGACCTCGACATATGAGTTGGAGAGTAGAAGGGGACACAATTCAGCCTGTAACTTTAGGAAAACAAGATTAAAGAGCTATTCCATGTCAGGACTGAGCAGAGAGAGAAGAAACCACCAGAAGTAAAAGGTTCAATCACGGAAGACTTCTTGGGGAAGGCAGGGTGGTAGGCAGAAGTTGTAGACCCATGGAGACTCCACGCAGCTCAACGATGCCTAAGTCCATGGAAAACAGAGAACCCCTAAACGTAGATACAGGGAAAATTCTGGAATCAGCAGCCACACAGAAAACTCTGGCCTAGGAGCTACCTCTCAGAGGAAACCCTGGGAGACTAAATCCAAATCTCCCCAGATTAGTGGGCCTAGGCTAAATAAATAATAGGGGCTTTTTTCCTCCATTTTTGTGACACCTTTAAGTTTCAAGAGCATGGGATTTGGGGTCTGACCAGTCTGGATTCCAATCAGGACCCTGTTGTGGTCTGTGTCAGCTTGGATGGTCATGTGACATGCCCGAGCCTCAGTTTCCCATTCTATTTAGTGGGAATAAGGTCGTAGAAACACCTAGGACAGAATTTGGCCAGTAACAAGGCTCAAGAAATGGCAGCCAGACCATAAACCTGCAGGCCTTTGATTCTATAACTCCCTCCCCAGACCCAGGCCCCGACATAGGAGGCTCCCTTTGCCATGTGCCCTTGAAGTGGGGTCGGAAGTAGACAGCCAGCAGCCACCTGGCTGTCTTGTCCCGCAAGGATCGCCTGGGCCACTACTTCCCCCTCAGGGACGGAGCTCAAGTGCCTCCTCTCTGGCCCACACTACTTAATGCTCCCCACCCTGCATCCCCGCTTCATTTCTTCATTTTTCTTATGGGACTTGTCTCCCTGTTTTACTTCTTGATGCTTGTGGTCCATCACCCCAGCCTCAGGAATGAGGATTTGTGTTCCCCAGCCCCCAGAGAGCTCCCTCAGCCAAAGGAAATGCAGAATAAATACCTGGTGCCTGAGGGAGCTGGGGTAAGGTGGGGCCGGTGGACGCAGCGCGGGCGGCCGAGGGGCAGGGTGCTCCCCTGTCTTGTCTTCCCTAGGAGGCTAAGGATGATCGGGGCTCCAGGACCCCAGCCCTGCCCCAACCCCCTTTGGCGGGGCCAGTCAGCTTTGCGGGGAGGATGGGAGAGGCGGCCACTCAGGTGTAAAGCCTCCTGCTGGAGGAGCTATATCTGAAAAGCAAATCACTCTCCTGATGGTTTGTCCATTTCTGGCTCAGGGAACTGAAACACCTCATTTCATGGCCTCTGGTTACCAGAGACAGCCCAGAGCGGGAGGCTGCAGGTCTCACCCTGCTTCTGGACCCCCGACCCAGGGCCAGGGAGAGAACACTAACCCCATACCAGGTGTTGGTGACCACTGACTAGCTGTGCACAGGGCTGCGGTCTTCCCTCCACCCCTCCCCCACACACGTGACATGATGAGTCTCCTCCCATCCCACGTCTCTCCTCTGGACACACTCTAAATTTTTTTTTTAACGTTCATTTATTTTTGAGAGAGACAGATGGAGTGCGAGCAGGGGAGGGACAGAGAGAGAGAGGGAGACTCAAAATCCAAAGCAGGCTCCAGGCTCTGAGCTGTCTGCACAGAGCCCAACACGGGACTCAAACCCACGAACTGAGAGATCATGATCAAGTCAGACGCTTAACTGACTGAGCCACCCAGGTGCCCCTGGGCAGGGGCCCAGGAGTAGGCACACTGCCAGGTATGCTCTGAGCAGTGAGGTGCAGGGGCAAACGTGGGCACATCCATGCAGATGTACATGTCCATGTACATATTTAGATTTACACATACATACACACACGGCATCAAGGCACCCTCGCAATCCTGGTTCTCAGAGCGATATCAAAGGGCAGACTGCTGTGAAGAAGGGTGGGCCCTCACAGCGGAAGGAGGCCTAGACCAGGCCCTCAGCCCCCAGAGATGGTTGTGAATCTGACAGCCCCCTGGTACAGTTGACTGGGCACAATCTCGGGTGCCCAAATTAGCCCTCCCAGGGATGGCCCTGGACTCTCCTGTTGTGGGCATGGTCACTGTGTGTGGGCAGAGGAGTGGCATCAGTACTTGGAGGAACCCAGAGAGAGCAAAGCCAGAGCCCAGGGTCCTTAGGATACTGTAGCTGGAGATTCTGGTGCCTTCGTACCCCAGCAGCTGGAGAGGGGCCCGGGGCAGACTGGGACCAGGATGCAGCTAGCCTGCACTGACACTGGAGCTGAGACCGAGGTGGACACGGAGGCTGGAGCTGGTGGATGGCCTGGGCCCTGCGCCTGTCAGGGGGACAGAGATAAGCTCCAGAGGGTCTTCAGCTCCAGCGGCCCTGGAAAGCCAAGAGACAGGGCTTGACTGTCCTTGGTCAGGCTCTACATTAAGCAGTGGCTGATGAACGACTTGCTTTTTCGGCTAATGAGGGAATGAAGCAATGACAGCCTGAGCCTAGAGTCTTCCCTGAAACACGGAGAGCAAGAAAGCCAGCCCTCTAACCAGCCCCTCGCCTATCCTGGCAGACGGGGTCCTCCCTGAAGCTGCAGAGGGACAGGATGGCCCCTGTCCAGGAGTGTCTGTGGCTGAGGTGTCCCCAGTGGGCCCCCAGACCCTCCCCACGTATGTCTGTGCGGGAGACCTACATCTCCCCTCACCACCACCCTCCAGTGCGTAGGACGTGCCCTCTCCTCGGGAAGGGACCCGCAGGCTGGGATCCACAGTCCCGGGGCTGGGGAGGGAATGGGACAGAACTGGACTCAGAAGGGTGTGCTCTAAACCCCACTTCCACTTAGCTGTGTAAATCCCTTTAGGACCCAAATAAACACAAACAAATCTGCTGTGTTACGTCTGGCGGTCACTTAGCCTTGCTGGACCTCAGCTCCTCATCTGTAAAAGGGGAACAATACACTTTTCCTCTCCCTGCTCCTGAGGTGCTCCAGGTCAAGGACTCCAGGCTCTGCCACCCCAGCTGGTCCTCCCAGGGTGGGCTTGGGTCCCAGGAGCAGGCAGCCAGGGTCTCAGGTCTCAGCAGCTGCCTCAGAGCTGGAACGGGATGCTGGGATGGAAGGGGGGTGGGGAGGAGGAACCCAGCTGCTCTCATCTCCTTTCTCCAAAACATGCTAAGTCTGCTCAGGAAGGAGGCAGGGCCAAATTCAGCAGAAACGGCCCCATTCCATACGTGCGGCACTTACCAAGCATCTTCTAAGCCTGGCTCAGGGTATATACAGGGAACGAGGCAAAGATCTACCCTGCACAGAAGCGCATCCTCAAAAAAGGAAAAAGACACACTCCAATGACCATCACACAGCCCAGGAGATGGGGGGTGCCAAATAAAATACAGGATGCCCTGTACTCAGTTTGCATTTCAAATAAATAACAAATAACTTTTCAGTATAAGTATGTCTCATACAATATTTGGGACACATTTATACTAAGATGTATGCATTCTTTATCTGAAATTCATAATAAACTGGGAATTCTGTATTTCCATCTGCTATATCTGACAACCCCAGTCCTAGGTGAGTGCTCTTTGGAATGATAGAAATGTGTGCCTGGGTCAAACGGCCTCAAGTTCAAGTTTTAATGTTCCCACTTACTGCCTATATGACTGGAGGCCAATCCCTCAGCCTCTCTGCCCCCAAGTTTCCTCATCAATGAAATAAATTCTATTTCAGCTCAGCTCTGCCAACATTTACTGAGCACCCACTAAATGTCTGGGGAGGGTCCCTGGATACAACGCACCTGAGCTCAGTTGACATATACATGATACTAACTAGACGGCAGGTAACATCAGCACATGGTAATACGGGTGCAGAGTGAAAAGTGCAGCGACAGGAGTTTAGAAAGCTCACGCTGGAGCTGTGAAGGCAGAGACAGACGAGTGAGCTGAGACAGGAGACGGGAAAACTGCTGGGGACAGGTGACAGCAGAAGGTCAGCCAGAAGGGCCCAGAACTAAGCGGGTGGAATCAATGATACACGATGATGATGGCTGGGGGTGAGAGGGTGGGGAGAGAACGGGCGACTCACAGCTCAGAGTCCAGGTGCCAGGAGAAGAAATGCCAAAGTCGGCAGGCACCTGATCTGCAACAGAGTCTGGGCCGCATCCCCTCAGCTTACGTCCAGCACTGACCCCAATTCAGGTTGAGGGAGCATGCTCAGAAGCTCCCGGGAAGGAGGAGAGGGACAGAGAGGCAGGGAGACCCGCGATGAAGCTGCAACAACAGTCCAAACAAGCCTGCTGGGAAGGGGATGGTGGGAAACGGTCAGATTCTTGCTATGTTTTGAAGATGGGGCAACAGCATTTGGTGACAGATCAGATACAAGGACCCAGGGTATGAGAAAACGAGGAGGAGGCCTTCACAGCCTGGGGCTGCACCTGAGGTGGAGCACCATTACCTGCAATGGGGAAGACCACAGGAAAGCAACTCGGGATTTCCCCAGGGATGAAGAGCAAGGGCATCTCGGGCTAAGGGAACAGCCTAGAAAAGGCGTGAACACACAGGGATGTCCTGTGTAATCCCTGGAGACGTTGAGTGAGTCCCGAGGTCTGGTGCCGCCTGGAATGCATGGTGCAAAGTGGCTGCAGACAGAGCCGAAAGGATAGACTGCATGAGAGGCAGCATGGAAAGGGCCCTGAGTGCCATGCAAGGATGTTCTGGATCACATGGGCGATGGGGAGCCGGACAAGGTTCCAAGCAAAATACAGATAGTCAGAATTACTTCTTAGAACAGTCAGTTGGCATCACTATAGAGGGTTCACTGGGGAGGGGCAGGCTGGAGGCAGGGACACAGATAGGTGGCCGGTCAGGGCATGGCTGGGTGGGCAGGAGACAGTGAGGTCTGTACTCTGTCAGTGGCAGGGGAGAGAGAGGAGGCATCTCTGCCAGAGACTTCTGGTTGTGGCTGATGAAAGGAGGGCAGCAAGGATGACACCCACATCCCTATTTGGGGGGGGTGGGTGCTGAGCAGTGAGGGTCTAAAGACCATAGAAAGGAAGCAGGGAGTTGGGCAAGTACTGGGAGTCACAGACTACCTGTGTCCCCAGGGCTGGGGAAGGGCCCTGCTGCAGGCAATTCTGGGCAATGCCAGCTCAGGGTTCAGCAGACAGAACAGGCCCTTCCACGCTGGAGGTCCTGGAGACAGGATGGGAACAAGATCAGTTGAATAGACCCTGGGCACCCAGAGGGCCCTGGGCCTGCCGGGGATGCCAGACTGGGCCACCCCAAGTGAGGGCAGCGGCTCTATTTCCAAGGTCAAGTCCCGGCCTGGCGGGACCCCCTCCCCTGCTTCCATTTCTGCTGCTGTAAAACTAAATGGCGCCAGGCCTGTGCGTTCCTCACATCGGCACAACAAGATGCTTAGTCAATAAAATAGTTGAGCCAAGTGAACTCAGCATGTGACTCCGGGACAAGTTTTTTTCCAGGGGAAACGTTATCATTTCCCATTCCTGTTTAATGAATCATGGGAATTATAGCAACATTACAAATGGCTTTCTGTGCAGGCTATTACTTTGTTTCCGCAGGGTTCTAATGGCAGGCCCGCGTCACTGAGGGCTCAGCCTGCCCCCAGCTAAGGAGAATAATGGTATTATTATAAGCAGTCCCCTTACAGGGCCCCGGCCAGGGAGGGGTGGTGGCCCAGGACCTGACGAATTGGGTCTAAAGTGGGGAGCCCCAAGTGACTGATTTGGGAACGTCGTGGGGAGCCCCTGGCACTTTCTGCTGAGACCAAACACAGCTATGCCAAGTCTCCCAGGGCTCGTGCCGGGAAATCCAGGGGGTTAGCAGAGGACGGGGAGGGAGGGGGGCCTACGGGCTTTCTACCTGGGTGTGGAATGGGACAGACTTGGGTCCTAGGGGATGTGGGGTGCTCAAAGATGGGGTGGGGGGGCACAGGCATGTCACAGCCCTCACCAAGGCCGCCCTGAACCCCGGGCTGGCTTCCACTATGGCAGATACCAGAAAGAGCAAGGCTGGTCCTTGTCTGTGGAAGCATCCAGCCAGGGCAGGGGTTGAAGAGAGAAGGCAGAGAGATCCAAACTCACCCAGAGCTGCTGGCTGAGTCAGGTCTGGTGCACAGAGAAAGCTGTACTTGCCATCTCCCTTCTCTAGGCCCCTGCCCCTCCCACTTCAAAGGAGGAGAGCCTGGTAGATGCACCATGGAGAGAATGTTCCTTGAAAGTGCCCAGTCTGCCTAGAGCAAAGGCTTGTTGCCTCGATGGAGAATAAGCTTTATGAAACCTTGCGTTTTTTAAGCCCGCTGCCTGCTTTCTGCAATGTCAATCAAGGGCTGATATGTGTCTTAAAGGGCTATTCTGTCATTAGAGTAGAACTCATTTGGGGTGGCCTCCTGGCCACAGTTAACTGGCTCGGGGTGGACACCTAACCCACCGTAAGCCACCCAGATTCTGCCCCCACCACAATGGAAGATGCAATAGAAGTACTTCTGTTTCCTGTGATCCTTGCTGTCCCTCTAGTGCCTGGAATTCTGCCTACTCCTCGGGGTGGGGATAAGCAGGGATCGGTGGCTCAATAAATATTTACTGAACAAGTGAAGCAACCAACAAATGAATGAGTGAATGAATAAGCCCCTTTGAGGAATTTGGGATTTTTTTTACCTTGGAAACACAGAGATGGAAAGCTGTGGATTTGAGTCACAGCAGCTGCATGAGCTGATGAACACATGAACGCCCCCCTGGGGAGAAAACCCACCTCTCCCAACTTCCAGGATCCTTGGGGCTGCCTTGGTCCTGACTTCCCAAAGCTTCTAGCTCTCCTCCTGTTCACTCTGAGATGGCCCAACGCCCCGATCGTAAACTCCCTTTCTTGCTTATGTCTGTTTGCATTGTTTGCAACCAAAAAGCCTTCACCAAACCGATGAGAAATTTTGCTTCCTGGTATGTCCCCTTCCCCCACCTCGCTGCTTCCCTTGGAGTCACACCCACTCCTGGCTGTGCCTGGGGTGGTACCCAGGTGGGCCACCCGCTCTGATGGGCTCTGGCTCGGAGACTGCAGGGATAAGAGGCAGGGAAGGGCGGCATGCTGGGATGCCAGGTCCTTGGGACAAAAGGATGGGTAAGGTATGGCCCCTCCTCTCCCTCCAAGGCCCTTATCCCACCCTGGCCTCAGATGTGGGCTCTCGGCCCCTCCATCAAGGCAGGTGGCTCTCCTCTGTGTGAACCCAGAACCAGGCTTAGCAGCCCCTAACTCCCCACCCCACCTCACCCTACACACACAGAGGGAGGGAGGCGGCATCAGATCTCTGAGAAAATCTGAGTTACAAGCTGCAGCAGGAGGAAGGGGCGCCCCAGCCCCCAGCCCCCAGCCCCCAGCTGCTGCTCTCCGCCTGGCTGGATCAACTCTTCTTTCCTTCCTTCCGCCCTCGCCCCGGGTGCCCGGATACTAATTATAATGACCCGGTGAGTTACAAGACGGTGAAATTGCTTCTACCTGAGGTTGTCACGGGCTGGGGAGAAACACCAGGGCTGGAAATTAAACTGTGCCAGCAGGCCTGAAGGGGTGGGGGCAGAGCGGAGAAGTAGCTGCCGCTTATAAAGGAGTGTTTATGAAGTGTCGGCAAGAAGCGTCCTTGACGGACGCACAGAAATGAGCAAACAGTGCCCAACCGCTGCTGGTCACCGGTCCCAAAGCACTGCAGCAGAAGGAGAGGTGACAGGGACGGGCAGAAACACCAGGACCACGGGAGACCCATAGACAGACGGAACAAGACACTGACCGCCACCGTGGAGGGCGGGTGTGGACAGCCAGCTACCCAGCCGCGCGCATGCGTACGCGCAACCGCGCGCACACACACGACCTAGAGATGCTCCTCTCGCGGGCTCTGAGAGCAAGGAGAGTGAGAGGGCTGCCAGGAGCCAGCCAGACCCCAGCAGCCACCACCCCCCCCCCCCAAGGCCCACTGGAAGATATTCTCCCTTCCAAATCCAGCCCTTTTCCTGCCAGGTTGTGTCTGCCCACCCGGCTTTGCTTTTTCCTTTTTTTTCCACTTAGAAAGGTTTATCTTATTTCAAAAGGGCCTACACGCCCTTATCCAGATAAAGGCCCTGTTAGCATTTCTCATGAGTTATGACTCAGTTTTGCTTCTATAGAACCAGCGTAACTAAGCAAAACTCAGTCTCTTCACCGAGACTGAGGTCACCAGGAAAGGAGTGGTGCCAGATGGGCAAGAAAACCCTACCTAATCACTCCCTAGTTGCAAGATGACCTCTTTTGCATTCCTAAAACATCCACGTTGATTCCCAATATATCAATTTGTTAAAAACCATTACTTTCACACTGTATAGAAACAGTGCTTTGTTTGTTTGTTTGTTTTAGGGGGGCTCCATACCTGGCACAGGGCCTGAACCCACAAGCCCAAGGTCAAGACCCGAGCTCAGACCAAGAGTCAGGCATTCAACCAACTGAGCCACCCAGGTGCCCCAACAGTACTTTAAATCAAGTGATCTTTTGCTGCAATAGGCCCAGCAAAGCCTTAACACTTCGGGAAAGCCTATAGCACCTATCTATGCTCAAGAAGTAGTTTGTTATTGAAGAAGTGCTCTTCTTTTCTAAGTCTTTCTTCAGGATCCACATACCTACTCAATCAATCATACAGGGGTGCCCGGCGTGGAGATCCGGGTGGTATGAGGGAGGGTATTGCCCTGGGGACCTGGAGTCTGCATCTCTGAACCACCGGTCAGCCCCACCAAGCTGTTCTGTCGGACCAACTACAGTGGTATAGAATCATCTGTGTTCCCAAAACCCACTTCCCAGGGGCCAGCAGCAGGTTGACGTGAACCCCCTCAAATTCTACTAGCTCTTTAATGGATGGAGGAGGGATCACTTCCTCCCTAATCCAGGGCATAGAAAAAGAAGAAAAGTTTCTAGTTTGGGTTTTTTGGGTTTTTTTATAAAGTGAGTATAGCTCTAGCAGTAATAACAATATCCACTCAAAGAGTAGAAAAACAGTAGGTCAATCAAAATCACTCCTGAATTTCCCTGCAACAATTCTAAATAAAACAGTAGCATAAAGAATCCATCAACACAGAAAAGGAACAAGATATCGTGATAAAGCATTTAAGAAATGTTAGGTGGTAGGTGTCAGGACATCTATTAATATAACTTACCACTTTGGAGAATTGAAGCATAAATTATCTGCATAAATCAGCAACCATTCTTAATTTTTTTCATTCTTAGGGAAGTAAGAACAAATAGCTACCTCTCAACATGACAAAAATGTATCCATCGTAACCCCAAATGAGGAAATTCTAAAAGCACTCCCATTAAAGTCAGGAAGAAGATCAGGACATCCAGTATCTTCATTATTACTTGACTTTGTTCTCTTGGTACAAGCTAATGCGATTAAATAACAAAAATCACTTAACTGTATGAAAGTTGAAAAGGGTAGGTAAAATAATCATTATTTGCAGAAGATAGGAATATATGCCTAATACACCAAAGAGAATCAACTGGAAAAATATGACCAACAATAAAGAAATTCAATAATGTGGCCAGCTACAAAATTAATATGCATATATCAATGGCCTTCTTACTAAGAAATGACAACCAATTAGGGCATATAATGGAAGAACAGATGAAAAAGATAAAATAACAAGTGGTGTACAAAAAAAACCATAAAGAAAACCCTAATATGCTACTGAGGAACACAAAAGATGAGTTGAAGGGGTGCCTGGGTGGCTTAGT